>CM059568.1:62365313-62983464 GCA_030386875.1 Morinoia aosen | reverse complement strand
CTGACTATCCCTCTAAAACACTTGCAATACTTACAGTAACATAAATTTTATTCCAAATTTGAATCCAGGATCAATCGTAGATTATAAAAATTTTCAAACGCGAATTTGAGACTAGTAGTGAGTAGTAAAATATTAGCCTAACGTAATTTGAGACCATTAGTGTAGTAAATAGTAAACAATTCCTAAGCTTGAGTTTGAGAGAAGAGCGAATTCGGAAAAATATAATTTCCTGTTGCACAGCAGTTGTAAAAGTACCCCTGTGTTAACTATCGACTGTTGCTGCTTTATATCGTGGATTACAGGAAATAAATACTGCTGTAAAATTTTACACCAGCTATTGTCAGTTAACGGAGACGTTGTTTATTATTCATGGACTAGTTCCCATTACATTTAATATTTAGGAACAAATGCTTGAAACACTTTGGGCCACCATACCAAGTCTGTCGAAGTAGGAGTTTAGATGTCATTTAGGAGTTCAGCGAAGTTATAAGGACAGTTAGGAGAGTAGGGAAGCTAATAAAAATTTCGCAGTAAAAAAATGTTTCACTACGCTGCTCAGAAAATAATTATTCAAAGATCGCTTGTGATGAAACATTTACTAGTAGAAAGGGTTGGACACATCGATATATGTTCATTTCTGAACTTGAATGCATGGGAATGAGAGAGCGGCTTTGACACAGGAATTTTTCAATTCCTAATGTACGTCCAAATTCTTAATTTTCATGAATTACTGCAAAATAATCACAAAGCGATACATTCCCTTTTTTACGTTCTTTGAAACATCATGAGAACTAGCATGAACGAGCACGTATCATCAATGCGAGCAAGAAAGCTTAGAGTCTTTGTACTAAGAGCTTTATTAGGAAGAAAATGTAACCATAACGAAGTGATCAATGAATAAAAATTAATCTTATCGAAATGGCACCGGCACCGACAATTTACAATTTTTACGCACGAAAAAATTCTTCGGTAAGTTATACTTACGTTAGAACAGCAGGAGGGCTTATCACGAACGATACAAGAGATGAGACACCTGGCCGTGTTGGTGTCTCCACCGCTTGTTCTAATGTTGTCCGCTGATGAACTGGTTGAGTGCTTTGCCCTGGACGAAATTGGCCGCACTGTGGTGGTGCGGTCGAGCTGACGATTTAAGTAGTGGTGGTCATCGTTGATTGTATGACGCGTGTCGCCAATTATGGCAGCAATCCTTTGAAATGTAAAATAGTGGTTTATTGTAGAGTTGTCGCTTAAATTTTGATTGATTTTGAAGCTGATGTTGCCGATTCTTCACTTCTGATTCTGATGATTCACACTGCCGATTCTGCTGAATCATATTTGTTATACTTAAAATCCTAAGTCCCTGAATAGTTTTTGATTGAGACGCTATCGTAATACTCTATAAAAAGTGTGAGAGCAATAATTATTCATCAATTAAGTAATTTTTTATTTTCTCGAACAGAATATTTAAAAAAAGAAAGAAAGAAAACCTTTTATTTCCAAGTGGCCACATGAGATACATGTCAACATATTGGCTTTTAAAAATTTCTTAATATAAGACGTCCTCAAACAAAAGTTCCATACGAGGAGTACTAATTGACAAACCATCCAAGGTGTACAAATAGATAAGCCATACGAGGCATAATAATAGACAAACTATACGAGGTGTGCTAATAGACAAACTATCTGAGGTGTACAAATAGATAGACCATACGAGGCATATTAATAGACAGAATATACGAGGCGTACTAATAGACAAACCATACGTGGCGTGCTAATAGTCTAACTCTGTCAAGGGGTAGTTGAATAAAAAAATGAAAAACATCCTCTCTTGGGTATTTTATATTCCAAGAGATTGCTAACAACTTATAAATAATTCGAATACTACTAAAGAATTCTTCGGAACTCCCAAGTTATTAGTTGAAATTATCGAAGTAAGAAAAAGACAAATAACGCTATACCGGAGTAGATTGAAACATCATCGTAAATGACAATCATGTATTGAGAAGAGGTTAGTCACTAAGTAATTTATAAAGAACATCGCGCAACACAGCGCGCACATCTAGAAATGCGTAAACAAACTTACACTCAAAAATGAAATGCATGGCTTGTTCGGTACACAAATATAGAGAAAATTTTTACACGAGCGCTTTATTTCATTTGTCTGTTTATACTTTTTAATTTTTTCTATTCACAGAAATGCCCTTCGGGGCCGTGATTGATCGATTTATGAATCATTAAGCAAGCGCAATCAATTTGTTTATTTCTGGAATTTGGTTCAGTGTTAACTGATCGCAGAGGTTTGGGTAAAATGTAATGTATCTGGAGGTTTTGCTTTTTACGCAAAAAATAGAAATATAAACATATATATGCACATGTGTGTGTGTATATATATGTACGAACGAACGTGTGCATGTGCACACAGATACATAGACATTCATATTTACGTGCGCACACATACACACACATGCACACACTTACACACACATATTCATATACATACGTATTGAAAATGAGTATAAGAAATATGCTAACCAACATAAAAAATAATCTTGCTCTTTCTACATTTAAAATGTCAGCCAAAGCTCTGTGTAATCGTAAGAAATAATCTGAGGAAAAATGAGGAATAGAAAAAGGACTTCGAAGAACGTATTAAAATGGTTTTTCAATTTCCTAAAAGAAATTTTAAGAAAACTCAAGTTACCGTCGAGGAACAACACTAACAACGAAAAAAACATATTTCATATCTTCTCGATATTCTCTGCAACATCATGCGGACATGGGTACATGGGATAAAATGGAGATACAGTGTAAGCCGGTTACCACTCATGATTGACAAATATCTACAAAATTTTGGCAGAAATGCGTAAACAAACACATACTCAACATCAAAATTCATAGTTTGTACAACATACGGACAGAAATATAATTTTACCACGATTCATATGCTCAAATTGTGCTTTATTTCATTAATTGTATTTGTCATTTTTTCCGATTCACAGAAACGCCCTCTGGGGAAGTGATAGTTCTATTTTTGAGTCATTTCGCTAGTGCAATAAAATACATTAACCAGATGGTTTTCGCGTGAAGAAATGAAATAGGAACATGTATATCTATTTATGTATATACTTATATACCTACATACGTACACACACATATTAATATATATGCTTATTGAAAAAGAATATAAGAAAAAAAATGCATATATGAAATAAAAAGATAAAAAACAAGCCTACCATCTACTACATCGAAAATGACAGTTGAGCTCACTGTAATCCTAAGAAATTATTCGGAAAAAAATAACTAAAAGGAAAAGAAGACTTCGAAAAACGTAAAAATGAACTGGTTTTTAATATCTTCATAGAAATTTTTAAGAAAACTCAGGTTACAGTCAAGAAACAACACAAACTCTTCAGCATTATACGGACATGTGTACATGGGATAAAATGGAGTATCTTTGTGGCCGGATATCACATCTGAGTGGCGAATATTTACAAAATTTGGCACATATAGGTAGATTGAACAATGGTCCAAAGTGATAATTTTAATTTCGGAAATTTAGAGTTTTTTCGATTTGAAAGTTCAGTGCTAGTGTGCTCTGAACGCACGGAAAAATATGAAAAGTCTAAATGAAATGCTTAAATTACCCCCTCCCCCCAGCTCAGCCGTAAAGGAACAGGAACAACTCGCAACCGACAAGGCCACGGCAGAAAACAGTTTTCTCAGCCATTCTAACACTGCCAACGCGTGAGAAAATTCGAGAAGAAACTCTTCCCTAAAAAATTAATTGGCTAAAGATGCAAGGGCCTATCCGACTTCAATGTATTAACGCGTAGAGCAAAATCTTAAAAATTTTGCAAATCTCAAAGAATCTCATTCCATGTAGACTGGGCCTTTTCATCACGGCATGATTTTATTTTTCTTTTGCTTTTTTTTCTTGAATAATTGACGCTGGAAACTGAAATCGTTCTGGACATTAACATAGCGGAAACTGAGGCAAGATTCATGAATTTTTTTCTCAAAACTCGAAAGCCTCCTAATGCTTTAACATAACTTCGGACCAAAGCTCCATCAAGTACTGACTTTAGGGAAATATCTTCTGCTTTTATTGTATAGCATGGAGATTTTTTGTCTCTTACCATCGAATCTTTTGTCTAAAGGCTGAAAAGCATGTGATGAACGTCTCTGTGATACAAGGTTCACTACTTCATTTGTGTAAATATTTAATACTTAAATTCCTGCAATTATTGGGGTAAATATTTGTGTACTTAACGGATTTAATAGAAAAACATCGAGGAACTTTGGAAGAAAGCAAATTTTATTTTCTAAATACTATTCGTTCCTTACATGACATTGTCATCGAGTTTCTCCCTCGAAAATAACGCAGACATCTTCGAAAAAATAAACCAGTTATCTAAAAGCGTTTTGCTCTCGCTCGTTGAAAAATATCTTTTATATGTAAACCAAATTAAATATGTGCTATTCTCCTGAATGAAAAGTGAATGGTTCTTACCATTAACAATAGCGATAAAATAATTCAAGAGACTCAGAGCTGCAAATTATTAGTACCATCTCTGTATAAAAAATCTCATCGTAAACGCTTGAAGTTAACTAAGTAAAACGGAATTTTGCTCGAAGTGAAAAACTTTCTTCCAGGTGAAACAAAAATCCTTTGAACAACCTGATCATTCAGTTGATTTAAAATGATATTCAATTGCTGCATGTCACAGAAAAAACAGCCGTTTTATTTACGGTTTAAAATGAAGCTACTGCAATGCTATCTGGAATTTAAAGCACAGCATATACACTTGAAATTACTTTAGGAACATTAACGTAGGTTCCTAAAATTAGATACTGTACTGTTCCTACATAGATGTGACCCGCTCGCTCTTTCTATTTCTGACAACATTATCTCATATCTTCCTTCGGGTGCAGTATTTTGTTTTGCCAGCATTGATGGAGATGCATTCTGAAAAGTGTACCAGTATATATATATGTTTATCCCTAAGTTTGCTCTTCTCAGTTGTCATTTTTCGCATTGACATTTTCTCACATCCGTCCAACTATTAGATGCTATTTTGGGAAGCTATCTCAGAGGCAATAAAATCTTGATGTAACATTTTTCACTTGTGCTGGATTCCATTATACTTGACGAACGACGGAAAAAAAGTATCAAACCACGAATTATTTTGCGTATATTTGAACGTATACCTGACTAAAAGCCTAAAGGAATATCATCAGTGCATTTCATCGGTGTCCTACAACAGGAATTACCGAAAGGGACTGGAATGTTTTCCATTTACTTCTCTCATTTCACCAGTATTCAAACTCTGGAATGTAGGCTATGCTTTTTAGAATGCCTGAATATAAATTCTGCTGCTGAATCGGCATAACTTTGCGAACAATCACTTCAGCCTATGTATACATATAATTCAAGTTATTTAAGCATGAGTCAGAGTAATATTAACTTGAAATAATGGCTGAATATTAAAGTCGTACCATTTCTTCTCTACGCGATAAATTGTTTCTAATTTTAAATTTATTGTTTATGTGTACAACAGAATTAAAGTATTTTTTTTTGTTTTTCTTAACTATACAGGCTTATGATTAAAACAGCTTTCAAGTCTTTCAAAGGTCAAAAATTGAAATTTAAAAAAAGTATCATTTTCCATATTACTCAACTATTATCTTATTCACGATATCTGCAGGTAAATAATTTTCTCAGACTTAAGTTTTAGTATGATCTTGTGGTAGTACAGCGCACTAAAATAGTGGATCACATTTGAAATGTTTCCCAAATCACAGCCTTATTGAAATGCTTGTATTGTTTCCTTATGTAGAACCTGTGGTATATAAAACATCGAACTTACCGAGAGCAGCATCTCTCTACCAAAGAGGCGCTATAATGACAGAAGCATCAGATCTACTCGTGTCACACCCTCAATCGTTTGTTTTCTCGTAGATTTCTACTCTCAAACATTCTTATTGATTGGTAGCACCACCAAAACACTCGTAGTGTGAAAAAGTTGTTCAGTTTCTCGACCTAAAAGAAAGAGTGTGGGTGAAGTGTAAACTCTACGAGTAAAAGCGTTTCCTTCACATCCTCTCCTCTGCTCACTAATACATCACTCTGAGCGCTAATTTCGGAGCATTCTCATTGCTGCAGAGAAGTTTTCCTTCGAAATCCTTGTTACGTATGCTTTGAAGTAATTTTTCAAGTCGCAGCCTATCAACAACAAGAGGGAAAGAGTAAGGCTAATGTCACATTGAGTTTTTTTTTCAAATAAATTCAAATTTTTCATCACCATAAACCACACCGAGTTCGTCGGCTGTTCCTCCACTGGCGAAAGTCGGTAGACTCCACTTTGCACTAGGCTTCTAATTCTTCAAATTTGATTGAAAGGGTTTCACGTTGATTTCTGGTAAAGGGTCCATTTCAGGGTATTTCAATGATATAGTTTAATAATAATTTTCGGTAATTCGAAGAAGAGGTCACTGATACTCTGGTATTAGGCGTAATGAAAGAAAAATTGAATTGCTTTTTATTATAGATTAAGGCGCAACATCATTTTCGCTTCGTACTAAATTTCTTCATATTCATCGTAAATACTTTTGCAAAAATATAATGAGGATACTATATTTAAGACTTGAAGCGTAAAGAATTATCGAAAAAGAATTAAAAATATACCAAGTTCATTCTACACTTCTACAACATTATATCGTGTTAGCCTCCTTTCACAGTGAGATAAACAGTCAAAGAGCAAGTGCATGTGTTTTAAATGAGCGTCGTGCATAAATATTTAACAAAAAATAAAGGAAGAAAAACATAAGGAAGCCACAACTTGCAGAAATCCGCTAACTATGTGAATTGCGTCGAACTGGTCGACAGCAATGAAATGTTTCGCGGGAGAAAATTTCCTCAGCCTAGACTCTAGAGGATAACATTCAGTGCAAAAAATAGTTAAAGCATTTGTGCTAGATAACAATATTCAATATTGTGTGATGTTTCATATTTGTGTTAAATAGGTTTTGGCCATTCCGTTATGCCTTTTTCCGAATATTCTGCCTTTATCCGGAAACCAACCTTCGAGATTGTAATTGGAAGTCCCGCTTAAATCTTGTTGGCCTAATACAAAGAAAATGCACGTTAGGAATGTAAATAATACTCTAAAACGTCACCAGAGCACATAGCACTAACAGTTTGGACATTAGACAGGAAGTCTGTAAATCACCTAGTCACATCTTGCCTCCTACATGTCTGGTTCTAATAATGTAACTTGCCATGGGTAAGATAGGCGATCTTCAGTCTGCCCTTAAATCGCTTTATTGAATATATTGTTAAATATAGCCAATTTGACCTATACTGCAAAATACAGCTAAAAAATCGAATTAATTATCTCTTTGATCAGTTTCAGGTGAAACTAGGTTAAGTGGATTAGGTTAAACATTAGTGTACACTTTAGAATAACGTGATGGTAGGATGCGCTAGAAGTCGCTGAACTTGTTCGGGCCCACAGGTAGCTATACTCTAGTTTGACCATTGTACTAGACTCAAGAAACATTTTACCTCTGTATCACCTGTTGTAAATAATTGTTTTAAATTGTTTAAAAATGAAAGCGTTAGCGAATATGTTGGTCCCGTCGTGCGGGTCGACGTGTAGGTTCGAGGAAATGGGCTGTCTTCTGTGCAACTTCCTTTCCAGAGCGGAGGCTTTTGCGCTCAGCTGCCCTTCCTGAGGTTCGTGAGGGTGCCGCCTACGTCGTAATCAGTCCATTAGAGCAACAGAAACGAAATTTCTGTTTGTGCTGAACTGCGGCGACCCCATTAAGAAGACGTACAACTGTCTACGCCGTGTGATTCCGCTTGACCTTTCAGCGTAATCCCTGATTCGCCAAACTACGACAGTTGTCTTGCTTTACGACAAAACTATACAGTAGAGTTAGTTCTCCTAAGGTGGCCCTTAAAACCCCTGAGGTGTCTCTTTGAACTAAAGCCTGGGTAAAGACAAGATAAGATACTCTTTTGATTTTAAAATCTGAGATCTCTTCTGATAAACATCAGTACAAGGGTTCTTACATATGCGGATACATTTCAGTAGCCCTGAGTAGGCCTAGGACTGAGGGACACTAGGCCTGAGGGACACTAGACCTAAAGGACACTAGACCTGAGGGACACTAGACCTGAGGGACACTAGACCTGAGGGACACTAGGCCTGAGGAACACTAGACCTAAAGGACACTAGACCTGAGGGACACTAGGCCTGAGGGACACTGGACCTGAGGGACACTAGGCCTGAGGGACACTAGGCCTGAGGGACACTAGGCCTGAGGGACACTAGACCTAAAGGACACTAGACCTGAGGGACACTAGGCCTGAGGGACACTAGACCTGAGGGACACTAGACCTGAGGGACACTAGACCTGAGGGACACTAGGCCTGAGGGACACTAGGCCTGAGGGACACTAGACCTGAGGGACACTAGACCTGAGGGACACTAGACCTGAGGGACACTAGGCCTGAGGGACACTAGACCTGAGGGACACTAGGCTTGAGGGACACTAGGCCTGAGGGACACTAGGCCTGAGGGACACTAGGCTTGAGGGACACTAGGCCTGAGGGACACTAGACCTGAGGGACACTAGGCTTGAGGGACACTAGGCCTGAGGGACACTAGGCCTGAGGGACACTAGGCCTGAGGGACACTAGACCTTAGGGACACTAGACCTGAGGGACACTAGGCCTGAGGGACACTAGACCTGAGGGACACTAGGCCTGAGGGGCACTAGACCTGAGGGACACTAGACCTGAGGGGCGCTAGACCTGAGGGGCACTAGACCTGAGGGCACTAGACCTGAGGGACACTAGACCTGAGGGACACTAGGCCTGAGGGGCACTAGACCTGATGGGCACTAGATCTGAGGGACACTAGCCCTGAGGGACATTAGGCCTGAGGGACACTAGGCCTGAGGGACACTAGGCCTGAGGGACACTAGACCTGAGGGACACTAGGCCTGAGGGACACTAGGCTTGAGGGACACTAGGCCTGAGGGACACTAGGCTTGAGGGACACTAGGCCTGAGGGACACTA
Source organism: Morinoia aosen (assembly GCA_030386875.1). NCBI lineage: Eukaryota > Metazoa > Arthropoda > Malacostraca > Amphipoda > Talitridae > Morinoia > Morinoia aosen. Next base: position 62,974,378 of record CM059568.1, on the reverse strand, counting down.
GGCCTGAGGGACACTAGGCCTGAGGGACACTAGACCTGAGAGACACTAGGGCCTTAGGGACACTAGGCCTGAGGGACACTAGGCCTGAGGGACACTAGGCCTGAGGGACACTAGGCTTAAGGGACACTAGGCCTGAGGGACACCAGGCCTGAGGGACACCAGACCTGAGGGACACTAGACCTGAGGGACACTAGGCCTGAGGGACACTAAGCCTGAGGGACACTAGGCCTGAGGGACACTAGACCTGAGGGACACTAGGCCTGAGGGACACTAGGCCTGAGAGACACTACACCTGAGCGACACTAGACCTGAGGGACACTAGACCTGAGGGCACTAAACCTGAGGGACACTAAACCTGAGGGACACTAGACCTGAGGGACACTAGACCTGAGGGACACTAGACCTGAGAGGCACTAGACCTGAGAGACACTACACCTGAGAGACACCACACCTGAGGGACACTAGACCTGAGGGACACTAGACCTGAGGGCACTAGACCTGAGGGACACTAAACCTGAGGGACACTAAACCTGAGGGACACTAGACCTGAGGGACACTAGACTAGAGGGGTTTCAGACACCCAGTGTTTCTTTATGTTGATCTTCGGAATAGCAGAATACGATGCGCAGCTGGTCTGAGGGTTGCTAGAAAGAAAGCAAAATGAATCATTAGCTTTGATAGGACATTCAATCGATAGGAAATAATAAACAACAAACACCAACGCAATTTACAATTGAATGCTCAGTACTTCAAGGGGTAAGTGGCGAAGGTTATTCAATAATTGTTATTGAAGTGTGACGTCACGATAAACTGCAGCAAAAAACAACATTGGTAAATAATGTTGAAGTTCATTTCTGGAAAATGTCACATTATTTAGATTCATATCTGTAGAACTTCGTTGAATTTACAGTAGAATATCACACAGGAAATTCGAAATTGGCACTGTAAGAAAAAAGACACAGTATACTAAATAAAAAGCATTTTCGATGTTTGTTTTTTATTTTAAGCGTTCAAATAATACTAATGGAGAAAAACGTAGAACGGATGAAATAATACCCCAACATTATTTCACCGCATCACACATGTGAAAAACAAACCCCATAATCTTGTTGGTGCAGATGAAATTTTCCCTAAAAACGGAATGATTCAAAATTTATTTTGCACTCGTAATTGCCTTGAATAACAAAACTCGAGGCAGAAACACATGTAAATCAGAGACGAACTAAATCCCTTGAACATTGATTATATTGTTGTCGTAAAACGAAAGAATAATAACAAACTTCTCGAACAGAATTTCTGATATGTTGTAGAAACTAAACTGCTGTATATGAGAAGAAACCTTAAGGAGTATTAACGAGAACAAACCTACTACATTAGTATTTATAACAAATCTCCTACAGCAGTATTTATGAGAACAAATATCCTAAGGTTGTATTTATGATAACAAATCTACTAGAGTAGTATTTATGAGAACAAATCTACTTAATCGTATTTTTGAGAACAAGTCTTCTTGAGTAGCATTTATGAGAATAAACCTAGTAAAGTAGTATTTATGAGAACAAGACGCACTTCAATGAATGAATGTGCCCATAATGCTCACAATTGTTGGGAAGGAAGGAGGAAGGCGAGCGGCTGGACGTTTCCGATGTTGGTGTTGTCGCACAAGATTCGTGCCCACGAGGCGTAGCGGATCTGGTTGAGTTGAGCTGACCGACAGATAAAAAACAATTACTCATTACCAAATTAAGCGGTTTTGCCCCTGTAAATTAACTGCGTTTACAATCAAACTCTTTTCGACACTCACTGCAACTGAAAGCACAGCAACTGTGTGCCTAGAAAATTCTTGTCTGTTCGAAAAATTCAATTTACGTGTTGGTATTGAAGCCACATATGTATGTCGCTCGTTTCAAAATTGCGAGAATGCCAGTTAGATTATTAGTTAGTTTAAGCCTCCCTATCTTCAACAAATGAGATCCAGAGAGAGGAAGGAAGAAGGCATCATTTAGTATGGAGTTAAGGGAACGTGGAATCTCTGCAGAAAAAGCATAGAAACAGTAAGATGAGAAAGAAGTTCATGAAACAAATCAAAGTTGAAGAAGAAAGTAGTAGGTGTTGAAAAACAGGACAGCAGTGAACCGAAAAAAAAGTTGGTCCGGTACAAAACAAAAGCCTATGTTATTTTAACATAAAAAAAGAAAGCCTACCTATCCAATAGCTCGGGCCCTCACATTGTCCCCCTGGAAGCACTAATTCCCATAGATACAATAATTGTATCCCCCTGAGGGGCGGGAATGCCAGTATCAGAAGTTGACTCCAGGCTACAAGAGGTATCTAACGAAAAACATGACTCTTGTGTTTGGAAAAAACTCTTCTAACACAAAAAACAAACTCTTTTAGTGGCAAAAGATCCTTAAAAATACCAAATTCGGAGCGAAAGAATATCTCACGTCGTGTGAAAGAACCAGGTTGTCCACCGAGATCGTAGAAGAATCTGTCTCCCTTTTTGAGTTTGGCGAACTGATCTCCAACAACGCACAAGAAGGTCCACCCAAGTAGACCGCCGGATACAGGCCTCTCTGACAAACCTCCCGCGAAGAAGTCCACGTCATCGGGATGAGCGTAAAGCTGCTGCAGTCTACGCCGGACACAAAGAAAAAAGGTTCATTCAAAGTTGGTGCTGAAGTAACGAAATAGCATTCTTTCGTTTTTTTAGAAACGGTTGGAATTAACATCAAAGTACGTTCCCCGCATCAAGAGGTGTGTAACTGACGCCTTAAAATTCATCAAAGTTTTTTAGCATTAATTTAAGAATTTAATCTAGATATCACGAAAATAAAGGTAATTTCACACAATTGGATAATTAAAATGATACTTTCTAAAAGAAAAGAAAATATTTTTGTTTCCTGAAAACATAAAATTAAATCAAATGTGCTGAATATTATCCGTTTACAAAATCTTCTGCATTCTTTGAGGAATGATAGGTGTCAAAAAGTTTTTCTTCACGAGGTACTCGAAGAAAAAATTTCTCGTAAATAATTACTTAATTTATTCCTATCTGTACTCTGGTCTTTAGGACCTAGCCGTTGATGTAACTCTGGCACTAGGTACGTTTAAAAATACCTTGAAAAAATACGTAGAATTGATTCTGGTACTTACTTTTGGACGATACTGCTGGGGATCTGGTCCGTGAAGTCGGAGAAAGTCCGGGCGCGTCGTAGGCCGCACTCCACCCTCACTTCGTTGTAGGGCGCTATGCCGTGGTCCCGACCGCGGTGCAGGTTTATGCTTATCAAGTCCGTGCCGAAATTAGCACCAGGTGCCTGATGGACATCGGATTTGATGCGCATTGTGAGGAATAGGAAGGTTGGTTGATTGCCATTGTACGCTCGAAGAAACTAAAGATCTACACAAATATCAGGAATGCAAACCTCAGAAAAATCGATCGTACGTGTACAATTTCTCCTCAAAGATCTCAGAGATGGATTGGAAATAATTAAAGACTTTCAATTAATTTTCAACTGTTAATCTCGTAACTGAAGTAATATATGGCGATTGAAAAGCAAACGGAGATGCTTAGCCTATTTATTGATGTTTTACTGGCAACTTCACCATGAAGATGTTTTGTAATTATAAATGAGCCATCTTTGATAGTATTTTCTGAAATTAAGACGTTCATTCATTGCAAATTTTGCTTTCAAAATAAGTAGCTATGTTGCATTGTGTTCACATTTAAGAAGTAAAAGAAGCGGAAATTGTTCGCATCCGTGAATATATTTTAATTCATTACTCTCATTACCTAAAAACTGTGTATTCTTGCAACTAACGCTGTCTTCAGCTGAAAAATATGATAGATTCTTCTACAAATAGATTCTACAGATAGATTCTTTGTAAGAAAATTGCGATTGAAAATATAACAGGTGCGCACCTTTCTTGTTAGCAAACAAGGAAGCTTTGAACGATTTGAGTTTAAGTTCTGTGTTTCCCAGTTTTGCTGTCCTTGTAGAGGTATCAAAATTCTCAACAGCACATGGTTACATTAGTTTCATTATATGAGGCACACGGTAAAAAGCAAGGAATTCAATTGGATATTCATAAGGGGAGTCATTCCAAAATGGCAACGTAATAGGTAAAATGTGATTGAGTAACGTTGTTTTTTTTTTGCAAGGAAATTGGTGAAAAGAATTTTTTTTCAAACATCCACGAGATTGAGTTAGTTATTTGCAAAAAATTAGCATAAAAAGTAATAACTTTTTCAAATATCTACGCAAATTAAATAAGATATTAAGTATATTAAAACCAGAAAGCCAAAATGTAATAACTTTTTTCAGCATAAAATAAATTATCAAGTACGATAGAATCAGAAGAATCTTACCTGGAAAAGATGGTTGGTGAGTTCACTAGTCACGAACGAATCAAACTTCTGGATGGCCTGGCGAGTGAAGGTGCGCGCGAGCATGTCCACTACGCCTGGAATTGTCTGGAAGACATGAGGCGAGATGAAGTGGTCGCGCAGCTGGAGTGTCTGGCTCACCTGGCCGCCCTCGTCATACAGGCTGAGGAACGTACTCGCGTTGGAAAAAGAAAGAAAAAAAAAGTCTACTGGCTATGAAGTTGAAATAGAAATGTTTAACATTGGTTTTTAAATTTTTTAACATTATCTTCCTTAGTTGATACTCACACATGCGGTGTCGTAATACCCATGTAACACGCCGAAACAAAAATACTGAGAATAAAGCAGTTCTACTAAGTTAGAGGTCTGAAAAAAAGGTTTAAAAAATATAAAAAATTCTATGAAAACAAAATAAGAAATAATGGTATATGTGAATAAATTGCTTATCGTTTTTATTCAACCAAAATTAAGTGAACAGAAAAGCTCAAAAAATGAAAAACGAATCAAAATTTATCATTATTCTATCCCCATCTCCTGAGTGGAGAAGCAAATGAATATTTTGTGCGCTCGGAAATAGTAATCAAATTTACTTTTCTGTTACTTAACTACCGCCCTTCTTGCTCCCTTTTGCACTGAATGGTTTGTACAAGAAACCATTCACACCGTAAATTTCCTGACTGCAGCTAAAAGTGACAGCATTGCTTTCCAAGAGACTGGTAAATATATATGTAAAATTTTATTTTAATCTTCACTCGCCTTCGTCGTCGCCCTTCTCTGGATGAGTGCATACCATCCATTGAACATAACTAAAATCAAAAGTTTTCGTACATAGAAAGACTTCCGAGGTGAATTTTTCATCTTCGGTTCCAAGTAAATCAAATATATGTGGTACCGCTTTATTGAAACAAGACTGCACAAATTTCCAATGCATTTAAAATTTTTAAATGAGACTAGACGAATGTATTCAATTGAAGCAATACATCAACAAACCGATCTCGGTATTAAAATCACCGCAGATCTCAAGCAGGACAATAGAGTAGAATACAGCTTTCAGAATGCAAGCGGAATTCTAAACTTAATGTCATTATACTCCGACAGCATTGCGATCACGCATTGTTGTAAGTAGATCACATTTTTATTGTCAAAAATTTATTACAAATAGTTACAACTTTGTTCATTATTTCACTTTTAAACTTAAAATTTAATCTTTTAGCTCACAAAATTTTTTAAATAGGTTACGAAAATCCTTGACAATGGCAATATACGTACTGTATGTACGTACTACGAACATGAAACACTTCGCAAACAAAGTGTTATAGTGGACCTAAAAATATTGAGGTAAAAATAATAATAAAATTTCAAGTTCAGTGTTAGCCAAAATCAAATCGTACTTGACGAATCCTTGAACGAGAGAATGTCCGAATCTGAAGGCACTGGCGGCGAACTCGTTGTTGATCGTAGGCTCGATGTCGGCGTGGTAGTCGAAGCTGTAGCCCGAGGGCCAAGACAGTGGGCTCAGGCCGTATGTAAGCATGAAGTTGAACCCTGAAAAGAAAAAAAAATGAGGAAACGGGAAAAAACAATCTTGAAGTGCAACTTCAAAAAAATTGGAAAAATTGAAAATCACGAGTAAGTGAATGTCTTAAATCGAAAAAAAAGATTAAAATTAGGTTTAATCAAATTCATAGTGATTACATTATATGAAAAGTTAGGTTACACTTCAAAGAAGGGATTTCTACGATGGAAGAGGAAGAGAGGAAGTGCTTAGCTTGCAGTGTGTCGAAAGAAAGAAATAGGAATAAATGAAAAGATGAACGGACCAGTTTATTTCAGAATGAACGACTTCGTATATAAAGGAAAATGTTCTTGTACATCATTTTGTATACTAATGCTAAATTTATTCTGCATTTCACGGTTAAGTTATGGGTTTTCAATAATTACTTCCACTCTTTCGTCGCTATTTCTTTTTCTAATTCTATAGACCCACTGTCGAGAAGAATAAATTTATAAAGTTACATGAAACATTCACTCGTATGTACATTAAATAGGTTGCTGTCGTGTGGCTGTACATCATGGAATACTTAAGGAATAAATAAATTAAATTTTCGTTTGCATCGCTTACAGTTAATGAGAGTAAAACTCTTATCTTTAACACTATTATCTTTGTGAAAACAACTGTTCAAGGACATAAAATTCCCTCCAGTTCCCTACTGAAGTCACTTAACGCACCAACGATGATGGGGAGCCACTCATTGTACACAATGTGCTGGTACTCGGCCACCACAATCCTGCGAGCTTCTTGGTAGAGAGCTTCGTCCGACCAGTCACCGTGAATGGATAGGAGATCGTCTACAACTCGGTTGTGCTCTCGGTGGAAAATGGTTTGAATTGCAGTCAGACCTGGCTGTTCGTTAACTCTTGAATCCCCTGTGATAAAAGAAGAACATAAGAACATCATGTGAGTACTTCGTTGTCAAACTTTTCTTCTGACATCAATTTTTTGTGAAAGTGTGCGAATGAAGTCGAAAATGTTCTTTTCTGATAGTATGATGGCCATGCGAGCATAAGAACTGGATGTAGATTCCCTCTGTACAGCATACGAGGAAAGAAATTAAGGGAAGTTCCCTACTCGATCACTCGGGGGTCATATAAATAGTAACAATGTTTATTTACGCTCTAACTCGCAAAATATGGGAGCATGACGTGGAGGTGTGGTCAACCTGACGAAAATTGGAAATTCTGACAAAATTAACTATAAATAAGCATGTGTACGATGCATTGTATAACACCATTTATTGCCGATGCATGAATAAACATCGACTAATATCAGAAAACCTGAAAAAATTTGGTGGCGAGAATCCCATTCGTAGTGAGAGGTCGATTAATGTCAGGAAGCCTGGAAGAAATTTGGTCGCGAGAACACATTTGCAGGGCGAGGTCGACTAATGTCATTAAGCGTGGAAAAAAAATGTGGCTAGAGAACATTCATATCGTGAGGAAAGCAGCGAAAGCAGCACAAACCAGCAAAGAAGCAAACACCCCCGCGCTGTCGGGCGCGACAGTTCGCAGGGTCGACGGGGAGCAGGTCGCCAGAGCTGAAAATGAGGCGGCCCTCTTGAAAGGTTCGGAGGCGGGTGGCTTCCGTGGCAGTCGAGCCGTAGATGTTGGAGCCGTCCAGCCAGTGGGTGAGCCGGTTGAGCTGCACAATCATGAAACGATGTGTTGGTTTAACTTGAAATTTGATTTGACAAGCCTAATACGACAAATCATCTTATCGCTATCATTACCAATTTATTTCTTTCGTCATGATTGATTTGAAAGGTGTTATGGAAAGTAAGTGCGAGCGTACCTGTTCTGCATATCCAAAATTGCACGCCGGAGTGAGGCCCAGCATGCTTCTGACGAAGTTCATGCAGGTCGTGGGTGAGTAGATAGGATCGTTCGGGGGTAAAACGATGGGCCAGCAGCTAGGATGGACATTAGGGCCAGTTGCAATCTGTCCGTTCAAGCAGCACTCTATGCGATTACCGTTTTCTGAGGGACGAGCAGGAAAAATAATTTTCTTTCAAGATGGTTTTCTGTACAGCGGTTGTGCCCGTGTTCATCTTTCTGGCTGTGTTCATCTTTCAGGAATGATATTCCTTGTTCTTGATAGGGCTACCATAGAAGGCTCACATGAAGACACTTCATAACTCTACCTCTCAAGACATCTTTGTTATATGCAAATGCAATATGACTGCTTGTATGCGAAAAGTAAGTACATGTATGTACGCACATGTGACGCTCGTATGTATGTATATAAATGTATATATATATATATACATATAAATATTATATTTTAGATTTAAGTGTGTGTATGTAAATAGAACATATTTCCGACCTTAAATGTTCTTGTTAATCTGGTGGGACAATGTGTCGTTCCTTACACTCTTAGAGTAAATTTTGGCTACGTTATTCTAGGTTGTTTCGACTTTATCGTTTTGTCCTAACAATGTTTCAAATGTTGTGTTAGCATTGTACAACGATTCTTTTCATTCATTTGAATCCGGTGAACTCTTTTGTGCCAATGTTAGTAGCATGGAAAAAATAATTTTTGTGTTACTGTGTGGTTACTGTGGTATCTTGAAATGTGCGCCGCGTGGGTCCTGTTCCGGAAGCTGTTGTCACGCTCCGCATTTATGAGCTTCGGAAGGTCTTTATTGCGCCTTGCCTTTACGAGCACCGGAAAATCTTTGTTTGACTTCTGGGTACGACTAGCATTAAAGAGATGTCGGTTTCCAATGGAACCAGTATATTGATACGTGCCTTACTGATAGTTTGATTCGCCTTCCTTCGAAATTAAGGCTTCTGAATATGTAGTTACAGCTACAACTAATTAAACATCATGTTGTGTTAAGAAGAAACGACACAACACACTGTTAAATACTTCATTCTATCTGAGCTAAATTTTAAGATATTTGATGGCGTTTTTCGTTCATATGAAAGCATTTGAAAATGTGACGTTATTCATTGGCAATGTTTACTTTCCTACGCTCGTGAATGTATTTAGACGAAATCATTTTCGGTAGCTAACTCTTCGTACTGTTCCAGCTATGCTGCAAATGTTTTGGTTACCATTGTACAACAATCCTCATGTCTCTAACTCCGGTGAACTCTTTTTGCCAGTATCATTAGTGTACTTAGTAAATATTATAAATTTGACTTATGATGAAACATTTTATTCTTTTCCAGCTCATTATTTTGGCATACTAGTCGATACAAAAGAACGAAAAAAAGAAAACTGTCCTGAATTTCTATTTCATAGTCATAGACTCAAAATAATTTAAATCTGCCCATTCTACTCTAAACATTAACCTCTCCAATTATTAGCTCCTACGTACGTACGCTCATAGTCCAATGCACGCGAGTCCTAACGAGAGTATTTTCAACTATGTGTCACAGGGATTTGTTTTCTTAGTTACTTATATTTATTTGCGTTTACAAAATCAAATTAATTACCCAAAAGAAAGAGACCTTAATGTAAAAGTATTTAGCATCTTTATTTCTCTTTTTTCGTTCTTATTCAAACAATTTAAAAGGCCACGGATTCGATGAATGTCAGAACACTATTGTTTAATTTTCTTATTCTTGTCTTAAATTGCTAATGTTAGTTAAATGTGGCAATTTTTCTAACTTTCTTACTCTTTTAACTTTTAACTTCTGTACGGTTCCAGCTATGTTAAAAACGTTACGGCTAGCATTATAAAACAATCCTTCGCATGTCCTTGACTCCAGCGAATCTTTTGCGTCAGTACTATTAGCTTAAGTAGGAATATCGTAACAATTTTTTGTTCTGTTGTAGTGAATATAATATTCTTTCCGAGCTCATCACTTGCAGAACTAGTTGATGCGTTAGTGTGAATAATTGTCCCATTTCGAGACTGTCGACCTCATAGTTCTAGACGCAAAATAAATCAAATCTGCCCATTTTACATTTAACATCAATCCCTCATGCTCGAATCACTAGTTCTTACGTTCCTATGCTCATACTTCAATATAAGTACGCACTAACGAGAGGGTTTTCAGAATTATATATGTTTTATTTTTTATTTTTACATGTTAATATAAACTGTGTGTTTTCTTAGTCACTTGTATTTAAATGCGCTACCAAAATCCGACTACGGCAACGACAAGGAACGCATTTTTTTCTTGCTTTTCTTTGAATCATGTTTCGACAATTAACATGGGTACCACGATAACCATGTATGCAAAGCAATTAAAGATCCAAATAATTTGCTTCAACAATTAGCATGGGTATCACGATAACCATGTATGAATAACAATTAAGGGTCTCTAAGTTAAAGTATTTGAATGCGATTTTTGCTTTTATTTCAATTTAAATGCGCACAAACGAATGCGCACAAATGCATTTTTCAATGAAGCGTTACGAGTATAGCGTTCCCTCAGTTACCTATATTTAAATACACTGTCAAAATCAGATTACGCAACGAAGGGAACTCACTTTTGTTGTGCTTTTCTGCCAATTATTTTTTGTTTTAACATTTTACACGGGTATTACGACACCAATGTATTATTATCAGTTAAGGATGTTATTGTTAAGGTATTTTAAAAACCAATGTATCAACATTTCATGTTTATACTTTATTGAAAATAAACTGTTTTTCTTTTTCTTCTTTTTTTCTTTTCATTGGCTTGCGGTTACTTTGATATTCATCCTGCTTTTCACCTTTTAGTCGCTGTCTCACTTTGCTCAAAGCTCTACTGTCTCGGTAGTATGGTACGAGGAAAGGCGCGACGGCAACTTATTGGAGGTCCTTAATGACTTTACTTATCACTCGCATGTGCACGCATGATGTACACGTATTGTTTTTAACTTACATGTTTGCGGTTACAGTATAACTGGAAATCCCTTCTGAATCCCCAAAAAAGGTTCTCAATGAAATTTCATTGTATTATTTATTGTCGATGATATTGATACGCATTTGAAACTCGAGTTGAACTGATCAAAAGAATATGTGTGCTCGTTTTTCTCTCGATTTTTTCAACCATTTTGTGCATCAAGATACCTAGTAAGACACAAAGGGGACTAATATTATGCTGCAACAAAATTTTCTCATCCTTTAATTCAATGTTTCCATAAACAATGAAACATTTTGAAAACTTCAATACTCTGCGTTTTCCAATTTTCAAGTCATTCCTAGTAAGAATTTAGAAATAGGCGATTTTACAACTCAAAAACTTGGCCTTAGGTCAAAAAATTGTAGTGTAAAAGTATTTCATTGCTTCCCAGAACAGTACTTACCCAAACTGGGGAAAGGCGCGTGCGTGATGTCGTGATCAATGAATTGCGCCCACTGCATCACAGAGAGAGTGAATTCGCGGTCTTCGTTGTTTTGGTCCGCCATAATGGTTCTGGACACATTGCGCTCTAAGGGCAGAGATGCTCCCGAAACAGCCGAGAGGGTTCGGGGAGAGCTGACACCTGCAATGAGAGGGTCGAAACGTGGCGGTGACTCCTTGAATAGCGTGAGAGGTATACGTTATGTTCAAAGAAAGGAGAGTGAAAGAAAGCTGCAAAATATGGTGAGTTTCGATGAAAAATATTAAGGGGTGTTGGGATCCAATTCTGAACTATTCAGTGCATCTTCACTTTATTTTTCAATGGGTTAAGCCGGAATATGCCTTTAAATTCTAAATATTAGCTTGTCGAGAGATTCATGTTAAAAATTTGCGAATGATTATTGAGGAATAGCTAAGATTATTCTCTAAATTTTTTTCGAAAAATTCATTGCTAAATATATTCATTAATAGAAGGGTATGATTTTACTTGAAAATATCAAAGCAGAATTCAGCAACGAGAAAACCCGAAGCCAACTCTGACAGAGCGTATTTTTGATTAAAATAAGCGAAGTTTTCGATTAATGCTGGATTATTTAGTAGTGAATTTTTAATTAGAATCCTGTTATTAGCGAATTGATTTTACTTCTGCATGGGAATCACAACAGATTCTTACCGTCGTCATAATAAGGTGGCAAGACCCTCTGAAAAGCGGTCTCACTCTTGCCCCAGAGCGGATTGGCCAGGTTGTTGCAGGAGCCGTCGGTGGCTCGGTACTTTGCGTTAGGGTCGCATTGAGGCGCGACGGGGCAGTTCCCTGCGAGGGAGTTTTGGCGCGCTGACAAATCACCCAGGCTTTGGCCGCCTTGACTGCCTTGCCTTGGCGTTAAATTGAACCTGGAAAATAGTAAATCGTTATCAAACATAACAAATAAATCACAGCCAAGAGGTTGTCAAACCAATAAAATCAATCGCAGTCATGAGGTCGTCAAACCAAACAAATCAATCACAGTCATGAATTTCGTCTACAGACCTCCTCTATAAATTAACCTATTTTTTGGAAACGCTACTTGAGCTTAATAACACTTTTTTATGATTACTTTTAAAAATCAGCATCACAGGCTATATTAAATCAGTTACAATTCCTTTATTTTAATATAGAGGAAGGAAAACCTATATTTTATGTATTTCTTGACTTTAGAAAAGCATGCGATTGCGTGGACCATGCCATATTACTCTCGAAACTACAATGTTATGGCATTCGAGGGATTGTCCATTATTAGTTCAGATAATACGGTTAATACCTAACAAATCGGAAGCAATACGTTATCACGGATGATGCGAAATCTGACCCACAGACAATTAGCCATGGAGTTCCACAAGGATCTGTCCTTGGGTCTATCCTAATTCTAATTTTTATCAATGATATTATTAACTCTACATCATTTTTCAAATTCATATTTTTTGCCGATGACAGCACGCTTTCTGCGGTCCTTCCGAACCAAAATCTCGCTCTGACTGCGGAGAGCATAAATAATGAACTCCATTATTCTTCATTGTGGCTTAAAGCTAATAAAATAAGCCTTAACATCGACAAAACAAAATATATTACATTCTCATACAAGAAAAATATATATCTCCCACGCATTAAAATTAGCGAGGTTAAATCGAAGAAACCAACTCATGTAACTTCCTGAGCATCATGATAGATGAACATCTGATCATCAAATAGCACATCGCTCATATTAGTACTAAGTGATCAAAATCCTTCGCAATCCTTAATAAAGTTAAAAATTTCCTGTCTGACACAGCTTTGCAAATGCTCTACCGAACGCTCATTTCACCATACTTGCAATACGGAATAGAAGCATGGAACGGAACTGATAAAAATAAAACCAGTTTACTTTTTGCTCAACAAAAAGAGCCATCTTAGAGGTAAAGAATCTAGAACATAATGCTCACAGAAATGATTCATTCAAAAATTTACAAATATTTAAACTTTCGGATCTTTACAAAATCTCCATATGTAATTTCATATACAAAACATTAACAAGTGATGGGGACAATAGCCTAAACAATTATTAACTGCACAAATTGGTCATCACGACCTTTCAACCCGCAATAGAAGTAAATTCATGTTTCCTTATTATTCAAAGGCTCGGTCGCAACATAGTAACCTCTTCGTTGAAACTAAAACTTGGAACTCAATCCCTGCGAAGATACGCGAAAGTAACTCTAAAGGCCCGAATACACGAACGCTCATCACCGTCACCGATCCTTATGAGAGCCGCTTAGCCCCACACAATGCAGCTAAGCCCCACCCACTGCAAGCCAAAATGACCCTAATTTCGTGAGCGGCACCGATCCTTATGACCGTCACCGGCATATCAAGCATGTTAGATGTTTTCCCTAATCAGCGTCAATTACAATGAACGGTGACGGTGAAGAGCGCGCGTGTATAAGCTCGGCAGTGACCGTTCACGCTCACTGCTTACTGGTGGGCGGGGCTTAAATGCCGCTCATGATGATCGGTGACGGTGAAAAAAGCGTGCGTGTATTTTGGCCTTAAAGGCCCGAATACACGAGCGCTCATCACCGTCACCGATCCATATGAGAGTCGCTTAGCCCCACCCAATGCAGCTAAGCCCCACCCACTGCAAGCCAAAATGACCCTAATTTCGTGAGCGGCACAGATCCTTATGACCGTCACCGGCATATCAAGCAAGTTAGATATTTTCCCTCACGAGCGTCAGTGACAATGAACGGTGACGGTGAAGAGCGCACGTGTATAAGCTCGGCAGCGATGATTCAGACGTTGCGAAGGGAAATTGTGACAATGCCGCACTCCCGGTGGTCACGTCATGAGGTTTCCTTCTTGACTAATAATTAAAAGCAGTGTCCATGCTTATGAAATACAAAGCTGGATTCATATGTAAATACTAAATAGATTGGTAAGAGAAGATGCCTACCAACAGATAGAGAAACAACTACCTAACTCTTCGAATATCAATATTGAAAGGAAAAATACAGACATTGGGAGCAGAATATCGAAAAGAAGCTTCTGTAATGATAAAATCTGCAATATCCGGTACAGGAACTGAGTAAAATTTTGCACACAAGCTTTGGTGTTTTACCACGCTGACATTTTTAAATGATATTTGCGACACAGTTTAGCACATGATAACGTACGGAGTTGGCAGTATTTAAATACTTTTGTAGGTTTAAAAAAAATATTGTAAAAACTTCTGCCATTTTTAATCAAATGCAGTATTTAAATACATTTAAAGAAGTTAACTGTATGTTTTATAACTTAAATAAATAAAATTAGAGCAAAATCCGCAAAAAAAACATGTTTATCGGCCAAAATGATAATATATCTTACAAGAATTATCAACAGAATCAAACTTATAACAACTTGTATTGAAAGAATTATAGGTGTATTAACAGGCACCCTTTATATATGATGAAGTAATATATTTTACGATGTATATGACAAGTTTTTGATATGTATTCAAATACTTTTTCGAGTATTTAGTATTTCAAAACTTGTATCAAAATGTAGTTGTGTAAATACTTAGTATTGATATACTTTCAATACTTTTTGGCAAGTATTTAGTATTTAAAAACAGTTGAAATAATTTATGCCCGTCTCTGATCATCTTTCAGCCGCTGTGATCGAACCCTTCCGTGTATAAGCTCAGCAGTGACCGTTCACGCTCACTGCTTGCTGTGCGCGGGGCTAAATGCCGCTCATGACGATCGGTGTCGGTGAAAAAAGCGTGCGTGTATTTTGGCCTTTACAATGTATTCGAAAGAAATCTTGAATCTCACTTCCAATCAGAATTACTAGTCGAGTAAGTTCACCAAGTCAAATCTCGTCTCCTACATGACTGGTCCTAATAATGTAATTTGCCATGGTTAATATCGCAGATCTTCAGTCTCCTCTTAAATCGTTTATAGAACATACTGTGAACATCTAATCCATATTAATTTTTTTTGTAAAATGAAGCATGTAAAATTTTGTAAAATGAATTCCAGGAAATGTTCTATCAGCATTTTTAGTTCTCTCCCTTTAAATTTTTAAATTTTAACCTTATTTTTCCACCCAACATTTTTCAGCCGTCATGAAAACGACCCAATATTCATCACAAATGCCACAATCAGCGGAGTGCGACTAGGACGTACTCCGAAATCATGGCTCAGGAAGCCTGGACGACCTCCTATGCAGCCTGATGAGCCTTTCTTGCGCTCGGCAACACATCAAAGAACTTCAGGTGGCCTTAGGCGGCTGCGCTCTTTTCCAAAACTTGCCTAGAGCTGTAGAAGGAATACCTTAAATATAATTATAGCTTTTTTCTTCCTTCGGTTCGTTATTATGGTCCCTTCTCATCAAATCCTTTAAATTTCCTGAGGTATCGGCCGTATCAAGTGCAGATATTCTATAGGCATAACAAAAGTTAAAAACAATGTTCTCCAAGTCGTTAATTGAGCTAGTGTGTATTATTTGTTGGAATCGAATTTACAAAAAAACATAATTTCAACGAGACAAGCATCCGATTTGATTTTTTGACACAATGGAGTAGGCCCACGAATCGGGTTTCACTACTTATCTTCAGAATCAAAAGAATGATCGTTTTGGAACTCAGCGCGGTTGGGGTTGAAAAAGACTCGAGATAGCGGAAACGAAAACTATTCTCGTAAAACTTCACAGAAAAAATTCGATCCAGTTTAATCAGTTTCACAAAGTTAAACCGTTGTTCTATCGTCGTTATGTAGACATGTCCAACTTTTAACGCTAGTTATAACTATCTTTAATAATTGAACACGAGCGTTATCCCCTAAAATCGAAACTCTTACCCGTTCCTCCCGAAAAATCTTCCTTTGTGAATAATTTCATATTTTTTCACAACCAGTTATCATTCAGCGTGTGTAGCTCTTTTTCAAAATTTCATCCTTATTTCAATCTAATATTTTCCGATACAAACTCGCACCAACGAGCAAGGGTCAGCATCAGTGAAGACACCAGAAATTCCTGCTCACCTGACCAATCGAGACTCGAGACCATTGACTTCATTGAGGAAGGACCGACCCTCTTCGACCGCGGAGTCCACCTCATTGGGAGAGAAGGACCTCTTTTTCCCGTGGACGCGGGTCTGCTGCAACAGGCGGTTGTCTCCCTTCTCAACACTCGGGGGCGCTGGGGACAAGGACTCATCAAACTAAATAGGTTCGTCAACGGCATGGACAACATAGGTAAGTCAACCGTCAAACGGGCTCTTCAACCTGTAAATAGGAAAGCATCAAATGGTCCAGTCAATCTTTAATAAAGTATAGGACCAAATAGGTCGTCAACTAGGCATTCCCTAGTCAAGTTAAACAACAAAAGGGCTTGTTATCCAGTAAATTAGTTCCCAAACATCAAATATTACGGACCACCATTCAAAAAGTATAGGAACTATCGAATAGCGTGAAATTTTGAGCGTTCATTTCAAAGCATGAACAGATGAAATAAAACTATGATTTAATTTTACTCAATCCTCATTATTGTATGCAACAGATCCTCACCTTGGAGTTGGTATGTTCTTATGACATAAATAAACTTATACTTTTGAACGAAACTTCAAAGCCCTTTTTCTATAATACATCTTTTCGTCTGGTTAGACATTCCACTGTATGTACTCTCAATGAATATTTATTCTGACTGAAAATGACAAAAGTACTCGTAAAATTTAACAATTACGCTCGGAAGAACCCTCTAATAAAAAATCAAAAAGCATAACTGTAAGGGAACTTCGCCCGTCCGCCTTTCTTGATAGTTTATTTTTATTCTTTTCTGTACCGTACGACTTTATTTCTGTAATTATGGCCTGGCAACATGGACCAGTCGTGTGTGAACCAGCGAGCCTCGGCACGCGTAGTCTCTAGTGGTTCAAATTTAACAGGACTTCTTTGCTTGAGCCACCGGTACGTTACGTGTGACCTTAATGTCTTTTGTGTATTGCTCTGTAAGGAAACTTTCATATTTTGTTTGATAATTGTGTTCAAACTATTAATTGTGTGAAATGTTCATTGTGTGAGATGTCTCATTCTTTTCTCTGACTTAACTGTAAGAGTTCTTACTGCACTTCGGTGCTTGTGACGGTTGGGATAAATTATTATTTAATTTTAAGACTAGCTTTCTTGTAACTTCATTTAGTGCTTCGCGCCGCCATGGCTTTATAGTTAGCGGCCACAGCACTAGCACTCGTGCCCAGGCTGAAGGAATGACTCTCTTGTAGGTACGCCGGTGGGCCCGCTTGGGTACCCTCACCCCGTTCCCTTCGGAGCTGAGCTCGATCTACTGCGTGTAGGCCACGCACTTGCCTTACCTGAACTGTACTGGAGCAATACTCCTACCCACCTCTCCGCTCCGGGGATCTGCACGCAAGCCACTTCAGAAGTTGAGTCACTTGTTGCGTGACTCTGAACTCTGCGTGTAGTCAAACCTGAGCTTGACAGCCAACCTTATTATTCTGTGTTTGTGCTTTCATTTAGTGTAAGTTTGAGTCATTTGTATTCACCATTAGTCAATATTTGTTTTGTCAGCCTCGCACATTGAATTTTACTAGTTACAGAGTTTTCATTTCCTCCTAGTGGTTGTATCTCGAGTGTTCCCTTGACAATAACATTTTTCCAACCTATTGGGGGAGTGGTCTTGCAACTGTAGTGATTTTCATCGATAATATAATATCGAGAAAACGAAGCGTAGTAGATCTAAATTTTTTCAATGAACCGCGTCACACTCTGCGTTGCTAAAGAACAATAGGAGACTCAAACGGCTTTTTAATGCAGGAACCTCCAAATAAAAGTGCTAACCCTCAATTTTAAAGAAAGAGAGCCCTAAGAGAAATTGAACTCCGAGAAGACGTTTAATTCTTAGTCTGCGTTGAGTTAGAATGAATGAGTAGACAGAGAATAAACCATGCATAAGACACAAGTGAAGCACATTGGAATGGTTGTTTCAAATTACTCAATTTACGCTGTTGAAATCCGAACGCAAATCACTCAAAATCAGTAACTCAAGAAAATTCAAATGATTCTCGAGAATACGTTTCATTTACCTCATTAATTTTTCAATTCCCTATCCATTCAAATGCACATGCAAAAGCACTCGTGTATAATTGGTAATCGTTGATAGTTAAATTACATTCAATTAATCCATTCAGCTAATCAACCTTGTACCGAGAGAAACGAGAGCTCCGACAACAATTATGACAAATTCAGAGACGCAAAAAAAGCTGTCTAATAACGAGGGCTTAACTATCGATGAGAAGTAATTCAGGAAAACTATAGAACGGAAAACCGAATTAGACTCATCGTTCATAAAAACCATCACCAAGAAAGCAAAATAAGCCTTATCAATCGTAAAGACTTTATAATATTATACAGGAAGAGACACATCAGTTGAATGCTATGAAATGGGAAGAAGGATGAGACACGTAAATTAGAAAGACAATGGAATGGAATACACTACGGGACACGTCAATCATAAAGACCAAATTAAGAAAAGCAAAATGGAATGGCGCAAAATCAATCTTGAACATGATAGAATGGAGAGCAAGAAGCGGCAAAATCGTGAGGCTGTCCAACTCACGCAATGGAGGACAGCAGACGCCAAATCCACCGTCGGGCAGCTCGCAGGTGCTGGAGATCTGCTCGAGAAGCGGCGCGCAGGCGACGAGAGGAACACAATTGGAGCACGGCCCCACAGGGACGGCGGTCTGGTTCTCACGGCCGGGCCGGACACCTCCGGGCCGAGAGTGGACTCCAGGTCGAGCTTGTCCTTGGTCGGGCACAACGAAAATTTTTATTCAAACTCAAATTTGATATTTTACATCGACGCGTCTCCGCTCGTATACAAGTAACAATTTGTTTCAAAATCGACGTTGTCTTCGCTTGTATACCATTGTCTACCCAAGAAATCCAGAAAATTCGTGTTTTTTTGTTATATTACTTTAATCATCAGAGATATGCCAAATATTTCACCAGCTGCTAAATTTGCAGAACGATCTGAGCATTGTAAGTGGGTGAAATTGGGTTGAGGAGGGGGGGAGAGGTCCAATCAGTAGCCAGCGCCGACCAGTAAGGGCATGTGCCACGCCCCTGATAGTTCTTTTTTGTGGTTTTTATCGCTCTATGCAACACAAAAGTCCTTATTCTACAAGCTAGTAAAGGTTCAGAACGTTTTGTGCTTCGTGAGAGGGAAAACGAGGGAGGAAGGGGGTTGATTCAAATGTAGCTGATAGCGCCAGACAGTAACCGCAATAAACATGAACCAGAAAAATCTGGATTATGTTGTGTTCGTCTATTCGACACAGATCTCCTTAGTTAACAATCTAGCAAAGCAACACAACGTTCTTTGCTTCGTAAAAGGGGGAACAAAAGGCGGGAAGAGGAGAAGGGCGTCGAGGATGACGCTGCAGCGTGCGCCTCTGGAGCGGTAAACGTATCAATGTTACCCGTTCCAAACGTCTTTTGATACCTGTGGCACAAATTCCTTCAAGGAACAACAAAAAACTTACAAGAAAAGATATTCATTTGTTCAGATAGCTTTCAGAACATCAACCGTGTTAATTTTTCTAATCAATATTGATCGCAAATGAAAAAATGAAAAATTTTGGAAAAATGTTCTCCCTGAGCAGTTGAAAATGGGAAATTAGGGTATTTTCAAAATCTATCTTCTCCGAAAGTTATTATGGTAGAGCAATGATTTAAATCTCATTGAACGCGCAAAATATGGCTGCATAGCTGGATGGAGAATCTATATGAAATTCCCTGTAATTTTTCGGTTACATCAAAAAATCTACGGAAAAATCCCTAATCTTTCAAAAATATAAATTGAAATATCATGAAATCTAAACTTTCGCGAGTTTCAAATATGTTTTCCGTTCAGCTATGCATTAACATTTTTCACATTCATTGAAACCTAAATCATTGTTTTACGATAATGACTTTCGGAGAAGATAGCTTTTGAAATTACCCTATTTTTTCATCAATTTTTCCCTTTTATCTCAGTAATTAGTTCGAAAATTGGAAAAAGTTTTTGACGCATCTGTAGCCCTATCAAAAATACATATGAAGGCCAAATTTTATTGATCTACACCTTTTCACTTCAAATTAATCTAAGTCAAGTTCAATTTAATCCAAGTCAAGTTCAATTTAATCCAAGTCAAGTTTAATTTAATCCAAGTCAAGTTCAATTTAATCCAAGTCAAGTTCAATTTAATCAAAGTCTAGTTAAAATTAATCCAACCCTCAGTTGAGTTATAAAACGGCATAATAATTTGTTCATTTTTTTGTGTTAAATATGTGTCTATTGGGTGTGTTGAGCAACACTACACCTTTTTCACTTCAAATTAATCCAAGTCAAGTTGAAATTAATCCAACCCACAGTTGAGTTAAAAAAGGACATAGTTTGTTTATTTGAATTTTTTGTGTTATACATGTATCTATTGGATGTGATGAGCAAAACTGGTTTCAGGGATTTATATACGCTCATAGATATTTATATACGTGAAATTCCACTTTACTACATATATGAAAATAAATACATGCAGGTACAAAATATTATCATTGGAGGATATGTAGATTTAATCTTTAAAAGAAATATACGAGGCGATTCACTGAGTACTAATGTACGATTCCGTTTAATTACAATTTATATTTGTACATTACTACGCAGATACATTCCTGCATTAGCAATAAAAATGTTACTATCCATTCTAATTCCGTGTTAGTCAATGTGATGAAATGTTCGATCCCCTTACAGTGCACAGTAATAATAATACAAGAAACAATGTTCATAATTCACTACTGATTTTATTTGTGTGTGTTTACAATTCAATATATAATACTTTTAAGACTTTAACAACTTTTATAATAATCATTTTATGAATATTTAAGTCTTGAAAGTATTACATATTGAATTATGAACACACACAAATAAAATCAGTAAACAGTCAGAAACATTGTTTCTTGTATTATTATTGTGTATTGTGTGTGGATCCTCCTACATTTCTTCACAATGACTAACACGGAATGAAAATGGATATCAAAATTTAAATTGCTAATGCAAGAATGTATCTGGGTAGTAATGTACAAGTATAGATTTTAATCAAACGGAATCGTACATTAGTACTCAGGGAATGTCTTTGGTATATTTCTTTTAAAGATAAAATCTACATATCGTTCAATGATAACCTTTTGTATTCGCATGTATAAGATTTCATAGATGTGATAAAGTGGGATTTCACGTATATTCAATTCTTCGTATATCTGAGTGTAAATAAATCCTCGAAACCAGTCTTGCATATAGCATCCAATGGATACATATTTTACACAAAAAAACTCAAATTAACAAATTATTATGTCCTTTTATAACTCAACTGAGGGTTGGATTAATTGGAACTTGACTCAGATTAATTTGAACTTGACTTGAATTAATTTGAACTTGACTTGGATTAACTTGAACTTGACTTGGTTTAATTTAAACTTGACTCGGATTAATTTGAACTTGACTTGGATTAAATTAAACTTGACTCGGATTAATTTGAACTTGACTTGGATTAAATTAAACTTGACTTGGATTAAATTGAACTTGACTTAGAATAAATTTGAAGTGAAAAGGTGTAATTCAAATACAACAAACGTGACAGCCATTCATTTAATTCTGGGTAGACGTTCCCCTTATACGAGTAAAAATGTGTTCCATTTAAATTTGACTTGAATTGTTGGCCGTTTTAGTTGAATAAGTATGACTTACTTTACGTCTTACGAGGTGAGGTCTGTATAAAATACATGACTTAAAGATCGACTCTGCTGATGAAGTTACGTTCTGAGTCAATGGCATTTAAGTAAAAACTTATCAATAACTCGGAAAAATTAGCTCCATAGAATACCAATTTATTATAAGACAAACGTAATCGGAACTGCGCCAGTGATTAAATGTGAGTTATAATACGTCTCCTAGGTATGGTTTATGCATTAAAAATTTAAATGTAAGTTGCGCAGGGAACAGCATTTGAGTATGCTTCAAGCGTCATTATACTGGTATATATCGTAGGGTCTTTGATTAGTACACTAAAGAGTAGTGATTCTTCTATTAACTGTTTTTTTTAAATAAAACTACGAATTTCATTCTATTTTCATTTATTTTACTGTAGTGTAATTTGTTAGCGTTAAGTTTTGAAACTCCCCAAAAAACTCTAAAACGATTAAATCAGTCATGGAAATTTATTAGTACATGAGAAACAGGATCGTAAGTCGGCTCTTAATGACCTACAATAACATTATCAAGCGTTGAAACGTTCACTTATGATAGGGATTTAAATCCCTCTAAGCTGAAATTGTTTTGTAGTTTCATATCTACTCATATCATAGTTCATGAAAGTAATCTCTTAATTTTCAACTTCAGAATACACCGCGAAGAAAATTCATTGGTGTTGATTTCGTAGGTGAGAAGTCGTGAAAGTTTTAAACCCCCACACAATACAATAGACCCATATTCTCCTAACTCTGCAAGTTCCATCAATTTGCATATAGTAGAGGCCGTCAATAGTACACAAATAATTCTAAGGTAAATATCTAAGTGCTTGTTTGCGTTATTCGCATGTAAATCCCTAAAATCTGCGATTATTTTTATTCATTTTGGTCAACATTTAGCAACTTGGTTGTGGGGTAACGATAGTGTATTTTTCGAAGGGTTCAGAGGGAAATTACTGGTTTGGTTGTTCATACTATATAAAGGAGTGTGGCAGGTAGGGAATAGATTGTGTTGCCTAAGCCATTGTCGTCAATTTGGGACTCTTGCTCCGAAAAGATATTTTACCTATTTTCAAAACCCCAACAAAATGGGCTGAAAAACTAAATTCACTGAAAAAAGGTTCCAGAGAGAACAAGCGAAGGAATTTCTGTGACATGTTTTAAACGAAATTAGCAGTAAATTCGTTGGGTTCGATTAGGCACAATATACCAATGGAAACAATAAAATAGCGGTCTCGCCGCGTCAGCTGACGACAAAGCGACATCCAGCTCTCGAATAATAATCACGTCTGCCAGCTTTGTTCATTGTTAGTAGCACCAAATCGTCTGATGCAAATTTTTCCGGGTGTAGGATAAAAAAGTTAGCATTTCAATGAGCCTCAAAGATTCACTGGCAATTTCGAACTAAGTGCGGTGCATTTAGGTACTTTCAAAATTATCCAATTTTGATGAAAAATGTCATCGTGTAGCTAGCTTAATTTTGTTAAAACATAAGTCATATAAGCTGTCACTTTATCGTTGATTTTATTCAAGAAAGAAAACAAATCGATTTAAGAAACAATCTAGCTGCCAGAATACAGAAAAAGTGCTTTTCATCTGTAACTTTCATCAAAGAGCAATACGATTATTATTCTTTTTTTATTGATACAGTGCAAATTATCAATGCCTGATCTGAATACCAACACCTGGACATCAGGACGCTTACTCGAATGAACAGTGCAGGTTTCTACGGAATTGAGCCTAGCAAATCGTTAGCTATTTCATACAGAACATGGAGAGAAAAACATTTGAACTTCATAAAAATGTTAAAACTTGCTGCTACTAAGTAAATTGCAATTTAATTACGTAGCTCAATTACCGAAAATTTAGACTTCAAAAACATTACCGTAATTATCATTACTTTTCCTGACATCGTAATCTACACCGTTAGAAATATGACGAGGTATGAAAGAAAGATGCATTAGTCAGGTATATAGTGGTACGAGTTACTGTCATAATTCGCGGAAAAATCATGGACCCTCTCCATTTTACTCGACGGATGTCTATTAACTCAAAAACATCCAAGGTTGGTTTTTAACGAGTGCGTGGTGTAGAATGCCATGCATCAACAAGTGATAATGTTCTTTCAAGTTGTCAGCTACTGGCTAGCTGTAGGATTACGACTAATTGCTTATCTCGCAATTGAAACTGTGATTGTTATATTAATTGCTAGTGATAGAAGTAATTTCTAGAATTAATGTAATGGCTTGCTATTCTTTTGTAGGAAAATGTGCTAGATGGCAGATAGAGTACGAGGCCATTTGTGACGAAAGCGGTCAAATTAAATCCTTATCCGCAGTGAATATTCAGAGCACGATCGAAAGAAAGATACTCTAAAATTTTTAGTTTTAGATTCACGAATAAATTTTCACTCGTGCACGCCAAAGAAGCAGCCAAATTCGACTCAGTCATAAGCTTTAAACTGAATAAGCTACGAGCCACTTTCATTCCTTACCGAAACAAATGTCTACTGTTTATTCAACCACAGTCCACGATTCCAAAAACAGTTGACTGGTGTGATTGAATAACTCTAAAGAAAAACACTCTACGCAAAATTAATTTACAGCGTATTTTCTGAGAAATTTTCATTCGAAAAGTGCAGTTGCAATACCATGACTATTGGTCTAGTTCTTTGTTCTTTCGACCTTCGAAGTTGCACAATGTTTTTGTTCTGCAAGTGCTGCTCACGATTAAAAAACCATAGAATGGCGCTCACGACAGCCTCAAATCCAAACCATAATAACAAATGCAATTTTACTCTGAGTATTCACTGCGGATAAGGATTTAATTAGACCGCTTTCGTCACAAATGGCCTCGTACTCTATCTGCCATCTAGCACATTTTCCTACAAAAGAATAGCAAGCCATTACATTAATTCTAGAAATTACTTCTATCACTAGCAATGAATATAACAATCACAGTTTCAATTGCGAGATAAGCAATTAGTCGTAATCCTACAGCTAGCGTAGCTGACAACTTGAAAGAACATTATCACTTGTTGATGCATGGCATTCTACACCACGCACTCGTTAAAAACCAACATTGGATGTTTTTGAGTTAATAGACATTCGTCGAGTAAAATGGAAAGGGTCCATGATTTTTCCGCGAATTATGACAGTAACTCGTACCACTATATACCTGACTAATACAATTGATTATACGTATAACCTTCCAGAAATTTTAATTTTAATTTTCAATACGTTACACAAATTTCTTTTGTTTTGGTGAAAAAACTGAAGTAGTCAACCGACAGTAATCTCAAATATATCAGACATTTCCGATTGTATGATGCAATGACAATTGGCAAAATCATTAGAGTGATGAGTGAAGTAGTAGTAAAATCAGATAAGGAGTGAGTAAAGTAGTAAAATCGGTAAAGAGGCGTGAAAAGTGGTAATATCGGCAAAGTGGCGAATAACATGGTAAAATACATGTTTCAAAATTCGTTTAGCAAACCAGCTCTATTTTCAAAAATCATTTCATTCACCCAAGAATTTGACAGACCTGCGAAGCTGACCGCTCGTATGGCCCGATGTATGGGCAGGTCAGCGTTGTGGGCCACCACCTGGTCGCGCGGCGCAGGGTCCGGGTGGGTTGCGCACTGGTGGCACGCCAGCACCACTCCCAGCACCAGCAACTTCGTCGCCATCCTCGCCAAAGCTACGAGGAAAGTCAATATCAGAGTGAATCTTATGCAATTATACAGTGGGATTAATTATAGATTTCTCCAAACTTGACCGATTTGTGCACCATGGGATCTATCTATAGGTGTAAAGATCGCTTGCCTACTGATCTGCGTTGTCGAATAATTTATGTTCATCCATTTCAAAGCTGGGCGGGGAAATTATATGAACCCTTCTATTAACGTACGAATATAATGTCTTTTAACTTAGGAAATTAACATGAAAAATTATCGTACAACCTAGAAAGTGAAGCAAATCAGGAAAAAGGACAAAAGTTTGAAGGTAAATCTCTAGAAATCGTTAAATCCAATAAACTGGTCTTCAGAAAAGGAGTTCATAAAATCCATACCTGTAATGCGCGTCCAGTGCTGGATAAGGAGAAGATAAAAAATCAATCAAGACCTAATTCATCGCAAAACTGAAAAATTACAGTTAGCGAACATTCAAACTAGACGGAACCAAAGAAAAAAGCAAACATTCCGAAAATATAAATCTTCCGATTGAGTAAATGGAAAGAGTTTTATAAGAAAAATGTTATTTTGTGTACCATTTGCGATTATGTTTCAGTAATGCGTTAACATAAGAGCTTTTAAGGTTGGTAGAAATGTGGGTATCAAAAACATGAATCACAGTCGGAACTGAGCGATTGGTGTGAGGGTAGCACAAAATGAGCCCGCGTGCTAACATCAGGCACAACGGGGCGTCGGCGCGGGGGCAATTTTGCAATGGAAACGAGTTTCAATTTTCCTGCGCGGATATTGTGGAGGACAGAGTCAAGGTAATGACGTCAGCCGAAACAGACTCTTTGTTTAACGATCTGGAACATTGAATATTTCGTGAGTAATACTTTGACGACAATGAATTGTGACGTGAATAGCACTTCAATGAGTAATATACTTTGGGCCAACGAGGAGCTGTGCTTAAATGTGTCGATTGTAATAGCCTTAAGTAATAATCTAGGTGATGTATAACTGATGGTTAATATTTTATTTGAAATGTTTAAAATATTTGTTTTAATTATTGGGGCATAAGCATCAGTAAACCTTCGAAAAATCTTTTACAATTCATTAACGATGCTTGAAATTTATTAACGTATTATACCTAAATTTGGGTGTTTTTTCACGCTGAACTAACATCCAAACAAACGCCAAAAATACTTCTGTAATTTTTCATAGTACACATCTGAGTTACTGTTATAATTTTAACCTTTTTCATGTTTCTCTGAGTGTGCATTAGATTCTAGGATTTGTTCAAATTCCTTTTAAATTTCAGAGTCTGCTTATGTCTTTCAAAATTCTTGATGATGACACTACGGATATTGCAAGCGACATCAAATGATTCAACAACTCGCCGCACTCAAAGCTTCATCTCATTTATGGACAACATAGTGATGGTGTGTTCTTCAGTTTTTAATTTTTAAGTGGTAATACATTTTTCATACTGCACTACGTGAAAAAAACATCCAAAAAATTATGTACATTCACTTCTTAGCATTAAAAGTTTAATTATTATATGTGTAAATAAAGTAAACGAATTGGAAAAATTATTTATTCATGTTGGTGAATGTGTGTTTCTTACGTGATGCTTATCCTTCACTGCGTAGGCATTGTTACAATCTCTAAAATTAAAATAAAAAGCAAACTTCCAATCTTTGATTTGATTTAATCAACTGGAGTAAACTGTTGTCTATTTGAAATAAAACGTTCAATTCCCAGTTAAAAAATAAGACGTTTTCAAGTAGTTTCTGTGCCGCGGTAGGCAAGATTCTAGCTCTGTTTTATTCGGAAAAGCAGCCGTTTTTTGGTCGCCATGTCCACTTTATGAGAATCCACTTCAGAATCGAGCAAGAGCTCGTTTTTCCCGGCTTGTTTACGTCCAAATTAGACTAGCGGACAGCCGTCGAATGGGAAATTGTGGTCGAGAGCGGCCGATTCTGACCTTCCGCGGCCATGTTTCACTATGTTCTGCTACCTGTCAACCTAAACACGGCATGAATTTTTAACTGGGAATTCTCCCTAAAACATCACTTAAGCCTGACTCTTTCCCTTTCAAATCCTTGTCATATTTGCAGTAACATAAATTTTATTCCAAATTCAAATTCAAGAACAGGAGGAGATTATAAAAATTGTTAAGCTTGCATTTGAGACCAGTAGTGAGCAGTAAAAATTTTGCCTGAATTTGAGAGCAATAGTGTAGTAAATAGTACAAATTTTCTAAGCTTGAATTAGAGAGCCTTAGCGATTTGGGGAAAAAATAATTTTCTGCTGCACAGCAGTTGAAAACTTGCCCTTGTTTTAACTATCGGCTGTTGCTGCTTTATATCTTTGATTACAGGAAATGAATATTGTTGCAAAATTTTACTCAAGCTATTGTCAGTTAACGGAGACGTTGCTAGTTCTTCATGGATTAGTTCTCATTACATTCACTGTTTAGAAACCAATGCGTGCCACACTTTGAGCTTCCACATCCAGTTTTTTGAAGCAGGAGTTTAGATATCATTTACGAGTTCAGCTTAGTTATAAGGACAGTTAAGAAAGTAGGAATGCTTATTAAATTTCTCTGTTAAAAAATATGATTTTATTATGTAGCTCACAAAATAATTTTTCAAAGATCGCTAGTGATGTAACATTTATTAATAGCAAAAGTTGAATATATCGATACATGTCTATTTCTCAACTTGAATGTTCGGAAATCAGAGAACGGCTTCGACACTGGAATTTTAGCCATTCCTCATGTTCGAGTACGTCCAAATTCTTAATTTTCGTGAATTACAGTAAAGTAATTACTAGGAGATCAATTGTCGTTCTTATGTATTTTACTTACGTTCTTTAAATAATCGCTAAATAGTGAAAAAGAATCATTTAATAATGAGAACTAACGAGAACGAGAACATACCATTATATGTATGTTTAACAAAATAGATACCTTAGTGTCCAGTTGGAACTTTATTATGAAAACAATGTGCCATAACAAAGAGATGAGTGAACAAAAATTAATCTTATCAAACTGGCCCTGGCCCCAACTATTTACATTGTCTATGCCCAAATAATTCTTTAGTAAGTTATACTTACGTTAGTAATACAGGAAGACTTTTCACGTACGATACAAGAGATGAGACACCTGGCTGTGTTGGTGTCTCCACCACCTGTTCTAATGTTGTCCGCTGATGAACTGGATGAGTGCGTCTCCCTGGTCAAAATTGCCACACTGTGGTGGTGCGGTCGAGCTAACGATTTAAATAGTGGTGGTGGTAATCATGATTACTCGACTCGTGTTCCCAATTGTGGCAACAATCCTTGTAAATGTAGAATAGTCATTTATTGCAGAGTTGCCGCTTTAATTTTGTTTGATTTCGAACCTGATGATGCCTATTGTTCATTTCAGAAATGCAATTCTAAAATATTAAATACTAATTGATTCTTGATTGAAATGTTATCGTATAAAAGTGTGAGAACAATTTATCAATTGTATAAGTTTTTATTTTCGTATAGAGCACGTTTAAAGGAGCAGGAACAACTCGAACAACTCGCAATATACAACAGGAACAAAACCATGACAGAAAATGTTCTCTCGGTCAATGTAACTCACTGCCAACTCGTGAGAAAATTCGAGAAGAAATTTGCACTAAAAAATTGGCTAAAGAGGCAAGGACCTGTAAAACTTCAATTAGTCAACGCATAGAGGCCAATTTTAAAAATCTCGCAAATATCAAAAGAATATAATTTTATTGTAAACAGAGTTTTTCATCTGGGTATAATTTTTTTTGTGGTTATTTTTCTAGAATTGATGCAGGGAACTTAAATCGTTGTGAACATGAATATGGCGATAATTGAGGCATATTGGATGAATTCTTTTTCTTGCAAAATTCGACAGCCTTCTAATGCTACAGTCTGTGTTAGGACCAAAAAGCCTTCAAGTACGGACTGGAGGAAAATATCATCTGCTCTTATTTTATAGCATTGAGATTATTTTGTCTGTGTAACCATCGAATCTATTGTCTAACACCTGAAAAGGATGTAATGAACTTGCCTTCGATACAAGGTTCACTATTTCATGGGTTTGAAAATAGCATTCAAATTCCTGTGATTATTAATAAAAATACATGTATAGTTAACGGATATAAAAGATTAATATCGAGAAACCTTCGAAGGAAGAGAATGTTATGTTCCAGTTACTTTTCGTTGTTTGGGGGAAATATTCATTGAGTTTCTCCCTCGAAATAACGTAGAAATCGATCAAATGAAGCAGGAACCTAAAAGCGTTTCGCTTTGGCTCGTAGCACATGAGATCAGTACGTACGTATGTGAACCAAACTAAATATGCGCCCTTTTACTGAATGAAAAATCAATGCTTCTTACCTTTAACAATAACGATAAAATAATTTAAGAGACTCAGAGTTGCAAATTATTAGCACCATCGCTGTAAAAATATCTCATCGTAATATCTCATCATATATCTCATATCTCATATATCTCAATATCATATATATATCTCATCAATATCTCATCAAGTCAT
Organism: Morinoia aosen; assembly: GCA_030386875.1. NCBI lineage: Eukaryota > Metazoa > Arthropoda > Malacostraca > Amphipoda > Talitridae > Morinoia > Morinoia aosen. Next base: position 62,944,114 of record CM059568.1, on the reverse strand, counting down.
ACAAGTAGAACGGAATTTTGTTTGAAGTGGAGTACCTTCTATCAGAAGAAACCAAAGTCCTTTGAAGCACAATGATCTTTCCGTTGATTTAATATGGCATTCAAGAACGGCATGTTACAGAAAAAACAGACGTATTATTTACGGTTTAAAATGAAGCTGCTGTAATGCTATTTGCATTTTAACGCACAACATCCACGCTTAAATTAATTTAGGAACATAAACGTGTGTTCCTAAAATTGGATACTGTACTTTTCGTACATGGATGATTCGTTGGCTTTTTTTATATCTGACATTATTATCCCATATATTCCTTTGTGTACACTTATTTGTTTTGCCAGCATTGATGAAGGGCATGCATTCTGAAAAGTGTACCCGTATAAATATGTTTATCACTAAGTTTGCGCTTCTATGTCCCCATTTTTCAAAGTGACATTTTCCCACGTCCGTCCAACTATTAAGTGCTACTTTGGGATGCACTCTCAGCGGCAATAAAATCTCGATGCAATATTTTTCCCTTCTTTTAGATTCTACGACATTATCTTACAATGTTCCATTATACTTGACGAACAACGGATTATGTAGAGATGTAATTTTTTGCGCTAGAATTATTATCACTACGGGAAAACCTTCCTATGATGCGGTTACTTATAACACGCGCCGTACAGAGATCACCGCTGAGAAACTGCAGCCCACAAAGCACAGCGGTGCCACCGCGGTGCTGCGGCGGTGCCACGCTCCTTTACTGTATCTCCATACCAGCTCCAATAGCGTATCACACTTGAAATGTTTTCTAGATCACAGTCATACTAATATGCTTGCATTATTTCCTTATGTAAACCTGTAGTATACAAAGCAACAAACTTTACGCGAGAGCAGCACATCGCTTCAAGAAACATCGGAACAGAACCAACAGAAACATGACAGAAACATCGGACCTACTCATGTTTAGCCCTCAATCATTTTTACCCTCGTAGATTTCTAGTCTCAAATATTCTTGTTGATTGGTAGCACCACCGTAACACTCGTAGTGTGAAAAGGTTTTCCAGTTTCTCGACATAAAAGGAAGAGCGGGAGTGAAGTGTAAACCCAATTGGTAAAAGCGGTTCCTTTACATCCTCTTCGCTCACTAATACATCGCTATGAGAGCTAATTTTAGAGCATTTGCAATGCTGCAGAGATTTTTTCCTTCAAAATCCGCGTTACGTAATTTTTGAAGAAATTTTTCCTCAACTCGCAGCCTATCATCAACAGAAGGGAAACATTAAGGCTAATGTCACATTGAGTTTGTTTTAAAATAAATTCTAATATTTCATCGAAATAAAACACACTTGGTTCGTTTGCTGTTCCTCCACTGGCGACAGTCACTAAACTTCACTTCACACTCAGCTTCTAATTCTTACAATTTTATAGAAAGGGTTTCACGACGTAAACTTCTGGTACAAGGTTCATTTCAGGGTATTTCAATGATGTAGTTTAGAAATCGTTCAAGGTGATTCGAAGAAGAGGTCACTCACACTCTGGCATTTGGGATAATGAAAGAAAAATAGAATTGCTCTTTATTAAGGCGCAAAATCATTTTCACTTCATGCTAAATGTTCTTCAGATCCATCGTAATTACCACTGCGAGAATATTATGGGGATTTTATATTTAAGACTTGAAGCGTATTAAATATAACCGAACAGGAAGTGAATATGTAACAAGTTCCGTCTACACTAACATTATTTGCAACAACAACATTATTTGGAACATTATTTGAGATAAGTAGTTAATGTAGATAAGTAGTAGATAAGTGTATGTATGTGTGTATGTATGTATGTATGTATGTAGTTAAATAGCACGTGTATTTACTTTAACTAAGCGTAGTGCATAAATATATGGCAAAAAATGAAAGAAGAAAGTACACAAAGAAGCAACAACCTGCAGAATCCTGTTAACTATGTGAACTGTGTCGAACTGGTCGACAGCAATACAATATTTCACGGGAGAAAATTTCCTCAAGCTTAGACTCCAGAGAACAATATACACTGCAGAAAACTTCCTCAAGCTTAGACTCCAGAGGGCAATATCCACTGCAGAAAATTTCTTCAAGCTTAGACTCCAGAGGGCAATATTCACTGCAGAAAATTTCCTCCAGCTAAGACTCCAGACTCCAAAGGGCAATATTCACTGCAGAAAATTTCCTCAAGCTTAGACTCCAGAGGGCAATATTCACTGCAGAAAATGAAGACAGTAGTTATGTAAGCATTTGTGCTAAATAACAACATTGTGTGCAGTTTCATATGAGATATGTCTTTTAGGTTTCGGCCAGTCCATACTGCATTTCTTCGCATGTTTTCATTTTGAAACAAACCTTTGAGATTGCAATTTATGACCTCGCTTATATTTTGTTGGCCTAATACAAAAAAGTACACGATAGGTACGCAAATCATACGCTGAAACGTCGCCTAGGCAAAGAACACTAAGATATAAATTAGACATCGAACAGGTAGTCTGAAAATGAAAGCATTCCTCACAAAAAACCAAAATAATATCTGAGCGTTTTCATGTGGAAGTTGCTGCCTAAAATCAGGGGAAAATTTGATGCATAACGCCACTGAATCTGTTGCAGCAAAAACGGACAAAATATTCGGGAGCTGATACAATAACTTTTGATCATTTCACAGCAGAATGAATATTTTCATCAGCGGAACTTGAGGAATTAAGACAAGTAAGTGAGAAACTTTCGCGAGAAATCTATTCCTGAAGTCCATCTTGGAAGATAAATTATTCTCTAATGAGGAGAGCACAAATGTACAACAAGTGGAAATGGCCGTGCATAATCTCTCTGTAATTTGACGCATGTAGTAGAGAACGGCCTAAAAAGATCGAACGAAAATCATTTTTTGGGAGGGCTTAGAACAAACGTGATAAAATTTTCGCACACACACTGATCCAGAATCTCATCGATGCAATCACTTCAGCTGAAAAAGAAAGTTGAAGTGCATGGTTGTTATAAATTTACTCAAACTTGTCAAATCAAACTTGTTTCGTACAAATTATATCGTATGTGTTCACCAGCGTATGTCTACACCAGCAACGAATGTTGACGAAATGAATCCCGTTTGGTTGCACCCAGCTTTTGCAGGGCATTAGCACTTCTGTTTTGACATTTTTTGCCACTGATGCGAAAATGGACACCGATTTTAAAAATGATGTCTACATTTGGCCTGGCATAGCCATGATATTTTAATGATTAAACAAACTTGTCTAACTTCTAAGCACGAACAAATTTCTCAGTGAAATATACCAAATCAGGTTAAAAAAGCGAGTTGAAGATATTACGGATTTAACTTTGTTACTGAAATTTTGCGTTCTGCGTAACGGTTGATGCATACAATAACGAGTGACTTGTAGTGATGAGAAACTTGATGTTCAGTCGACAAAAAAAATTGAGCTTGTGTCTAGCATTGGTCATATGTTGAACTTGTTGCAGCGATTTCATTTATCCTTTCTCTGATAGGCAAAACACACAAACTCAACCGAACATAAATTAATGAATTTGAAGTAAGGCAAATTAAAAAAACGATCAAGGATCAGAGGGATTCATAAAAGCGTTCGTTTCTTTGACAAATGAATCATACAACACACAATATTAAAGACAAAAATGGTAACTTCACCAGCACCCTTTCACGGTATCATGTGATTTTCTAGCGATCAAAAATGAATGCCACAGGCAAAATTTGCTTCAGAAAATTGTTTCTGTCGTAAACATTATGTAAACAGCAGAAAATATCCTCACAAAATTACATGTATTACAAGCTTAGTTTAGAGGTATTCGTATCTTCTAAGGTAACGTATCATAAGCGTTTTAAATTTTATTTACGTTGAATACCTTTACCCAGATAACAAAAATTACCATTTCAACTCTACGTCCAAACGGAATCCTCAGAAATGAAAATTTGAGACAAACAATAACGGCATTTATTTTTTCGAGTGTTTTCACAGCATCTGCCCTTCCTTTAACATTTCATTCAATAAACTTTCATAGCATTAGGATATTTTTTGCGTATTTCGAGCGAATTCATGCTTAGATTTCATACTGGAATTAATTTCTTCTGGGGTTGATTTTCTAAAACAATTTTTGTCTTAACTTAGTCACCAAAAATTTGAAAATTATGGGAAAATCAAATCACGCCACTTAACTTGAACACACATTCACGTTGCGTAAATTAATTTGTGTCCGTTCTTTTCATGTCTTATTTCTGTACTAAGTTAAGGCGTGTCCTAAGGCCTTAGGGACATTAGGCCGGAGGAGAACTAGACCTAAGAGACATTAGAGCAGAGGGGCTTCAGACACCCAGTGTTTCTTTATGTCGATCCCCGGAATAACAGAATACGATGTGCAGCTGGTCCGAGGGTTGCTGGGAAGATAGAAAAGGAATTATCAGTCTTACGAATGACAGGACACTCAATCGACAGGAAATGTTGAATTATTTCTATGTACGAAGGTATAATTTACGATTGAATGCTCGGTACTATAGCTAGGAAGATGTAAGTTCCGAAAGTTGTTCAATAATTGTTAGCTATGTGTCACGGCTCAATAAACTGCAGTAAGGAACAACATTGGTATATAATGTTGAAGTTCATGTATGGAAAATTTCTAATTATTTAGATTCATATCTAGAAAATTTCATTGAATTTAACGTAGAATATCACACAGGAAAAAGCTTGAATTTGACTTCATTAGGCACCATCAAAAATTATTTCCAAAAGACCGTAAAGAAAATTAAAAGTTTTTCCGATATTTGTTTTTGATTCCAAACGTTCAAATAACACTGATGGGGGAAAGCGTATAGAAGTTACTAGATATTACCCTAAAATTTTTCCGCCGCCGCATACGTGTGAAAAACAAACGCCATAATCTTGCAGACGTGGAAGAAATTTTCCCAATAAACGTAATGATTCAAAATTTATTTTGCTCTCCTTATTGCTTTGATTAATATAAATCGAGGCAGAAACACAGGTAATTGAGGGAGGAAGTAAATCCCTAGAACATTAACTACACGTCTCCCGTAAACCAAAAGAATAATAGTTATAAACTTCTGTAAAAACATTCATGACATACATACTGAACTGCTATTTATGAGAACAAATTTCATAAAGTAGTATTTATATGAACAAATCTCCTAAAGTAGTATTTATAAGAACAAATCTCTAAAAGTAGCATGTGTGAGAACAAATCACCTAGAGTAGCATTTTCGAAAGCAATTTCTTGAAGTAGTATATATACACGAGCATGAGAGCAAATCTCCTAATGTTCTAAAGTAGCATTTACAAGAACATGTCTCCTACAGTATTGTTTATGAGAATGAATCTTCTAAAGTAATATTTTATGAGAGCAAAATATACTTTATGACAAAGAGATCCCAGTGCAGCCTATGGCAACAAACGTGCCCAAAATACTCACTATCTCAGTGAAGGAAGGAGGAAGGCGAGCGGCTGGACACTTCCGATGTTGGTGTTGTCGCACAAAATTCGTGCCCACGAGGTGTGGCGGATCTGGTTGAGTTGAGCTGACCGACAAAAAACGCAGTTAACACTTTGACCGCAATTAATAAAACTGAAGTTCAATATTCAACTCAAATTTAACGTTAATTGTAATAAGCAATTTTGAAAATAGCAATCATAGACTGGATGGTGTCCTAATACCACTTTTATTAAGCATTCATGGAAATTGAGTTTGTGACTACTGATCAGTCAGTAGCAATATGAAAAATAATTCTCCGTGCAACCGATGACGCAAGTTAGAGTTAAAGTGTTAATATTCGGAAAAATATGCTGTTTTGACCCTCCAAATTACGCATCATGTGCTCCAAGCAAGTCCACATCGTTGGCTGCGCTAGTTGTGTAGTTTAATAAAAAAATGTGGTGCGACGGTTTTGTTGAAGATAAATGTCGACAAAATAATTCTACAACTGAATTTGAACATTATTCTGGTAAATATTTCTGCGAAATCCGTATTATCGTTTCAATAGAGAACGTCATGTTGCTGTACTAAATTGGACATGAACATGCTGTACTTAGTTGAATACTGTAGGAATGCTACAATATAGAATATAATTATATAATTTCTTAAATTTTGATGTGACAAAATGCTCCTCGCATTCTAAAATAAACTGTAAAATATGTTCACGTCTTTTCATCTCGCGCTATCTGAGTATTGATATCGAAAGAGAGAGAACTGAGGCCCTCACCGTCTACGAGTACATCATTGTACCACGAAGCCCGCCTCACGCCGTGATGAGCGATGACCTTAAAATTGATCTGACTCCCTCTGGGTTATTCTACGTTATGACACAACAATTGAAACTTAAGTATTTCGTAAAAGCCCCAATTGGCGCCAAATTATCATTCTTCTGAACTATGTTGTTAACGCTGACATAGCAATACTACTCAAGAATACGACAAGTTGTATGTGACCATTAGAAGAAAATGCAAGAATTATGTGCGATGAAGTGGTTATAACTGAACAAAATATCCTTTTTGTTGCGGAGAAAGTTTTTGCTTGTTCGAGAAATTCAATTTACGAGCTAGAATTGAAGCCATATACTGCATGCCCCATGTGAAGGAATGCCAGTATAAGAAGTTGACTCCAGACCACAAGAGCTACCTTACGAAAGACATACCTCTTGTACTTGAAGAAACTCATGTAACACAAAAAAACAAACTCTAATATCAGGCAAGAGATCCATAAAAATGTTGAATTCGACGCAAAAAAATATCTCACATCGTGAGAAAGAACCAGGCTGTCCACCGAGATCGTAGAAGAATCTGTCTCCCTTCTTGAGTCTGGCGAACTGATCTCCCACAACACACAAGAAGGTCCACCCAAGGAGACCGCCGGACACAGGCTTCTCGGACATGCCTCCCACGAAGAAGTCCACGTCATCGGGATGAGCGTAGAGCTGCTCTAGTCTATGACGGACACAAAGAAAAAGGGTCATTCAACTTTGATGCTAAAATACCGGAAGGAGCATTCTCTTGTGTGATTTAGACAGGGTTGGACTTGCATGCAAAATAGGTTCCATGTTTTCAGAAGTGTACAACTCACACCCTAAAATTCATCAGAGTTCTTTAAGACTTAAAACTAGACATCATGAAAATTAACGTAACATCACAGACTTAGAATTGCTGTAACGCGACTTTCAAAAACCGAAATAACTACTATTACTCTCTGAAAATATAAAATTAAATCGAAGATTCTGATGATTACCCGTAGGGAAAATGAGGAATGATAGTCGTCAGAAAGTATTTCTTCACGAGGTACTCGAATAGGGAATTTTTCGCGAACAAATACTGAATTAGTTCCTGTCTGTACCCTGGTCATTAGGACCTAGTCTTTGAAGTAACTCAGGCACTACTGTAAGTGCGTTAAGATAATTTCTACAGGATCAGTAAAGGAAACAAGCGAAGAATTGGTTCTGGTGCGTACTTTTGGACGATACTGCTGGGGATTTGGTCCGTGAAGTCGGAGAAAGTCCGGGCGCGTCGCAGACCACACTCCACCCTCACTTCGTTGTAGGGAGCGATGCCGTGGTCCCGCCCTCGGTGCAGGTTTAGGCTCATCAAGTCCATGCCGAAGCTAGCTCCAGGTGCCTGGTGGATTTCGGATTTGATGTGCGTTGTGAGGAATAGAGAGATTGATCGATTGTCTTTGTATGCTCGAAGAAACTAGGGATCTACACGGATTTCAGTAATCAAAATCTCAAGAAATAGATGCACGTGTTTAATTTTTCCCCAAAGATCTCAGGCATGGATTTGAAATAATGGGAGACATTCAATTAATCTTTAACTGTAAATCTCTTAACTGAAGGAATTTATGTCGATTGGAAAGCTAACGGTGACGCTTCGCCTACTAACCGATTTTTTACTGGTAACTTAAACGTGAAGATATTCTCTAATTATAAATGAGCCGTTGTTGAAAGTATCTTCTTCATTTGAGAAGTTCATTTATTACAAATTTTGTTTTCAAATCAGGGGCAATATTGCATCATGTGAACACATATGTAGTAAACTAAGGATAAATTGTTCGCCTACGTAAAAATATTTCAAATCAGTACCTCAAAACTGTGTATTCTTATAACCTTTCCCTGTCTTCAGTTGAAAAAATATGAATTTTGACTGATGGATTCTCCGTTGGAAAATTGTAATTGAAAAATACGATAGGTGCTCATTTTTTTTATTGCGCATAACAAAGCCATGACTGACATGAGTTTCAATCCCATTTTTCCCGTTTTTGCTACCCTCGCTGAGGTATCAGAACTGTTGACTCTACCTACGTTGCGCTCAACTGAGACCTTACACAAGAACCCAAATCATTCCGTGTAGAGCCAAACTAAGTCTCGACTGTAAGAACCAGACTAACACCACTCAAAAAAATAAGACACATCCACGTGATTTTACAATACCCAAAATGTTGACGATAGAATTAACCACAGTTCCAGCCTTAACTACGCTATGAATGTTTGCTCTCAGATTGTATAATATAAATTCGGTTTACTCGCGCGTCACGATGCAGCTGAAAATTTTGAACAGGAGGACACAAAAAGCTCTTTGAACTCGAGTGATTCATTTGAGTATTTAAACAAAATTAATTGACTCTTATTCACGACCAATTCAACTTGCAGATCGCAGTATGTGTTGAAATCCTCGATATATGTATAGATTGTTTTAGTCTCCAACATACAGACAAATTGAAAGCGCTGTATGAAAACGAAAATGCAATCGCAAAACTGGAAATGTATCATGACAATTTTTGAACGATACATGATAACATTAGTTTTATTAAATATGGCACACTACATGATGGAAAAATACGCAAGAAATTTAATTGGATATTCATGAAGGCAGTCACTCTAAAGTTGCAACGCATTAGGTAAAATGAGATTGAGTTACTTAGTTTGAAAAAAAAAACTAGTAACTTTTTTAAGCATCCCCGTAAATTAAATAAGTTATCAAGTACATTAAAACCAGAAAATTTTTACCTGGAAAAGATGGTTGGTGAGTTCAGTGGTCACGAACGAATCAAACTTCTGGATGGCTTGGCGAGTTAAGGTGCGGGCTAACATGTCCACAACGCCTGGAATTGTCCGGAAGACGTGAGGCGAGATGAAGTGGTCGCGTAGCTGCAGAGTTTGGCTCACCTGGCCAGCGGCGTCATACAGGCTGAGAAACGTACACACGATGAAAAGAAGAAAGAAAAGCAGTTTATGTCTTATAAAATTGAAACGTAAAATGTTTGACATTGATTTTTAAAATATCACAACATTAACTCTCTTAGTTGAGCCTCACACATGGGTATCGTAATTCCTTTGTCTCATGTCGAAACAAAAACGATCGAGAATAAATTCGTTCTACTAAGTTCGAGGTCTGAAGAAAGAAAGCTTATCAAGTATTGAAAATAGGTTATTCATTAATACAAAATAGGAAATAATGTTATATGCGAATAAATTATTTGCGAGATCTATTCAACCAAAAATAAGTGAACAGAAACGCTCAGAAAATGAAAAGCATGTCAAAATTTCGCATTATGTTATCTCTGCCTTCTGAGGGCGGAAGCTAATGAATATTTTGCGATCTCGAAAGTAGTAATCAAATTTACTACAGTTACCTAGGTACAGTCGTTGTTGCTCCCTTTTGCATTAAATGCTTTGTACAAGAAAGTGTTAACTTCGTAAATTTCCTGTCTGCAGCTGAAAGCAACAGCGTTTCTTTCAGTTTTCAAATATAAACGCAAAATTTTCTCTCAATCTTTGCTCGCCTTCGTCGTCGCCCCTCTCTAGATGCATATGCCTCTCTCTGGATCCGTTGGACACAACTAAAATCACAGATTTTCGTACGTAGAAAGACTTCCAAATTGAATTTTTCCTCTTCGAATTCAAGTAAATCAAATATACGTGGTACAGCTTTATTTGAAGACCATTGACCTTCGAAATTTACAATACATTTAAAGCAGTAGATCAACGAACAAATCTTGGTATTAAAATCACCACAGATCACTAGCTTGACAAACAGTAGAATAAAGCTTTCAGATTGCAAACGGAATTCAAAATATCATAACGAGAAACTCTGACAGCAATGCGACTCACTAATTATTGTAAATAGGTCACATTTATGTTGAGACAATTTGATTGTAATTGTAATTTTATTCATTATTTGAATTGCATACTTAAAATCATTATTTTATGACACGAAAAATTTAAAATAGGTCAAGAAAAAGCCTGACAATGGCAATATAAGAATGTACTACGAACATGAACAACTTCGCCAGAAAAGTTTTATGGTAGACATGAAAATATGGGGTAAAAATAATGACAAAAGTTCAAATTCATTTTAGCCAAAATCGTACTTAACGAATCCTTGAACCAGAGAATGTCCGAATCTGTAGGCTCCGGTGGCAAACTCGTTGTTTATGGTAGGCTCGATGTCTGCGTGGTAATCGAAGCTGTAGCCCGAGGGCAGTGGGCTAAGGCCGTATGTAAGCATGAAGTTGAACCCTGAAAATGTAAAAAAAATTAGGATAACTGGAAAAAAACTAATCCTGAAGGGCAACTTGAACTCAATCGAAATTACATTGAATATCACGAGTGTGCGAATATATAAAATAGAAAAATATTAAAATTAAGTTAAACTAAATTCATATTTATTACATATTAGAAAAGTTTGGTCACACTTCAAAGAGAGGGATTTCTTCAATAGAAGAGGAAGAAAGCAAGTGCTAAGTTTGCAGTGTGCCCGGAAGAAAAAAATCAGAATAAATAGAAAGATAAAAGGAACCACTTCATTTGAGAATTTATAACTTCGTTTAAAAAAGATAATATTCTCGAGCATAATTTTGTACAATAGCGCTAAATCTACTCTACATTCCAGGGTTAGATGCACGTTTTCAATAATTATTACCATTCCTACGTCGCTATTTCTTTATCTCATTCTAAAGACTCAATACTTAAAAGTATAAACTCATAAAGTTATACGAGACATATACTCGTACGTACCGCAAATAAGTAGTTGTAACGCCGTGCATCTTGGAAAACTTGAGGAATGAATAAATTTAATTTTCGTTTTTATCGGCAACGGTAGATGAGAACACAACTATTATACATGCGACTATCATCTCTGTAACAACGACTATTTAAGAGAATTAATAAGGCGATTTTTTTGGGAAATTCAACATGTAAAATGATAAGAAGAACCAATGTAAAAGGAACATTCTTTAATCGCAAACGTTTCGGAATCTCCGATTCCATCCTCAGTGGTGTAAAACAAAGAACACAACCGATAATTAATGAATTGCAAAAACTTTGAAAAACTAATGACACAATACACGCATCAAAAAATAGCTACGCCTAACCATTAAAAACTCAATTTTTAAACATTCGAAGCCATACGTTCGCAAGCACCTGAATTCTAGCAATTAAACAAACACCCAATAACATCTACACAAAGAAACAGAACCATAACCCGACTATTTAGGGATATAAAATTCCATCCAGTACCCAACTGAAGTCACTTAACGCACCGATGATGACAGGGAGCCACTCATTGTACAAGATGTGCTGGTACTCAGCCACCACAATCCTGCGAGCTTCTTGGTAAAGAGCTTCGTCCGACCAGCCAGGATGAATGGAGAGCAGTTCGGCTGCAACTCGATTGTGTTCTCGATGGAAAATGGTGTGGATCGCAGTCAGACCAGGCTGTTCGTTAACTCTTGAATCACCTGTGATAAAAGAAGAGCATCATGTGACTATTTAATTGTCAAACTTATCTTTTATTTTTTGTTCAAGTAAGCGAATGAGCTCGAAGAGCATTGCTCTTTTCTGACTGTATGATAGTCATTCAAGCGTAAGAAGTGGATGTAAAATTCCTCTGTACCGCTAACAAGAGAAGAAGAAGTTCCCTGCTTGAACACTTAGTGGTCATAAAAACAGGAGTTAAAAGCTCATTTATTCTGCAAAATTGGAAGTTCTGGATGAAAGAATAATCACGCTTACGGATATTTGAAAAATCTGTCAAAATTGACTATGAATGGGCATGTGTACTATGAATTTTTGAAACGTCATTAATGGCAGACATATGAATAAACATCGACTAATGTCAGGAAGCCTGGAAAAAATTTGGCGACGAGAATCGCATTCGCAGTGTGAGGAAAGAAGCGAAAGCAGCACAAACCAGCAAAGAAGCAAACGCCCCCGCGCTGTTGGGCTCGGCAGGTCTCGGGGTTGACGGGGAGCAGGTCGCCGGCGCTGAAAATGAGGCGACCGTTGATATTGGATCGGAGGCGGGAGGCTTCCAATTCAGTCGAGCCGTAGATGTTGGAGCCGTCCAGCCAGTGGGTGAGCGAGTTCAGCTGCACAATCATGAAACGGTACGTTAGATTAACTTAAAGTAGCGAGGTAGAAAAAACAGACGTTAGTAATACAGAAGGTACCCTCCCGAGGGAGATGGGTAGACGTGAGTAAGGAGGGAGGGACAGAAAAGAAAGTAAATGATGAGGACTTAAAAAGTAGAAAGTTATCCAAGTAAAAGAAAAACTGCACGTAGAACTGAAATAGGAAAAAATGTCGAGAAAATTTGACATGACAGGTACGGCTGTGAAATACGTTGCATATGCGCACTGGTATCATGAGCCTGATTTGACAAATTATGTATCTTACTTATCGCTATCATATACCCAATTTAATTTTTCGCGGCATGATTAATTTATAAGGTGTTCTTGAAACTGACTGAAAGAAAGCGCGAACGTACTTGTTCCGCATATCCAAAATTGCACGCCGGAGTGAGACCCAACATGCTCCTGACGAAGTTCATGCAGGTCGTGGGTGAGTAGATAGGATCGTTCGGGGGCAGAACGATAGGCCAGCAGCTAGGATGGACATTAGAGCCAGTCGCTACCGCTCCGTTCGAACAACACTCGATGCCATCGCCGTTTGCTGAGGGACGAGAAAAAGGAGAACAGATTTTATTTCACTGCAGTTTTTTGTTCAGCGGTTGAGCCAGCGTTTATCTTTCTGGCGAATGATATTCTAGTTGTTGAGAGTGCCACTTCAGGAGGCTCACCTGAAGACACTTCATAACAGTTCCCCTCAACGGCTCGCGTTTACTTTTAATGGAAATATCTCCTGCTTTCCACCTTTAATCTACATTTCCCTCCACACAAAGCTTGACTTTCTCGGTTGCATGGTTCGAGAGGGGGCGCGACAGCTCTTTTTTGGGGGTTCTTACTGACCTTGTTTATAATTTACATGTTTGTGGTTACACGTATAATTGACAACCCTTGCTGCACCCTCCAAAATGTTCTCATTGGCTTCTCATTTTATTCTTTATTATCGCTAATATTTACAAGCATTTGAAACTCAGATTGCACTAACCAAGAGAATATATTTACTCGTTTTTCTCTCGATTTTTGTTCAACCATTGAATGTCATCATGGTGCCTATAATGATGTATAAGTGCTTTGAATTATGCTCTTACGATATTTTTCCATCTTTTCATTCAATGTTTCCAAAAGCAATGAAACTTTTTTGAAAACTTCAATACTCGGTTGTACATCACGAAAAACTTTTTATTTTACCAGAAATTCTTATAAATATCTCGTAAAATTATTATAAAAATCTGTTGGGGAAAAGTTCTAAATTTGTAAATTAAATTTCTTCTTTTTCTAATTTCTAATTCTCAAGTCAATTCTGATGAGAAATCAGAGAATTTTTGAAAATTTTATTATGAGATTTTTTTCAAAAAACGTAGAGGTATGGCCCTAACAATATTTTTCCCCTTTTCATTCAATATTTCCTAATGCAATGAAACTTTTTAACAACCTCAATATTCGGTTGTACATCATAAATTTTAATGAATATATCATAAAATTCCTGTGATATTCTGTTTGGAAAAGGTCCAAATCTGTAAGTTGAATTTCAGGGTTTTCGTAGGGCCAATCAACCTGAGAATAACTTTAAAACCGCATTTTCCAATTTTCAAGTGATGTTTAGTGAGAATTTAGCACTACGCGATTTGACATCTAATAATTTGGCTTTAGATCATAGGTATGCCGTGCAATATCCCTTTTACTTCCCCACAGAGCAGTACTTACCCATGCTGGGGAAAGGCACGTGCGTGAGGTCGTGATCAATAAACTGTGCCCACTGCATCACAGAGAGAGTGAAATCGCGATCTTCGTTGTTTTGGTCCACTAAAATGGTTGTGGACACGACGCGCTCCAAGGGCAGAGATTCTCCCGAAACAGCCGAGAGGGTGCGGGGAGAGCTGACACCTGTAAAGAGAAGGATGAAACGTGGCGCGGACTCCTAAAACAATGTGAAAGGTCTTCGTTACGTTCAAAGAAAGGAAAGTGAAAAGAAAGCTGCAAGAGATGATTAGTACCAATAAAGGATGAAAAAAATCGTCGGTTAACGTGAGAAAAGAATATTTGATTATTCATAACCGAAAGTTCATTTGAAGTATTTGAACAGTAGCAGTAATTTTACAGTAAAAAAATATTTAAAAACTGCGAAATCAAAAGCACGAGAGGAGCATGTATTAGAACTAATCAAACTCGTTTTTTCTTACATGAGAGAATTAGAATATGAAAAAATTAACAGCGACAGTAGGGAAGTTCAAACATACTTTTACTATATCAGAGTTACGAAAAGATAGTTGCAAAAACTCCTGCACGGAGTCAATTTCAGGAGTAAAGGTGTGGAAAGCGCATGAACTTCATTTTTGGATAGGAAGTTGATACAACAGCGTTCAAATTAGATCATTTAAATGAATGCCAACCATGTTATCAGTAGATTAACTTAACTTCTGCATAGGAAGCATAACAGATTCTCACCGTCGTCGTAATAAGGTGCCAAGACCCTCTGCAAAGCGGTCTCACTCTTGCCCCAGAGGGGATTGGCCAGGTTATTGCAGGAGCCGTCGGTGGTTCGGTACTTGGCGCTGGGGCTGCATTGAGGCGCGACTGGGCAGTTCCCTGCGAGGGAGCTTTGGCGCACTGACAGGTCACGCAAGCCTTGGCCGCCTTGCTTTGGCGTTAAATTGAACCTGTACAACACAAAATGATAGTCAAACCAAATAAATCAATTACAGTCATGAGGTCGTCGAACCAAAAAAAAAACAATCACAGTCATGGTTTTCGTCTACAGACCTAAACCAAATTAACCTGTCTTTTAAAAACACTTCTCAGGCATGATAACCCTGTTTTAGGCTTAATTTGTTCTTCAAATAATCATTTAAACGCGTTCACCTCCAATCTATTCCAACCTAATCTACACCGCTCGGTATGAAAATGCAATTAATAGATTCTACCAAACTTAAAGCTCAAAAAAGCATATCAAAATTCTCAACGTGCGTTAAATTCCCAAGGGTTTCATTATTTTATTCAGCCTTAAACTAACCACTGATTCATAAATACTTGACCCTATCCAGCACTCATAATACGACCATTTGAAGTACAGTGCACACTGAGTACAAACTTTATTGTCTGTTATGAATTCAACCGAGAACTTAGATTGATGAAAAAGCGTCCAATTTTAGGGTCTGTGTAAGCGATATAAGGCCATGGCTGGAAAAAAAATTAATCAAACAGTTGTTTCATTATTTCCTGGAATCTCATGGTTGTCAAAACAGCATAAAGTTTTAAAAAATACTTTTTCTTTTGAAACAAAAAGTCGATCTAGTTTTTTCTCAACATCTTGTGCTGTCTCTGATGCCATTCTCTCGGTCATGTGATCCCAATGTTTGTGAGCTATAATTATCACAGAAAGAACCATGAGGAAAATAACCATAAGAATAAAACAATATGGCCTATACTGATTTCTGCCCTATGTTTTGTAGTTGTTCGGGTTGTGTGGGGGCGCACATCGGCGTGATGAAGGATGGTCCGTTGATAAGCAATATGGATGTTCGTCTCATGTACCAAAGTCTCTCATAGAAAAAAAAACCTATTGTATGGTAATGTTCAATCTTCCTAAAATCTCAAAATTTCTTAACACATGGCACGTGATCTTATCTGGATTAAATGTTCCTCTACGTGCTGAGTAGCTGTTTTCTATACCGATACAGGAGCGTCTGCATTTAATGGTTGCCCATAAATGCTAAACTAAGGATTTTTGCAGACAGAACGACTACCAATAAACAAAACTCTGATGCTTATGATTAAAATTTTTTTTAAACTTAACTTCTAACCGAATTTTCACGTCGACTCTCGGCCTATTTTCAACTCGAGTTCCTGGCCAATGGTCAGTTTGATACTCAAGTCATTTTTCAACACGATTCTTAAAACAATTTCCAAATTGTCTTTCAATTTAATTTTCATATTAATTTTCAATTCCTATTTAAACTCATCACCTACCCATTTCTCACTCAAGTCCTAACCGAGTGTTTGACTCGTTTCTCAATCTAATTTTCAATCGAATTTCAAACTTTACTCCCAACCCAATTTTCCTCTCAAGTCGTAAATCACTTTCCAACTCCCTGAAAATGAGCCAATGCACATTACAAATTACGATTGGCCGCTATCGAGTCAAAAACATCGGAGTGAGACGCAAATCATTATTTCCAATTTTAATCTTATTTTTACACTCAAAATTTTTTAAATTCATGAAAACGCGCCGGTTTTCATCACCAGTTACGATTGGCCGCGAGTCACAATATTGGAGTGCGACGCAAGCCATAATTTTCTAATTTTACAAAAAATTTCTTGGGAAACTTCCTGATCTTAAGTAAAATAGAGAGAACTAAAAATACCGTATAAAACATTTACTCGAGTTAAAAATTGCAATTTTTAATTCGAGTAAATGTTTTACACGGCATTTTTAGTTTCCTCCTTTTTACTTTTCCAAGTGAGTTTAACCTTATTTTTTCTCACATTTTCCAACCTTCCTAAAAACGCGCCAGCGTTCATCCCAAATAGAACTACATGCACTAACTTCAAACGAAACCGCTTGCTCGTGGAATTAAACTGCGACTGAGACTTACTCCGACATCATGGCCCGGGATGCTTGGGCGACCTCCTGTGCAGCCTGGTGAGCCTTCCTTGCGCTCGGCAGCACGTCGAAGAACTTCAGGTGGCCGTAGGCTGCCGAGCTCTTTTTCACAACTTGCCTAGAGCTGTAGAAGGAAAACCTTAAATAGAATTGTAGCTTTGATCTTCCTTCGTTTCTTTTTATGGTTCCTTCTTATTAAATTCTTTCAATTTCTTTGAAGTATCGGCCGTATAAACTGCAGATATTGCTTGGGCTTGACAGAAATTGCCGAAGTCGATAATACAGCGAGTATGTATTATTTGTTGAGATCATATTTACAGAAACAAACTTTCAGCAAGACAATCAGCCAATTTAATTTTTTAAACACAGTGGAGTAGCCCAGAAATCGGATTTCAGTACGATACTTTAAAATCACAAGACTTTTTTTGGACCTCAGCACAGTTGGGGCTGAAAAAGAATTGAGGTATATAAATCGGAAATGGAAAACTATTACCGTAAGAAATCACAGAAAAAGGTACATCCAGTCTAATCAGTTTCACAAACGTAAACCGTTATTCTATCATCAATGCCTTCCTACAACGCAGAACGCTAATTATCCCTTTTTGTAATAATGGTACATGAACGTTACGTTATAAAAATAAAACTCTTACCCGCTCTTCCCGAAAACTCTTCCATTGTACATAATTTTATTACTTTTTATAACCGATGATCATTCAGGGTGTGTAGCTCTCATTTTCAACAATTTCAACTCTATTTTTAATCCAATATTTTCGTATGCAAACTTGCACCAACGCGCAAGGTTCAGCATCAGCGAAGAGACACTCATGGCACCTCTACAGTCCGAAGGGTTCATTTAATTCCTGCTCACCTGACCAATCGCGACTCGAGATCATTGACTTCATTGAGAAAGGACCGACCCTCATCGGCCGCGGAGTCCACCTCATCGCGAGAGAAGGATCTTATTTTCACGTGGACGCGGGTCTGCTGGAACAGGCGGTTGTCTCCCTTTCCAACACTCGGGGGCGCTGGGGAAATGGACTCATCTAACCAAATAGGTCATCAACTATTTCAATAAAACGGATTTATTCTGGGTCTGTTGACGCTAGCACAAGGCTTAACTTGGGTGCATCTAATAAGAATTACGTGTGTCTAATTGCCGTGGAAACAATTAGATCTGGGCTGAGTGTGCGTTTACGAGCAAGAGCCAGAAGATAGATCGGAGTTTATGATAATGTCATAAAAGCAGAAACCGTCGGCCTCATTTGCTTCTAACAGGCCGCCCAAAAACTATGAATAATTTGGCGTCGATCAAAAATTTATTGAAAAGAAAACACCACCCCTCGTTCCCTTTCAACCTTTTGGGATTATCCACGGCGCACAAGAGAAAGCTGGAGCGGCACAGCTCAAAGATGTCCCACCTCTTACTCGTCCCCCCCTTTTTTGGGGGTGACCCCATTAAGTATCCGAGTCTCTCAGGAGGAGAACATTAGGGAAGAGTCACTCAGGGTTGAGAGACGAGAGGAAGTGGACGAACGAGTGGGGGGAAGTCACTTAGGTTCTGGTCACGAGCTAGGACTTGATCGAAGAGAGACAGACGATGTTTCTGTTGCGAGAGTATAAGTTTTCATTGTTCATTTTCGAGGGCTGCGTTTTCAGTGTTCATTTGAGGGCTTATTTTTCAGTTCGGAATTTGAAGACAAACTTTCCAGGAGTCGGGTCTCAACATTGAAGAGGTCAAGCGCGAGTCAGATACTGGATTTTAATACCGTAAGCATAGCTAACGTCACAGTCTTTGTCAAGAGTGTTCACGGGGTTGAGGGTCCGTCCCGCGTATGCTCTCCCATTTTCATACTTGCCTCCCATACCAATAAATTTTTAAGTATATTTTGATGGTGCGTCTCTCTATCCTCCACTCGCACGAACCGCACCGAAACACGCGCCAAGAAACTCGGTCAGCGCCACAAACTCGTGGTTTACGTATGAATTTGATGACGGACGTAGGCTATCGTAGAGGCGAATGTAATACGCCTATATATACATCCGATATCATATCTAAAATTAGAGATGAAAGTCTCTGGTGGCAGCGACCCTCTTTTCAATAAATGTACAATTCACTAATACACTTGTGTAATTATATTCATATTTACCAAATAGACTCGTCAACTAGGCACGCCCTGCATTCCCAAGGCAAGTCAACCATTAAATGGGCTCGCCAACCGGTAAATAGGAAAACATCAAATAGTCCAGTCAACCATCAATAAAGCATAGGAACAACCAAATAGGAACACAAGCTATCAAATAGGCTAGTAAACTAGTAAATAGGAAAACAACAAATAGTCCAGTCAGCCATCCATAAAGTATAGGAACTATCAAATAGGGACACCAGCTGTCAAAGAGGAGCGCCAAATGTTAAATAAGCTCACCTACCATCAAACAGGCGCGCCACTTGTTTGCGAAAGACATATATCAGCAGTTGTAAACTGCTCACAAGGCAAGAAGTACGTCACTGCAATCCAATGGAATTTTATTATGGATTCGAATTGCATATCGGTCAAGCAGCTTATCTTGACGAGAAGGTCTGTTCCTCACAAAGCACGAACAAATTAAATAAAACCGCTATTTAATTCCGCTCAATCCTCGCTGTTGTATGAACAGATCCTTATCGTGAATTCGGAATGTTTTTACGATATAAACGAAATAAAAAAACTTTTGAACAAAACTTTCAAGCATGATTTCTCAAGTAAATTATCGCGTCTTGTGAGACATTCCATTTTATCTACTCTCCATGTATGTACGTTCTGACAAAAATTGACACAAAATACTTGTAAAATTTATGAATTGAGCTCATATGATCCCTGTAATAAAAAAATCGAAAAACCTAACATTTTTCCAATATCTTGGGGGAATTGCCTCTAATTACAGTAGTAATCTTCATCAATTACACGGAGAAACAAAGCGTAGTAAATCTTTATTTCTTCAACGAATCCCATCACTCTCCACGTTGCTGAACAACAATCGGCGAATCAAACCACTTTTGGACTGCATTTACTTTCAAATAAAGGAGCAGACTGGCAATAGAGAAAAGAGTGAACAATAAGAAAAATTAAACTCCAAGCACACGTTTTAGTTTAGTCTGCGTAGAGTTTGAATAAGTGAGTATACAGAGAATGTCCTGCAGACAGCAGTGAAGCACATTGGAATGGTCACTCTAAACTACTTGATTTGACCTGTTGAAATCCGAACGCAGATCCCTCAATCCCTCGAAATCAGCAACTCAAGAAAATATAAATAAATCTCGAACAAACATTCAAATTAATTCCTTATCGATTTTTCAGTTGATTTACCATTTAAATGCACACACAAAGTTGCTTCTGATCAATTATCAAATCATTGTTTATGACTAAATTACATTCAGTTAATCAAGTGTAAAGCGTTATTACCTTGAGAAAAACGCGAACTCCGGCAACGATTGTAACAAATGTAATGTTTTCAGAAACGCAAAAAAAGGCTGATAACAAGGGCTAAGCTACCGAGGTGAAGTCAGTCATGAAAACCATAAAATGGAAATTAACTTTGGACACATCGTTCATAAAGACCATGGCATAGATAGCAAGGTAAGATTCATCAATTATAAAGACGTTGTGATAGAAAGCAGGATGGGACATGTTACTTAAAAACTATGAAATAGAAAGCAGGAAGAGACACGTAAATTATAAAGACCATGGAATAGAATACACGTTGGGACACATCAGTCGTACAGACCATAATGACCATGAAATAAAAAGCTGGAAGGGACACGTCAATAAAAAATATGAAATGAAAAGCAAGAAGGGGCAAATCAATCTTGAAGATGGAGGAAGAGGGAACAAGAAGAGGCCAAATCAACCTTAAAGATGATGGAAATGAGAGTAAGAACGGGCAAAATCGTGAGGCTGCCCAACTCACGCAATGGAGGACAGCAGACGCCGAATCCACCGTCGGGCAGCTCGCAGGTGCTGGAGATCTGCTCGAGGAGAGGCGCGCAGGCAACGAGGGGAACACAATTGGAGCACGGCCCCACAGGGACGGCGGTCTGGTTCTCACGGCCGGGCCGGACACCCCCGGGCCGAGACTGGACTCCCGGTCGAGCTTGGCCTTGGTTGGGCACAATGTAAAATTTTAGCTATACTCGAATTTGTACATCAACTCGTCTCCTCTTGTATACGAGTCGTGCTTGTATACGAGTCGAGCTTGTATACGAGTCGAGCTTGTATGCGAGTCGAGCTTGTATACGAGTCGAGCTTGTATACGAGTCGAGCTTGTATGCGAGTCGAGCTTGTATACGAGTTGAGCTTCTATGCGAGTCGAGCTTGTATGCGAGTCGAGCTTGTATTCTAGTCGAGCTTCTATACGATACGAGTCGAGCTTCTATACGAGTAAAAATGTGTTCCAAAATCGACGTCGTCTTCGCTTGCATACCTAAACTTAAACGAGTACAAATGTCTTCCATTTGAATATGACTTGAATCATGCATCGTATTAGTTAGGTGGGAATAACTTTAATTCTAATAAGATAAAAAGGAGAGCCAACGTACATATATACATATTTATTTATTTCTTTTAATGGCAAACGTTTCGGAATGTTTCAATTCCATCTTCAGTGCTGAAAAACATACAAAAAGGTCAAAAAGATCAAAAAACCTCAAAAAACTCAAAATACAGAAAGTTCATACATGTTAAAAATAAAAAAAAATTTATAGCAAACAAACATCTATAAAACTTTAATCCTACTGATGATTCAACTACAGTAAAAACGATCATTCTCATCGGCTCATTCACCCACCATTTTACAGTACATACATTCATACATTTACACATGGGAACCTAACAAACAGACGCGCGCAAACACACTCCACATCCATACATACATACATACACACAGAAATATGTCAGTAGATTGACGCAATGTTCAGTTTCACGGCACTCAAGTCTTTATCAAGTCTGGCAATACCCTAAAATTTCTCCACTCTGTGTACCACCAACAACGAACAAGATCTTCGCATTTTAGAATCTTTGTTCATATCTACTCATAAACCTGACTTAAATAAAGACTTGAGTGCCGTGAAACTGAACATTGCGTCAATCTACTGACATATTTCTGTGTGTATGTATGTATGTATGGATGTGGAGTGTGTTTGCGCGCGTCTGTTTGTTAGGTTCCCATGTGTAAATGTATGAATGTATGTACTGTAAAATGGTGGGTGAATGAGCCGATGAGAATGATCGTTTTTACTGTTGTTGAATCATCAGTAGGATTAAAGTTTTATAGATGTTTGTTTGCTATAAAAAATTTTTTATTTTTAACATGTATGAACTTTCTGTATTTTGAGTTTTTTGAGGTTTTTTGATCTTTTTGACCTTTTTGTATGTTTTTCAGCACTGAAGATGGAATTGAAACATTCCGAAACGTTTGCCATTAAAAGAAATAAATAAATATGTATATATGTACGTTGGTTCTCCTTTTTATCTTACGCGTGAGATTCCCTAAGAATCGACCTATTGGAAATATAATTCTAATAAATTTAGGTCTGCGTAAGATGCATGACTTGAAGATCGACTGCGCTGATGAAGATGCAATCAGAGTTAATGGCATTTAGGTAAAAATGAGCAATAACTCGAAAAAAATTAGCTCCACATAATATCAATTTATCATCAGTTAAACGTTACCGGAACAACACCAGTGATTGAATGGGAGTTATATTATGTCCCCTCAGTATGGTCAACGTATTAAAAATTTGAGTGCTAGTTACGCATTCCGAGTATGATGCATGCGTCATTACACTCATACAACGTATGGTCTTTCTTAGGTACGCTGACGAGGAGGATGAGTTGTGACGCTTTTATTTTCAGTAATTTTTTAAAATAAAACTGCAAATTTAAATTCCATTTTATGGCAGTGTAATTCGTTTGAGTTAGGTTTTGAAGCTCCTGGCAATACCCTAAAATGATTAAAGCAGTCCTGGAAATATATTAGCACATGAGAACATGAGTCGTAAGTTCGCTTATAAGGACTTACAATTAAAATTATCAAGCATTTAACTATGTACTTATGATAGAAAGTTGAATCTCCCTGAACAGTTAATATTTTTTACTTCTTTTTCTACTAATTATATCATCGTTCATGAGAGTGGCCTTTTGTTTTTCCATTCCTCCGGGATACAGTACCAATGAAATTCATTGATGTTGATTTCGTAGCTGTGAAGGTGTGGAAGTTTTAAACCACTATACAATACAATAGACCCATGTTCTTCTCACTTTGCAAGTTACGTCAATGTGCTCATTAGAGGTACATTAATAATTCAATAGTGAAAATACAAATGCTTATTTGCAATGTTCACATAAAAATCCTTAAAATCCGCGATTATTTTCATTCATTTTAGTCAAAATTTTCCACCTTCTTTTGTTTTGTAATGTTCGTGTATTTCTCGACGGGCTCAGACCAGTTTGGTTGTTCATGCGCGGTAAAGGAGTGTGGCAGGTAGCGTATACATCGTGTCGTTGACAACCATAGTCATCAATTTTCGACTGTTACTCCAAAAAGATGTTCCACTTATTTCCAAAGTCCCCAAAAAAACTTCAAAACTAAATTTGCTGAAAAAATACTCCAGCAAGTCCAAGCGGAGGAATTTCTGGCATATGTTTAAAAAAATTTAACAACATTTACGTGGGATACGGTAGGGCGTATTTTACAGAGAGAAACACAATAAAAGGACGGTCTCGTTACATCAACTGACGTCACAACGACATCCAGTTCTCGAATAATAGCCATGTTTATCAGCTTCATGCATTGACTGTTGCATTAAATGGTCTGATACAAATTTTTCCGGGTGTACGTTAAAAAAATTAACATTTCAATGCACCGGAAGAATTCGCTCGCAGTTTCGAGCTCAAGTGTGTTTTTAGGTACTTTCAAAAATTATCCATTTTCGACGCCAAATATTGTCCTGTGCTAGCTTTGTTGTCTGGCCTCGGCGCCAAGATGGCATAAGTCACAAAAGCTGTCACTTTATCGTAGATTTACGCAAGAAGGCAAACAAATTGAGCAATTTTTTGACTGATTTAAGAAAACGTGACAAGCTTCCAGCGTGCAGAATGAGTGCGTTTAATCTGTAACTTTCATCGAAAAAGCAATACAAAATTTGTTCCCTCTATTATTAATATAATACAAGTTGTCTAAGCCTGACATGAATACCAACACCTGACCAGCACTCTTATTCGATTGAATTGTGCAGATTTCTACGGAATCTACCGTAGGATTTCGTTCATTAAAATTAGGAACTGGCGGCACATTCTATAAAGAAGATGTCGAGAACATAAGAACTTCATAAAAGTGTTAAAACTTGCCGCTACCCAGTGAAATTAAATTTAATTACGGAAATCAGTAACCAACAATTTAGATTTCAAAAATATTACCATAATTCACAACGTCACAACGACATCCAGTTCTCGAATAATAACCACGTCTATCAGCTTCGTGCATTGATAGTAGCATAAAATGGTCTGATGCAAATTTTTCTGGGTGTGAGTTAAAAAGTTCAGCATTTCAATGTGTCGGGAGAATTCGCTCGCAATTTCGAGCTCAAGTGTGGTGCCTTTAGGTACTCTATAAATTAATCCATTTTCGACACAAAATGTTACCATGTACATACTAGCTTTATTGTCTGGACTCGACCTCATTCAAGAAAACGTGACAAGCTTCCAGCGTGCAGATGGAGTACGTTGTAACTTTCATCGAAGAGCACTACAAAAATTGTAGTGGAATTTGACGGAATTTGACGTATGATTTCGTTCATTAAAATAAGGAACTGGTGACACATTCTATAAAGAAGATGTCGAGAACATAAGAACTTCATAATAATGTTAAAACTTGGAGCTACGCATTGAATTGGAATTTAATTACATATCTCAATATTCGAAAATTTCAATTTCAAAAACATTACTATAACTATCAATATATTTCCTGTCATCGTAATCTACACAGCACTTCAGATGAAGTGAAGATATTTTAAAATTTTGAGCATGAGATTTACGAATACATTTTCACTCGTGCACATAAAGAAGCGTGCCCAAATTCAACTCAGTCTTAAGCTTTAAATTGAATGAGCAACGAGTTCCCACTTTCATACGATACCATAACAAATGACTACTGTTTATTCAACCACAGTCCAAAATTCCATAAGCAGTTGACCTCAGTGATTGTATTCCTCTTCAGAAAAGCGCTCTAAGCTATTTGAATTTACAGCACATTTTCTGAGAAATTTCTACTCTAAAACTGCAGTGGCAATACCGTTACTATTGGTCTAGGTCGTTGCTTTTTCGACCTTCGAAATCGTACATTATTTTGTGTTCTGTGATTACTGCTCACAATTAAATTAGCATAGAATGGCCCTTACAACTGCCTCAAATCTTAACAGCAATGACGAACGCAATTCTGCTCTGAGTATTCACTGCAGATTAGGCTCTCATTGGACCACTTTCGTCACAAAGGATCCTGCGTTCTGTTTGTCATCTATCACACTTTCCTACAAAAGAACAGCTAGCCATTTCATTCATTTTAGGCATTACTATTCATACGTAGTGAATTTAATGATCACGGCCGCAATTGTGGGATAAGCAATAAATCATAAGCCTACAGCTAGCGTACATGACGATTTGAAAGACCAGCAAGACTAGATAATAAAAGGCATCCCCGCACTACGCGCTCATTAAAAACCAACACTGACTTGTTCTTTAGAGTTAACGGAAATCCGTCTAGTAAAAATCCTGAGGCTGCATGATTTTTCCGCGATCTATGACTGTAGCTCGAACAGTTATCTCTCTGACTAATGCAATCATATCTATATTTAATCTTCCGGAAAATATATTCCACGTGCATCCGGAAAAGTACTATTCATTTCGGCGTTATTTAGACACATCAGTTATATTAGGATCAAGCTGATTTAGTCACATCAGTTAAGTGACCTCGAAAATCACATCTGTAAAGCAACCAAGGTCACATCAGTTGAGTCAGGGTCAAACTGACTATCATCAAATTCGCTAATTTAGGCTATCAATTAGTTTTCATCTGATAGCAGAGCACAAAAAATTGGGAGATATATAATACTGCAAATGGTGGTACGTTCAAATTTCTTGATATCAATATAAAACTGCGTAACCTTCGCTAGCTAGAATAACTTTGAGAGTTAACTGCAATGTCTATCATGGAACTCTTATCAATTATTTCCGGGAAACTTCGTTCCATGTTGCCTAAGTGATACGAAAAATTGTAACGTACATGATGTAATTAATTCGTGCATTTTTTCAAAATAATATTTCACGTGTTCAGGGGACAAATGTATTTTCCGGCAATGCATAAAACCAGTTTAGCCACAAAATGAATAGCCTTCTCTGCTATCAAAATTTGTGCTGAGCGCTTCCACCAGCGTTTATGCTAGTAGTTTCCAATTAACGTCAACACTCTTAACTGATATTAGCAGTCTTTGACTTCCAGTTCAGTTACGATAGAGCGTTTATTGGAATCAGATAGACGTACAATTCAACAACAGTTTGTTTTATCCTCATTTAGCGAGCATTTGTAAGAAGAACAGCTCCAAAATTTCACAGAAAGTTGTCATAAAACGTTTATTCTTCATAACAACGTAAATATTTGTCTAGACGAGATCCGTTATTGTTTGCACACTTTTACAAATTCTGTTTCCACACATTAAACCCCTTTGTCGACATGCTATGGTTGTTTCTCATGCAACGTTATTCCCTTTGTTTTGGTTGAACTTGCAATTAAATTCGAGTGCCTTCGAGGTGTCTTCAATTTGAGAAATAAAAAAACAAAAATTCAGAAAGCGACAAGTTTGGGCTATAAACTTGTGATTTAGCCATGTAACTCTATATTGGCACCATTTTTTTCTAATTTTTTCAATTAGTAACACAAATTTCTTTTGTTTTAATAAAAAAACTGAGGCAGTTAATATATCAGACACTTCCCATTGTATGATACAATGAAAATTCGTAAAATCAGTTAAGGGATGAGTAAAGTAGTAAAATCGGTAAAGTGGCGATGGAGAGGTATAATCGGTAATGGGGCGAGGAACGTAGTATATATGGTACAAGTTATAAAATTGGCTTTGTATAGCCAGCTTTATATTTCACAAATCATTTCATTTACTCGAGAATTTGACCGACCTGCGAAGCTCACAGCTCGTATGGCCCGATGTATGGGCAGGTCTGCGTTGTGGGCCACCACCTGGTCGCGCGTCGCAGGGTCCGGGTGGGTTGCGCACTGGTGGCACGCCAGCACCACTACCAGCACCAGCAACTTCGTCGCCATCCTCGTCAAAGCTGCGAGGAAAGTATTAGAATGAATTTTATGCAATTTTACAGTGGGGTTAGTTATAAATATAATCCATCCTCTTCGGACCTGCGAGGAAAGTCAATATTGAAGTGAATCTTCTGCAATTATACAGTGGGGATAATTATAGATTTTTTTCCAAACTTGACCGATATGTGCACCATAGAGTCAGTTTATAGGTGTAAAGATCGTTTGCCTACTGATCTGTGTTGTCAAATAATTTATGTCCATCCTCTTCGAAGCTAAGAGGAGATATTGTATGAACTCTTCTGTTAACATGAAAACTAAAATCCATTTCAACTTGAAAAATGAAGGGAAAAATGATCGTAAAAACAAGAAAGTTAAAATTAGGAATAACGACTAAAAGTTTGGAGGCAAATCCCTTGAGAATGTTAAATCCAAGCAAACTGGCCTTCAGAAAAGGAGTTTAGAAAATCCATACCTGTAATACGTGTCCAGTGTTGAATAAGGAGAGGATAAATAATCAATCAAGACCTCTCATCGCAAAGCCGAAAAATTGCGGTTAGCGAACATCCAAACTAGACGGAACCGAAGAAAAAAGCAAAAATTCCGATAACATAAACCTTCCGATTATGTGAATGGATGAAGTTTTGTATGAAAAGAAAGCTATTTTGTGAACCAGTAACGATCATATCTCAGGAATGCGTTAATATTAGAGGTTTTACGTCTGTAATTCTAGTTGTTAGGAATGTGAGTTTCAAAAACAAGAATCACAACCGGAATAGAGGGATTGGTGTGCGGGTAGCACAAAATGAGCCGGCGTGCAACCATCAGGAACAACGGAGCTCCGGCGCTCTTGCAATTATGCAGTGAAAACGAGTTTCAATTTTCCTGAAACCGACAATGTGGAGGGCTGAGTCAAGGTAATGACGTCAGTCGAAACGTTTTCCTGGCTTACTGATCCATGACATTGATTGTTACATGAGTAATGCTTCGATGACAATGAATTGTGACGTGAATAGTACTTCAAAGAGTCATACTTTGGCCCCACGAGGAGATATGCCTAAACGTGTCCATTGTAATAGCTTCAAGTAACAATCTAGGTGATGTATAACTAATGGTTAATATGTTATTTGAAATGTTAAAAGTATTTTTTTCAATTATCGGCGCAGAGGCGTATGCAAGCTTTCGAAAAATCTCGTGCAATATATTAACGATACTTAAAATTTATTACCAAATTATACTTGAAAAGTTTTCATTTGTGCTGTTGTAACATCTCTGAACTAACCTCTAAACGAACTCAAAAATACTTCTCTAATTTTCATTTTATACACCCGAGATACTGTTATAATCGTAACCTTTTTCAAGTTTCTAAGAATGTGCATTAAATTCAGAGTGGCGCATAAGTAACGCACCCTTTTCTCCAACTCCTCCGTATCACAGCTACACACGGAGGCATCCCTGCATCACCACCGCCTCATCAGTCTTGGAAATGAGGCCACAATCAAACAGTGAGGCCGTAATTGATCGTAAATTACCTAGTTTTGGCTCGCAACGATGCATTGGAATTAAGGGTGCGTTACATATGCCCCACCCTGTATTAGGATGTGGTCAAACTCCTTTTATGTTTCAGAGCCTGTTAATGTCTTTCAAAGTTCTTAACGGTGATATTACGGACATTACGAACTATATCGAATAATTAAAAAACTTTCAACATTCAAATCCTCATCTGATTTTTGGCCAATATAGGGATGGCATTTTCTTAAGTTTTTTTTATGTGGGAATACATTTTCCCTAATGTAATACATGAGACAAATATCCGACATATTAGGAAAAAATTCCGGAAAAAATTCCTAAGCTTGAATTTTCGAGCCGTAGCGAATTGGAAAAAATATCACTTTCTGATGCACAGCAGTTACAAACTTGCCCTTGTGTTAACTATCGACTGTTGCTGCTTTAAAATCTTTGATTACAAGAGATGAATATTGTTGCAAAATAACACTCCTGTCTGTGAACGAAGAAATTGTTCATTCTTTTGTAGACTACATAGTTCAAATTACATTTACTATTTAGAAACAAATGCTTGAAATGCTTTGAGTCTCCATACCAAGTTTTTTGAAGCAGGAGTTTATGTATCATTTCCAAGTTCAGCGTAGTTATAATGATAGTTAAAAGAAAGTAGGGATGCTAATAAAAATTTCGCAGGTAAAAAAATTTGATTTCACTAAGTATCTCACAAAATAATTATTCAAAGATCGCCAGTGATGTAACATTTATTTATAGTAAAGGTTGGATATATCGATACAAGTCTATTTCTCAACTTGAATGCTTGGAAATCAAGGAACGGCTTCGGCACTGAAATTGTATGGATTCCTCATTTACGTCCAAATGCTTAATTTTCATAAATGACAGCAAAAAATGACAAAGAGATACATAATCGTTTTCTATGTATTTCATATACGTATATTGAAGCACTGCTAAATAATAAAAAAAAGAGTCATATAACCATGACAACTGGCACGAACGAGAACACATCATTAGTACAAAATAAAAAGCTTAGAGTAAAGTGAGAGCTTTATTATGAAAATAACGCACCATAACAAGTTATCTGTGAATAAAAATTAATCTTATCGATTTGCCACCGGCACCAACTATGTACATTTATTCTATACTTATACTTACGTTAGTACAACAGGAGGGCTTATCAAGAACGATACAAGAGATGAGGCACCTGGCCGTGTTGGTGTCTCCACCGCCTGTTCTAATGTTGTCCGCTGATGAACTGGTTGAGTGCTTTGCCCTGGACGAAATTGGCCGCACTGTGGTGGTGCGGTCGAGCTGAAGATTTAAGTAGTGGTGGTCATCGTTGATTGTATGGCGCGTGTCGCCAATTATGGCAGCAATCCTTTGAAATTTAAAATAGCCGTTTATTGCAGAGTTGCTGTTTTAATTTTGGTTGATTTTGAACCTGGTGATGCCGATTCTTCATTTCAGAGATGTAATACTTAAAATACTAAATCCCTGATTGCTTCTTGATTGAAATGCTATCGTGTATCTCTAAGAAAAGAGTGAGAGCAATTCATCGATTGTGTAAGTTTTTATTTTCGTATAGAGAACCTTTAAAGGAACAGGAACAACTCGCAATCGACAAGACCGTGGCAGAAAAATTGTTCTCTCGGCCATTGTAACTCACTGCCAACACGTGAGAAAATTTGAGAAAAAAAATTTTCGCTAGAAAATTAGCTTAAAAGGCAAGGATCCATCCGACTTCAGTGTATAAACCAAAATCGTAAAAATCTCAAGAATCTCAAAAGAATCAAATTGTGTGATAGCCAGGGCTTCACCATCACGACATGATTTTATTTTTCTTTTGGGTTATTTTTCTTGAATTGATGCGGGGAACTGAAATCGTTCTGAACAAGAAAATAGCAGAAACTGAGGAAAGTCGCATGAATTCTTTTTGTTCTCAAAATTCGACAGCCACTTGATGCTGCAAGATATCTACAGACCAAAATGCCTTCAAGTGTTGACTGAAGAAAAATATCGTCGGCTTTTATTTCATTGCAAGGAAATTTTTTGTCTATAGCCATCGAATCTTTTGTGTAACGGTTGAAAGCGTGCGATGAACGTGTCTGTAATACAAAGTTCACTACTTCATTGGCATAAATATGATATTTAAATTTCTGGAAATATTAGGATAAATAATTGTTTAGTTAACGGATTCAGAAGATCAATATCGAGAAACTTTGGAAGAAAGCAAAGGTTATTTTCTGGATCCTTTTTGTTGATTACAACACATTGTCATCAAGTTTCTTCCTCGAAAATACCGTAGGCATGTTCAACCAAATAAACCAGGAAGCGAAATGCTTCGCTTCGAATCGTAGCGCATAAGATCAGTACAGACTTAAACTAAACTATAAATGTCCTTATTTTGAATGAAAAATCAATACTTCTTTTCATCAACAATAGCGATGAAATAATTCAAGGGACTTCGAGCTAGCTGCAAATTAATTGTGTTTATTATCACAGTGTAAAAATCTCATATCGTATACGCTTGAAGTTGGCGAAGTACAAGCGAATTTTGCTCGAAGTGGAGTACATCATATTGGAAGTTACAATAAAAATCCTTTGCAGCACAAGGGTCTTTTAGTTTATCTAATATGGCCTTCAAGTGTCCGGCATGGCATAAAAAATAAAGCTGACACTGTATTTATGTTAAAAATTGAAGCAATGATAATGCTACCTGCAATTTAAAGCACATCATCAATAATTACGATTACTTTAAGAACTTAAGTGGTGGGCTTTTAAAATTATATACGGTCTTTTTACAGAAATTACTTTCGTGCTTTTTTATTTCTCACATTATCATCTCAAATAGTGCTTTATGTATACTCTTTTGTCTTTCCAGCAATGACAAAGGAATCTATACATTCTGAAAAGTGTATCAGTAAAAACGTTTATCACTAAGTTGGTTCTTCTTTGTTGTCTTTTTAAGAAGTGATGTTCTCTCATAACCGTCTAACTAGTACTATTTTGAAACTAAAAGACTGAAACTGTCGGACTACTGAATTCTGTATGAAAATTTTATATCTGCAACTTAGGGATACAATCTCAGCAACATATTATAATGTTCCCTTATGCTTGATGAACAACGGAATAAAAATATCAAACCACGTATTATTTTGCGTTTAAAAAGAGATAAAAAGATAAAAAAAGATAAAAAAAGATGCGTTTCAGATAAAAAGCCTAGAGTAGTGTCATTGCTGCATTTCCTCGATTTTCTGTGAATTACCGAAACGAGACTGGAATGTGTTTTTTTCACTTCTCTCATTTCATGTGTTCGAGCTTAGGAATGTAGGCCATGTTCTTTCGTAAGCCTGGCGATGAACTCCAGTAACCAAAACGGCACGATTTTATTAACAATCGGTTCGGTATATGTATATAGATTGCAAATTATTCAAGCCCGAGTACGCGTACCATTCGTTGGAAATAATGACCGAATATTCCTGAACTTCCATTACAATGACTTATTACACCGATTCGCACCATCTCCCTTCTCTACGCGACAGAATGTTAATTATTTAAACTGTATTATTTGCATAAGGTTTTTTTAAAACTCATTTTTTTTGTTTTTCTTACATGTACGATTTGTGGGAAACATATCGTCAAAGTTTTTCTATGGTAAAAATTGAACTTTTATCAACGAAGTATCATTCTGCATCACCCTAATATAATCTTATTCGCGATATTTGCAGGTAGACTATTTTCTTACAGACCAAAGTTTTAGTATGCGTTTGTGGCAGTACGGCTTACTCTGCAATAGTTTATCACACTTGAAATGATCCCCAAATCACAGTCTTGCTGAAATGCTTGTGTTACTTCCTTATGCAAAACTTTTGGTATACAAAGCAACTAACTTTACGAGAGCAGCACATCACTGCAAAAAGCATATCGCACTATAATAACAGAAGCACCGGACCTGCTCATGTTAACCCTCAATCATTGTTACCCTCAAAGATTTCTACCTTCAAACATTTTTACTGCAGATTGATCGCTACAGCCCGACAATCGCATTATGGAAAGGTTGTTCAGTTTCTTGACTTGAAGAAAAGGCATGAGTGCAGTCCAAAATCAATGGGTAGAAGAGATTCCTTCACATCCTCTTCTCTGCTTCGAGGAATACACTTTTGTGTAGAATTAAAAAATTGAAATTTTTCACCTAATTTCTCGATGCCTGCTTTGGCAGATGTCCTGTTTTATACCAATAGCGGTGAAGAATTCATAATTTTGGTAATTGAGGTAAATGAAATTAATGTAGAGTAGTTTTTATTAATAAGTAATACTCTCACGAAAACACAGCAATTACTACCGTTGAAATCAAGAAATTCTAGGATTAGAATTCAATAATACTTTTACTGGAAAGTTTCTACCGAGGTCACCAGCGTAACGCCAATATGGACCCCCCCCCCCCCCCCCCCAGCGCTGGCCGGGGATTAGAATTCAAACACTGTAAATATTATCAAACAGGAATTTAATATATAAGAGGGAAGCTACTGTTTTGATCGCTCTATTATTACAATCTAAATATAATAATAATTTTACGGAAACTTTTCGACGGGTGATCTAAATATAAAAGGGCTTGCATGTTCGTGATTAGCTGTGAAGTCAGTGGGGGAAGAGAAAACTCAACTGGAGAGCTATCTTCCAGCCTCTTCAGCCTTACTTCTCCGTTTTATCATTAATACCAGAGAGCTGCAGTCTGGTAAAAAATTCTGTATGCATAGAACTGGGATCGAACTAGAAATCATCGTGTACATATTTTGCGGCTTACCACTCCGCCACGAAGATACTGCATAATATTTAATTGTAAGAGTGTTAAGTCCTATTGCACGAGTATTAAGCAAGCCCGTGCGTCGCTGGTCTCATTTCTAATTCTTTGCAACTATTTAAAGTTTATTAACTGAATAATTTAATATTAACTGAACTTAAATTTATGAAGTGGAAACAAAAAATCTAAACAGAAAACTTGGATCAGCGGGATTCATGAAAGCCTTTTCTTTAATAAATGAAGCACATAGTAAACTATATTATGGATAATAATACGTAATAATAATAATAATCAAAAAAGTACTTATTAAGAAAGTCACGTAGAATTCTAGCAATAGAAAATAAATACCATGAAGAAAGATAACATGCTAATTCAAGAAATGATCTCTGTATTCAATACCGTTCAAATTTCAGCCTGTGCTTTTGATAAGCTGAGCCTTGACATGTTGTATTGTTCAAAGATAATTGCAAAACCATTAAAACATTTATTTCCGTTTAACATCTTTACCCAAAAAATAAACTTGCTCCATATTCACGATCAAGCAGGTTTATTTCAACCCCAATCCAAACAATCCTAATTGTACCAAGAGGCCCCCAGGACACTAGAGGCCCCCGGGACACTAGAGGCCCCCAGGACACTAGAGGCCCCCAGGACACTAGAGGCCCCCAGGACACTAGAGGCCCCCAGGACACTAGAGGCCCCCAGGACACTAGAGGCCCCCAGGACACTAGAGGCCCCCAGGACACTAGAGGCCCCCAGGACACTAGAGGCCCCCAGGACACTAGAGGCCCCCAGGACACTAGAGGCCCCCAGGACACTAGAGGCCCCCGGGACACTAGAGGCCCCCAGGACACTAGAGGCCCCCAGGACACTAGAGGCCCCCAGGACACTAGAGGCCCCCAGGACACTAGAGGCCCCCAGGACACTAGAGGCCCCCAGGACACTAGAGGCCCCCAGGACACTAGAGGCCCCCAGGACACTAGAGGCCCCCAGGACACTAGAGGCCCCCAGGACACTAGAGGCCCCCAGGACACTAGAGGCCCCCAGGACACTAGAGGCCCCCAGGACACTAGAGGCCCCCAGGACACTAGAGGCCCCCAGGACACTAGAGGCCCCCAGGACACTAGAGGCCCCCAGGACACTAGAGGCCCCCAGGACACTAGAGGCCCCCAGGACACTAGAGGCCCCCAGGACACTAGAGGCCCCCAGGACACTAGAGGCCCCCAGGACACTAGAGGCCCCCAGGACACTAGAGGCCCCCAGGACACTAGAGGCCCCCAGGACACTAGAGGCCCCCAGGACACTAGAGGCCCCCAGGACACTAGAGGCCCCCAGGACACTAGAGGCCCCCAGGACACTAGAGGCCCCCAGGACACTAGAGGCCCCCAGGACACTAGAGGCCCCCAGGACACTAGAGGCCCCCAGGACACTAGAGGCCCCCAGGACACTAGAGGCCCCCAGGACACTAGAGGCCCCCAGGACACTAGAGGCCCCCAGGACACTAGAGGCCCCCAGGACACTAGAGGCCCCCAGGACACTAGAGGCCCCCAGGACACTAGAGGCCCCCAGGACACTAGAGGCCCCCAGGACACTCCGGGACACCAGGACACTCCGGGACACCAGAGGCCTCCGGGACACCAGAGGCCTCCGGGACACCAGAGGCCTCCGGGACACCAGAGGCCTCCGGGACACCAGAGGCCTCCGGGACACCAGAGGCCTCCGGGACACCAGAGGCCTCCGGGACACCAGAGGCCTCCGGGACACCAGAGGCCTCCGGGACACCAGAGGCCTCCGGGACACCAGAGGCCTCCGGGACACCAGAGGCCTCCGGGACACCAGAGGCCTCCGGGACACCAGAGGCCTCCGGGACACCAGAGGCCTCCGGGACACCAGAGGCCTCCGGGACACCAGAGGCCTCCGGGACACCAGAGGCCTCCGGGACACCAGAGGCCTCCGGGACACCAGAGGCCTCCGGGACACCAGAGGCCTCCGGGACACCAGAGGCCTCCGGGACACCAGAGGCCTCCGGGACACCAGAGGCCTCCGGGACACCAGAGGCCTCCGGGACACCAGAGGCCTCCGGGACACCAGGGGCCTCCGGGACACCAGTGGCCTCCGGGACACCAGTGGCCTCCGGGACACCAGTGGCCTCCGGGACACCAGTGGCCTCCGGGACACCAGTGGCCTCCGGGACACCAGTGGCCTCCGGGACACCAGAGGCCTCCGGGACACCAGAGGCCTCCGGGACACCAGGGGCCTCCGGGACACCAGGGGCCTCCGGGACACCAGGGGCCTCCGGGACACCAGGGGCCTCCGGGACACCAGTGGCCTCCGGGACACCAGGGGCCTCCGGGACACCAGAAGCCTCCGGGACACCAGAAGCCTCCGGGACACCAGAAGCCTCAGAGATACCAAGCCCTCGGGACACCATGCCCCCGGGACTCTAAGGGCCCCCGGGACACTAAGCCTGAGGCACTTCAGACGCCCAGTGCTGATGGATGTTGATACGAGGGATGGCAGACTCAGAAGAGCAGCGCGTGATGGGGTTCCTGGACCAGAGAAAATAAAAATTAACTTAAGAATGGTACTAAAATAAGTAAATTATGAGTTATGATTTCAACATAAGAATCGTAATCCACAATTGTTTGCTCGCTACCGAACGGTAAAAGTTGTGAAGGACGTTCTGTGGCTGTTAGCCTCGAGTCGTGTCACTGTGAAGTCTTTGGTGTTCGTGCCCGGAGATTTGCAATGAATTTTCTCTAACATGTCGTATGGAAGGATTGCCAAACTGACTTTCGATTGGAATCTGCTAAAAGTTTGTTATCACGTTTCGGTAAATGAAAATAAAATGAAGCGCCTTATATTTTTTCAAGCAGATTGAAAGCGCCGTTAATATAGAAAAATGTGGAAAAGCAGAACTGAAAATGTGTAAGAAAGTAGCTCTCGCAAATATCACAAAACAAGTATTCCATTCCTGTGTTTTCGAGAATTAAGTGATGGAAATGTAATAATTAAAAATTTGTTTCTATTTTTATTATTTTAATAGGTAGGAATAGAGGCAGAACTGTTTACGCAAGTGAAAGTGATCCCAAATTGCTTGACCACTGCGTCTCTCTGGAAAAAAACGGCTGATAACTAGGAACCTATCTAATGGGATCAGAGACAAACATTCTGACGCTACAGGTAAGGTTACAAGCCTTCTGAAATGGGTTTATATTAACAATCTTTCAGCTCAATTTACGATAACTAGGCTTATAGCGTATTTCTTGATAACAAGCCTATAGCGTATTGCTTTATAAGAAAGTCAACAGCATATTTTATGACAAAATCTGTAGCATATTTTGTGACAAAGTCTAGAGCGTACTTTATGATAGGAAAACCTGTGGGGTATTTTACGATAACAAAACGTATTTGGAATTTCATAATAACAAAACGTATTTGGAATTTCATAATAACAAAACATATTTGGTATTTCATGATAACAAAAAGTATTTGGTTTTTCATTATAACAAAACATATTTGGTATTTCAAGATAACAAAAAGTATTTGGTTTTTAATTATAACAAAACATATTTGGTATTTTGGTATTTCATGATAACAAAACCTACGGGGTATTTTACGATACAAAGCCTATAGCGTATTCCTTTAAAACAAAGCTTATAGCGTATTTTATAATAACAAAGCTTTTAGCGTGTTTTATGGTGAAGACCCATACGATATGTCATTACGACGAGCTTGCTTAAAGAGAGGTACTCACAGTCTCTGGTTGGGCAGGCGGAAGGCGAGCGGCTGGACGGTGCCGATGTCGGTGTTGTCGCACAACAGTCGTGCCCAGGAGGCGCGGCGAATCTGGGTCAATTGCCCTGACAAACGAGAATAAATTAGCATTTTTATACATGGTGTCCACAAAAAATGTATCCACTGACCGATGCATGTATATATGATACCGGAGCGTTTTAATTGACTGTACCATGTGCGGAACGTGGGGCGGTAGAGGGTTAAAGAGGAACACCAGAGAGCCAATACTAAGAGCAATTTCTTGAAGTTCGGCGCAGTAGATCGCACCTCATTTACTAGCCTAGTACCAGAACGCATTCAGGTCCTCTTTTCATACACTATCAATGTTTCAAAACCGGGAGCAAGAGAGCAGCGAAGCATTGCCGTGTTCGAGTTTGAAGACTACTCTCCTGAGAAATGAAATTCATACCAGGATATTTTAAATGACAATAAATTTCGTGACGTAAAAAAAGCGCGCAAAAATTATGCTTGGGAAAATCGTGTTCGTTTGAAAAATTCAATTCATGAGTAATTACAATTATAGTAACGCTTGTAACACGGATGAAATTTATCGGCAGGCCTGTATCACAAGTTGACTTCAGGCAACAAGTATCGGAGAAATTATTATCATTACCATAATTATTATTGTAATCGTTTAACCACCGTTACAACTAACAAACGATCCGCACAGTAGTGTCAGACCAAAGATAGGATTCCCGTCTCAAGAAAGAGATTAATAAAAACATTGTTAGTTTTAACATAAAATCTTACCTGGCGTGAAAGAGCCAGGCTGTCCACCAACATCGTAGAAGAATCTGTCTCCCTTCTTGAGCCTAGCGAACTGATCTCCCACAACACACAAGAAGGTCCACCCAAGGAGACCGCCGGACACAGGCTTCTCGGACATGCCTCCCACGAAGAAGTCCACGTCATTTGGATCAGCGTAGAGCTGTTGCAGTCTACGATGAAAATAATAAAAAACAGTGATTCGACATTCAAGTAGATGCGTCGAGATGATATCAAAAAGGGTTTAAAACACTTGAAATTCGATGAATATCTTACCTCGTGCTGAATGTCACACAACTGCCTCAAATGCTTCAGAGTTATTTCAGTTTCTTTTATGACCTCTAACTTGGTACTTCACTACCTATTTCCTACTTAAGCGGCAATTTAACGTTCAACTTGAAAAACTTCGATCAAAGATTACTACAGGGATACTTTGATATGTTACCTTTGTAAGCTAACAAGAGGAGAACCTAACATGACTGGCGGCATTGAATGTCATTGAACGTCCGCAAAGAGAAATTAAACCTGAAAAAAATTTCACTGGTTGAGGTGTCTGTCAGTGGAAAAGACCTGTATTCAACTGCCACAGTCACAAGATGGATGTCATGCTTTGAAAGAGTTGAAAGGGTAACTTCACAAAGCAGGAGTGATAGCTCACGGTCAGTAATTACATCATTTATCATGAGCCACGAAGCACAATTATAACTTTACAAAGGAATGAATGAATATCGTAAATGCATAACGATGAAAGTTCTAGAAAACATCTGCATCATTAATCTTGACAAGTCTCTGAGATAAAGTTCGTGTGCGCAACTATGGAATTAGTTCATATGAGTATCTTCTGATGCGGATATCGAAAACTTGGTCGTTCAAACTCCTCATAGACTAAACAGGTTGAGAAAATACAGACAGGATAACTCGTGAACAAGCGTACAATTATATAATTCTAGTAGGTATTGCATTAGGATGATATCGCACGGAACCTGATAGTCGAAGCGACTCAAGAATTAGATGCATTTTAAACATACCTGCAAGATCATTAAGCTCCTAAATATACCTTGTTCAATTGGTTGGATTTAATTGGTTCTTGGATGTACCTTATTCAATTGGATTGGATGGATTTAATTAGATTTAATTGGTTCGTAGAAGTACCTGAGAATGATGTCGGAGGGGATCTGGTCGTTGAAGCCATCCATGGCCTGTGCACGCGGCAAACCACACACCTCCCTGATGGCGTTGTAGGGCGCCATGCCGTGGTCGCGGCCGCGGTGCAGGTTCAGACTCATCAGGTCCATGCCGAACTGGGTCGAAGGCGTCTGTTGGACGTCGCAGTTGTTATGAATTGCCAGGAAATAATTTCTGGGCTTTGTACGCTCAGATGACCTGGAGATACACACAGATTTCCGTACGCATTGTGGGGAAAAATCTACGGGCATTGTACGCTAAGAAAACCTGCAGATACACACGAAGTTCATGATGTATTGTACGGAAAAAAAGACGTGTCGATCCAGAGGCATGGTAAACTTAGAGCCCACACAGATTTACATGGATTTTCTTATTACAAATTTAAGAAAGAATTCGTGCCACTAAAAGCATGTCATATGACATTAAAAACGAAACAGAAAAATTGAACATTTTCTCATAAAAGGTTGAAAATGTGCAAGTAATAACTTGCTTAGTATAGAGTACAAAAAACGATTAAAAAGGTGCAAACATTCCAAGCGAATATTCAAGATTCGTTCGTGTGGTCATTAAAGACTGGCTGGACGAGGAATTGGGTATACTTGAATTGCTCATCAAGTTTTTTTTCGAGCAATGTCAAAAAAAAAATTACAGTTTCTAACCGTAAGAAAAGTAAGGGAAGGTAAGTTACTAAGCACCTTGAAATTGGAGCCTGACCTGGAAAAGGTGGTTGCTTAGATCATCGGTCACGAACGAATCAAACTTCTGGATGGCCTGGCGAGTGAAGCTGCGGGCGAACATGTCCACGGCTCCCTGGATGGTGCGGAAGATGTGGGGCGAGTTGAAGTGGTTGCGCAGCTGGATCTGGCTCACCTGGTTGTTGGCGTCGTACAGGCTGAGGAAGGCACACACATTGATCAGAATGTTTTAGCGGCCGATTGACGATAAATTTTATTGTCAATATCATTAACTCAATATATTGAGGAGATTTTTTTGCCGACTAAGTGAATTAATAGACGGTCGTCAATGAAGCCCACAGACGATCAACTTAATCGTCAATATACATTATTGACAATTTTATTGACAATTAAATTGATCGTCTATGGACCGCTTTATTCTTTTTGCACAGTTCGGATTCTTATATACAGATTAACATGGATTTTCTTATTACAAATTTAAAAAAGAATTCGTGCCACTAAAAGCATGTCATATGACATTAAAGAGGTAAAGAGGCATTCTTAGAGGTAAAACATGAAAACATTGAAAATTGTTAGTTGATGAATTCATAATAGAAAATAATGCTAAATGAAAATTAACCTTTAACCGAGTTTATTCAAGCTATAGTTGGTGAAAATAATATGGAGAAATCTGTTGAAATAAGGTAACATGGTAATATCTACTCTACTAGTTTAGAAACACAGAAATCGTAGAAGAACTCGAAAAAACTTGTCTACTTCATTACAATAACCTGCATCACATGTTATCGATTTTTTTGTGTGTAATGAAAAGTGTTAGATCCTTAAATTTCCTGACTACGCGAAAAAGTAATAACGTTCTTTACGATAAACTAAAGACAAACTTAAAAGGTCTTTCTCAGTCTCCGTTAGCTTTCATCCTTACCTTTGCTATGGATCAGAAGTTAAAAATAACTAAGTAAAAAAAAATATACGTACATAGACACTCACTAAATAAATATTTCTTCGTTTTATTAATCATATGGTACAGTCTCATTTGAAGAACTTTTTCATTCGTCAAACACTCATAAAACACTTTTTAAACCTTCAGACAAGGTTTATGTATGAATCTGGTGGTCTTGAGAAAAAAAACTCAGCAATACTCAATATAAAAGCTCAGAAGTTTCTTGTCATACGTCGGTCGCCGCTGACTAAATAGTACAGCGCGACCTACGTGTGGATCACATTTCTTCTTTTGGTTAACTCATTGCCAAAACTTCAATTTTTAAATCAATACTTAAAAAAACACGAAAATAATAAATATATTCATATACGCGTGACGCCTAGCAAGAAAAGTGTTACAGCAGGTAAGAAAAAATATGAACAGGAATAATAATTCGAATTCGTTTTTTGCTAAAATCGTACTTGAAGAATCCTTGAACCAGAGAATGACCGAATCTGAAGGCTCCGGTGGCGAACTCGTTGTTGATCGAAGGATTGATGTTGAAGTTGTAGTCGAAGCTGTAGCCCGTGGTCAAGGGGTTCAGGCCGAATGATTGCATGAAGTTTTGCCCTTAAAATTAATACGAAATGAGAAATTAAAATTTTCAACAGCGATGAACAACTTCAACAAAATGCAGAATGATGTTCTCCCTGATATGTCTGTTACAGAATTAAACACAAAAATTTCTATTAAAAAATTGAAAGAGTCGCTGGTTTTTTAAAAAAGGTTATCATGATAAGAGAAAGAGAGAAAAGAAGGACTGGCGAAGCTTAGAATGCGCCGGCAAATTAGGAATAGGAGAAAATAATGAATTCAGGTACACCACCACCCTATATAATAATAATTTATGGCTATAAATATTGCAATAAGCATTTCTCGAAACACTATTTTAACTTTTTTCCTGCCAAGGCTAGAATGCGTTCTGGATAATTATCACAGCTCCTTAATTTCCGCTAGTTTTCCACTTTCGTCAAGCACACTGATAAGAAGCAATGACCTCAGACAAATTATTTTTGCCACGACATCCATCTAAAACGTATCAAACGAAATTTTACCATTACCAGCAACGACTATTTGAGGAAATGAAAATCCATCCAGCACTCTACTGAAATCACTTAACTTACCGACGATGATGGGAAGCCACTCATTGAACAAGATGTGCTGGTATTCGGCCACCACAATCCTGCGGGCTTCTTGGTAGAGAGCTTCGTCCGACCAGCGAGGGTGCATGGAACGCAAAATATCTGCAACTCGGTTGTGTTCTCGATGGAAAATGGTGTGGATCGCAGTCAGACCAGGCTGCTCGTTCACCCTGGAGTCGCCTGTGATGGAAGAAGCAGCAGCATCGTGAAACAGAGTGGAAATCATGGTGAATTATGGTGGCAAATTGTTGATTGGTGCGTTAATGATGACTAAGCGGACCATTCATCTCAGAAAGTTTGAGGGTCTTTCAAATGTAAGACTATGTTTTTTATTCTCTCCAGAACAGCTTGAGAAAGACGGGTCTAATCATTGGCAACCAGTGACCAGTATTTTATGATTTTCAACTACCAGATAACTCGGGAGTCAGAAGAATGGTGGCCAACCATGTCAGAGCAGCATGAGAACGAACCAGCATGGCAGCAAATGGAACTAATCTAGTGGAGACAATCAATCCTAGAGTAAGGAAATCAGTCAAAGCACCACGAACCAGCATGGAAGCAAACTCCTCCCCGCTGTTGAGCCATGCATTCCCCGGAGTTGTTCGAGTCGATGGGGAGGAGGTTGCCCGCGCTCACAATGAGGCGGCCGTTTTGGTTGGCTCGGAGGCGGGAGGCCTCCGCTTGAGTCGAGCCGTAGATATTGGAGCCGTCCAGCCAGTGGGTGAGCTGGTTCATCTGCACTCACACGAAACGCCATGTTGACACTAATTGAATTCTAAAATGGGAGGGTGCCTGTGAAGTAAGGTACTTAGACGAACATGTAAGACGAGCCTAAAATTATCAAATGATCTTTCTCGACTAAAAATAATAACCTCGATTAGTCACGTTAAGTTTTCTCATGTTCTCCTTAAAATGTTTTCCTGAAACTCATTCGCAGAAAGGGCGTGCTTACCTGTTCAGCATATCCGAAAGTACACTCTGCGTTGAGGCCCAGCATACTCCTGATGAAGTTCATGCAGAACCTCCCCTTGGGGGCATAGAATGGATCGTTTTGGGGCAACCTAATTGGCCAGCACTCGGGATGGCGGTTGGCGCCAGTCGCTTCTTGGCCGTTTGGACAGCATTCTATGCCCTCACCATTAGCTGAAAGAAGAAATGCCACGTTGCCTTGTCTTTTCTTTTCATTTTCTTTGGTATACTAAAACTAATTTCAATTTAATGCAGAATGTTATCCTTGTTTATTATTTTGCAACTACGGACTCGATTTGGAAGCATCATTTCACTTTCTCTCAACAGCTCGTGTCAACTATAAATATTCGTCGTGCCATTCATGTTTTTATTCATTTCACAGTTATTTTTCATTATACTCACAACCCGGTTTCAGTAGTGGCACGATACGAATATCGGCTCATGTGTTTTGGCTGTAAATAAGAGAAGCATAATACCAGCAGGTGTGCGCCAGTTTTGTCTGTCATAGACAGTTGGTGCGACTAACTCTAATCTCTACGAGGCGAGTCAAAATAAGCGGGAAAGTGCAAATCGAAGCACTGAGAAGAAGTGCATTAGAAATCAAAAGTGAAGATACTCAAGCAAGCGTAGCGTATTGAGGAACTGAGTAATCACGCAGACTCTATGCAGTACATAACGCAAATTGTACTGTAGTGGTAATAAGAATATAATTTACTTGTAAAATCACACGTTCAGATTTTCAAGATGAATCTGTCCAAATTATTTATTCGTGGCCTCTTCAGATTACAGAAACATTACAAATTGTTGAAGATGTTTCAGCTATAAAACATTTACACTGCAATACTCGAAAGTTATTGTTTGTAAAATAGTTTTTTCGTCGTTACTGTGGCTCAACAGTTAAAAATGCTCTCTCTACGTGTAGAGGAAGCAAAACACCACATTGTTCGCCCGGGGTTTTCACTCTGAGTAAAGAATAAAAAGATAGCCTCAATTTCCCTCCCGATCCAATGTTTGAAGATTATAGATTAGATTATAAGTTAGTTTAAGCCTCCCTAACCGCTTCAAAAATAGAGCGTATCGAAGAGAGGAAGGAG
The DNA here is from genome assembly GCA_030386875.1 of Morinoia aosen. NCBI lineage: Eukaryota > Metazoa > Arthropoda > Malacostraca > Amphipoda > Talitridae > Morinoia > Morinoia aosen. The sequence continues at coordinate 62,899,793 of CM059568.1, read as the reverse complement.
GAAGGCACCAATTAGTATGGAGATAAGAAAATGAGGAATCTATGCAGAAAGGGCATAGAAACAGTAAGATGGGAAAGAAGTTCATGAAATAAGATAAAAGTTGAAGAAGAAAGTCAGAGGTGCTGAAAAACAGGACAGTAGTGAACCGAAAAAGGTGGTCCTTAACATAACAAAAAACATTTTATTTCAACAAAAAGAAGGCCTACCTAACTCTCAGCTCGGGCCCTCACATTTTTCCCCTGGGAGCGCTAATTCCCATTGATACAATAGTTGTATCCCCCTGAGGGGATCCAATGTTTGAAATTGGTTCCAGCACGACCAAGGGCCACCATAATTACTTTTTAGTTGCGAGGCATTTGAAATATATATAAAGTGATATGTAACAACTTCACACCATTTAACATCACATAACTCCACTACCACTTACGTAGGCTGGCGAAAGGTGTTTGTGTGAGATCGTGATCAACAAACTGCGCCCACTGCATCACAGAGAGAGTGAACTCGCGGTCTTCGTCGTTGCGGTCCACCAGGATGTTGCTCGCCACTATGCGCTCGGCGGGCAGAGGTGACCCCCTCACGGACAGAGTCCGCGGAGCTCTGACGCCTGCAGAGAGGGGAATGAATAATGGCGTTCATCTACAAGAAACGTGGCAAAAATATTTATAGGGAAAAGAAAATGGCTACAAATGATGAAAGTCAGTATGAAATGAAGAATTTCGAGGTCTCATATTATTAGAAACTCCTTCGGAGTGTTTGAACAGCAGTAGAATTTAAACTGTGATAAATGATGAGAAGCGTAAAATACGGTGCATAAGAAAAACTATGAGCGATTCACGAAGGGAGCACACAACTCCGTTGCTTTTTTGCACGAGAGAGGGAGAAATATGATGAAACAAATTGAAACTGCGAAATCAACGAAATCCAAACGCATTTCCTCTAAACCAAAACTAGTTAGAAGTAGAAGATCGTTATTACGTCTTCTCATTGCTTCATGAACTAGAATGAAATAAATAGGAACATCTTTTTATCGTAGCAAGTCGATAATGAAGGAAATAGGGAAGAAAAACCTAAAGAAAATTTAATTTGATCGCTTTGATGCCAGGATAATTTTTCTTCAAATTTAAAAATAATTAAAGAATAAAAAATTTCTCAATTAATTTACTGAAACATCGAGTATGCTAGATAAAAACAAATGGAAAAACGCGATATCAAAATAAATTTTTCATACAAACAATTCAAACGAAAAACCATGGAAATATCCAGAAATGAAAGATTTCGTTTTTAGAATTTCTAAGTCGAAATTTTTTTCGAACAATTAAAATTTATTTATAATCCCAATTCGAAGTTGGAAAGTTTAATTTTTTGTCATCGTGAAAAGTGAACCAACGAAGCAAGTACGTAAGAAACATTCATTTCTCACCGTCGTCGTACACAGGTGGCATGATTCTCTGGAAGGCGGTCTCACTCTTGCCATACAATGGATGGTCCAAGTTGTTGCAGGAGCCGTCGACGGTTCGGTACTTGGCGTTAGGGTTGCAGCGCGGCGCGACGGGGCAGTTCTCAGACAGGATACTTTGGCGCACAGGCAGTTGTCGCAAGCCGTGGCTCCCTTGCGCCGGAGTTAGATCGAACCTGGGCCACAGAAATTACAAGTAACAAAAACACAAGCATAACCTTCAACAGAACGATGTATGTGTATCTATCTGCTGAGCAAATTTTTCAAAATTGTTTTCCCTTGTTTATAATTTGTAATATATTTAAAGACTCAACTAAAACTTTATTCAATTTTTCGAACGATTTTTAATTAAATTTTTAATATCTCATTACAAGTATGATTCAATGCTTGAGAGTCAACGTAACAACTTGTTCGTGAAATTAATCCGTCTTAAGAATATAAAGTTATCGTGTAAAGGCAGACACCAGCATGCGCTATATATTTCCGAGGTGGACATGAGGGTTACTCTCCACGCAAGAAAGCTCGTGGCTGTAACAGAGATAGGGAGTACTTCTCAGCCGGCCTGCCCTTCGGAGCTGGGCTTGGCCTATCTTGATGATTATATTTAACAAGTAAATAATCTGTTAACGTAAAGAAAACAGTCTCAGAGCCCACTCTAATCATCAACCCGGAGTCCACGAATAAGATGAGTGCTTAACGCGTACTCCTCATTAGCGTTTTCATGCTATCTTCCTGTGCGTAGGCATGTTGATATTATGCCTTTAGCACGCATACCTAATTTTACTTGAAGTGTAAAAAAGGTACGTAAGATTTATTCGATGTATCAGAAGATTTCTGTTTCGTTCACCTGTTTTAACTACCTTTTAGGTAATAAACGAAATTGATGTGATTCAAGTCTCGTAAATTTCAGATTAAGGATAGAGATAGATTATCGTATACGGTAAAGGTTGCGCTACCAAACTAACAGATTGAATTAACGTCAATCCTCAACGAAATATCTAACGGTTATAATTCCTCTACTGTGGTGGCAGCATGACTGTCAATTACTAATTATGATTTGGACGTTGAAAAGTCTCATTTAATCTCGATTATCAAAATAGAAGAAATTGGCCTGAGATGTCGCGTCAAAGATACGAATATATAACGTGCATCGTTGGAAACCCCATCAGAAAAGAGACTTATATAACTATGAAGTGACATCGGTGAGACCAAAATATAGCATCATGACATGAGTGTATCCTTGCAGCTGGGATGATTAGAGTCCAAAAACGACGTACATAACACCCGTCAGTAAAAAGGAGAACTCAGCTACGATTCCCACTCTACCCTTGTAACGGAAATGGGTGCCGGCACGACGTTGTGTAACCGTCATTGCTTCCTGGCGCTAGTTATGAAAGATTTGAAATATTAATGAACAAGGGGATGATATGTACAGGCTTGATTGGACTAAAACATCCTTTCTCCGGACTGGCACTCAGGCACACGCAGTCGAGTGTCACTCAGACTCACTCGGACATCATGGCGCGGGACGCTTGGTTGACCTGCAGCGCAGCCTGGTGCGCCTGTCTCGCCGTGCGCGTCACTTTGAAGAACTTCAGGTGACCGTACTCGGGCGTGGACTTTTGCACAATCTGGTTCGAACTGCAAGCACGGGATAAAACAGTGCCTTAGCTATTAAGTTTATGGAAATATTTATTTTCTTATGGTAGTGATCGGACAATCTGCAGGCATTTCTTTAGCTAAGCATAAGTTACCGAAATTACGTATAATTTCACTCCAATTATTTCATCCGCAGAGCAGCAGTGCATTGAAAATTTTTCGATGCGCGAATAAAAAAATAATTTCATAAGATCAGAGTGCGTCGAAGTTGCTGTTTTTATGATTTTGATACTACGAGATCAAATTAACCGTTTATCTCAATAGTGTTCAAAAAAGTATGAAAGGTTAGACGAATCACATTTTTATTGGCATTCGGATTCTATTACTTTTTACCAGTGATATTTTGATGCTGGTTTCATCGAATCTATTCTGCTTATTTCGAATGGAGGAAAGTAACGCATTCAGTTTTTCGTCATAATAGAACAGCACCTTACTTTTTTCTACATACTAGGATCACTTCCTTGGAACTCGACACAAACGCGGCTAAAAAACTAGAGCCGCAAGTGGAACTGCAGAAAGTACCGGAAGTAAACCAAAAAATATAAAATACTAACCTTAATATAAACTTACTACGAGTCAGTTAGAACAATTTCATAATAGCAACTTGTATTTTTTCTATCGGATGTGGTAAGACGCACCTAAAACTCAAATTATAGCTCATCACAATAATTGTGGCCGCAGGTCACTCGACAGTAATGAAACTATCCACCCAATCACGGTAACCTTTCGCCTCAAAAGAGGTACCCATATCTCTTCCTTTTTTATACTCTACTTCCAATTTCAATGAAACCTTGCTTTCAGAGCACCGTTCAACCTGCGTCACTATCGTTTTTCAGCAATTTTGGTCATATGACACTAAAACTAATGCACAGGCGCAAGGCTGACCAGCGTCAGTAAAAAAATACTTTCGCGGCGCTTTTGCAGGGAAAAGATATCAAGAAATAAACGCTCACCTGACCATTCGCGACTCGAGATTGCTGACTTGGTTGAGGAAGGACAAGCCCTGTTGGCACGCGGAGTTCACATCCTGGGATGAGAAGGACCGCATGTCGACCTGGATGCGCGGCTCCTTGAACAGGCGGCTGTCGCCCTTCCCTGCACTCGGGGTCGCTGGGGGAATGGATTCATCAGACGTGAAATACGCTCGGAAATTGTTAAATAGGTTAGTTAACACTAATGGGCTTGTCAACCTCCAAATAGGCTCATCAATTAATCAATCGACCTGCACAATCACAAAGAGATTAGATCTGGAATCGATCATAAAGAGATTGAAATCTAGAATCAATTATAAAGAGTTTGAAAAAAGATGCAAAATAGGACACTTCAACTGTGAAGACGCTGGACTGCACAGGTGAATTCAATGGAAAGCAAATTTGTAACATGAAAAAAGTGTTTAACTCACGCAGTGTAGGGCAGCAGACGCCGAGCCCAGCGTCGGGCAGCTGGCAGGTGGTGGAGACCTGCTCGAGCAGGGCGGCGCAGGCGACGATGGGGACACAATTGGAGCACTGCCCCACAGGGGCGGCGCCCCCTTGGCTGGGGCGGCCATTCCCGGGCCGACCACCTCCGGGTCGAGGGCGGGATCCAGGGCGACCTCCTTGGCCTGGAAAGATTTGATTAGATGTTAGTTTAAGCCTCCCTAACCGCTACAAAAAAAAAACATTCCGAAGAGTGGAAGGAGGATTAGATTGGATTATATGTTTGTTTAAGCCTACCTAACCGCTACAAAAAAGAAGAGCGTATCGAAGAGAAGAAGGAGGAAGGCACCATTTAGTATGGAGATAAGGAATCAATGCAGAAGGGGCATAGGAATAGTAAGTTGAAAAAGCAGTGCGTGGAACAAGATAAAAGTCGAAGAAAAAGTAGGTAGTAGGGGTTATAAAACAGAACATCAGTGAACTGAAAAAAAAGTGGTCCTTAACATAACAAAAGAACATTTTATTTCAACAGAAAGAAGGCCTACCTAACTCTCATCTCGGGTCCTCACACATCCTTGGCCTGGAAACGCGGGAAATTGATCGACTGATTACAAATTAGTTTTAGCCTTCCTCACTAAAAAAGATGTTCAAGGAGAGGAAAGAGGAAGGCACAATTTGGTATGGAGTTCAGGAGAAATACGGGAAATATTCATTATTCAATTTGTGAATGAAAATCTTCCCAGCTTGTATGACAAAGCACATCCTCGCGATGCGTGTCATCTTTTGCAAATTCTCGCTAATACGGATAGAAATTAGTCGTATTTATTCTCAGTAATTGACAATTTGAATCAAGCATTTAATTAATCAAATAACTAGGACTAACTTTCATCCGTTAAGATGAGGTGCACAAATAATGGTGCCATGTAGTTCAGGGATCGACTACAAAGTAGCACTCAGCGCCGAGTATTGAGAGGCAAGTAGCGATTACTCAAGTCTGTGGTTCTTAAACAAACCAATTCATTAGTAAAAAGTGAGCGTTTTTTAGAATGATTGAAGAGATACTACAACTTAAATTCCCTTTAAGTTTATAAGTCAAAGCTAGAAACTTATTACTGAAATTTCAACAAATATTGAGTAGCGAAAGTGAAGTAAGGCGTGCGTCATTACACATATACATCGTTCGGTCCTTCTTTAGTTCTCAGCCGAAGAAGACACGTGGTCGCGTTTCCCTTGTCACCAGATTTCCTTCTCTACTACTGCACATTTCTTCAAAATTTAAGACGGCGTAATCCTTCAAAGAAAAGTTTTGAATTGCCGAACATGTCCAACATCCATAGAAAATTCAGAATATCTCATCCAAAACGATTAAATAAATCCCTGTAAATTTGTTGGAACATCAGAATATGGGTTGAGAATTGTCTCGTAGTAATTATACATGATTCTAGTCTACAAGTCACAAGTCATACCATCAATTCTAGTCATTATAGGGTGCATCGTAATTGATATTTTGGATTCATGCTAGGGTTTGAAAACAATAATTGAAGGTATATTTTTTCAATAACCCATTGTCAAATGAATGTCGCTCAGGGAAATAATTCAACATATTCTAAATTAAACTATAAATTAGTTTAAGCTTGCCTAACCGCAACAAAGGTGTTCTCAAGAGAAAAAAGAAAGTAACACTTTGACTGCGACGTGCGCCACCGGTGGTACACGGAGGTAATTTTCATAACGCTGCTGACCGGCCCGTAGTCTCAAACTCAATTATCATAAATATTTAATCAAAGCTAAATGAAGGCACGATCCAGTTCATGTTTGGTATTTTCCAATTAGCTTACTACAATTGACATTAAATTTGAGTTTGCTGTTGAACTTAATATTTAGTAGTCGCAGTCAAAGAGTTAAGAGAACCTGGAAGCCATGCACCATGCGTCTCCACACCCTGTGCATAGAAACAGCAAGATTAAAAAAGTTCATATAACATGATATATTTGGAGAAAAAAGCAGCAGGTGCTGATGAAAAATGAATGAACAAAAAAGAAAAAAAATGGTTAATGACAAAAAACATTCGACTTCATCAAAAGAAAATCCTATCCAACTTTCGGCTCGTGACCTTTCATTCCACACATTCTGATCACCTCATGCAACGATGACATCACTGAACGTCATACACATTTCGTGCGTTTATGGGTGTGAAAGTTAGACATCCTCTCCTAACATTAAATAGTCCAATAGTCCAAATAATCCTTTTGGCAGTCCATCAAAATATCAAAGGTTAAATTTCCAAACACTAGTAGACGTTTTCATTGCACTTCAACATAATGCCTCAGTTTATTTACTGTATTTTTATTCTCAGGAAAATGATCACTTCAATTTTCTACTATCGCCTCTATGTCACGTATCATCACCCGCACGAGTTATCAATCCAGTGTCATTATCCAAGGAAACACTTTCTTGACCCAATATTTGAGCGAAGTCCCTAGACCTAGAGGATCTGTTTACAAGGAACTTTTCAGTACAATTTTATTAATTGCATCGGTAATTAATCCACAAAAATCTTTATTAAGTCAGTTACATCTTTTATAAATTTTTCCCGATGGGAAAAATTATAAAAAATATAACTCATAGTTTGCCGGAATTCATTCCTCAACCCACACAGGTCCCGCCACCCTCGCTAGCGTACAGCAGAGGCTCTCATGGCAGAGAAGGTCGGACAACAGAAAGCGTCAAGCCTTCACTGTGTTTGCTTGAGTGGAGTACAAGGTTCCCTTCCGCACGCCGGCAACAACTGGGTGGGGCAGCGAAGATTGCTCTCATCTCATTCTATAACTGGAATTTTTCCATTCTCCCAGATTCGAAATGATTTATGAACTAGAATTTTTGCATTCTCAGATTCGAACTGGTTCATGAACTGGAATTTTTTCATTCATTTGGGTTTGAATTGATTCATGAAGTGGAAGTTTTATTTTTCGTACGTTCAAATTGATTCACGAACTGGATTTGTTGCTTGATCCCACGTAGCGAGATGCCAAATTCTGAAATCTGAACCTTTTCCGTTGTGCTATTTTTCAAACCATTTCTCATTTTTTTAAGGTTCAACTCATATTAGGTATAGGAATCCGTAAATTTCGAATATCGTGTGAGACGTTAAATCTGCATCAATAGCTATTTGGCAGTGTTTAGTTAGTGAATCACAAATTTTCTTGTACTTGAATTTCAGATAAATGGGTGAGTTGAATACAACTATGGAGAAAGCGTGTGATGCCTGACTCTTCCGTGCAATATGTTGCAGTAACTTGACTGATAATTGAATATTACAATTGGTGGAGAAAGAAAAAGCTAGGTAAGGTTTCCATCACGTCTGCACTAAACATTTTTTATAAGATAACGCCAAGCATTCGATTTCATTGAAATTCAAGCGAAATAACTATTAACACCAACGCAGCATTTTTTTATCGAGATTTTTATATTATTATATAAGAAAGTTTTAGCCTCCCTTAACCACGACAAAGATGTTCTAAGAGAGGAAAGAGGAAGGCACCATTTAGTATGGAGTTGAGGGAACGCGGAATCTATGCACAAGGTGCACAGAAACAGTAAGCTAGGAAAGAAGTTCATGAAACAAGAAAAAAGTTGAAGAAGAAAGTAGTTGGTGCTGGAAAACAGGACAGCAGTGAACCGAAAAAGATGGTCCGTAACAAAACAAAAACGTATTTTATTACAACAAAAAGAAAGCCTACCTAACCTTCAGCTCGGGCCCTCACATAGTCCCCCTGGGAGCGCTAATTCCCATAGATACAACAGTTGTATCCCCCTGAGGGGAATTTTCATCGAGAACTGTTGCAAATGAAGTCTCGTGTTTTATCAAACACATGATAGTCAAAAAATTTACCTCGTAAACTGCGTTTATAATTCCCTCATATCTGAGAATTGACAAAGATAAATGGCTAACCGTATAGTAAGGATCTAGACTCAGGTTCCAATTCTATAGTTTGAGTCATTTCTTTCGGTCATTCCAAAAAAATATTGAACTGGTATTTTTTACGACTGAAATTTAGAAAATGCCGCATGAATTAAGTTTCCTTTCGAATTACGAGCAGTTACTTCGTATCTTGTTACCCTATCTTATGACAAGAATTTCCTTCTGTCCAACTGATCCAACTGCGCGTCTCCTATCTGTGGCAAAAGCTTCAGTCACGTTCGAGGCTGACGGCGCAAAGAGCTGACTTGCAGAATTTGACCCGCCCTCTTCCCTTGCACAGAAAATATGAACTTTTTCAAGGTGAGATTTGATTTCGTCATTCCCAACACAGCGATGAAGGGTGAGGAAGCGGCCTTAAATGGTCGCTGTAGCGAGATAATGACGCACAATCACCCTACGGAGAGTGCTCATTCTACTTTGTAAGGGCATCATACGCGCTTAATTTTCAAAATTACGGATAATCTCATAGTGATGTTGACGCTTATGATTTTCCACCATTGACCTTGAGATGATGTATTGACTTTTAGACAAGCGTGAAGCGATCTTCAGCTTCGTGAACGAGTTACAAGACAAAATTGAAAATCGTGCTCAATTATTACTGCCTCAAAATTCAAGACTCATGGATAGCAAATGCTTCAGATGTCAGTGTAGCTGTTCTAAATTTTTGATTTTATATGTGTTATTTTTAGGCTATCATCACAACGAATGAGATTTCTCGAAAAAGAAAAGAAGGGACCATTTATCATGGACTGTAGCAAACAAGGAATCTATGCACAAGGTGTGTTCCAACACAGGACACTCTCCGTACAGAAACAAGTTAAGAAAGCGGATGAAGAAAAGACAGATAAGAGGTACCGAAGAATACATGGAAATTGGAAGAAGCAAAGTGGACACGAAAGATAGAAGTCTTATCCTACAGTAACCTATCTACAGCTGAGGAAGCCGACGTTCTCTCATTCTGAGGGGCCAGTTTTCAAAGCATTGGACAGACAACTGATGGTTTATAAGTTTGTTTCAGCCTTCCTTTCTACTACAAAGATGTTCAAAAAGAAGCATGATGGTACCATTCAGTATGGAGTTAAGGGAACGCAGCATCCATGCACAATGTGTGTTCTTACACAGAACCCTGCGTATAAAAACATTAAGTTGAAGAGAAAGGTTATGAAACAATATTAAATTTGTAGAAGAAAGGCAGAGGTGCTAAAAAAATAGGACAGCAGTTAACCTAAAAACTATTCCTTATCAAACAAAAACAATTTATTTAAACGAAAAGAAAGTATAACTGACTCAACTCGGGGCCTCCATTTTCCTCCTGGGAGTGCTAATTCCCAACGATTCAAGGATTGTCTCCTAATAAGGAGCATTGGATAGACAAATAAAACTCCCTTGAACAATAGCCTGTCTTATGCTCCATAAGGGGAGGGTAATTTTGGCAGTAAATGTACTTAAAACAAACTTCTAATCAAATCTTACTGCAAATATAGCTACATCTTGAACAGGCGCGAAGCGTAAAGTCTCACCAAGATCTTGGAAATGAAACTCCTAATGTGTAGTGTGGAATAAATATAGGAAAAATATTGTTCAAACGACATGTTCTTAACGATAGACTCAAAAATTTAAACCAAAACGAGCACCAACATGTGACGAAAACCTCTAGCTGCAACGCTTAAAATATGAAAATATTAAAAAAAAGTGTCTCCTGAGAAAATTAAGACTAACTTCAAAATTAAACTCTGAAATAGACACGGATTAATACGCAATAAACGAAAATGAGAAATCAACGAAAAATAGATCATAAAAGAAAAAGGAAAGGACAAAATCAGCGACGCTATTATAAGGGAACTACATTTATTTTTGATTAAATAGGAGCCTTCCCGCAGAGCAGGGGCAACCAAGAGACCTCTACTGACAGGACGCAGCGGATGCGAGCAGCAGAAGCTGAGGAGCAAGTACTCAAGAGATATCAACAAAAAGCGCGCTCACATCTGTCGTTGGATGAGATGGGGAAAAAAGTTGCATCTCATGGAAGTAAAATTTGGCCTTCATTTAAGGTCGTCAGTCATACAGGATGACTACAAAAGTATAACTGCTGCGTCAATTTGAGCAATCGTAGTAAATAGCACAGGATCACAATTCGGGTTTTGGATTAAAAATTCTTGGAAGGCTTCCTTGCAACATATTCATTAAAATTAAAGTAATTTTTGATAACAATGACTACTAAAAAATGTTTTCAACGCAGATGATAGCTTCACAAACGACAGTTTCACATCAGAATTGGACATCCTTGCCTCTATACCTAATGTTGGCTCAATTACCGACAGTCTCTTTTGCAACTTTGAACACTTCACGAAGATAAAGTATGAATATATAGTCCAATAAAGTACATGAAGAAAGAAAAGTAAAATTTCGAACGCAACAGAAGTATAAAAAAGAACTTTCACGCAAAAAACTCAACAATGAATTAAGATTTTCAACTTCTAATTAGACTGGAAAAAAATAAATTTCAATTAAACTGGTGATAAGTGAAATATCAGAGCATTAATATCAAGGGCGAAACCTGAAATTACACATAATATTCCACCATCTGCCAAATTGCTCTCGACACGATATATTGTGTATTTTTAAGGCTAAAAAGACAGAACGTTCTTTGAGAACGCGGTCGATCAGTAACAGCCCCTCAAGAGGAAGTGGGCTCGACATGTACAGTGTGGTGATAGGGAAGAGGTTTTTTCTAGTGCAAGGTCAGCAACGTCCAACTTCAAGGTGTGTGTAATAGGTCTGCCTCTTGCTCTAATTCTTGGGTTTTGAGTTTGAAAATTGGAATACGAGTGAATCATTTGAAGATATGAAACATTTGAAGCCTGTTGAAAGTCTTCCAGCATTTTGTTACATTTACCCAAAAAAAGTATAATTTCTTTTTTCTGAACAATCAATCTTTTGTAGCTTTTGATAGTTTCAATAAGGAAGCATGGAGCACACACTGCAGAATTTATGAAAAAAAAGTCAAGAATAAGAACCTACATTCGCAAAGCAGATGCATTCGGATACAACTAGTTTTTCTTGTTGTCTATGCAAGGCTTCAACTTTGTTTTGTTCTTCGCTGCTAACACTCCCTCCCTATAGGATATCTGAAGGCAGAAGGATTCGTCAAGACTCTAGAATAATATGCCTTTTAGTGAGTAGAGATTAGGAGAGTTATGGGGAGAGCAGCATACGTAACTTGGCCCCATGCTTTTGTTCCCTGCAGGCCGTGTGTCCTCTGGTAATTGTATGTTCTTGGTTGATGCTTCTAAATGCCAAGTTCATGGACGGAATGACTACGGTGAAAAGATAGCTTCATACCGGGAAATAATACTAAAAGGCTACCATGTTCCGTGTTAAAAGAAAGGGGGTTATTGGGAGAGGGACCTTGAACTTTCGTTGTACTTCGTAATTTCTCCCGGTGGAAAATACCAGCAATGAGTTTTATTTTTATCAACTATCCTATTTCCAATGGTTGAAAATGTACTCGTACTCCTGACAACGACTTTATTATAAAGGGAAGATCAACATCCGTTACGTAGAAAAGCAACGGCACTGAATTGCGAATGAATGCAGCACAAAAATTTACTCGACGTTATCTTTTAGCAGGAAGGGGAGAACTGCGCGTGCAGTTTTAAACCCGAATAACGACGAAATTTCTAAATTTGAGAATAGTTGGACAGTTATCTCACATAGCCAAAAGTTACCGGGTTTGAGCGCTATTGTAACGCGCTTATTCACTCTTCAACAACAGCTCCGCACAAATGACAAAGTGTACATGGGAGCTGCTGACAAAGCTCGTGACCAATTAAAAAAAGGCGGAAAATTTTCCACTCCAGGCCTCGGCAATCATCCTCCTGAAAAAAGAGCCCATTTTACACTATCACCAAGTGCTTTCAGGTTGAAAGCAATGGTGATAAGAATACGTCCGGCCTTGGGGTAGGGACGTGTAGGACAGAAAGTGAGCATTAAGATCACCCAACTAGCAACTCCTGCGTACAAATGAGACTTTTGAGAATCCAAGCGGAAAGCGGTATGGACGAGTGTGGAAAGGTTCGATTAGATGTTAGTTTAAGCCTCCCTTACCGCTAAAAAAAAAGCATTCCGAAGAGAGGAAGGAGGAAGGCACCATTTGATATGGAGTTGGGGGAACGCAGAATCTATGCACAAGGTGAATGGAAACAAAGTTTAGAAAAAAGTTTACGAAACAAGATAAAAGTTGAAAAATAATGTAGTAGGTGCTGAAAACAGGACAGCAGTGGACTGAAAAAAGGTTGTCCTTTAACATAACGAAAACATTCTATTTTAACAATAAGAAAGCCTACCTAGCTACCAGCTCGGGCCCTCCTACATTTTCCCCTGGGAGTGGTAATTCCCTTCGATTCAATAGTTGTATCCCCCTAAGAGGGAGTTTGGAAAGATTAGATGAGTTAGTTTAAGACTCCCTGACCACAACAAAGGCGCTCCTAAGAGAGGAAAGAGGAAGGCACCATTTAGAGTGGAATTAAGGGGATACGGAATCTAAGACCACGGTATGTCCCTGCTCCCCGCTCGTAAAAACGGCGACATGGAACGAATGTTATGAAACAAAATAGAAGTAGGAGAATAAAGTATTAGGTGCTCGGAAAACAAAAAAAAAAATGTTTCGTAATACTTAATCTTAATGCTCACTATAAATAGTTCAAATTGTTTAAAATACACCAACAAGCCTATTCGAACCACCCAATCTCAAGCTCGGGACCTCACATCTTCCCGTGGGAGTGCTAATTCCCAATGATATAATAGTTGTATCCCCGTAAGGAGCGCGTTTAAAAATCCAGTCCCAATCGAGGCCCGTTTTGGTATAGAATCACGACCATATATGGTCATTCGGCAGCCGAAGCAGAATATAAGGTAAAAGTTATCGAAAGGCAGCATTGGAAAAAATAAAACACAGTGTCTATAAAGTTACATATGCAATTGATAGGATATCTCACTCAGATTTGTTCTATAGTGTATCCAGCGTTTATCAAAGTATTTTTACCTCGTTTAATAGACTTCCGCATGGGCCCCATTGGTTGCATGAAGCCCACCAAGACGGTTCTCGTCACATCAAACCCTCAAATCAATGACGCATGTCATTCAGCGCCAAAACTCCGTACACAGTCTAACTTTTTCGCCGCCTGCAGGCATGTTTTTCGCCGCTCAAGTAATTAAATCGCTTAGGCGGTGAAAAACATGCATGCTCCGGCGAAAAACATGCATGCTCCGGCGAAAAACATGCATGCTCCGGCGAAAAACATGCATGCTCCGGCGAAAAAGTTAGACTGGGGGTAGCAGAAAACATTGTGCCTAGAGTATTTTACTGGGAGTAATTCGCACGTCCAATTCATGTACGCACATTTAACTGGGGATGCGCCGAGCTCTTATAACTTAAAAACACAACTTGTTACTTGTTACACAAATTGTTAATTTTGTGTACGGCCATGTGCACAACTTTTTGCAGGGGCACACGTTGATTGAATTTACATAGTTGTATTTTTCACTGTACGACACATGCTTGTATTCAATTATTTGAAGCATTAGAAAATAACAGTATATTTTGTGAAGTGTTCGATTGAAGTTTCGGTTTTTGGTATGCAATTAAGTTTTTAGTTTTTGGAATGAAGTTTAGTTTTAACCTATTTCGTTTTCAGTGAATGCAATTTTTTTTGCTGCTGTCAATATAATAACAGACGTGCTCGATGTTCCTATCAATTCACTCACCACAGTTGTATTTGTTCAACAAACTTATTCTAACAATTTCCTTCAGCGTAGAATACTTAACGTATTTCCCCCTTAGGAAGAATTTCAAGACAAGTATCTTCGAAAAAGTCATCTAGTTCAACGACAGCAAAAAGAGACACGCACATATCTAACCGGTTCAATCTTGATCTACATGAATTACATATCCACGCAATGGCTAAAATTTTTCTATTACTTTGTCGTCACCCAACATTATTCAGCGGAAAAAACTGAATAGAATACGTTACAATCAGTCGGCCGGCCGGCAAGCGACACGTGTATTCCGGTTAATTGTGATGTACGAATCCTCCGTTACTGCTCTCGGATAATCTAGTATAAGCTTGTCAAGTAGTTCACATTAGATAGCCTCATATGCAACGGCAATGTGTTGTTTAGGTACACTTTTGGGTACAGTGTGGCGGATATTTTCTTCCTTAAAAGCTATACTACGAAGTATGATAGATTTGCAGATGATAAGTTTGAAATTTGTGAAAGATAAAGCCTACTCATGAAGCAGACTTAGTTGTTCTCAGATGGTAACGCAAGTTTTTAAACTGCTGGTTCATCACGAGCAGCTTGACCTGAGGTATACGAGTGCTTTGACAGCAACAGGAGGCATCTCAACAAGACGTAAAATTGAGGAGACAGAAAACATTTAAACACTGAATCTGCAGGAGGTTTTTGCCCGAAAATGCATTCTACACGACAGCAAAAAGAGCAGAGAACGAGAAAATGAAAAACACTGAAATAAATGCCAGATTCAGTGAAGCTGATTCAGAGTTGCGTATCTAAGGTTAACTCACTTGTAAAAGCGCTCATTTTCGATACGAACAAACCTGCCAGCCATAGCCCAGGAATTCAATTTTGCCGTTGAGGAACACTCGAGCCTCTGCATGAGCTTATACTCCGTTGGGGCTTCACGATAACCGCAG
Source organism: Morinoia aosen (assembly GCA_030386875.1). Classification (NCBI taxonomy): domain Eukaryota; kingdom Metazoa; phylum Arthropoda; class Malacostraca; order Amphipoda; family Talitridae; genus Morinoia; species Morinoia aosen. Next base: position 62,884,562 of record CM059568.1, on the reverse strand, counting down.
AGATTGATGACATGAGGAATCTTATTCATTATTACAACTTGAAAATACCGTCCATTGAAGAGTTATCTTTATCGCCTCACGATTATAATGATTATAAATTAATTTTAGCCGCAATGATTATAAATTAATTTAAGCCTCCCTTTACCACAACAAAGGTGTTCAAAGAGAGGAAGGATGAACGCACCATTTAGCATGGAGTTAAGGAAACGGGGGAATCTACGAACAAAGGGTGTTTCCGCAAGGGATACCATGCGCATAGAAACGGTAAGAAAAGAAAAGGTTATGATATAAGGTAAAAGTTCAAGAAGAAAATATTAGGTGCCGAAAAACAGGACAGAAGTGAACCGAAAAAAGATGGTCTTTAATAACAAACCAAAACACATTTTACTTCAACGAAAAGAAAGTCTACCTTACTCTCAGCTCAAGACCTCACATTTTCCCCCTGAGAGCTCAAATTCTCATAAAAACAACTGTTGTATCCCTCTTAAGAGGCTTTTCGCCTCAAGTTTGTTTGATTGCATGAAACATTTACGTTAATAAGATGTTAATGCCTTTGAGATTGACGTTAATATTTTTGATAAACTATTCAATCAGATCCAAATGATTTCACACATTCCCAGTGGAGCACATAACGCGGTGCTGGAGAATCATATCATTGTTCATCATTGTAGTGAAGAAACTTCATATATCAAAAATCTTGAAAAGCAATTTTATATTTCATTATGATAGTGAAGAAAATTTATACTCGTGTGGATGCAATTAGCGAGCCAAAAATGGCCGTAGCACGTGTGGAGCGACGTTTGCGTGCTCAGGCTTTGCTGACTTCGCCCGTGCCTCTGGTGCTAAAATCTGCTCTACTGCAGCAGCAACAACAGGAGCAACAGGAGCAACAACAGCAGCGCCTAGTTTTTTCTGTCCCAAAAAATACCAGAAGACGAAGCTACAACAGTCGAGGAAGACTTGAGGATTTACAGGCTCGAACTGCAGTGGATCTGGCCCATGCAGAACCGGTCCGTCGTTTCAGCGATAAAAATAGACGTCGAAGCCCTGCTTAGCAATGCAGAGAGCTCGGCACCTCTTCCATGGCCAAAACAATTTCTCAGAAGAAATCCATTCTTCGGGCTGGCGCCACAATTTCCTTGATGGTAGCTACAAAAATTCGATACTATGGACTTGAGCAACATGGTTTTAAATAGGGAAAGATTATTTCATTTTATATTAGATTTTCTTCGCCTATGACCAGCTTTTAAAGCGTGAGATTTTTTAACTATGTTTTTCATATTAATTGAACACTCTTACATGACGGTTCTTTAATTTAACGGCAAGTAAATTTGTCCGTAGTTTATAGAGGATTATGTTTTGCTTTTCTATACTCTATTATTTGGTCATCTGTTAAAGCGCCAACTTTCGTAGAAATTAATTTTTGCTTTTTAGATTCAGCGAATGAATTTAAAAAAATTCTCCATTCCTTCCCTGATTTATGTTTAAAAGATTTCAAGGCTATGAATGTAAAATTCAAAATTGGGCAGGGAGTAAAACGTGCTGAAAATGTTACAAATTAACAAAAATTGAGCTCAGGTGTAACAACTACACTGCGATTTCCATGAAAATGTTCCCGCGGCGTCACCGCAACGCGTGCAGGAAGTTCACGTTAAAGCGAGCGGACAAAATTCGAGGTCGCATCGAAACGCGTTCATTGAGGATTAAATTTGGGATTTTATGGAGTATCGTGGCTACGCTGAAATTTTGTACCGCAATATGCACACCTTTTCGAGCAGCGAAAGTTGACCTCAATTTGTAATATAAATAATCAGTTATATAAATTCCAATTTCAATGTATAAATTATAAATCTCAATTTATAAATGATCAAAATAGTTCCAGTTAAATTCCTTTAGATTGGGTTATATTTTATTTTGAGCCTCCCTAACCACAGCAAAAGTGTTCCCCGAGAGAGGAAGAAGGGAGACTCCATTTAGCATAGAATCAAGGGAACGGAGAATCTATTCACAATGTGAAGCTCAACCCCTGGCTCATGGACATTGGAAGAGCGAAAAAAGTTTCTGAATTCTTTTATGAAAGTTTATCTGTTAAAATAACGCAACAGGAGCCAAAAAAATAAACAACAATGAACGGAAAATAAAATATTGTCCGTAACGAATAAAAAATTGTTCTATCAAAACAAAAAAAAAGACCTACCTAACCTCCAGCCTAGGGTTTTACAACTTCCCCTTGAGGACGCTAATACACATAGCAATAATTTTATTAACAGAGGACCATATTAAATTTTAGACTGCAGCATCGAAAGCTGATACTGAGGGATGTAAATAGTTGAATGATCTTCAAAAAAGGTGGCAATCAAGAGAAAAGTTTAAATACTTCGTTTCTTCGTGTAGTCGTACCTTCGATTTTGATCTCATCCGGAATCATTTCAGGTCCGTACTTTAACACACACATCGCGTTTTCACGGTTGTTAACGGTTGGTTTGGTTAGGTTGCAAGTAGCAGAATTGGGGAATCGACTTTACTGCTCTAATACATTTTTATTCTTCCCAAGAAATATGAAATTACAATTGCACGATAATTTTTCCCCACGTTTGATGAAAGTTTTCCATTAAAAAGGTCGCGGAACAGATGAAATGTCATTCATTTATATCAGAACGTGAATTGAAAATTAAATGATTGGGACACATATGGCCCAATACGCGATGAACTTGTTAAAAGAAGGTAAAATTATCCATTTCCTTTGCCAAATGCAATCAATTGTAGATTCTCTAGTTTCTTTTTTACTCCAGGATGGCACATTAGCTCTAAATTTACTGTTGATTTTACGCAAGAAAGTATTTAAATCACGTATTTTATTGACTGATTTAACTCTGTATTGCCCTGCGTCCTTTCAGAAGGATATACGGAAAACGAACATTGTTCTTATATTATAAATGTTTCGATGAAACGCTTACACTTACTGGATTTCATGAAAAAATAGAACATTTTGACTGCGACGTGAGCCACCGGTGATACACAGAGGGGATTTTCACAATGCAGTAGTCGCCAACTCGATTCTCATGAATACGGAATCAAAACTAAATGAAGGCCAGAATCTGTTAATGTTTGGTATTTACAATACCGCTTACTACAATTGATTTTTATTAAGTTGAATGTTATCGACAGTATTACCTGCCAGGGTGAAAGTGTTAAGATAAATAACCGCAATATTTCTATCAAGCATAAAAATTTACTTGTTACTGGGTTAATAGAGCACCGCAAGCTTTTTACACGCGTAATGAGTGGCCTCAGTTTGGTACTTTTATTCGCAAAGCAATTCAATTCCTATGGCTTAGATAATACAACTTATAAATGACTTACATAATATAAATACAATGCCGCCTGACCACATACCAGCACCTGATCAGGAAGCTTATTCTATTAAACTGCGCAGCTCTTCCATCTATTTCAGCTTTGACTTCCGTGCGTTGAATAGGAAAATTTGATACGCATTCTATGTTCAGAAGATTGTTATTACTTTATACGTTACATAGTTTAAAATTCCCTAGCAATAACACAGGCGTTCTGAAAAGAGCGAATAGAAGTGACCATTTGATGTGGACTGAATAGAAAAGGTTATCTAAACACAACTTGTAGTCCCACAAAGGATAACCTGCGCATGGTTACAAGCAAGTTAGGAAGAGCAAGAAAAGACAAAGAAGAGCTAGGTAGGCGAAGGTGAAAACAAAAAGAAATAAAACGAAAATTAGAAGTTCTGCGCCTTTCTATAGCTCAGGTAACCCTGATAGGATCTGCAGAGGCGCAAGCTCTCATCGCATAGGATAGATAAACTTAAGCCTATTGCCAATACTATGCCCCGAGAGGGGTATATCCAATGGTGAGGTCAAACTATACATTAAAACTTAGACTGCGACGTGCGCCACAGGTGGTACACAGAGGTAATGTGCATCATGCTGCTGGCCGACCAATGGTCACAAACTCAATTTTCATAAATACTTAATCTAAGCTAAATGAAGGAATGATCCAGTTCATGTTTGGTATTTTCAAAATAGTTTACTACAATTCACTTTAAATTTGAGTTTGGCATTGAACTTGATATTTAGTAGTCGCATTCAAAGTGTTAAGAACTCCATAATGATACGTACGGTGCGTGGGTATGCAGTAAATTCTAGTTAGATATCGTAACTCCAGTATCATAAATTTTCACTTGAAAAATGTTCTAACTATCTACACATTCCCTGTTATCGCAGTCTAAGTAGTAAGTGACACGAGAAGTTGAGTTATTATGTTCCGAGGACCGTGAGTAAAGGCATTCATTTTTGAAATCGCTATTCAGAGGCAGTAAATACAATGATTGCATGTGTCATCGTGGAATGAGCGATTAGTCATATGTCTATTGCTAGCATAGGTAGCAATTTGTAAGAACAGAATGGTATGCTCGTGTATGATAGTCACGTGTTACAAACTCAATTGAACAACCGTTGACTTGGTCTGTATAGCTGCCAACCACAAGTCAAATCACATTCGAGGGACCAACGATTCTCCCAGGAACTGTGGCGTAATTCGCAGTGTCATTGTTCCGAAAACGAATGCTGTTGTACCCAAATTTAGTCTTTCATAAAACATTTTCCCGACAGGCCTGAACAACACTTCATCCAACAAGTCAAAGAGACCGAGTTACATCTGTAAAATCAGAAAGCCGAACGACATATCTGATCCAGAATGAACCAGTTTTTCTCTAATGGCAAACCAAAGGAGATTGAACTGGTTTCAATAGTGATAAAATTTGGAGTAACCTTCAAATACTCTGGCATAAATACGAAACTTAGCAACTTTCACTGGTTAGCCTAACATTAAAAACCAACATTTTTACAAGAGCCCCTATACTGTCCCATTACAGACGGCTTCCGTGGAAATAGAAAAGTTCAAGACGCGAAACATATAAGCTCTATTTTCTGTCATTTCTGTAATTCTAAAAACTCTCATTGGGTAGCGGTATTTTTAAGCATTATATAAAACCAGTTTTAGAGTGAAATGTAATTTTATAAAATTGTTTTGTTTTTTGCGCTTCAGCGCAAGCTTTTCGCCAGTAGACTTGCTACCAAAATTAGCACTCTTGACATTATAGCACTTATTAACTCGTTCCCCGCGTTTCCACGGTTGTTAACGGATGGTTTGGTTAGGCCCTAAGGAGCGAATTGGAAAATTGACTTTACTGCTCGAAAACAGTTTTATCCTTCCTGAGAAATATGAAGGATACAATTTTTCGGTAACATTTAACCCCGTATGGTAAGTTATTTTCTTATAAAGGCCGTGAAACCGATGAAATTGCATTGATACCCATACGTGAAGGAGCAATTTACCTATTGGTACACGAATGGCCCAATAGGCAGGGAACGTGTTAAAGAACATTCGCACTATTGTGAGCGTTCTACATATTTTATAAGAATAACGGTTCATTGCTTATTAAAAGCCCTTTGCTAACGTTAAATTGTGTTCATCATTTTGTATCACAATCTTCAAAGCAATGCTTGAAGGACGTTCATGGCTTCTATAAAAACGAAAAACGAAAATACAGCATTATGCAGTTTAAATATAGATGCAAAATTAACCGAGCTGAAATTTTTTGAATATAGTACCGATCAACTGCGAAAAAATGTCAGCTAAATCAGGCACTTTTTTCCCCAGAGACCGACAAGCTGTTAACGCGGGCAAGTCCGTTATTTACGTAGGAAACGCGTTTTACTCGCCCAAAGGAAGCGCTTTCGAACAACAGGAAACGTTCGGCACAGATTACGCTTGTTTACAACGCGTGAACTAATTAGTGAACACTAGTTAAACGCTTAAAATAAGCCCGCATGTGTGACAAAAAAAAAGTTGGTATGCTGATGGCGAGGTTACATCCTCAGTTGTCCCTGGCCGGAGGAAAACAAACATCGACCACGCTACGAAAAACAACTCCATCAAAATTTTAACAGATTGCGTTGTGCAAACAGAATATTGCTCCAAGTTAATCCAAAATATTAAGCAATTCTGAAGCACCGCAGTCTTCAATCGTGCAGGTATAAAGAAATTCAAACTTTCATGTATGATCACAAAACCTTGCAATATTTGTCGCTAAATACATAACTGTACTTTTGGTTAACATAGAAGTGAAAAAATGTTCAGTTTAGTTTTACTCAGTACAAAACACAAATTTCTTTCCTCTGAATCCATGACACAGGAGTACTGAATCTATGACACGGAAGCAGTTAACAAACAAGAATGTTAAGTATCTCTAATACAGTTAACTAAACATTTCTCATTGTACGGCCAATTTATTTAGACTAATCCAAGGCCAATTTACTACAGCCAATCCAAGGCCAATTTACTACAGCCAATTCAAGGCCAATTTACTACAGCCAATCCAAGGCCAATTTACTACAGCCAATCCAAGGCCAATTTACTACAGCCAATCCAAGGCCAATTTACTACAGCCAATCCAAGGCTAATTTAATGAGTGGTTAGATCAAGTTTGTGCAACCAACACTACTCTCCTGGAATTTTTTTTCATCTCGAACAGATTTTGACTGACCTGGGAAGCTAATCTGCCGTATGGCCCGATGTATGGGCAGGTCTGCGTTGTGGGCCACCACCTGGTCGCGCGGCGCAGGGTCCGGGTGGGTTGCGCACTGCTGGCACGCCAGCACCACTCCCAGCACCAGCAACTTCGTCGCCATCCTCTTCATGGCTGCGAGGAAAGTCAATATTGGAATGAATCTTCTGCAATTATACAGAGGGGTTAACTAGAAATTTAATCCATCCTCTTCGAAGCTACGAGGAAAGTCAATATTGGAGTGAATCTTACGCAATTATACAGAGGGGTTAATTAGAATTTTAAACCATCCTCATCAGAAAGCATTGGAATGAATCTTACACAATTATAGTGAGGTTAACACGTTGACTGCGTTTTCGCGGTTGTTACGGTTACTTTGGTTAGGTTGTAACAGAATTGGGAAATCGATTTAGCTGCTGAATAATTTCCATCCTCTCTAAGAAATATGGAACTAAATTGCACACTTACATTTTACCTGGTACGATAACATTTAATTTTTCAAAAACGTCGCTATATAGATAAAACGCTTTTCATTTATACTGGTACGTGTATGGGCAATTTACCTAGTGGTACACATATGACCCAATAACGCAGTCAACGTGTTAATTATAGATTTTCCAAACTTGACAGATTTGTGCTCAATAAGTGCGGTTTTTAGGTGTATGTGAAGACCCTTTACCTACTGATCTGTGTGGTCGAATCATTTATAAGCTTGGTTGTTTGCAGCGAAGGTCTGGTTATGTTGGCTGTACTAAACCTAGTTTCAGAGAAAGTTTTTTCGAGCATGCTTGAAGGATTTATAAGAGGATTAATTTAACACGTTGACTCCGAAGTGGTACATATGTGTACCACTGTAGGTAAATTGCTCATTTACGTACCGGAATATGCAAATAACAACAAAACTATTTTGCTACCTTTTCCGAAATTGATTTTAGAGTAAAAGGTGACACATTATGGTTCAAGTGTATTCTTTACACTTTTCAAAAAGGTTAAAAATGTATTAGAGCAGAAAAGCCGGAAAAGGCAAAATGACTTCTTCTAGCCAACCAAACTGACCGCAAGCAACCGCACAATCGAAGTCAGCGTGTGAATTAGCGATTCCTTTTTTACGTCAGGAATCAGGAAATATAGTATGAAACAATAGTAAGCAAATCTGACTTTTCAATTTTGAGCATTGTGCAAGTAAATCCCATCTGCATATCCTAGAGTCCCTTAATTGATCATGAACAGTGGAAACCAGCTCTGAATTTGATGCGATTCTCTTTCTGGTTAATAATAATGCAATTTTCTTAAGATATTTTCCCAACAACTTTATTTTTACGAATTTCATTTGACTTTTTCGAAGTGTTTTGTTTAAATCAAATATAACATTGCAATTCGTTCTCTTTTACAACTGTTGATAATGGCTTCAGCTTAAACTGAAACATTCAGATTTACAGTACTTTTTCAAGATCCTCTACCACCCCTATCATTTTAATTTTTTGAATGTCTAGAAAACTCGAACCTAACTTAATAAAATCAATAGAAAAATATTTAATTTTGGAGTAGAACAACAACGGTCTATTTCCGACATACGAATTCTATCTTTCGGTAATTGAATCAACCATGTGGATCACGGAAATTCTTAAAGCATCATTACTTTGATTGTTGGAGAAGTAAATATCATAGTTTATTTATTTATTCCTTAAACATAAGAAATAGATTCTCACCAAAGCTCAAAAAAGATTAAATACGTTCAAAGCTATTAATAATTCGTACCTAATCGAACGAAACATGTTATCCACATTAATCTCAGTTCCTCTGCACCATTACGAAGTGAAAGCGTATGACCCATGAAATCAAAAAGTTCCCATCTACCGACCATTTCTGCAACAAGAACTTCAGCAATTCCCGCAGAATCCTTGCTGTGTCATGAGCAAATTAAACCCGTTGCTGGCGACACGACCCATCCGATGGGTCGTTTGAAAAATTATAACTATCTTTTAAAATTTGTTATTTATTAAAATTTCCATTAACATTAATTAATAACCATTACCATTATTTAATTAACAGATTAGATTAGATTATTATTTAGTTTAAGCCTCCCTATCCTCAACAAATGAGATCCAAAGAGAGGAAGGAAGAAGGCACCATTTAGTATGGAGTTAAGGGAACGTGGAATCTATGCAGAAAAGGCATAGAAACAGTAAGATGAGAAAGAAGTTCATGAAACAAGGTCAAAGTTGAAGAAGAAAGTAGTAGGTGCTGAAAAAACAGGACAGCAGTGAACCGAAAAAAGATGGTCCGTAACAAAACAAAATCCTATTCTATTTTAACAAAAAAGAAAGCCTACCTAACCTTTAGCTCGGGCCCACACATTATCCCCCTGGGAGCGCCAATTCCCATAGATACATTAATTGTATCCCCCTGAGGGGATTTAATTAACAATTAATTACCATAACCATAGCCATTACCATTAATGAATTACCCTGACCATTAATTAATTAATAAATTATTAATTACCATGAACAGTAATTATTCAACCATTAATTACCAATACCATTATTAATTAACAATTTAATACCAATACCATTATTAATTACCAATTTAATACCAATACCACTATTAATTAACAATTAATTACCAATACCACTATTAATTAACAATTAATTACCAATACCATTAATTACCGGTATTAAATTAATGATATTGGTATGTTTAGTGTTTATAAAATCGCTAACAACTTTTGACTTTAAATATGAGTTGAATATTGAACTTCAGTTTAGCCCACCGCAGTGAACGTGTTAATTTAACATGAGTCGCCTGAGAATTTGTGTACTTTGTGAGTGGGATGAGTAGCAGAGGACAGGCCCTTCTGACCCTGACCTCACGCGGATGGCGTCCATGTCGCGCGCTCTCTGGCTGCTCAGGCCGAGTGCAGAGAGCTGCGCACACTGCGAGTGTCTTGCGAATGAGCTATCACGGTTATTGCTCGGGCAATCGTGCAGGGCTGCCAGAACTGGCAATCCTGCAGGGAGTCCAGAACTGGCAATCCTGCAGGGAGTCCAGAACTGGCAATCCTGCAGGGAGTCCAGAACTGGCAATCCTGCAGGGCTGCCAGAACTGGCAATCCTGCAGGGCTGCCAGAACTGGCAATCCTGCAGGGCTGCCAGAACTGGCAATCCTGCAGGGCTGCCAGAACTAGCAATCCTGCAGGGCTGCCAGAACTGGCAATCCTGCAGGGCTGCCAGAACTGGCAATCCTGCAGGGCTGCCAGAACTGGCAATCCTGCAGGACTGCCAGAACTGGCAATCCTGCAGGGCTGCCAGAACTGGTAATCCTGCAGGGCTGCCAGAACTGGTAATCCTGCAGGGATGCTAAAACCCTGCCAGAACTCTACATAGCTTACAAACAGAGTAGATTACTAGATTATAAGTTAGTTTAAGCCTCTCTATCCACAACAAAGGCGATCCAAAGAGAGGAAGGAAAAAGACACCATTTAGTATGGAGTTAAGGGAACGCGGAATCTATGCAGACAGGGCACAGAAACGGTAAGTTGTGAAAAAAGTTTATGAAACAAGATCAAAGTTGAAGAAGAAAGTAGTAGGTGCTGAAAAAACAGGACAGCAGTGAACCGAAAACAGATGGTTCTTAACATAACAAAATCATTTCATTTCAACCAAAAGATGGCCTCCCAAACTCTCAGCTCGGACCCTCACACTGTCCCCCTGGGAGCGCCAATTCCCATAGATACAATATTTGTATCCTCCTGAGGGGATGAAAACGGAGTACCGCTTCACCAGTAATTATTGCAAAAACGGAATTTCGTTGTCCATACCATCATTTGCAGAAGACGGGACTGAACTAACGTAACTAGAATTGCGACGAATTTTTGGAGCCGTCCAGTCATATTAACTGAATCATTGGCAGAAGAGAGAATCGGACCAACGTAACAACTAGAATCACGACCAATTTTTGCATACCGTTCAATCACATATACTAAATCATTGGCAAAAGATGGGACCAAACCAAAGTAATAACTACAATCGCAACGAATTTTTGCCTTCCGTCCAGTTACATAAACTGAATCATCGGCGTGTAGTCATGAGAGAAAACCTTTAGAACACCCTACACAGTTTGTGAGCGATAGGCATGCTAATATCACAAATAACCTGGCAGATTTCTGCGACCCTGACCGGCATACATGGCAGCCAGGCTGGATAGTGCGTCGCGCCTGTGCAATGAGGACACCACGCGGAAAGAACTGACCATCCTGGCCAAGCGTCCTTGCAGTCTTCATTAATTTTATTGCATTTATTAAGACCTATATTGACGTTTCACCCATTGGTTCTTTTAGATAATAGAAACTAATTAACCGTTACAAATTCCGGGATGATTGCCATAGTTGAAAATGTCTTTGAATGATCATTAACAGGTCAATACCAGGATGATTGCTAAAATGTCTTTGAATGATCGTTAACAGGTAAATACCAGGATGATTGCTATAGTTAAAATTGTTTTTGAATGATCATATTAAATGCAGTAAATTCCAGAATGATTGTCAGGATTCAAAATAGGTTCGAATGGTTATTTCCGAAACACAAGTAGCTCAATGGACAACTTTGATTTTTTCTCTCGGTCTGGAACAAATATAACACTCCAAGTCCTTTGCCTCAACCATGACTTCCAGCCCGTACTCGAGAGAGGGAACCTCAACCCTCTCAAGTAACGATCCTCGACAGCAAACCCAATCCGTCAATATTTTCTCAAGAGCAAAAGAGTCCGCTCAGTAGAAACTAATGCATTATAGTCAGGGTTATATTAAATACTAGGACCTGTTAATTTTGGCAACTATTACATGATCAAATATCGTGAAGTGCGATTTCCGGTGGAACTCTCCGCCTGATTTTGTTTCATAGTCTTTTCTGATGCAAAAATTTCCAGCACAGGTCAGTATCAACTGAATATCTACGCCTTGAATATATTTAGCTGGAATCGTCAGATGATTTATTCTCGTTGCATCTAACTAACCCCTAACGGCCATTTTATGCAAATAGTTGCGTCTAACTGCAGCTAGATAAAATACATGAAAAGCATGAAGTTGTTTCTTTGTTTCCTGGGTAACACTTTCGTGATAGAGAATGGCTAGTGCTCGCTGAAAATAAAGCTCCTCTTGATACGCACACTAATATAACAGGAAACTTAACTTAACCTTAGATTAAGACGACCAACAGAAGTAAAATAAAATTGTAGCTTTAGGCCAAGCCGTACAGAGAATAGTTCCAGTCAAGTTTTCAGGAATATTGCCTATTTATAAACAGACCATTTACAAAAAAGTAAAGAAGAAAATATTTAATAAGCAATATGAAATTTAACCACAGAAAGAGCATGAATTACAAACGGTGTATCAAGTTAGGTTGGACAAGGCAATCACTGTTTAAGCCTCAGTTTGTAGAATCGACATATATACACACACCTCGGCCTTAAGATACCCATGTTCAGAAATCCGAGAAAAAAATCAGTTCTCAAACTCGTGAGAAAACTTGCAAAAATTGTCAGGTGGTAATATTCTGCTCATGACCGTAGGAGATTTTTTGGCAGAGAGTTCAATATTGTAATAAACTTAAACTTCAAAAACTGAAATTTAATAAACCACATAATGGTACAACGGGTCGGAGTATATTCTTTTAATACTGATATGATCACTGACGTAGTTGAGGGCGTTTTTTCAACAACTACTACTGTTGGGAGTGCAGTTTTCCAATACCACTACCAATTTTTCGAGGACCATTCCATACCACTGTTTTACGGGCAGAAGAGTAGTTCTTAAATATTCAAGAACAAAATGATTAGTAAATTCGTTTACAAAATTTTTCCATTCGATAACCTAATTCAATTTAAGCTTTAGAATTAACTGCACATTTCACCGTCTCAAATTTTGCGTTGTAAACTTGAACTTAACTCAAACGCTAACCCTTCACTTGTGACCCAAGGATGTAGAGCTACATTTATCACAATTATATCACATTGGACGTAACATCGCTTTATCTCAATTATTCGCTAATAAAACTTTTTATTCCCGCCAAAATGAAAAGGTTATCACATTTATTATATTAAATTGGACGTAACATTGCATTATGTCAGTTATTCGCTAATAAAACATTTTATTCCCACCAAAATTAAAAGTAGGAATTTGAATCTCATTCAGAAGGGAAGCTTAGTCAAGAGCACGGGACGGTAAATGTACGGATATAATTAAAGATATCAAAATATATTACCTAGTAGCTTATAAAATAACAGTAGTGAAACCATTTTTATCATATTTATGCACGATGTAGAGAAATATACATGTCAGATATTTACTTTATAAACTTAAGCGGTAGAAAATTAGAGAACTGCTTAGAGTACTGAAATTTTTTCATTTCTCAAACTCGGCTAAATGTTGCATTTTCATAATTAACAAATAAGTTATCACCAGGTGGTCAATAATGGGAGTTTATCAATTTAAATTATCGTCGATGAAAAGTAGCTGAGAAATAGAAGAGAATCGAATAATCATTCGAAAAATGTGTGATCGATAACGTAAATGCATATTAATGATAGGTAGTAATAATAGGGAAGATAAATCCCGAAGTCAGGATTATTTTACAAATAAATGAGAGTTACAAGTAATTATAGAATAAAACTAAACTTAATTGTTGGAACGTCACTGACAATATCAGCTCATATTTTCTACATCCAATGAGAAAAAACAATTTGATACATTATGTGCATACCTTAAATATAATAGGGGAGCTTATCGCGACTCTGATACAAAAAGAGCACAGCTGGTCACTCAAGACACAATTACAACCTCCTCCAGTGTCGTCCAGAGGCACACTGACATCATCTCAGCCTAGAAGAGATTTTTGCCGAGGTGGGTTGAGCACTGCCATAGGATCTGAACCATGGTAGACTAAAGCGGCCCATAGAAGATCAATTTAGTTGTCAATATCATTGACTCAATATATTGATGAAATTATTTTTTGCCCACTAAGTCAATTATTTGAGGCTCGTCAATCAAGGCCACAGACAATCAATTAAATTGTCAATATTTATCATTGTCAATTATATTGACAATAAAATTGATCTTCTATGGGCCGCTTAAGATAGGAAATAGTGTGTTTGTTCAATGGAACACAAATTATATGTAACTAATTTAGATTAATTATAGGGAGGAGTCTTTCACAAGAAATAGGTCTGCAAAACAATAGGTTACATTTCGACAGTATGAATAGGAATGTATGTCTTCACTGTCAAAAGTGAATTTATGGAAAAAATAAATTGAAAAAAATTTTGAGTTCGTAATATGATAAGAGATGTTCATTCATCATATTCGTTCGATGCGAAAGAAAAAGATGAACTTATCTATTATTTCTTTGTACATTTGATAGTTAAAATTGAGCGAATAAAGCGAGTGGATGCTGTCATTATATATTGAGGCTTTCTTCTCAAGAGAAAGATAACACCCAAGATTAATTGGTGAATGTATTAAATCCAGAGCTTGCCGTTTTGATTGCGAACACTTGACGAACGCTGATTGTTATCGAAGTTGACCAGTGGTTGGTTGCCAAGCCAAACGTGAGGATCATTTCTTTTGCTCCAACGGAATTATTATGATTTGTATTAAACGAATGCTACTGTGGCCCCTATATCTTTGCACAGCCGACAATCCTATAAAAGTAGAATTTTACTTATGTAGGGTCTCAAGTTTTCGAAGTGATTTTTAAATGTAAATTAACACCTTGAACAAATTTTCCTTATTTAAAACAGTGTAAGGGAAAAATAATATATATGGACAAGAAAATGTTTCAATCTGCTGTTGTTAAAAAATTAATGCTGAGATTTTCGAACAAAAGTAACAACGGAAACAATTTTAACAGCAGTGTACTTTCTTGATTTAGAGCATAAGCGTCATATATAATGTTAAATAAGATACTGATAAAATTTTGTCCATTCATAATGCATTGCCACATCACCAAATAAAACTTGTCCTTTTGACTTGGTAAATAAAATGTCAGATTTTTTTTCCAAAGCGAATTTTTTGGAGGATGCTCACCTTATATACTCGTAAGTGCTGGCACCAAGTTATACGAAGGATGGTTTAGGGGATGAGTTCCCGTTTTCTGCGTGGATCAAGTTAGTTTAAAAAACTAGACACGGTAAGTATATTCGTAACAGGTTAACTTTTATAACGTATTTCTCATTTTCAGGCCCGCAATTTTCCGCGTGCATTCTTGCTTGGTCCTGGAACCTGCCTGAGTTCCCAGAAGCTTTGGAGCCAACCGCCTCGTGTGGTCTGACCTTTTCGTAACCTTCACGACGAACGGTTAACTGCAGCCTTTGTTAAGGAACTTCTTCAACCAGATAGTAGCATCACCACTTTACACGTGACAATAAAACGCTCTCTGGACTCAAGACAAGCGTCTTTAGTGAGTTAACATGCGTTGTTACATTTACCTACGCAGTCCAAACCCGAGTTAAACATCATCTTATGTGAACCTCTAAATACTAAATGATCTTTGTAGCAATAATAATACATGTAATCAGGTTAAAAATAACCCCTGCAATCCGGTTAAAAATAGTCCTTGTAATTATCAGTCATTCATACCTTGAACTAAACATCAAATCAATTGAATTACTAGGACTAATTTTTATCCGTACAAGTGAGATTAGCATAACTTAATTAGGGTCTAATGCTCTGTTCTGTACGTGTCATAACACTAACCCAAAACAGAAAACATGATTGGCATTTTGATCGCTACATTATTCTGCGGCTCATGATTACAGGTTCCCATTATTGGAAGCTCAGGGCCACGCACCTTTTGCAATAGAAAAGAGATTTGAATGGGAAGAATAAATGGCATGATAATCTAAGGGGCTTCTAATCTGTGATACAAATAAATAAATGAATCGAAATCCCCCTGAATTGTGTGAATTTAGCTGGTTGTAATTCATGTCCCAGAAAAATTATGTACCAGATGGTTTGAAAATTACAGATGGTTAAAAATCTGATTGCCATCAATGCTTCATAGAAATAGCATAAGGCAAACAATTAAGCTTTTCAGTGATTATGAAGAGAAAATTGCAGTAATGTATGAAGAATAAACGTTTACTTCATCTGGACGACTCTTCTGAAAGGTTGAATTTATGGTTTATTTAGCTCAAAAAGCGATTGCGGTAACTATTGTACATGTATGGATTTTATACAAGTTTTAATTCAACAACAAGTTTTAATTCTACTTGGAAACATAACAGCATGAGACGCTTGTGAGATGCTGATATATTAACACGAATTTTAAATTGTCTGTCCTCCAATTTTAAAGTTTAAATTGAATGCAATGAACTTCGGCTGACTATCATTGTGTAGCTCAACTTTTGCTCATCAAGCAACTCTTTGGAGGCTTCAGTATTCCTTCTTTGCAGCTGTGTTCAGTTTCAATGAGAGTATCTTTACATTAAAATTATGTGGAATTAGTTTCAGTTACGACGTCCAAGGACTTCTTCATACGCGACATTGTGTTCTAAAAAGTTTGAATAATCGATTCCATCATTGTCATTCATTTTTGTGAAAAACAATTTTTCCAATTTTGCAGAAACAAATGATAAGTTCTTAGATCTGGAGATTAAGGAGGCCACGATCCGTTAAAAGTATGAAAAAGCGTTCAAGTTTAATCTCTTTCAGCATTTATCAGATTAGTGTTCAAACAATTTCGATTATCACATGCCTCCATTTTTTAGTTTCTAATTAAAAACATGTGCATCGGAAGAACCGAATGGAGACTGAATGATGCAATTTTTAATAAAAATTATTAGCATAATAGAGATAAATCAAACGATTGACTTAATCTAAAGTGGTCGGTTAAAGGCCAAAAAGGAGCCTTTATCGCATTTTAATTGTGTACGGAAGATCAGTTAAGTAAATGACCCTAGCCTGAAATAAAAAAGAATGCGATCAAGCAACAGTATCTTAACTGAAAAATCGAACAACGAAATTAGACATCGATATTACCATGCTGACGAAGGCGTAAGTATTTTGTTTCCATGTGTAACATAGTGTTTTAAGTACTTTGATTTATCAAAAGCCTTAATGTGAATAATTTTTGTGTGCATTTTCCCTCGAATTTCCCTGTATTTTTTTAAATATTTAAATCTGGAGATGCTTCATGTCTCCCTTCCTCCACTTACGTTCAAACTTTATTTTGTACTATGCATCTAAAGAATTTTTAGGGATGTTTTCTAATCTTTCCATTTAAATTTCAGATAGCAGTGACATTCAACTCACTCGCACGAATTACTTCACTAACCTTTTAATTGAAATTTCAAGCCAGGATTTCCAAAAGAGTCATTTTTAAATGAATAATATTTGAATAATTGAAATTTGCTAATTGTTAGGATTTGCTTATTGAAACAACTTCTTTTTTAACTCGATGTTCAAAAGGAGCCTCGTAAAAAGGAACTCTCGTTAACTGTTCACAGGAGTCTTGATAAAAATGATTCAAATATAAATATAGTCACCCTACCTAATTCTGTGACATGG
This sequence comes from Morinoia aosen, assembly GCA_030386875.1. Lineage (NCBI taxonomy): Eukaryota > Metazoa > Arthropoda > Malacostraca > Amphipoda > Talitridae > Morinoia > Morinoia aosen. The sequence continues at coordinate 62,867,406 of CM059568.1, read as the reverse complement.
AATTTTTGGAAAAACTCCAACATGCCTATTTATCAGTTGTTGGCATGATATTTGAAATAGGAAAGCTTGATAAATCGCGTTATACAACTTCGAGGATAGCATATTTCATTCTTTAAACATTTTATCCGCCCTTGCCAGATGTATCGAGCTCGGAATGAGATTCCCCGTGAAATATTGGTTTATGTGAACCACGAAAATTTTTTGAGGCCAAAAAATTATGGCAGAGTCCTAACCAAAACAACTCGCTACCTTAGGCGAATGGAAGTCATTTAATAGCTAAACCTCGTAGTGAAAACAATTTAATAGCTAAACCTCGACAACACCCGTAACCAGAAATAAGAAGATCTCAAAGGAGACTCAGCCAAGGTCAAGATGATTTCGCTGTATAGCCGCTCAGGACCATGGGACTTCCCTAGCCTGTCTCGCAGCGGAACGTTCTCTTATGAAGCAGTCGTCTCACAACAAAAATGGTCTTGAATGCGACTTTTGAAGAGCTTGTTCAATTGGGATGTTAAGAACTTCTTGCGAATTCAAATTTTAATTTTAATTTTTTAATTTTAATTTTTTGTTATTTTAATTGCTTGGAATCAACCTTCAGGGCAATTCACCCGAGAGTTTAAGAATTGCTTAGAAACCAAATTCTGGGCAATTCAATTACGAGTTTAGAAACTGCTTAGAAACGAGCTATAGGTCAATTCAACCGAAAGTTTAAGAACTGGTTTGTAACAAGCTTCGTATTAATTTTCGCATATTTGTCGTACAAAAGGCTATAAAAGTTCACCCTTCGTACTTCGTTTTCTGGCAAAAATCATCTTATGAAACTTGAACTCAGAGTATCTGTCAACCATGCACGGTGTCCGGAAAATATGTGTAAAGGATTTAAATAGAAGGTTGGATAGATGTGCTAAAACGCCGTTTAAATTCTACAGCCAAAAAATCTAAATTATATGAGTTCGCAATTCCTCATCCTATTACTATGTAGAGAGCCAGCTAGCTATGAATGAAGAAAATTCCGGTTGCTGTAAATAGAAGTTAACTATATGTTCATAACATAAAAGTTGAATAAATTATCCACTGTGTATCATCAGGAAATCTACAAAAAACTTTAGCTGTAGTTATAGTAATGAAAATACAGTTTTAAATAAAAATTGTGATTCTTACTCCCCTATTCTGCGCTCTTCACCTCACAGGAATAGCTAGCTTAGGTTCACTAAGAAGGCTTAGCTCAGTTAAGTAAGATTTTATAACAAGAGGTCATAAGTTTGTCATGTGAATTTCACACCGAATTTCAGCAGGTTCATAAAACGTTTGCTTTCATTTAAAAAGTTCTGAAAGGAGATTCGTTGAAGAATGTTTGGATACTACACAGCTTCTGGCGACACGCCTGAATCTGAGGCTGGATTTTGAAGCAAATGAACAAAACAGATGGCCCAGTCTAATTTTTTCGCCGAAACATGCATGTTTTTCGCCGACCAAGTGATTTAATTACTCGGGCGGCGAAAAAACATCCATGCCGGCGACGAAAATGTTAAACTGGGGGCAGCAGCTCTTCTTTGAAATGTTTCATCGTCATTTGAAATCCGGTTCTGGAGCCGTGGTGGGAATAGTGTGGAGCGAATCAGGAGCATCGTGCGCCATGGATGTTCCCGACCGGTAATTCCCCTCCATTTGACAACAAGTGAGTTCCAGAATTAATGCTAGAGGATTAGATGAGCAGGGACTTGGAAGATGAAAAAGACAAGGATAATGTAATTTAGCGTCAAGTTTGTGAATGTGGTGTCGTAAAAATGATTATACTGTAACGTAGTATAATTGTTACCAAAGGAAGTAATGAAACGAAATTTGAACAGATCTTTGGTATATTAAGGTCAATCGTCTCTATCACAATGATTCAATATCGTAAGTCTCCAATACAGTTAGTTTCATAATATGCGCAATAACACTAATTATAATAACGCAGAGTGTATTTAGGATAGAAATATTTTTTAGGATTTAGAGAATCTTAATTCGACACACAAAAAATATAGAAACTCTGTCTGGACAACCACGACGCCCTCCACACCACGACGAACACCAGAGACATGCAAGCACAACAACTGACAGTCACTCGTTCACAATTAACATGTATTCCCCGCAAGATTTAGGCGATGATTGTTGCCGGCGCAATAAGTATTACTCATTTCGTTGGTCGAACGGTCGCGAAATTACTATTGCGATCACGGCTTTTCGTCTGCTGTGGACGTTGCACAAAGGAATAACTTGCGAATCTCCCAGCTTGGGAAAGAAGTGTGTTCGTCTTCCTTAGGACTAGAAATGTTTACCTGAATTGGTTCTGCTCGTATTTGTGTCATTTATTCCTTGTATTTAGAAATCAATTTAAAGCGAAATTCGAAGTTGGTGAGCGTGCTATGAAGCAGACTCACACAGCGATCAATGGGCACTGTTGATTGAGAGAACACGAGAAGCAATCAGCGTGAATGAGTTATCATTTGGACTTCGGAGACATGCGGGCGAGCGTGAAGAAACTTCCTGGACATGAGTGGGTTAAAAACGTGTTCAGTAACTATAAGTTACAAATAACGAAGTATTTCAGCCATATTTCATTAGAGATCGATGATTCGCCATTGACTATCCTTTACAATTACAGTTTGACTTACAATTTAAGTCACTCCACGTCTCCCACTTTAACGCAGGCTTTCATAATACTTTTCAGTTTCTCATCCATTAATTATGAAGCGGAGCAGAAAAGTAATCGATTGATAGAAGCCAAGCAGTGACTATGCGTTAGAAAACGGAAAGAACTTAAAGTGGTTATCTTCAGACATTAGCTCAACTAAAGGTGTTCATTTTAGTCTTTGAAATGCGCAGTGCACCAAACGCTAGAACTTTAAAATAAAATACATATTTATTTAGAAGATCTAAAGCTTGTCAAGATGCGTTAGTTAGGGAGAATCTTGAAATATTGACTATAAAGAATGGTCAGAAAAGCTGGTTGTTTTTACGAACACTTGAATTTAGATAAGCGCTCGGAAGAAAATAGGCCGGCGAGAATTTTTTTCCTGGCGATGCTACTTAAATTTCACGGTGCTTAGTTGAAGCTACAAAAAAATTCTTACGAGCTCGAACTTCTAAACCATACTTCTAGGTATAGTGATAACTTATATCTTCTAGAGATATGTCACAGATGAATAAACTTCCTGTGAGATTCCAACCTCGTCAGAATGAAACTTAAGACAATTGTGAATTCCTGTATGCAAGAAAGAGGATTCGAATGGAGTTATTTGAACCCAATACAAAATGATGATAGCGATCGAATTATCGCTCATCGATTGAATTACTGCTCATTGGGATAAGATATCCATTCTGTAGGTATAAGCTGTCTCGCAGAATGTTTACTCATCAGACTGTATAGAAAAAATTGTGGTGCAAAAACTGTAGCTAAAGTGCTCATATATTTCAGCGAAGCTGTTGTGCTGTAATGGTGCGGGATAGAAGACAGAAGTTTGCTACGTTAGGTGATGATTTCAAAATTACTAAAATCGAGATGAAATATCGTGCTCGTTTATGAACGATTTTCTTTTACCTCAATTATTTGCGACATTTTCTACTTCTACCGTTCCCCAAATTAGGTCCGTTGAGTCATTTTAGGTATTGTAACGTGTATACACATCTATAAAGAGAGTTAGAGTAGTATCTATACATCAGACAGCAGCGATTTATTCGAATAATATGCTTGGTTGTACGATGGTAGATTGTTCAATGTTAACTGTTTATAAGCTTATTGCACACTGGCAGCCACCGGGCTTGAATTTTCACTAAATTTACGTTGCTTTAGGAGTACAGCTAATAGCGTAAGTTCTTTTAAGTTCACTCGAAAAACTCGCTCAGCTTGATTATTGTTTGTCTGTTCTAGAAGTTTGAATCGCAGGCACATCGAATTTTGTGACTTCTAGAAGACAAATGCATTCCAGCAAAGTGATTAACCACTGATTCTCTTTAATGCTGGACAAAAAAAATTATGCGTCTGAAATGTGTGTGTACTGCGAGTGGATGTTCCACAACTGCAACTCATTATTTTCATTCATTGTTATGGTGTTTCACAGTACGAGAAAATACTATAGGTCCTCACTAAGTATTCCTTACACCCTAAGGACTTCGAATCAGGCATGTCTTCGTTTTTGTCAATATATCATGAAAATCAATTCCTTAAATGTTGTCACGTTATATTCATTAAATAACAAGCAAAGCAAATTTACAAAAACCCACTTTTAATACCCTTCTGCAGATACAAAACATAAAATAACAGTTGAATTTGGCTGAATATTTCATTTTTTTAGGTCGTGAAAGACGAAATGTCAAGCACGTAGCACAAGACGTGTGCTGAAATAGTCAATAAACTTTTTCACAAAATTTAACTGAAAAAATAATTATGATAAATCCGAATGAACTGTGAATGTCTCTTACACATGATCACTCACTAGCAGCAAAATAAATAAAATGAAATATTGTAATAACATCTTTGAGAAACAACGTGGAGTCCAGAATGATTTTCGAAATTCAAGAGAATTTTCAAACTACTCAGGTTCTTCCATCTCTACTAAAAAAAAGAATGATGCACATAGACTGAACTTTTAGCTCTGGGAAGTGCGCGAGCTTGAAGAATATGAGAATGCCGATTAATCTCAGATAGTTCCGCGTACCAAGACAATAAAAGAGAACTCCTTCCGGGGCCTTCGGTTGCGCGTGGTGTGTTAGTATCGCCGACGAAGGGAGAATTTCCAGACCGTGTTGGGCTTCATCTCAGCGATGTAAATCGAAGAGGCGTCAGGAGAGACTGCTACAGCGTGGGGGTTGTGAAGCCCCTGTGGTTGGGAACATTAAGAAGAAAATTAAGCAAAAACATGAAATTAGTGTTGGCTTTTGACTTCTGTGAAGGTGCTTGTATTCGATAGTTTCTCAGCCAAACCCTCATTTCAAGAAAAGTGAATGTATGATAGAAATTTGAACATCAAGTTACTAATACTGAAATAAAATATTGCTTGGTATTGGAAATAAACTTCTAATTTCGCAATTTTTAAAGCCATATCAAATGTGAATTTATTTACATAGTTCATTCTTTTGAAGTACTCCCCGTAAAAATAGCACAGACACCGCGATTACCTCTTTGCTAATTTCAGCGTCACCTACATTCCATTTCATGCTTGCACTCACCAGCCGAGGCCTCCATTGGCTCATGACGTAGGCCTCGGTGGTGTCGGCAGCAAATGCAATCCCAGACGTGCGTTCCGCCTCACTGCCACCCACTCCCAGCATGATGCCGGCTCCTGTACGGGAATGCTCGACTGTTAATTGAGTCACTGCTGCGTATCCATTTCAATATCCACGTACCAGACTTTCAAGCCATTTACGTCTTATTAAGGCCCTGTTGCCTAGAAATTTGCCAAGAATCTGTCAGTTATTTTAACTCCTCATGAACAATGTAGTAAAGTTACAAGCTATACTACTCTTGCACCACCCAAACATATTATAGTCCTTTGAGAGCATTTAAGTTACTGAATCCATTTATTTTTGGCTCACTGTGACTCTCCAAATTTCTTCAAAGGGCAACGCCAACAATCAAACCGTTACTCTGTCTCATTTTTCTACTCAAGCTTCCAGAAAGAAAAATTCAAACTTCAGTGCGACCCACAAACTCCAACATTCTTCCTTTCATTTTAGTCGTTCAAATGTTTTCAAAAAACAACAAAAACGATCAAACCGGCAATCTATTTCTAATATCAAGTTCACGCTTCATTCATAGGCAAAAAAAAAAAGTATCCAACCAGACCTCTGTTTCATTCCCCTTCATCAAACTTCTTAGAGAAGCTGCGGAGCTCTAGCTCCCCCCACCGTTGGATGTCACGTCGAAAACATCCAGAAAACAACAAGAACGATCATATTGGCTATCTACTTCTAATTTCAAATTCCCACTTCTTTCAAAACAAAGGATCCAACCGGCCCTAGGTTTCAATTTTCTCTTTAAAACTTCATAAAAAATAGAAAAAATTGAGGCCCTCTAACTCGACTCAGAGATGAATGCCACGTAAAAGACCCTCCTGCCATGCCCTTCCGGAAAACAACATAAACCGGCAATCTATATCAAATTTTAAGTTCCCACTTCATTCTAAAGCAAATCAAAAGGATCCTCTGGTTAATATTCCTCTATCAAACTTCATATGAAACCTGGGTAGCTCTAGCTCGACCTACCGATGGATGCCACGTCGAAGACTCTCCTGCCATGCACCTCCGGGATGGAGGACACCACATTGCCGAACGTCTCCGGTTCCAGCAGCCCGGCGCGGAAGCATACGATCCTCTCCGCTTCCCTATCCGCCACACACAGCACATCCAGAGGCTCGTCCAGGGCGATGCCATGGGGCAGGTGCAGTGACGACACCGTGTTCAGTGGACTGCTTGGGCCTGCAATTGGTTAATTACAAGAAAAACTCTCCGTGAGCTGACAGGATTTCTGGAACTTCTATATCGTGTGGTCTACCGCTCATTATCGCATACCCAAGTGCAGTTTGAGATGAACTAATTTAGTGTTTATCGCTAGAATAAATGTATGGGAATAAATAATATCCACTAGTAACGTAACCTAATCTAACCTCATCCTACGGTGAATACTAGCTAGAGGGAGATCTCAGGCTATAGTGTGGTGGACCTCACTCTATAGGAGCACCGGATTTATTTTATTCTGTAAATAACACTGAAACGGACACATACATTAGATGCGGATGGCATGGGAACAGAAGTGTATTTTTGTACTCTTCTCATATTAGGCGTAACTTTCTCTGATTGAACATACTGTATTCCAGATAAATACCATGCACCAATAAAATCCCATTAAACAAGGCACTGATTCATAACACCGATTATAATTCGATTTTGGCGTAGGTCCAAGCTCACCAATGAAGATATTTCTGTAGATGGCCGAGATTGAAAGGTTTGTTCAAGAGCATTCTCGCACCGTAAGTCTGAATTCCTTCACTAAAATCCATACCCTCAGCGTAGGCACCATAAATTTACAATTCCTTATCAATTCTCGCCTAGTTACCAGTGTGTCCGAATTGAGAAATGAAGTCCCCGTTCTGATCGAAGCGCATGATCCTGTTGTTGCAGTAGCCGTCAGCTACGAACACCTCGCCAGCTAGGCTGACAGCCGTGCTTGTTGGCTGACAGAAGTGATGTTCATCCACTCCTGGCACTCCAGCCTCACCCAACTCAAGCAGCGGATGATGGTTTGCTCCAGAGAACTAAAAGATGATCAAAAGGGGTTAAATAAATTGAAAACAAAAGGTAAGATTTTCAAGGGAAGCCCTTCTAACATATTCAAAGGATATATTGGAGACGATAAGCTATGACATAATTTTATTCGTTGTTATGACATAATTTTTTTCTTCTGTCCTTACGAAAGGTAAATGATACCAAATTGTGAAGTCATTACCGTTTTTGGGCACATGTGTAACCAGGGAATACTTTTACGAGTATAAAACCAATCTTGAAGCGATTCATACCATATGAAAATCCAGGACTCTAAAAAGCGGTTTTTCCCTTCATGACTAAATATTATTTTCTTTAACGATTGCCAGAAGTCAAATTTAATCATTAAAAACAATGATACCGAGACTGCAGTTGTAGAATGGCTCGATTTCAATCAAATAAGGCCCAACATGGGAAATTCCTTTAAAAATCACAGGCAACAAGTTACAGCCCTATTAAAATAGGTCAATTTCTTCACACTGATTGAGTCTCATTTACACAGATAAAATGGTATAGTAAAATGAATTGAAACAGAAAATAGGTATAAGCAAATTTGATTTTGCATGTTTCCAAGCCTTAAAAAATGTTACAAAATATTTACTTTCTCACTTCACCCTGACTATCCCAAGTTGCTCCAAAAATGTTTTCAAATCTCTATAGAAAATGAAAGAAATTATAGCCAAGTTCTCAGGTAGCACCGAATTAATTAGTCCACACATGAGAAAATCAAGTGTAGCTTTTCGAGTCTCAAGTATTCAATAAGGTCCATTTTTTTAAATTTACAATTCTGCGTGCAAAGCCATACTTACTCCAACAAAAATATTATAAAATCCCACCCAAAGAGGTCACCTTTATGACTTGATGGAGGCCGACGTCGGTAATCCAGACATTTCCGAGAGGGTCGATGGTGAGGCCATGGGGCATGAGGAAGATGTTGGCTCCCCAAGACTCTTTGGCCTGCGCCGAGTACTGGTCGAGTTTGATGATGGTGTTCTCGGGCAGGCGCGTCGTGTCGATCATGTGGTACGAGTTGTTGAACGATCTATTAAAGTAAAATAATTTGTTAGGAAATTAAATAATTTGATAGGAAATAAAATAATTAATTAGGAAAAAATTATTAATCCCTTAACCCATGTCACAATTCTTGACCCATTTCAACTCCGGTATTCATTAAAGTGCAAATGTTTCATTAATAGCATTCAATTCAAGCCGAACTTGTACATGAGATCATGAGCAACTACCAGCCTACTTCTGAATTGTCGCCTCATTTCAGAAATGCATGAAGGAACCCTACTGACTAGTTCTTGAAATAAACAGTTTTTGCTGTCTTTTTCTTTCTTTCTGTTTCACTAAACCAAACTAAATACTAAACTAAAACTTTCACTCACTCAGGCCCCCAGATCCGACCCCCGCGGTGGAGAATGACGGGATCCCCATCATGGTCGACGGCGACCCCCACAACCTCCCCCAGCGACAGTGTTGGAGTCCACTGCAACACCTCCAGCGGCTGCACGACGCCCTGCAGCGCTGTGTACACCGGGTACGGCAGCGGCATCTTTGTGAACCACATGAAGTTATGACACGGTCCTCCTACTTTCAAAAAAGTTTTAATTTTATGCAGTTGTCGCAGTATGATTAAGAAACTTTAAAATTCAGTGATAATGTATTTACCTAGTTACAGAATAATTATTTTTAATCATGTACGTTGGGTAACAGGTTTGTAATAATGCACCTACATATTAATAGATCTTCTTAAGTTTCATTAAATGTTCTCATAAGTTCTTACATAAGCTCATTTCATATATCTTGAAAAATTCTAAAAATTATTTGTATTAGCTCATTTTAGGTTTACTGAAAAATTCTCGGGAGTTTTTACGTCAGCTTATTTTAAGTTTCATGAAAACTCTCTAAATTTCTGCATTAGCTCATTTCACGTTTCAAGAGAAAAACTCATTTTTTCGCATTAACTAATGGACAATTCTATTGAGTTTAGCATTAGCTCATTTCAAGTTGAATTAAAAATTCCTTTAACATTAGCTGATTTATTACTCGATGCCTACCACTCACCCGGCTCATGCGGTCGCCGAGTCTGCGGATGGTGCGCACATATTCGCTCTCGCCGAACTGGCTGGGAAATGTGTTCCTGGCGTGACAGCCGTCATGGCTGGTGGTGAGCACCACCAGCACCACCACCACGGCTACAAGTCGACCCGGCAACTTGGTGGGCAACCACACCATGCGAGCTACTATGTAGTTCAACTTATAACCAAACAAATACGTGTCAACTTATTCTGGAAAAGAAAATTAATTCATCAGTATGACACTTGAGCGAGGAAAATGTAATGAAAATGTCTTGACTTCATGATCATTTATGCCTTTCATGTTTATGCGCCATATACTAACTTCCTGTATGTTATAATAAAAGTCTGATGATCCCTTGATTGCACAATATAAAGAAAGGAATGTAATGTCACTTTTCTACTAGGCCTGAGATTAAAATTCACTTCTATAGACATAAAGCCCACGAATAAGTTTCGTCGAAAACTGAGAAAAAATATAAGAATTAACCCGCTTAAAAACTATCTAAAATCTCAAAAAGAAATCAATCCTAGAAAAGACACGCGGTAAGAGTAAGATACTTAAGTTTGGGTATTAAGGAAAGCCTTAAAATAACATGTTTTTTTATAAGTTGCCTCTATTAACAATACCTCTTGCTTTGGATTTGTTTCAATAATTCAATTAGTGATTAATATCGTCTCTCTTTAGCTGTGTTAATTTAAGAAATTCGAATGAAATCTTTGAATTCGGTGTATTTACCCAAATTAAGACTCCTGGGCGAATTAAATTCTTCTCCTAAAGTTAAAGCCGAGTCTGTTTTTAAACATAAAATTCTGTAATATAACGATTGCGACTGTATCAATCGACTTTAATGGGGATCAAGTAATCTTAGTGGGTGGGCACAATTGAGTGACTCTTTCATTGAATAGCAATACTTGCTTTTACTTTTGTATTCATTTATTTATTCACCTCACTTCCTAATGACACGCAAAAGAGCGTAATTCTGAGGCCTTTAAAAACATTCCACTACTCATCCATTACTCATCTCAGTACACACGACGCACGAGTTCTCGGTCACAAAGCCAGTACCTCGAAGGACGCAACACCTACCAGCACATTTAGTCCTAGCAAACCTGTTAGCTGCTCCACCAGTATTGCTCCTCCATACTAAGGCTTGTAACAACAAGCATCAGTCCAGAAGGTACTAGTAAGAGGAGCTAACGTGGTTGACAAGTGAGCTGTGCTGCAATACTTAGAGTTACGTTTCGAATTTGTACTACTGCTTTGAACTGCTGTATCATTTGTGCTAAATAAATTGTTCACGTGGAGGTGAGGACAGGTGTGAAAAAAGTGCATGGCGGAATATTTTATCCAAAGTTGGAATTTAGTTCCGAATGAAATGAGTGTAAGTTTTGTCGAAGTATAAATATACAGCATTGTGAGACATTGGAGTGTTTTTGTAAAATGTTACTGAACGTTTATAAATCAACCCAATCACTGTTTCATCACAATTCATTTAGTGCATGACGTATTCAAATCAGGTTGATGCATACAAATTCGAGCAATGGTGATACTTGACATATCCCTGTCTAGTTGACACATGACGCATTTTACATTGGGTTTTACAATACCGTGTAATTAATGGCAAAACGCACAGACGAATACCCCGGTGAATCCAGCTCCAATTTATGCACCAATTCCAGAGGGGAATTTCAAGTTGACTTAATTTAGAAGAGAGCCCTGATTCTAAATTAATTAAATTATAAACTCTTCTAAAATCTATCGCCAAAATATGAACCTTAAATCGCATTCGCAAAAATTATAATTCTCTCCGTCATCAGCTGCAAACAAAAACGTACACAGAACAACTACTATTTCTTGAAAAATTACGATATCTTTATAAAAATGCACTACAGAAAAATCACTTTTGTTTCGACAAAAAATTGAATGGTATTGCTTTTCTTGGTAACGACTATATTTTGTATATATACATATATATTTATACATATATTTCGGCTGTAATTTAGATGCAAGTGACGTAGTTGAAGCTCGCGTCAAATCACTGTTCAATAGTTTGATGACGAATTACGTGCGCGTTGCCTGCTGTATATGTTCACTCATTCATTTACATCATTACGATTAACAATTGTTGCGATTAGTAATGCTATTTTCTGTGCTGCAAATAGAGCGCCATTCAATTTTTTTAAGTTAATTTTAATGTGGCTTTAATAAATATATTATGTTCAATGACAATTCATTCTTAAACTTAGCAATCTGTCTGATTATTTAGATACGAACACCATCAAAGAACACAAATATTTTTGTGAATCAATGAACAATTCGAGTAATGCCTTTTTCTGATATTCCATTTGCTATGTAATAATACGTTGAATACCCAAGATTTAGCATTTATCGCTTTTTAATGATGTACCTAGTTTTCTTACGCATCATTATTCGTCTGCAATTACATTTAAATTAGAATAAGAAATAAAATTTGAAGAAATTTTGTATTTTATCGTATTCAAACTGATACACTTCTAGTACGTCGGCACCCGTTACCAAATTTTGTTTCCAAACTTTAAGTAATCAGGCAAAAACACAAGTCGGAGAGGGTAAGCTTTATCCTGCCATATGCCGACCGCATCTCGCACACGCACCCAACTCGACGCTCTCAGCATCGATTGATCCAAAAATAGATCACTGTATTTCCTTGAATCTAAGAAAGGCTTTCCAGGTACTGACAATTTACAGTCAAAAAATACAACTTCTAATTCATGAGAGTAGGAGTCATGTTTTACTAGTGTCACTCCCTCAACCATAAGCCAGGTCCTAGAAATACACCAGCCCTTGTTTCAGGTACGGCGATTGAAAGGGTTGGAGAGCAGATGATCCGCTCCCTTACGTCTCCTGCTCCAAGGTAACACTAGTATCATCCCTTCGTTGCTTGCCGCTGCTCAACTCGGGTGCTTCGTCCTCCCATCGATCCACGACCTCTCTGAATGACGTCATCAGGTCGCCACCACCTACGCAAGCAAATCGCCTAGCAACGGCAGCTTTAATCTTTTGTCCTGTCAGTGCGGTGTCTATCGGACAGGAAACATCCATAGGGATACCGTATTGAAAAAAACGTCACTTGCTTAGGTAGAATTCTGTGGATGGTTCGACAAAGTTATATTTCATTTCTATGTTTCAATTTCAGTCGGAAACCAGAGATAAATTAAATGTTTTCAAGCGCTTTCGGGGCAGCATTTGCAATTTGTCTGTCGCTTCTTGATAGGGTGACTATGATATCTGATATTTCATGAATTAGGAAAAAAGGTAAGTGTTAATCTACCTATCCCTAAAACAATGTATATTATTAAACTCAAATCGTCAAACTAGCTATTTTGCTGGGTTACTTGTTTGGTTATTTGGCATTGTCGCCCTTTGCTTTCAGAAATAGCATGTGGTAATATTAAAATTTCACATTCTTTACTATGAGTATGAACAGTCGCGAATTATAATTCTTCTAAATAACATTTACCAAAAAATTGTTACAAATGCAACCTAGGAGAACGGGTCACGTGCCTTGGTATTATATAAAATAATAAAGATTATGAAAAAATATTCTTCTAAAAAATACTAACACCTCTTTATTTATTGCATTATTATTATTATTATTATTATATAGGACGTTTCACCACCGAAGACGCTACGAAGACGTTTCATCGGTGACTTCGGTATTTCCTAGTTCGTCGTTTCTGTACATAAAGCAAATATCACTCCTATCATCGCCGCGTGGCGGCATAGTTGTAGTTTTAAGGTATGTTACGTTTTACTTTAGTACTGGCATGGTGTGTAGTTCATTTATTTATTGCATTAAGAATTGTTTGGGAAGTGAAACTGCATTTTTCCTCTTCTGAGATATAAAGCAAATTTCAACATCATGTATATTTTTCTTTTCGTATCACGGATACGGTCGAAGGAGGTTTGACAAGTTACGTTCTTCACTAACTTATGTAAAAGTAAAGTATTGAAGAGATATGGTTTCAAAGCGGTGAATTTGAGCAACCATTAATTAACGAACGCGTTCATAAATTGTGCTCGGTGCGCGCGTTGCGATGGAGTGCTAAGTGAGGACACGAAAGAGCGAAGAGTGCGTCACGTACGATGTCTTCATTCCATGGAGCTTCTTACTGTAGAACATTCCCAGCAGCTTCAACGGAAAATAAAAACTTTTCACACCGGTGCCAACCATTGAAATAAATACGCAGCATTCCCCGTAAGAGCTGCTGGCTGATGAACTGCATGATCCCAGTTAGAATGCTTTAAATGAAGCCGGCACGATACCTGAAAATAACCACCAGGAACTGCAACAGTTGACGGAAGAATATGATTAAAAAATTACAGTTGGAAAAAGAATATAATTGATATAAGATTGCGATAATATAAAGGAAATAATGAACGAATGTTTTTGCAAGCTTGAACAAATCGTTCCATCATAATTTCTTCGAGAGGCTCATTCTCAGAATATGAGAGCCGTACAGAATGAAAATTCTATCCAGGAAGAGTATACAAATTTTTCGTTTCTATAGAAGCAGAAGATTAAAAAAAACAATAGGTGCGTTTAAAGTTAAGAAAAATTGGAAGACGATTTGTTCCACATAAAAACTTTCTGCAAAGAGCTTCTAAAGAAAATGAATTATGTCATTGAAAGTTCAGATTTGGATGTGCCACCATATTTTAAGTTAAGTGCTAAGCTGGATTCAATCCATAAATAATAGCAGGAAGGAATGAAAAACCTGAAAAATGAATTAAATCATATTTAGGTCGACAAAAATATTAACAAATGCTGTAAAGATAACTTGGCTAACTAAGAAAAGGCAGTGATAATGTAAACAACTGAAGATGAAAAATATTTAAAACTCAAGAAGAAAGTAGAAATTTTGCAGCGAAAGTTGAAAATAATAGAAGCTGAAAATAGAATTTTGAAAAATGACAAATAATCATTAAATCAAGCACTGTCAAACGCGCAAGAACGTAGACTGCCTTGCAAATGTAATGTGGGCGTAATTATAACATGACGGATAAAAATGTAGAAATCAAATAACCGGGTGATAAATGTTGAATACTGGTAAATATAAAAGAAGAATCGTTTGAACTAGGAAGAAATTTGCCAGCAGTTCAGGGATTTTGGAATAAAATTCATCATAAAATATCCCCCACTCTTCATTTTAAAACAGGAAAGCGACAATTATACCAATAATTTTATACCAAGATAGACCGCTGAATTTCGAAAAATGATGCTCAGTCGCGTATGAGGGGAAATAAATTATTCGGAAATCTTCGTCAAATGTTTCCTTTACTCCTCAATTTTTACCGGACATTTTTTCTTAACTGTATGAAGAATATTCCGTACTTCGGTCGTTGTTTACAGGTGAGTCCGATCTTTCACCCTACTGTGGCAAACGAAAGCGGTGACTCCTCTTGAAAACATTCCTTGAACTTATAGGGTAAGCATAGTTAGAGTGACTGTTGTTGAATACTGACTGTTGAATACTTATGACTGAAAAAAGTGAATACCTCAAATGAAAGGAGGATTTTCTTGAAAACACGATCAACTTCTACTGGTGTACTTATGCAATGGAGCTGTGGAATCGCCCAGTGCCAGATTTGATCATTTGGGGTGAAATTAAAATCAAACTGTTCTCCACTGAGCTAGGAAAGACCTCTGCTCCTGTGGCCTATTGATTCTGTCTTATTTGGGTTGTATTGTTTATTTCAGTTACAGTTTATGAAATACGCAAATGAAAGAATACTAGATGGCATAGGTTTATCCTTTACTATCAAAAATGCCCATGGGCTGGGAGAAAATAATTCAGGCAGTGACAAGTAATGCATGTTTAATCTTGAGGCCCCATTTTTTATATGATACACTTGATGTTTGGAAACCAATTTCTCCCAACTTCAGCAAAATAATTTTATTTTAGGTTCATACTCAAAGTGTAGAGCTATTTCTGCCTACTTGTATGTGAGAATATTGCAAGTTATGTCTGGGCACCATTTGGGTGACCAGCCATGCATATATGAGAAGCCTTCAATGAAAGATATTTATGTGGTCCTTTAGTTCTATTTTGTTTGGGTTTTAGAAATGCACAATTGAGAGAAATGAAACCATCATGGCTAGAATTAGAAAGATTGTATTTCTATTTTTTTATTGCGAGTACTTTTGGGGGCTTTCCTAGTAATGCTCTCTTTTAGTTAGTTTTGAAATGCAATTACCCTGGGTGCCCATCATGTAAGTCTTTCAGGCAAGTCTGGTACTCAACAAAAAACTTGGGATGTACTGTGCTATGTATTAGAAGAGATTATATGCTAAAATAAAGGCCATGAATGCTGTCAGGCCTTGATTCTAAGTCAAACATTTTAGTTGTGTGGCTTATTAATGTCCTTGATAGTAAGTTTTTAGTCTCTTGAGCATTTTTGTGTTCTAAAGATGTTGCATATTGTGCCTAAGCTAAATAATATCATTCCAATTTCCAACCATATGGTTCTTTGCTATGCTGAAGTATATTATATCATGATTGTCATTCCAAAATAAGTAGGAAGATATATTGCTAAATTTAGCTTTGTTTCATTGAGTTCAAAATCAACTTTGGTATTGTTTTTATAAATGTTTGGTCAATATGTATTTTAGGTGCCTCACGGAAATTAAGAATTCCATTCCATACAATCACTAAAGGAACACATTTAAAAGCCTTTTACAAGAATGACATTCGGCTCGCTGATGCGTTATTTTTGAATTATTCAACTTTGAAGTTGGCTGTCGTGCGCCAAAGGAAGCGAGCGCGCCGAGCGGAATTTAATTAATAATGGAAGCTAACCCTCTATTACAAACGTGAAGAGGTTGGGTTGTGAGGGGTAGCCACAGTTCTTTTAGTGAAAATTATAAATAAAGGTTCTAACCCACCCATTAGGGTTACGTCCGCAAGTGTGTTGACATCACCCTAATGGGTGGGTTTGAGCCTTTGTTTATAATTTTCACTGGAAGAACTGTGGCTCCCCCTCACGACCCAACCTCTTTACGTTTGTAATAGGGGGTTAGCTTCCATTATTAATTAAATCCCACTTGGCATGCTCGCATCCTTTGGCACGCGACAGCCAACTTCAAAGTTTACCAATTTGAAAATGAGGCATCAGCAAGCAGAGTATCATTCGTGTGAAAGGTTTTTAAATGTGTTCCTTTAGTGATTGTATAGAACGGAATTCTTAATTTCCGTGAGGCACCTAAAATACATATTGACTAAATGTTTCAATTGAGTTGAAAAAATAGACACCTCCAACTCATAGAGTGAAATTATTATTGTGTTTGTGTATATTAAAGCTATTTTATATTCTACCTTCTTACTAAATTGCCATTAGGTAACATGTATCAAAGTAAGAAAGATTTATTAAATTTACTGTATTGTCTCAAACTATCCTTCATTTACTCTATTTTCTTGTACCCCCAGGAGTGGTGTGATCAGAGACGGTGTGAGATTTAAGGTGCGTCAGCCAGCAACAACCAGGCACTGTAGAAGGAGAGAAAAAAGTATCAAAAAGCAGGTTATCCAACAGTTGGTATTATAGCATGTTAGTGAGGGATTTATATAGCCCTTGTGCTAATTACACAAAATATGTGTTCTATTTGGATCTAAGTTTATGTACCAGGTAACCTTAATGATTTTGAAAAATGGACATTTAAGTTCAGTTTAAAATGAAAAATGAAAATAATTAATATTTTGTGCTTCATCATATCCAATTAGGTTTTACATTTGAATTGTCAACCAAAATAAAGTTATCAAACATGCATCATAAATGATACAAGAGAGAAATGATAGTTCACATCAGCACATTTATCAAACAAAAATTTTGGAACACATGGTGCTATACATTGCTCATCTTTATTTGGAAAGAACAAAGTCATGTACTTTTAGTGCTAAATGTGTCTCAAAGTGGGAAAGGCCTATTCACTGCTTGCAATGAATAAGAAATCAAGTTACTTTCATTGGAGATCTTTTTTTGTTAGAAATAAACTAAATATAAAATTAAATTTTATTTCTATAAAAAATTTGAAAAGCTTCTGTTTTACACTCTTATTTCTATCTTTAAAGAATTTATTATATTGTTTTCCCGTATTTATACAAGACTAATGTTGGCATTTAGTTTGGGAATTATTCCTTGTAATACATAATGCAAATATGGTAGGTATTATATAATGTTCAAAATTTTCTTCTGGAAAGCAATTTAAAATAATACAGGTATCATTGGGGACACCAAGCTAGTCTACACGAGTTACTGTTTTCTTTGAGATAGTAAGTTTCTGTGTGCAGTTACTCAATTAAATCAAATGTTTCTCACTCAGGCAAATGAACCCAAAAATTGACCATGTGTGTCTTTTCAGTTGTGACGTTGAACTGCGTGGGAAAGCTGAGCTTCTTGCAATGCCTGCACCTGCTTGGAAGCATCCCGGTTCCCGTGTGCAGGAGCCAGCACGCTTGTCCTGAGCTCCAGATCTGAGCAACTTCTGCCTGCTCTACCCTGTAAAACGATAATTTGTCTCCAAATACATATATAGTTTCATCTGTGAATGATTTCAGTTCTCATTTTTCAATAAATTCATTCAACTGAGCTGTATCTCACATAATTTCTACCTTTCTTTCAAAATTTGTTTTCATTTGCTAGTGTCAATTCTGCATTGAGTTTTACTTTATTTGGGAACTGGTGTACAACTAATTTCATTTATGTGTTGAAATAGCAAATCAGAAATTTATAAGATAAATATGAAAAACTGTTTTCCTTTTCATGGTGTTTTATGCAAACTATTTTCTTGTATATTTTTAGAGAAACCAGTCATGTAGTGAGAGCTTCTGTTCTTGAATTGATCTCACTATTAGATTTTGTTCTTCGTTTGAAAGTTTGCTCATCTAGAATATCTTGCTATTAGCCTGTATTAAGAGTTATCACTCCCTTATTTCCAGGGATAAAAGCAAGCCTAAATCGGCAATCATAGGGTTTCAAGTGGTGGTGTTTTGTGGGTTTGATACAGGATGAAAAACTACATTACTAAATGAAAGTATTAGTATTTAGATTTGAAGAAAATAGATCATTTAACCAAACCAGAGATCTGTGCAACTTGTGTTACTGTAAAAGTTCACCCGTTTTTGAGGACATTGATTTACATGAACAAGTTGCTTCCTTCACTGGAACTCATGGCTTCCTTTAGATATTCCTAAACTTGCATTCAACTTTGCTTAAATCCTTTGCACGTTTCACTATGATATTAGGAATATGGTTTTGTCCGTAGACTGGAACTTTAGTCATAGAAAACGCTGACTACTAGTTCATTTTTTGGAAAACTTTCAGTTTAGGTGTTGACTAGCAAGGAACACTAGGAAAGGAAATGCTTTTGAGAGCACCATTCATGCAGCTGGAAGCTCTGTCTTAGCTGTCATGCTTTACACTTGTGATATTACCCTACAGTAACCCTTCAATTCTGGTTTTGGAAGACATGTCGGAGAGTAGGAATATCCATGTAGCGATTTTTCTCTATCACTTAAGCTTGCTCCAGATTACCAACTGTTTAATGTATTGGCACCTGAATGTAGACAAGCAGTCAGATGACAGACTGCGTTGCTTGGTTATGCGACTGGTATTACTATTAATATGAAGCTGTTCAATTTTACCGCTTTTCAAACGAATATTGACCTTGAAAAAGTTAGTTGAGAAAATACCATATTAGATAACATTGTCTTGAAGAAAGGCCAGTATTGGAAACCCTGATCAGCGTGGCACTCACCATATATTAAACAAGAGAGGTCATGGTGTTGGCAAAAAATTTGCTAGCGACATACCCAGCTTGGTCATGGTTTTGG
The DNA here is from genome assembly GCA_030386875.1 of Morinoia aosen. Classification (NCBI taxonomy): domain Eukaryota; kingdom Metazoa; phylum Arthropoda; class Malacostraca; order Amphipoda; family Talitridae; genus Morinoia; species Morinoia aosen. The sequence continues at coordinate 62,848,153 of CM059568.1, read as the reverse complement.
TGAAAAGTATGATGGCGATATTCCCTGCGTGGTTGTGGTGTTAGCAAAACGTTTGCTGGCGATATTCCCTGCTTGGTCTTGGTGTTGGCAAAAAGTCAGCTAGCGATATACCCAGCTTGCTCAAAGCAAACGCGGAACGTGACTTGAATAGTGCTTACGCTTTGGGTGTTGTGTTCATGTGCCCCTGTGTGAGAGACCGTATTTGTCTTGCAGCAGGGGCCAAGCGATTGATGGAGCTTGTACTCTCAGTTGATGGTGTTAAGTGTCTTGTTATTTTCATTGATGGTGTCTTATCATTGTTAGTGTCTTGTCATCATTGCTGGTGTCTTGTTGCCTGTTGCCTTCATTGTTAATGTCTTGCTGTCATCATTGCTGGTGTTTAGTTATCAGCGTCGCTAGTGTTTTGTTGTCATCATCGCTGCTGTTTTGTTGCGATCATTGCTGCTGTTTTGTTGTCAGCGTCGCTGTTACATCATAATTATGCTTCAGTTTTCTGCTTAATAGAGGGACTAAGAGGGTGACCATACTTGATTGAAACAGTCTCTCCAAAAGTTGAATATAGTTTGACTTTAAAGGAATATTCTATATCGTGCTCTTGTATTGTACTTCTCAGAGACTGCTGACTGGGTTTAGTATCTGATTTTTTGTACAATTGAAAGAAAATTCGTGTTCAGTCAATTTCTATGTAGAATAAGCTTGAATAAGCTCGAACTTGATCAAGTCACATAAAAACATGTAGTGTAGGCAATTTTACAGGAGATCTTAAACTGCCAGCTGTATTGTGTAAATTCGGGGCCCTCATCATCTTAACACTTTGACTGCGGTATGAGACACCGGTGGTACCCGGAGGTAATTTTCATCATGCTGCTGATTGACCAGTAGTCAAAAACTGAATTTGCATACAGACTTAATGAAAACTAAATGAAGGCATGATCCAGTGAATGTTTGCTATTTTCAACGTTATTTACTACGATTGACTTTAAATTTGAGTTGAATGTAAAACTTCAGCTTTAATTGCAGCCTTCAAAGAGTTAAACAGTGTGTTCTGTTAGCTTTTTTGTGCGTGATCGTCGCATGACACAAAACCCGTTGAGTGAGACCTTGAAGCAGTTAATGAAACTTCAGTTCGCTAAGACTAGTAAATTCACGAACCTTAAATATCTGCTGTTAGTCCTGTGCTTGGAGAATTTGAGTCCCTGAAAAATCATAATTAATTACCTGCAGCTGAGTTGAGCCAGGTTTTTCAGATCATGAGTCATTTATTTCACTCTTCAGGCATATCGTTGTTTACAACTGGTTCTTACAGTCTATGTATCAATTTTTGCTAAGTTGTTGAGGGTGCATCACAAGTAGATGTACCGAATTAAATGGTAGTTTCGTAAGTCAGTTGAAAGAATTCCAGTGGAAACTGCTGTCTTAGATCAGTCGCTTTGTCTGCTGGCTAGTATTTGTTGGCTGGGTTAAGAGGCGGAGGCCTGAGTTGCTGAGAGTCTCATACTACTTGGTTTCTTTTATTAAGCTTGTGCATTCAATTCTTGAGCTGCACAGTATCTTACGCTATCCTCAACTTGTATATGTACAAATTAGTGTCAGTGTTGTTGCTGACAACAAGATGATTGATTGTACTAACAAGGTGAATGATTCAAGTTGCGAAAGACTGGGAGTTTTTTATCCTGGTAAGTTGAGGTTCTTTTAAGTGTATATCGAGGGTCGGCTGTTTATAATTTTTTCCTTCAAGATACTCCGCTTCTGCATTTATTATTTCAAAAGCGAAGCGATGCTCATTAATTACAAGCTATAAAGCTTCCTTGATTTTTGACTGTAAAGAATACTTAATATACTGCTTTTGTTCATGGCAGTTTTTCCACAGGTCCGTTGTTGGGTGTCTGCGTCTGCCAGACGTGAAAGGTAAGATTTCCTTCTTTATTCTGAGTGTTCGAGACTTGGTCAATGATTTCAAGTAAGTTTTGATGTTTTTTTTATGCAACAAGTGGACGACAAACTTTAGGTAGTTTCATGTTTAGGAGCTTATGAATTCTTGAAGCGAAAGCGTTCTGCTTTGATGATCTTTTGTTGGAGATGCCTTGTGCTGATATTAAGAGCCTATGTGTCGTACATTCTTCCAGGAATAAAATTTCATCGGGTACACAGCAAAATAAAAAAAGTAAAATACTGCGCTCATCTTCCTGTTAGAGACACTTCAGTAAATTTTAATGTTTGGTGTACTGTTATGATGAATTTATTCTGTGTATGTCGACGGCGCTTGTTGGTCACGAGTGCGAGCTTGCGAACGAACTTACGTGTTTTTATAGAAGCGACTAACCGAGGCAGCTGCAACAAATTTTCTCATCGAAGAAATGGTAAGGTGTGTCTGAAGAGATTACGAGAAGGCTTGGGGCATGTTATTTTACAATACTGAAAGTTCCGCGGTATCCTTTTGTGTGTGACCTCTTGTTTGTTTCAACATTTATTGTACATAAACAACTGTAATGTCCTCACACGCTTAGCGATAGCACAGTAGCGTGTGTGACGAACGGGGAGCCGATTGATTTGCTCGTCTGTTACGTTCCAAACGCGCATTAGTGCCTTGGGGTTAAAAATATTAAAAGAATTGCAATGGAACTCTAGAATCAACTCACGGTGATCGTGGTCAACCTGATGTAATTTCTGCTGATGATAGGATTTATAACGAAACGTTCAAAAATGTTTAGAATTTTATTCTTCGCTTTTAAATTTTAAATAAACTTGCGTTATCGCCAAGTAAAAGATGTGTTTCGACGTAATTCAGTACAATGTAACTTTTTCAATTATACAGGCAGATCTTGCTGTTTGTCTACTACTGTTGGGGGAACAAATAGTTTCTCTGGTGAATTCGACCGGGAAAATTTTCAAATTTTTCATTTGAAAACCATGGCAAAAAATTATGAATAAAGGGAAATTCGCTAACCCCAATGCTGCGATTTATGCGTCGATTCAGGGGTTGGTTTGGGGACGGTTTAGCTCAGTTGACTTCTGTTACATTACTGCGCATCGGAGATGGGAAATCATTACGTTAGCCAACAGATCTATTATTAAGTATCCTCATTCAACAAAGTCACCTTGAATTAAGCGTAATCTTTCTGCATTTACTAATTTTACTTACTTCTTATGACGAAGATCTTAGTAATAAGAAAAACTAAAGTTCTGAAATTTTTCGTGTAAAACTTGGGCCAGTATTTACTTCAAAGCAGGTTCATTGTCTGAATTTAGGGCTCAACTTTGCTTCGTGTGTTAAACTTTAACACCAGTCCTTATAATTCGAATCTGATATTGAGTGATGAATTTGCATGATAACAGGTGCTTAGGATTTTATAGAACTTGTTTACTTGCGGTGAACAAAATAGGATCTGTGAAAGGGAAACAAATAATAAGCTTTACGAGTTTTATGCTGATCATGCGAGCGGAATCAGGATTGTACACGAAACGGTACAATCATTCACTCCTATACAAAGTCTCAACTTTCGTGCTCACAGCTCAGAGTACAAACACGAGCTGTAGGGCTGTGTGAGATCAGAGAAACAGCTCTGATGCGTGCATTGCAGACGTTCTTGCCTGCACGGGGACGTTCTTTCACCTTTTGCGACAATCTCCTCCGGTGCTCCTAACACGAAAGAGAGAAAGTCGCCTAGGGATTCGTCTGCATCTTCATGAGAGATTCGTTCTAGAGAAGTTCGTCTGTATCTTTGCGAGAGATTCTTTCCGGAGAAATTCGTCTGCATCTTCGTGAGAGATTTGTTCGAGAGAAATTTGTCTGCATCTTCATGGCTTGACCAGCCATGCAAGCTACGGAACCTTTGTTTGAGAAGCGTTTTTCGTCGTATCTTATTAGAAAAAAACTCGGAAGATCACCAAGATAACGACTTGCTTTATTCTAGTTTTAGTAAAATTTTCTAGATTCACCCTAATTGCAACAATCGAGCTTTGTGATACGCGAATATCACGGACTGTGTTTTTTCTTGCGTTTTTTGTTCTTTCCTTTTCTGTGGTAGATGAGATTGTCAATAAAAAATAGAAGGTTCCAAAAGTGTGTCCGTCGAACACGTCGTGTTGCTGTTGAGACTGAATAAAAAGTTGGTTTTCTGCTTGCTCATGCGTAGCATTTATGTGAGTGAAGATGAGTATCATTGTTGAAAAGCTTATTCAGTTCAGACGTGACTCTTTCTGCAGGTTGAGACGTTTAGAGATTCTGTCACGCAGTACTGAACTTGAAATTGAGGGCCGACAGTGTCTGAGCCTTTGTAACGGCCTACAATTCCCCCCTCAATACTCACAATAATCACACAAGCCTGCGTTCAAGTGACTTCTTTGTGTCTTGCTGCACTCAGAACTCTTGGCTACCATTGGGCCCGAGCTAAAGGTTAGGTACGCTTTCTTTTTGTTGAAATAGAATAGGTTTTTGTTTTGTTGCGGACCATCTTTTTTAGGTTCCCTGCTGTCCTGTTTTTTCCGCACCTACTACTTTCTTCTTCAACTTTGATCTTGTTTCCTGAACTTCTTTCTCATCTTACAGTCTCTATGCCTTTTCTGCATAGATTCCACGTTCCCTTAACTCCATACTAAATGGTGCCTTCTTCCTTCCTCTCTTTGGATCTCATTTGTTGAGGATAGGGAGGCTTAAACTAACTAATAATCTAATCTAGGCTACCATTGTCCAAGGGGAAGAATTTTCAAGTCAATAGAATCTAAAATAAAAACAATTTTGAAAATTATTTAAAAAATCATATGTGAAGTAATGTAGTATATTCTGCTATTGGATCATATAGAAAAAAGATCTCAGCGAAGAAGGAACCTAAATTCAACGAAAATAATTTTGATGTCAAAGTCACGTTTTCAAAATTTCTAGCACTTTTATTAAAGTAGACTTTTTCGCCTTCTAAACACTCTCCAGCTGCCTCTCATGATACAACTATTGTAGGATATGTGTGAGAACTGGCGCTTCCATTGCAAAGGTGTGAGGTCCCAAGCTGAAGGTTTGGTGGGCTTTCATTTTGTTGAATATAATAGTTCCTAATTTGTTGTTGTGTTAAGGACCATCTTTTCTCGGTTCACTGCTGTCGTGCAGAGTTAAAAACGAGGACACGTCACACGTACGTGTCCTCCCTTGGGTGGGCAGCTGAAACCCCTACGGGGTTTGGCTGCCCAGTGTGATCGAATGTATTGTAGTATGTACAAAATTTCAATATGGAGACAATTATAATCTTGAGTTGTAATCGTAATCATGATCATATCGTTTTTGGCGTTCATGTAATGTTGATGTTTATCTTACGTGGTAAATCGGAAAGCTTGATACGGATTAAATTATGTGACCTTCGGTGCGATTTAGTTTGAATAACTGAAGCGCTAGCAAACCTATGTTACTACTGCTACTACTCACACGTGATCACAAATACATCGGGCGGTGCCGCTTCCTCTTGTATAACAAACCTGTTACATCGTTTTCTGCCATTTGGGAATTCAACACTTTGACTAAGACGCGCGCCACCGGTGGTACACTAAGGTAATTTCATAATACTGCTGACCGATCAGTAGTCGTAAATTCAATTTTCATAAATGCTTAATCAAAGCTAAATGAAGGCGCGGTCCAGTTCATGTTTGGTATTTTCAAAATAGTTTACTACAATTGACTTTAAATTTGAGTTTGGTGTTGAACTTAATGTTTAGTAGTCGCAGTCAAAGTGTTAAACAATTTCTCCTTGTGCCGATTAAAGACTTTGACACCACGAACTGTCTCAATGGTGTGAGATAAGTTATCCTAAAAATATTGTCATGAACAAATATTGTTTACAATAAGTGATATATTTGGAGTAGAAACGTTTTTCCAATTCGAAAAGACTTTTTTGTTTTTCTTTTCGTTTCGTGAGAAAGTTGAAGCCATAAATTAGATAAGTTAGTTTGAGCTATCCAAAGCATGGGAAAGGTGGTTGAAAGAGAGGAAGACACTATTTAGTCGAGTTGAAGGAAGGGGGGATCTACGCAAGGTGTGTTCCCTGCAAAATATTCCCTGCCCATATAAACGCCAAGTTGAAATGGATCATGAAACAAGATGAAAAGTGTAGAAGAAAATCAAAGGTGCAGAAAAAAGAGATAGCTGTGAATCGATAAAATATGGTCCGTAACGAGAAATAAAATTATACTTTTACAAAAAAAAAATGTGACCTCTAGCTCGGTAACTCAAAACTTTGTACTGGGAGCGTTAATTCCCATGGATACAATATTTTAGCCCCTTTCACCCCAAGAGGAGATGTATGCACAGGTAATTTATCGTGTATAACTCTGAGGTTGAAGAAAATACTCTCTGAAAAGTTAACGATTGCATGTTATACATTTCTCTCTTCAGATAATTTTCTAAACATAAAATTTCATGGATTACTAGACGTAAAATAGACCCCTCAGGGGGATGCAGCTATTATTATGTCTATAGGAATTAGCACTCCCATTAGGAAAAATGTGAGGCCCTGAGCTGAGAGTTAGGTAAACCTTCTTTTTGTTGGATTAATATGTTTCTTGTTTTGTTAAGGATCATCTTTTACCGGTTCACTACTGTCATATTTTCCAGTACCTGTGACTTTTTTCTTCAATTTTTATCATCTTTCTTAACCTTCCTTCTTGACTTGCTGTTTCTATGCGCACGGGATCCTTTCCGGGAACAACATTTGAGGTAGATTCCACGTTTCCTCAACTCCATACTACATGATACCTTTATCCTTCATCTCGTTGAACATCTTCGTTGTGGTAATTGAGGCTTAATTAATTTATATTCAATCAATCGACGTAAAATAAAACTCACAAGGTAGCAAGTAGCACTTTATCAAAATTTGTGCTCTTTTCTTTGTTCAGCTAAGTCGTTGTATCGCTCACCGTGGTATAACTGGCACTGACGTTTAGTTATCATCGACTTGGTTGATTCAATGTTGTTTATTAGAAGTGTATTTAGTAAACTAATTCATGCATTCATTTTTATAAAGTGGAACTCTTAGGTGTATTTCCTTCTGCCACTGGATTTCTTTAATGCTTCATGTTCTCGGAGAATTATTTTCTCACGACTTATTTTTTTGCGCTCACAGCAGTAACGTAATCGTTGGGAACCTTTACATCATTAAAGTCCCGCGCGCACTGTCGTCCGGTGCCTTGCGTATTTTGCGACTGTTTTAGTTTTAACGCAATTGTTTCGTTGCTAATCAAGAAAGTTTTAATTAAAGACTCGATTCGTGATATTGTGTCGTAGATAAAAAAAAAGACAGCAGTTGGCATTATTTTATTTCGAGGTCCTTCACCACGCTTCAGACCGTGCCTCGTTTCAACAAAGTATCAGCTGATCATGGCATGCAGTATCAATTCAAGTGACGTCAACAAAGCGTAAGTACTGTGCATGTAATTGAGCTCTTCAGGTTATTAGCTTGAAAGTATGGCTCACGATTTATATTTTAATTTGTATGTGAACAGCTTATAACTTTAAAAATGGTTATCAAAAGCTCTTGTGAAAAATTTCTTCAAGAGTGAGAGCCTTGTTTCGCCTTTAAAGTTTGATAAATGTGTGCAATTGGCAAAAATTTGTAATTATCCGTATTACTCCTTGTTTCTCATTCCTCACCAACTATGAGTATTGAATGTATAATTATTGTCTGTCATGAATTTCTATCTGAATTATGCATAATGAAACAATTTCATTTTTCTTCTCTTCAATAGAAAATAGTATTTGTATATATTTGTAGAATTCTCAATTTTAGTATACATGTTTTTTGTATTTGTTAGATCCTAATGGTACTATGGATTGTACTTAACATGCTGACTTGGAGTATTTTGTTATTTGGTAGATTTTATGCTTCTAATTATAGGGTTTTTCATTTCTCTAGCTTAGAGATAAATTTTATTAATGTGACTATTTTCTGAGAATTTTAGTAGAGTCAATATTGAGTTTAGGGGATCCAAAGAAATTAAGAATTCCATTCCAAAGAATCACTTGAGGAACCCATTTAAAAACGTTTTACATAAATGGCATTCTGCTCGCTGATGCATTATTTTTGAATTATTCAACTTTGAAGTTGGCTATTGCGTGCCAACGTAGGCGAGCGCGCCAAGCGGAATTTAATTAATAACGGAAGCTAACCCCTTATTACAAACGTAAACAGGTTGGGTTGTGAGGGGGAGCCACAGTTCTTCTAGTGAAAATTATAAATTAAGGTTCTAACCCACTTATTAGGGTGAAATCCGCAATTGTGTTTACATCAGCTCCAAGATTGTAGCCATTCGGTACGGTCGCTGCCAGGATGAGAAAGGAACTGCCACTCGGCAGTGAACTTCAAAGAACACATTAGGGAACTAATTTAACGAGAAGTACAACATATTGAGCCTATTTTTGAAAGAGGACACTGGTGTCCTCTTGGGTGTTGAAGGGTTAAAAATTGCAATTATGTTAAATATATACATGTACTTACTCCAAGGCCCATACCTAGACAATGCATAGGATATATTTTGCAGTCTGGATGATGCATCCTTTGCAAAGTCAAATTAGTTGCAATGCCTTTGTTATGAAGAAATTATGACTATAGCTAGAAAGCCTTATAGTACAGAACTTCAGATTCTATGACGTTTACATGTACCAAATTCCTGTAATTGAATTCTATATGCCAGTTATTGGTGAAAATTGAGAATCTTTAGTTAGTAAAAAGATCTAATTTGCAGAGCTCAAAGATTGGATCACTATAATAGTTTAATCACTGGTAAAAGAAATTAATGAAAAGTACATAACCATTCAGGTATAGCATGACAACATCAAATGAGCCATTTATGACTCATACATATGTCATACATGTGTGAGTTAGTTTAGAGGTTAATCACTTTTCTGTTGCATAGAGGCAAACTTGTCCAAGTACAGATTTAACATATGGTGCTAAGGATTTTGTGTAGGTAAGGACTGTAGTAAATACCCACTAGATGTTTTAGTAAACATGTTTTACATCAGATGAACATGTTTCCCTGGTGTCAAGACATTTACATTTAAGCTTTGGAATAGCTTATTGTGAAAAAACTCAGTTGAACTTATTTAATATTTAGTATTCCAATTTTGTGTTCAACCAATTCCAAATAGTGCAATATAGCATGACCACTACAATTTTTCCAACTATGGATGCATGCTTGATGAAAGTTCATGGATCTATCACTGTCAAAAAATAAGAAACTTTGAATTCAATGATAAAAACTGATGAAAATCAAAAAGCATGTTACAAAAATTCAATTTTTGTCTGAGGAATGCCATTTTTTGCATATACCTATGAAATGGTGCAGTAAAGTTGAATTAAATATGAAGAATATTATGAACTATTAGATTTTTCCAAAATTTTACTTCTTTTGTATCCTGATTCTTATGTCCATTGGATGTTCAGAATTCTCTCATTAGGTTTACATATACTAAACCCTTTTAGGTATTTAGTTTGCATTATTTTCAGTGTGTAAAATTTGAAAGCATGTCACAAGCTGTCATTTGTATTATAGTAAAAATAATTATTGTTTGGAAGTAAGAAAAATAATAATTCTTGTGAAGTAAGAAAAATGATTGTTTAGAAGTTATTGAGAAGAAGTGTTCAATTCTGAAAGTAAATTTGCTCAAGGGGCATTGCAGTATGGCCAGATCAATATCAACTGTGACAGTTTCAAAGTTTTCTCATTATATTCTGGAAAAGACTCCACCGGTGTGCATTTCTACGTACCCTTGTTGCTAATTGAAGCATTGGAATAAATCCAGCTAAACATTTATGAAGGAGTTGTTTTAACAGGGTAACTCCTATTATTCTTTATCGTTTTCTAACCTCAACTCGCAACCAGCATTATAGGGTTAACTGTAATATATTGACCTAATGCTGTTTACTGCTGTCTAATTTTGCGTCATCTGATTCACGACCGTCATGTTCTTCATTGCTTCGATATAACGCGACATGCAACAGGGCGACACGCGATAAAGGAAAGAGGAAATTAACCCTTACCTGCCCAAATTCTCTTACTCATATTCCCAATAACACAACTTCTGTTATTAGACTTGACGCCATCAGGTTATCGTCATCAGAATGGGGACGGTACTGCCGTCTGGCGGAATGCTTCAAAAATTCCATAAGGGCACAAATTCGACAAGAAATAAATTGTTTAGCAGTTTTACTGAGTGAGCCATATATGGCACGTGGGGCAGTTGAGGGTTAACTAACTTCGCCCTAAGTTTTTTATATTCGTGTTCTTCAGCTTGCTTTCTGGTGACATTGTTTTTGTCCGTAGGTATGATTTCTATAATTTACTGCATTCATGTCCTGAGCTGTAAAATATGAACAGGTCGGACATACTCTAGGCCTTTTCGTCGTTTTTCATAATTTCTTGTGATTTGTTGCAAAACTTTGAAGGATTTAGATCCCAGTTGTTTTAATTTAATGCCATGGGTGTGTATCAAGATATAAGGAAATGGATTCCTATCTTCTGTAGTTAATAATTTGCTTTTGTATAATACAGGTGGTCGAATCAACACATGGTAGCCCACTTTTTGATCAAGACGGCTTGTACCTGATGCTTGCGAGAGAGTTTTGTCTTCGACTGGACGTAATGTAGATCGTTTCAAGGAGATAGATTTTCATGCAATACGGCGCACTATGGGGTTAACTGGCAACTTGGTAAGTGAATTTCGTTATGCTACGAAATGTAACGCGATGCGACGAAATGTAGCAAGATGCATTGGTAAATCGGGTTCTGAGAACCTACTCAGCCAGCTACAGTTTAGCACCACGACAAAGTTAATGGATCAACAAATCTGCTTCCTTAAAACGTTCACCGCGTATTGGGCCATATGTGTACCAATAGGTATATTACCTATTCACGTACTGGTACAAATGAGTGGCATTTAAGTCTAGAAATGGCTAATCTATCACCCTTGGCGTGGTGTATGAAGCTGGGCGCACGCGCCAGCTGCAACGAGACCCTAAGAATTTCCGGTCTTCGAAGAGCTAAATTCAGCGCGTACACTTTTTACTGTAAACATACTAATTGACGCCTCGTAGCCTAGCGCTTAACGTACTCATTTGACGCCTCAGGCTGCATGGTGTCAAGTAATAACTTGGCGCTTTATAAATTGTCGCGTGACATCATGACCAATTCTTAACTGTTCTGATTTTGGGCGTGATTTGTTTTCGAGCTTTCTCTATACGAGCGAGTTTCTGCAGCCTGTTCGAATTTCTTCAGTGTTCATAAATACCTTCTTGATTTGAGGAAGAACTGCGGTCAGCTGTAGTGTGAATGTACAGTCTTGAACTTTACCGCTCTCATACTGGACTATGTATCAATGTGGGAAATTAATTTCTTCCTGTAAAATCCGAAGGGTATAAAAATCTTAGTTTAATTTCAATCAGCTCTTCTAAGGGAAGATACGAGGTCCCAAGCTAACGTTAGGCAAACTTTCAGTTAAAGTAGAATACAGTGTATGTTTTTTTTTGTAACGGACCATATTTTTGATTCATTGCTGTTTTTTTCATAACCTATTGCTTCCTTTCTCAACTTTCATCATATTTGATCAACTTTTTTATTGATAAATTTTACGCGAGATATAGGGAAACATCTTGGGCATAAATTCTCCTATCTCTTATCTCCATACTAAAAGGTACCATCTTCCTCTTGGGAACGCCATTGTATGTAATTAAGGAATCTGGAAATAACTAATTTGCCCAATTTAATCGTCTTGTATGGGCTGAGCTCATCTCTGATTGTGATAGACGTAGTTAATACCACCTTATCGAAGGTAAGGCTTATTTTTTCGATGATTTATCCATTTGGTGTGAAGATTTTACTTCACTTGTGAAGGGAATATGTACGATTTCTTAAATTCCATAAATTCATATAAACAGCGGCGAAACTGTTCGGTAGATAAATTGGCCCTCATCGAAGTTATAGATAATGCTATATTCAGAAGCATCCTCCTGATATTTCATTGCACCCAAGTGAGTTAGGGCGTGTAACTTTCAATAGCGGCGAAAATGTTCGATAAACAGTCAACATTCATTGAAGTCGCAGGTACGTTCGGAAGCATCATGACAATATTTTGTGGCACCCAATTCAGTGGGACGTGCAGAGCTGTGCCAGGACCACTGCACACTGACTGCTCCGTCTCCTTTAAAAGCTTCTATTTCTGCTTCGCTGTTCTGTTTACCCTGCACACTATGCTCTCCGCGTGATGCCGCAGCGTTTGCGACGTAGCTGTGCGGCGTGTTGCTCCGAAATGCGTGTTAGTGTTGTCTTCTTCGTTTCATTCTTTGGAGCTTTTCAGTCCATTTCGGAGCAGGTGTCATGCCAACGCTCAGTATGTCCTATTTTCTACAGGAAAATCATGAGAATGTAGAATTTTGTTATTTCCTATTTTGTACAGGAAAATCATGAGGATATAGCAGTTTGTCATGTCCTTGTAATAATATATTTATGTGAAGTTGTGATGATTTAACTGTGGTTTCTTGATGCAAGATTTAATTTTCTGGACATTACGTCCCGCGCAGGCACGCCCTGCTGCTCATGTTACCCATTTTTTATAATCTTTGTTGTATTTTTATAAAATCTCATTTACTCGTTCAAATTATATTCTCCTTTTTTTTTTATTCCTGATCTCGTGGATGAGTGATGTTAATACGTGATAAATTTATTCTTGGAAATTTTGTTGGCAGCAAAATACTTCTACAGTTTTTCGTTGTATGCGCTTTTTTCTGAGACTACATTTTGCCAAAAATGAACCGATTTATTTTTCCAATCTAATCCCGTTCCGTCAGAAAATTTTTCATTCATATTAGGTATCGCCATCATTGAAGGATTGTAGCATCGGCATCAGGTTGTCACCAACATTACTATGTGAAACTGCCACTAGATAATGACCATCTGTTCACGGTTCACTATTTTATTTTTGAGCACCTTTTACTTCCTTCGTCGACTTCAATATTCTTTTATTGACATCTATCAATCGTGCTGTTTCAATGGGCGTGGTATGGGGAAACATCTTGTGCATGATGATTCCCTAGATTCATTAACACTTTGACCGCAGCGTGACCCACCGGTGGTACACGGAGGTAATTTTCACAACGCTGCAGACCGACCAGTAGTCACAAACACAATTTCCATAAATACTTAATCAAAGCTAAATGAAGGCACGATCCAGTTCATGTTTGCTATTTTCAACATCGCGCGCTGCAGTTGACTTTTAATTTGAGTTTGGTGTTGAACTTAATATTTAGTAGTCGCGGTTAAAGTGTTAATAAATGGTGTCAAAATTTTTCCTCTCTTAAAAACACCATCGTTGTGATTAGTAGGCTTAGACTTATTTATAATCGACTCTAAACATCCACTCGGCTGTAAACCTCAGAAAGAACCCCTAAGGTGGCATTTCGACAAGGAAAACAATACTGTATATTATGGTTGTTTTTGAAGGTGGATGGAATTGACTTCCTGGGCTGTAAAGAAAGAAAGTGTACTCATGCATTTCTTATTTTCTTTGTGCATCTTGGGGGATGCTTGCTGCTGAGAGATCAGCTTTCTTACTGTTCTTAGATTCTGATATCTGTTGTAGCACTAGTAGAGTATACTCTAATTGAACAAATTTGTAAATCCCTATTGTTTATTTTTCGTTTCCTAATATGTGTTCAAGTTAACTTCTAGATGCAATAATTATCATCCTAAATTGATGTGCGGGAATATTCCAAAATGGGGTTTGTGGCTACACTTGAAAACTCAGATTCTTGTTAGTATATTGTCTAAGATTACATCATATCTGTCGCTTCAACTTCAGCAGAATGTGCGCCGTCGAATTTTCTTTCGTAAGTATACCATTGAACTTCCTTTTCAATACGCGTCTTCGAACTTCCTTCATAGCATTCATGTTGTGGCTTCCATAAAAGTGTTCGTGTCAAGAATACTGGGATTGCGTGAGTGTCCTCATTGCTGTTTTCAACGTCTGCGTTTGAAAAGTTATCGTTTGCGCTTCATCAGTGTAAGTGCATTGCAATATCATAAGAATTCTTCTGCTGAGTGCGATTTTTTCCTCTGTGACCCAACTGTTCATAATTCGTTTCTTCTGCACGTATAATTATTGATTCAAAATTACTATTTGGTGTCGTTTCAATGACGTTTAGTCACTTCCTAGTCTTCGTCTCATCGCTTCTTCTTGTATTCGACGGCAGATGCGATTCATTTCAAGTTTTCATTTCTAGTCAGAAAATCGTTTGACTCACATAGAATTATTTTTATCGTTCTAGTTAACAATTCAATTACCGTTTAACCAATAATTTGCACGTTAAGGCAGAGATGAGGATAGTTTACTATATTTGTCCTACCCTTAGGGTTTTATTCACGCGATCTTGGATTCACATGGGCGTTCTTTTTTATAGGGTTTAGGTGTACTCAGTGTGATTGGGTTCTATTTGAGAATCTTGGCCGTACTGCCCCTGATTGTCATTCAAGCCGCTGTTGCCGGCACGCTATACACAGCCTCTACAAAGGCTGCCGAGCTCGTGGCCGATATTGATCAGGTTGAAGAAGGATCGAAGGCGCAGAGGAGCGAGGGGAGGAGGATGCAGTGAGCCATGGGGCGCTGCTGGTTGCTACAATAGACTACCGAGGCAGGATCGCTTTGATGTCGAGCTTATCCTGCTTGTCAGCCCCTACTACTTTCTTCTGCAACTTTTATCTTGTTTCATATACTTCTTTCTCAACTTACTGTTTCTGTGCCCCTTCTGCATAGGTCCCGCGTTCCCTTGTCTCCATACTAAATGGTGCCTTCCTTTTTTCTTTCTTCGGAACTCATTCTTTCGGTGGTTAGGGAGGCTTAAACTTGCATCTAATCTTTGAAGTATTGCTTGCTTAGTTCGGTGTATCTCAGACTAGTATGGAGTACACTGTCCCTTGCTTGCTGGCGTTTCACCAGTGTACGATGTGTGTTGCGCGTGTCGATGCTGTTCGTCAATATCCAAGAGGGTTGAGAATCGTTGTAGAAATCCTGTGGTAGTGTCGAGTTATTTCCCATTCGAAATATTGTGAACTTGATGTAGTGTGCCCCTTAGGGGGATGCAACTATTGATAAGGGAATTGGCGCTTTCATAAGGCAAATGTGCGGTCCCGAGTTGAAACCTTCCTTCTATTGAAATAAAATAGGTTTTACTTTGTTAAGAACCATTCTTTTTCGGTTCAATACTGTCTTTTTTTATCACCCTTATTACATACGTCTTTAATTTCTATCTTCTTTCGTAAACTTGTTCCTATTTTGCAATTTCTGTGCGTAAGGTGTAAGAACACCCCAAAATTTTACTCACTCCTACACCACTATAGAAATTACAAATGACGAAAAATGTAGTTTCTGTTTGACTAAAGAAGTTCTCTACTTTCGATGAAAGTATTTGAAGTTTTCCATAGTTTAGATACAGGTGCCGCTCTTGCTACGGTAACGGGATTGACAGGCGTGTGTATACGCAAAGATTCCGGGAAACAAACAGCGAGTTAAAAATAAGCGGGCACGAGTGTGTGTGGTATCGAGTGTTGGAGGCGATGAATTAGCGATTTGGAACGACTTGAAGCATTTCAATGCACTGTACTCTGAGTATTTTTTTTTTGATATTTTAATTGTCAAAGTTGAGCTTATTTCAGCTTTTGAAGAACTGAAGGAAGCCGTTAGGAAAGATGAGTTCGGATCTTTGGGTTGTAGTCTAACACATTTTTTCTCTTACTGGTACTAGGAATGGATTTCGATGACTCGCTCCGTTTGGGTCATCTGTGGCCATATTGCTATCGTGCGGTAATGAATTACGGATAAGTTATATGAAGTAGCTCCTCACTAACGTGAAAATCTGTAATTTATTTAGACGTACGTCTCAATGCCCAACGTTGGCAGCGATATATTTTCTCGGAAAGTTTGGCTCCCGAGTTTGGATCGTGTACGAGTCAGAGCAGCCAATTAATTTTTGTTGAACGATGCACGGAATTAATTATAAGCTTTAATATTTTCGACCTGGTATGAACGTGCTGCTTCTTTAGCGTAATTTATAGCCTCTTCTGTGGTAAGTGCTGTGCGTTGTGCTTCTCATAAAACTTTTGTTGCTCTCGTGGTGCTCGCTACGGCTGGGTTGTGTACAATACCCGAGTTCCTGGGGAAGTAATAAGGGAATGGAAGAGGAGGGTGGAAGAGGAAGTGTACAGAACCCGAGTTCCTGGGGAAGAAATATGGGGAATGGAAGAGGAGAAGGGTAGAAGAGGAAGTGTACAAAACCCGAGTTCCTGGGGAAGAAATATGGGGAGTGGAAGAGGAGGCGACTAGAAGAGGAAGCAGTGGACTCGTGGTGGCGATGCTATTTTCGTGTGTTAGGTGGGGGCTCCTGTTGCACTCCCCTGTGTCTCACGTTACTGGCTGCCCAGCTGTTTGCTTCCTTATCTACGTAATTCCTCTGTTTGTCTCCTGGCCTTCCGAGCAGCATACCTGCGAAGCATTATATTAACACTTTGACTGCGACTACTAAATATTAAGTTCAAAGCCAAACTCAAATTCAAAGTCAATTGTTGTAAATTATTTTGAAAATACCAAACATAATCTGGAGCGTGTCTTCATTTAGCTTTGATTGAGTATTTGTGAAAATTGAATTTGCGAGTACTGGTCAGTCAGCAGCATTATGAAAATAACCTCCGTGTACAATTGGTGGCGCACGCCGTAGTCAAAGTGTTAATGCGTGTGTACAAATTTCCTACCATTTCATGCTCGTTCGCCTTCCAAGCTTCATACCTGCTGCTTACCGTATATTAATACGCATGTTCAGATTTCCTACCCCCATATGCCCAACGAAGTCCATTTACGGAACTTTATTTTTTTAAATGCATTCCTTTTGAAGTTGTAAAATTTTCCGCTGATGTTTGTCTCCTGTCCTTCCAAACGGCATAACTGTGTAACCTTCAATGAATACGTAAGTACAAATTTCTTATCATCGCGGGCTCATTCGCGCTAAAACGAAGTCCAATTACGTCTCACTTGAAGTTGTAATATTTCCTGCTGTTTGCATGTCTTTTATTCACAACACGTACTTGATTTTATTTGAAAAAAATGATGTGGCGAGTGACGATATTTCAACATTGAAGAGAAAAATCCGATCTGTTGAGATAGCTCACGTCTAATTAGTGTAGATTATTTATTTTACGAGTACTTGATATCACGTATTTATAGTAGGTTTAATTTGTTAATCATCCTGCAAAGAGCGGCTGTCACTAAGATATTATTTAGCATGTCTTGCGGGTGTAAAGGCTGCTCGGTTAATTGCTGCAGTACGAGTATGTTATTGGTTTCTTTGACAGATTTAGTGCTATTGTTGTAACATGTTGAACCAATACGATGATATATTATATCCCTTTCTCTGTACCTAGATTTGATCAGATCAGAAAATTATTTAAATGAATGAATAAAAAAATAACTTGCTATATCGAGAAATACCTCGTCAGTGTCAGCCTGACTTCTTTACATAAATGAGAGTAGTTTATGTAAAATGTTTACTAATATTTCGCTGTGTAAGTTTAATCTAAATATTGATTTGAACTGCAATGTGGAAGATTTTGTTGCAGGAGATATGACAAAAACGAAACTGACAAACCAGAAGTGACATAACTTTTTTAAGATCGGTTGTTCTGTTCTGTCGTTGTGGCAGTCTTTTTGTGCCAGATTTGAGAGGTGAACATTTCCACTGTAGGAGTTTAAAAGGCAAGCTCTGTTACCAGGTGAATTTAAAAGGGCAAGTTTAAAGGCACAGCGTTGGATCCAATTCCCGCAGGCACACACACCGACCCGCCTGTTCTCCCATCGCCGGTTAGGCCTAACGTCGTCTGTGACCTGCAGGTTTTGAAGTGTTATTTTCCCAGTGTAATGGACCTCAAGAAAGATGCGCTGAAAAGTACTCTACAGGCCATACTGATGACGTTTAAGAAGCGCATCCTGTTTGGAGTCCCCAGCCTATTTTACACACTTCGCACTTCTTGGAAGCAGTCGTTGATAGTTGTGGCGCAGCAGCAAGTTTTGTTGCATGAAATTTGGTGGGTGTAGCAGTTAGACAGGCAGACAGTCGTAGCCACTTGCAGAATAGCAGCAAATCCCGAGTCTCCATTTTTCCGTTTTCTTGAAGTGCTTATGCTGTCTCTTCTGTTCCCTTCAGGGGGATACAACCATTGTATCCATGGAAATTAGCCCACCCAGGGTATATGTGAAGGCCTAAGCTTAAGGTTAAGTATGCCTTAGTTTTGTTAAAATGAAATAATTTTTTTTTATTTGTTGGTTCACTTCTGTCCTGTTTTTAGCACAGACTACTTTCTTCTTCACCTTTTATCTTGTTTCATGAACTTCTTTGCATAGATTACGTCTTTCCTTGAGCCCATATTAATTGGTGCCATCCTCTCTCCTTTCTTAGGAACGCTTTTTTGTGGTTAAGGAGGCGTAAATTGACATCTAATCAAATATTGGCAGCTGAATTGTCGGTTTCGACGCGGTATCATGGCTGCTCGGTCTGCCATTCTGAACTAATGTTACTTCAAATACATCAACAGGCAGATTATCCACATGCATGAAGTTACTGTCTCTTAACACGTTAGCTGCGATGGGTTAAACTGAAGTTCAATATTCAATTCTAATTTAAAATCAATTGATGTAATCAACTTTGAAATTAGCTAACATTAACTGGATCGGGCTTTTATTTAGCTTTCATTAGTATTTAAAATAAAAAAATGAGTTAGTGACTGCATATGGGTAAGCATCAATACGAAAATCACCCAAGTTACGACCGGTGGGTCATTTCGCAGGAAATGTGTTAATGAGCAGTTCGGTTTTCCTTTCCTCTAGTTCCAGCTGCATGCATAAGAGTTTTTTCATTAGAACTGGATTGGAATTTTATTTCCAATTGAAATTTTAAACTATTTTTCTCACCCATTTCCGTTTTCTGTATTGTTTGGCGCCTTTGTGTTTCTGTTATTTTTGGCAACAACCCATTAATTTTTTTTCCAAGTTCGAGTTTCCGTGTAAATTGCTTTTGGAATTGAAAGCTCTTAATAATAGCGTTTTAAAAAAATTATTGTGTATAAAGAGGGTGCGAGCGAAGGTTGACTTTTGAAGTGTGGCAAGTGTAGCTATATTGTTAGAGGACCATTTGTGAACCTAATAACAATTTCTAACTAAGAATAGGCGAACTCAAGTTCAGAAAATAGTTCATTAACTTTCAGATGAGGAAGAACCTGGGCTTAGATAACTTCTGAAGCGGAGAGTATCCCACGCTTCTTTACGAACTCGAACTGTCACAGGATTTGAAGGTTCACGAGGAACTTGAATTTAGGACCGCGAGAGATTTTGAAGTGTATCTGAGTTTTCAGTGCGACCCAAAATTCAGCGTGGACCAAGACACGAGGGCCCGTGCGTAGCCCTGCAGATGATAGAACAGCAGCAGCAGAGGCGGCATGTGCTTGGGCGTGCGTCGCAATCAATAGCGAGGGGATTGTTCTGAGAGCGTTCGTCGGGCTGGTATCGATCGGCGAGCTCCGAGCAGTCACCCGTTTGCGGGGTGGTAGGGGACCCGTGCTGCTCGCATCGTGCTGCTGCTGCTGCTGCTGCTGCTGCTGTTCAAATGATGCTGCGGCCGTGCTGCAAGCATCGTGCTGCTGTTGTTCAAAGGAAAGGGTGCCTTCCTCCCAGCCAGCAAAGTCGCTGCATGTATTTGGAAATAAGCTCGTAAAGCATTTAAGTTTTATTCCCGGCCAGCAACGTCATTCCATTCATTTGGAAATAAAGCTCTTGAAGCATTTAATGTTTATTCCCGACCTGCAACGTCGCTCCATTCATTTGGAAACAAAGCTCTTGAAGCATTTAAGGTTTATTCCCGGCCAGCAACGTCGCTCCATTCATTTGGAAATAAAGCTCTTGAAGCATTTAAGTTTGTGGCGACAGTGATGCTGTCATACTCCTTCAAAAATGCCCTCTTACGATAGAAAGTGTACAAATTGAAACATGTTTTCAAACGCAAGCACTCTGCGATCGATAACGAAAACCTTGAACTCTTTCCCATGTCGGAAATTGCCGCTAGTGCTGCTACATCTTCTTTAAACGAAGCTTTATTTCTTCCTCATTTTCAATGCGTTTTCATCTTCATTGGGCTCGAGCTTAGAAGTTGAAACAACTAATTAGCGTTAATTTTTAGTGCCGTTGTTTTTTTTTGAAACCATGGGTGCTTTCCGCAATGAAGCTCTGTAGTTGGAGCCAAGTGATCTGACTCAGCATTGGCCAGAACAACTTAGTGCGTATTGTGTTTGTTTCATAATTGTCTTTTATTCTAATTGGTGCTTTTGGACATGCATAATTTTGAATGCCTTCTGACGAAAACCTTCTCAGAGGAAAACATTTCTATAATCGTTAAGTGAGAGAATGAAACTAAATGCGATTGTTATAACACGCGTCAACTAGTGCAGGCCGTTAAGGCTTTCAGCCTTGATTTACCTCAGAAATATAAAGACTGATAAATTATTCTCTTTTTACGCCGAGTGTTCTCCAGAACAACTAATGGTTCGTGATTCTGATAAGGAATGCAGCATCGGGATTGAGGCTAATGAATGTGAACCTGAGATAACGTCATGTCAACATGTAGCAACGTAATGTGAACATGTAGCAACGTAATGTGTCGAAGATATAAGTGTGATGAGAGTGCTCAAGTTTCCTCTCTTTGGAACGCCTGGGTTGCGGCTTGGGGGGCTTGAACCAGCATCTAATATATATAGTGCTCAAGTTTAACTATAGTTGACGGCAACCAGTTAAACTGAAGTTCAATTTTCAACTCCAATTTAAAGTCGATTGTAGTAAGCAATTTTTAAAATAACTAAGAATAACTGGATTGGGTTTTTATTTATTTATGATTAAGTATTTGGTAATTGAGTTCGTGACTAATGAAAATCCCCTGCATGACCACCAGTGGCTCAAGTTGCGGTCAAAGTGTTGAGAAACATTTTATAGTTCGCTCTGGCTAGGTGACCAGATTTTTCTCATCATAACGAGTAAGAATTGGCAGTGGAAGCTATATCATACTTAACGCCTAAAAATTGAATGCCAGTCAGCCGTAGGGCAGGGTCTCATGGTGCGTGATATCTGGAAGGTAACTGACCGGACCTTTAATCACATTGATTTTTGTTGGCTCACTCGGCGTGGGTAACAAGTAATCGATCGAGGTGAGCGTACCTCAATACAATGTGTGGCTTGCATCGCGCTCAGCAGACTGCGTTGTGCGTCGCTCTGGTGCTCTCGGAGCTGTGTCCCGAGTGTTGGGTAACTTTTCTTCTTTTGTGTTGGGTGGCTCTTCTTCTGATGTGTTGGGTGGCTCTTCTTCTGATGTGTTGGGTATCTCTTCTTCTTTTTCGGTATCTTTCCACCGATTTGGTCGTTTGTTTGTAGGTGTAGACTTCCGTGCGCATGTGGGTTGTGTCAGGATTATTAAATAGATGCCTAGCTCTCTCTACCTTTCCAGTTTACACTTCATTTGAAAAATTCGATTATTCAGCTTCCAAAGGGGAGAGGAAACATATCTAGGACATAGCTTGTGTGTTGATCGAATACTTGAACGCATAGGTAATGTTCTTTTTAGCGCGTATTCATTTTTGTCGTTCTTTTCCTAATTGAATAAGTATAGCTTATTTAGGGTATCGGTAAAGAGGAAGGAAGCCATTAACCCGTTCTCGTTTGTGGGTTAAACCCGGAAGTGTTTGAGGGATCTAATTTTCAGTGTAATGAATGATGAATGTGGCTTGCCTGAGTAGTATTACCATTGTGATATTTGAATACGTCTTCTCAATATTTCACAAGATTTAACACTGTTCTAGGCTTTACATTATCAGCCGTCTAAGTGAGTGCCACACAAGTGTTGTAGCAATAAGCAGCCTACTCGATTTCGAGGGTGGCGTAATGTAACTAAAATGTACTTCTTGGAATGTGCCAATAGCGTGCATTCCTGAATACACACAATGGCTTGATGGATTTTTTTAGTTTTCTGAGATTATGTGCGAGGATAATTGTTATGAAATACTTTTTAATTATGACCTTGTATGTTTCAGCACGGAAGATAGAATTATAACATGCCGAAACGTTAGCTTAAATGAAAATAATAAAAATGATCATTTGTACGTTTTATCTTTTTTTTATCTTACGCATGAAGTACCATTTGATTCACTGACTCAGAAATGGTTGTTTGATAACTGATCAAGATTTTTTTTTGAACATGCTTAAAATATACTGTTTTTTTTGCTAATTCTTGGAGTAAAATTTTTTGTGCAAAATCAACTTACTGAAGTTTTCAAGCGTGTTCAAACTTTATTCATGATTTTTTACGCTTGAGACCCTTGTTTTCATCTATTGAATAATACATTTGTGCATAGTAAATTTTTGTATGAATGTCTTGTGAAACTTGCATTGTAAATTGCTTGTCAGATTTACCTATTATTATAACGTTTTATTATATTACGTTATCTCCGCTAGCTACACTTGACAAGAGAACAGCTTATGTTTATATGTATGGAGTTAATTTCAGTGGAAAAAACAAGTGTGTTGTTTACTTTTAACTTCGATGTTTAAGACTGTCACTTCCAAGACTGAGATGATGGCTCATATGGTTTATCAACAATGCCTAACCTCGCAACGAGTTTATTTTAGCTTCTTGTGGAACATCTTCAATCGTCAGTTGAGACGTGGCCGACCAGCCGAACTTATTATTTGATAGCATGAGTGAAGATTTGGGGTGGCCATTCCGGTGATCTTATTGAACAAACCCCACATTTGTGTCGATTTGCTGATCTTGATTGCAGCATTTGAGCGTTAAATTACACTAAAAGAGAAGCTATATGCTCAAACTATTGCTTCTTAGACTTATTTTTTTCTGGTAAGGTTTCATACTTATCCTGTGAAATCTTCAGTCAGGTTCTGTCGCAAAATCCAAATGTTACCTATACTATTATAACGTACCGGTTTTGAGACCAAACCTAGTGTACACCGAAAGCTATGTCCGTAATGGTAACACACGGATTTTGAAACCGAACCTAGTGTGCACTGATACTGATAGCTATGTCCGTCATTGTCCTTTGTGTGCGCGGTGTGGGATAGAATCTGAGTAAGCTGATGATGCACTAGGTCTTGGTTCAGTCAGTGAAGCAGGAAGTAACCAGTTCCGTCGTGATGCCTCGAGTCACGCAGGTCTTGGTTGCACCCTTCTTCCGTGAGTGGTTCTTTAAGGTATCGCGTTTCGTGGGGACGTGAGACGGGGAGCGTGTGATCCGCTTGGTAGCTGTGCCCTGAAAGTTTACTCTCGGTTCAATGTCTTACGCCTAAAATAAGGCACCTGATCGCGTATTGTCATGCCCTCACCGTGCTGCTGGTGGCCTTCGTTATGCAGTTTCTGAATATAGAAGCGGGTATATGGAGACTGTCGTGCATGTCTTAAACTATTTCTCTTCATTACTTTCCGGTTATTTTATTACAGTTTCGGGGTCTCTAGCGGGTGTAATGCTTATATTTGTGCAGTTTCCTACCACACAGCAGCCGTTTTGCCCCTAATTCCAGGCTGTTCGTATTATTCATCAAATTCAATTGACATATCGTCTATTTCTTGCTTTCACCCGCTGTTGAAAGCTGAGCTTTCTTCTAACGAAGTCAAGCTATTGCCCTCACTTACACAACTGTTGTTTAACACGTTGCTTGCGATCCATTGGTGGGTCGTGCTTGGGTTTTTCCTGCTGTAAAACGAACTATCGATGGGTCGTTAGAAAATTTTCAACAATCTTTTAAAATTAATGGTATTTAATGAACCCAGTTGAAGTGTAGTAATTATACTCGTAATATTGCTCGTAATTTTTACTTTAAATTTGAGTTGATTATTGAACATCAGTTTAGCCGATCGCAGTCACCGTGTTAACACGTTTAGAGCGGCGTGACCCACCGGTGGTCATTGAGGAGATTTTCATAATTCTGCTGACCGACCAGCAGTCATTGACTTAATTTTCATAAATACCAAATAAAAGCTAAATGAAGGCACGATTCAGTAAATGTTTGCCATTTTCAAAATTTCTTACTACAATTAAGTTTAAGTTTGAGTTGAATATTGAACTCCAGTTTACCTGCCGCTGTCAAAGTGTTGACACATTTACTGCGATGGGTTAAACTGAAGTTCAATAATCAAGTCAAATCTAAAGTAATTTTTTTTTATCAATTTCATGGGTACTAAACACTAACTACAATTAAAATTGATCACAATACTGCAATTAATTCTGAATTTGAGTTAAGTTCTAACAGGAGTGGTTAAACTTCATAGTTGCAGTGTAGATGATCACTCCGTTGACTGGGTCTGCCTGCGTGGCTCCGTTTGGTGCCGTGCAGCGCGTGCTGGCATCGATCCCCGCAGCGCTGCTCCCTCAGCAACAGCACGCCGCCCTCTCCTCCTAGTCCCCAATTATTGCCATGTAGCCCTCCTTCTGATTTTATTACTCTATCTTCCTTCAGGGCAGCATTTGCTCGATGTTTCTGCCACTTCTGTATACTTTTCCCCCAATTATTGCCCTGTAGCCCTTCTCCGGTCTTAGTATATTACTCTATCTTCCTACTAGGCCGCATTTACTGGATGTTTCTGCCACTTTTGTATATTTTGTCTCCCTCAGGAAAGGCAACTATTGTACCCATGGGAATTAGCGCTCCCAGGAGGAATATGTGAGGTTCCGAGCTAAAACTTAGGTTAGCCTTCCTTCTGTTGAAATAAGACTGTTTTTTTTTGTTTTGTTGAGACCATCTTTTTCGGTTCAATGCTGCCCTGTTTTTTCGCCTACTTCTTTCTTCTTCAACTCTTGTCTTGTTTTATATATAAACTTATTTCACAACTTTCTGCTTCTATACGCCTTGTGCACAGATTCCGCGTTCTCCTAACTCCATACTAAATGGTGCCTTCCTTCTTCCTCTCTTTATAGCACCCATGTTGCGGCTAAGAAAGCCTAAACTGATCTTTTACCATGTTCGTCAATAATTATAATGAAATTTCCGACTTGAACCTTTAGATGGAAAATGAGTGCATGAAGTTGCTATCTCATACTCGAGTCAGTGACAGAAGGGCATTCATGAGGAACAGCGAACTTCATTTCAGCCTACTTGAACTTCTTCAGTCTTGAAACGCTATACGAAAGAAAATAAGAATGTGCAATGGTAAAGAAAATGACTTTTGAAAACCCTTATATAAAAGTAAGGCAGTCTATACGAAGTGTCTAACTAAAAACTTGAAATCGAAAAATTTAATTATCTACTTTATCTGTAAGCTAGAAACAGAAAGAATCATACTATTTCTACTGAGAAGTATTGTTCTGATTCATTGGAAGAAACCGAAATTGGTTGGCGCTTTAATGATGGAATATTGTGGTCTTCCTTAAAACTTAATGCACAGTATGAGTTAATTTTGTAGCAAGGCAAGGTCGACTGGATTTTCATTTTCTATTTTTTTTCTTATTGAGAGGTAGGGAATGTGAAGCATTATGTCAAAGTTTTCCATCTCCACACCAGTATTCTTCGTTTCCTTCGGTATGGTGTGATCTTTATTCCTCAGAATGCTGCTTTTGGACTACGTGCGCCGCGGTTGATGAGAACGGTAAAAATAATAATGAGAATAATAACGATGAGTAAAATATTGCCTTAATTCTACATCGCACTCATGCAGGCACTGTGGAGCGGTCGAAGCTATTGCTGTAGCTGGCGCTGCTTGGATCGATCCTGTGCACTTCAGGGTTCACGCGCTCGCTTCTTTAGCCTCGACATCATCGGTTCTATTGGAGTCTTCCGAAGCATTTTCTTCACAGGGTTGTGCTCTGAATTCCGTTATTGCCATAGAGTTGTGCGTTGAATTCCGTGATTACTATAGGATTTTACTTTGAATTTCTTTATTACTATAGGTTTTTAATTTGAATTTCGTTATTAATGTAGGATTATTCTTTGAATTTCTTCATTACTATGGGATTTTACTTTCAATTTCGTTATTACTATAGGATTTTACTTTGAATTTCGATTTGATCATGGGGCTTTATTAGTGATTATTGTGCTAGGTTAAATAGGGTGACTAATTTTGATCTTATATTTTTGGTTTTGCACAAAGAAGACAGTGCTAGATTAAATAGGGTTACGAATTTTAGTATTTCTGTGGGTTTGCCCAAAGAAGACAGTGTTTAGGTTAAATAGGTTGACGAATTTTGCTCATATTTTTGTGGTTTTACTGGAAGAAGATCGTGCTAGCTTTTGGCTTCAAAATGATCTGATAACGTGTTTACGAATATACATTCTACTGTTGATGTCTCTGATATATTTCAAAGAGTAGGGGGAAGAGATACTTGGCTTAGCATAATGTTCGTTCTTTTTCCAGTTGATAAGCAATCGTAATAATGCTAGTATCAAGGT
This sequence comes from Morinoia aosen, assembly GCA_030386875.1. NCBI lineage: Eukaryota > Metazoa > Arthropoda > Malacostraca > Amphipoda > Talitridae > Morinoia > Morinoia aosen. The sequence goes on along the minus strand of CM059568.1, from coordinate 62,821,653 downwards.
TCCTCTACAGGAATTAGTACTCCCAGGAGGAAAATGTGTGGTCCCTAGCTGAAGCTCACGTAGGCCTTCTTTTTGTTGAAATAGTTTAAGGCTGGGTTTTGTTATGGACCATTTTTTCTCGGTTCATTGCTTTTTTCAGCAATTCTGATTTTATTCAACTTTTATCTTGTTTCACAACCTTCTTTCTTAACTTACTGTTTCTATTCACAGAGGATCTTGTAGGAGCACGCTTTGTGCGCGGTGCGCCGATTCCTTTTCACTGAACTCGACGCTAAATGGTGTCTTCATCGATCCTCTCGAGGAACATCTATGTTGTGGTTACGGAAACTGAAACCTAACTTATAATCTTATCTGCTTGTATCAAGATTACGATAATTAGCTTCCGTGTTATAGATGCCCGTCTGTAGTTGACGTTTGCATCTGAGACAAATGCTTTTCCTGATTCTGTTGAGCTTAGGAGGCGAGTTTTTAAATTATCTTCTTGACGCAACGGTTTAGTCGGCAGAGAAACTTCTACCGACTTGGTTACTGTGGATGCTGTTTTCACCCAAGTCTTGAAGTGTGAGTGCCTTTCATATAAAATTTTCAGCATGGAGCATCTAGCAACCCTGCAAGGTTGCAATGCGTCGACGAACGCGTGATGTTAGCTCACGCGTAAGCAACCTAAGCTAGACTGCTGAAATGTTTCATCTGTTTGTCTTTCTATGTTTGTACCTCTAACTATCGTTTCTTGAAAACGCCATTCTACTTACGTCCTAATTTACCCATTCCATTTAAAGCGATTTGTTTTGTGGTTCTTTTCACTTCCCACGTTGTGCCAGTGCTAGCAAACTCTATCCATCAACATTATCTCTTGTGCTTCTCTTATCGACATGAGCTCTGTTCGTTCGACTATCGATTTTAGGTCTCATGGGCGCTGTTTCGATCACCGTATCCTTTTGTCCCCGCACAAATACCGCCCGAGTTCGGCAGACACAACTAAGGCGAGAGGGATGTTTTACTCCACCTTATACAAGACCTCAAAAACATCAACACGTGAACTGTATAATTTCTGAAGTGATTCTCAGAACCTTCATCAAGTCACATTGATCATTCAACGTTATTATAGCTCTTTGATTTGTTCATCTTAATTGTGGAATAAATTTAATGGAATTTCCCTATCCTGCTCACATGAAATTGAAGCAAAATTGCTGTAAATGTTCTGCCTCAACCGTTGTCGCACTCAGATACTCAGGATAGGTTTGGGTTAATTCGGTTTGTCTATCCCATGCTTGCGATCCCCGGAGATATTGTTAGGATACCCTATCTGTTGATAGGAATTCAGGATATCCATTGTTCGTGCCCGCGTTTTTCAGTTGTCATGCCTTCTTCATTGTCTTTTCTTCCTCAAACATCCTGTTTTATGTTCTGGGTCCTGTATCCTGTGTGGAAACTCATATTGTGCAGAGATTCTCTATTTCCTTAAAGGGATTCTAAATGGTTTTCCTTTCGCTGTCTTGAGATCGCCTTAGTTGTGAATCAGGTAGTCTTAACCTAATTAATGTAAAAATAATCTTTCTTTGCGTCACTCATTTCAACCGTTGATGCCACAAGTTGACTATAAAGTAGCGGTTTAAATAGTTTAATATGACTTGCGTCCCCTCAGGGGGATACAACTATTGTATCTATGGGAATTAGCGCTCCCAGGGGAACCATGGGAGGGCTCGAGCTAAAGGTTAGGTAGGCTTCCTTTTTGTTGTAACAAAATAGGTTTTTGTTTCGTTACGGACCATTTTTTTTCGGTTCACTGCTGTCCTGTTTTTCAGCACCTACTACTTTCTTCTTCAACTTTTTTCTTGTTTCATGAACTTCTTTCCTAGCTTACTGTTTCTGTGCACCTTGTGCATAGATTCCGTGTTCCCTCAACTCCATACTAAATGGTGCCTTCCTCTTTCCTCTCTTGGAACATCTTTGTCGTGGTTAAGGGAGGCTAAAACTTTCTTTATATATATATTTATATATATATATATATATATATATATATTGTCAAATGAAATTCGTATTCAGCTGGAAAATATTATTTTCTGTCGAGCTTTCGAAATTTTAAACAAATTTCGTTTTCAGTACAAGAGACTGAAGTTTTTGGAAGCAAAGTTATGGCCAAAGCAGGTATCCTGGATACAAGGGAAAGATATTACATATAAGATAAACGAAAGCGGACATCGGTGGAACATGCAGTAGTCACAGTAATTATTTCAGTAGTGGTTTATAAACATCCGGAATTTAGAGATATCTATTGTAGGAGTTTGAATTAGTTGTGGAATAGAATGCTTCTAAGTATCTTCTTTCTTTCTTGTTGGAATTTTGAGATATAATTTAATAATTTTGAAAATCTATTTAGTGACCCGTGTCTACTATTTCAACTAATAATATATATATATATATATATATATATGACTTGCGTTGAAAGTGAGTACTCGTATAGATCGTACGAAGTCATTTCATCTATATTAAATTCGATTTTCCAAAATCAAGTTTTGAAGCAGGCATTGTAACGTTACACTGATAGAAACTTTTGGGAGCTTATATGAAAATCGATTTGATCAAAATTTGAGCGGAATCTTTTTGCAAAATACTTCGTGCAGTAGTTCTTGAATAATAATCTTGGTGATTTTGCAGCCATACTCAAGACATCTGAAAGACTTGTTTGTGTGAAAGTGAGCGTGTAAGCGAAAGTAACCCAATTCAGTGAGGGCGGCGTTAAAATTGCTTATTAGCCATGTGGTATAGGTTCTGCCGCCGTGCGGCAAGGACCCGGGATCGAATCTCGGCGCAGGCAGTGGCGATTTTCTCTGTTGGGTATAGGAGAAAAATTCCAAGCACAATACCCCACTCTACCCAGGTGTCTGAAATGGGTACCGGTCTCGACCGGGGGAAAGCGTCATGGCGTCCTGGCGTTAGTTATAAGGCATTTGAAAATCCAATGTAAAAGGTGATATGTATCAGGCTTGATAGGAAATAAAGCATCCGTAGATGCCTTCATTATTATTATTTCCAGCTCTGGACTCGGGAGGTCCAATGAACTGGAAAAGCTGCGTAACAATCGTGTGTCGAGCTGGAGCGTCAGTTCGCTGTGTCCTGCTCTGTGTTATCATTTCACCATGAAGAGCGCATTGTCGAGTTTATTTGCCTTGTGTGGTCACACTTGGATCAAACGTTATTTGCATCGTATGATCAAACTCAACAAAAAGGACAAATTTGAGATAGAACTTAACAAAAAAGGGGCAAAGTAGAGAATTTTGAGAAGCCAAAAGGCCACTGTGGGTGCCCTGAAGAGGACCGTGAGCGAGCTCCGCGCTGCGAGGGTTAAAGCTGCGCGCCCTGGACAGCCCTCGCCTCGGCACGTGTTTTGAGGCCTGCCCTTTAAGTGCTCTGCTGCTTCCATCTCCCTCTGTGTTTGCTGCATTCCCTGCTTAATTATCGCCCGAATTCCGTGTTTAATTATCGCTCAAACTTCGTGTTCCTCGTTCGAAACTCTCGTTAACCGTACGAAATTGTTGGTCTTCTTCCGAAAATCTGGTTTATATTTGGCAAATCTTGTTTGCCATCCGAAATTCATGTTCGCCATCCGAAATTCATGTTCGCCAGCCGAAATTCATGTTCGCCATCCGAAATTCATGTTCGCCATCCGAAATTCGTGTTCGCCATCCGAAATTCGTGTTCGCCATCCGAAATTCGTGTTCGCCATCTGAAATTCGTGTTCGCCATCCGAAATTCGTGTTCGCCATCCGAAATTCGTGTTCGCCATCCGAAATTCGTGTTCGCCATCCGAAATTCATGTTCGCCATCCGAAATTCATGTTCGCCATCCGAAATTCATGTTCGCCATCCGAAATTCGTGTTCGCCATCCGAAATTCATGTTCGCCATCCGAAATTCGTGTTCGCCATCCGAAATTCGTGTTCGCCATCCGAAATTCATGTTCGCCATCCGAAATTCGTGTTCGCCATCCGAAATTCGTGTTCGCCATCCGAAATTCGTGTTCGCCATCCGAAATTCGTGTTCGCCATCCGAAATTCGTGTTCGCCATCCGAAATTCGTGTTCGCCATCCGATATTCGTGTTCGCCATCCGAAATTCGTGTTCGCCATCCGAAATTCGTGTTCGCCATCCGAAATTCGTGTTCGCCATCCGAAATTCGTGTTCGCCATCCGAAATTCGTGTTCGCCATCCGAAATTCGTGTTCGCCATCCGAAATTCGTGTTCGCCATCCGAAATTCGTGTTCGCCATCCGAAATTCGTGTTCGCCATCCGAAAGTCTTGTTCGCCATCCGAAAGTCTTGTTCGCCATCCGAAAGTCTTGTTCGCCATCCGAAATTAGTCTTGTTCGCCATCCGAAATTAGTCTTGTTCGCCATCCGAAATTAGTCTTGTTCGCCATCCGAAATTAGTCTTGTTCGCCATCCGAAATTAGTCTTGTTCGCCATCCGAAATTAGTCTTGTTCGCCATCCGAAATTAGTCTTGTTCGCCATCCGAAATTAGTCTTGTTATCTTCCGAAAGTCTTGTTCGTCATTCGAGATACTGGGAGACTTATGTTTTCGTTTTTTATGAGTTTTCTGCTTTTATTCTTATCATACTTTCTTTCTCTTTCTTTAGTATTCTCTATACCTTGATTTGTTTCGCCATTTCGGTTTCTCTTCATCAGGTTTCAATATTTTTTATGTTGCTTTCTCTTTGACTATGTCTTTAGATTACTCGCTCCCCTCCGTTCGACCCTTCTTAATTTTCTGCTATTGATACCATCTCTTTGTGATTTTGGTTTTATTTTCTGTTCCCTTCAATTGAAGCTCCGATCCTTTGAATCTGACGCGCTCCCATTGCTTTCTTTTAATTTTTCGTATTCACCGCCTCCATCTGGCCCTCACTTTTTGTTACTTTTTCCCTTGTTTTTAACGCTGCCAAAGCTGGAAAGTAAACCCACGTATTTGGTTCGCATTTTCCTTTGTTCTGTTGAAGAAAATTACTAAATTCTGGATGCTTAGATCTAATGCTTGCTGACATTTTCTATAGCGCAGCATAGTTGACACGTAGCGTTTCTTTCATCCTCGCGCATGTTTGGTCATTGAAATTATTGTTGGATAAGTCAGGTCACTGTTGAGATATCCGAGATTTTCCCCCTGCTTTTTTCAAGATCTCGGGAATGATACGTTTAATTAAGCGTAATTTGATCTCACGCGCGGTATTTTATCTTCATATCAAATGCAACACATTGCGGTCTGTCATTTGGCTTTAATTTCTGCACAAGGTGAATCTTGTAGACGTTTATGATGCAATTTGTGCACAGTGCTTCGAGGCAACCGTAGTTCGGTCGAAGCCCGACGATTTTCCAGATCGGGCTTTTCTAGTCCTGCTCTGGAAGGCTTCGCACCCACCATCAACGGATACATATCACACTGGGTCTACCCCTCCTTCTCTCTGCAACACTTTCAGTCTCGGAACTTTTTCTACCAGTCTTCAATGCTACTGTGCATTTTTTCCGTTTTCTTATGTTTTTAGTTGTCCACAAAAGGAGCTGTACGCGTAAATGCTGCATCTAATCGCTTCATACGTGGACACGTTCATTTTTCTTAGGTTATGCTTCATTTTTTTGTGCCTTTCCGCCGTGTTGATTATATCTCAACGTTGAAAGGTTCATTTTTTAAGCTTCTGATGATGTAGCTTCATTTTTTGATCTGATCCAAGCTGTCAATTCTTTTCCTGATTAAATATTTAGGTTTTGTCATGCACCCTGTTTTAGGTGCATATAATTTACAATTCACTTTAATAAAAAATATCGAATTTTTAATCAATCGTATGCTCGCGAAGAGGGATGCCATTCAAATCTAATTGTGACTTGTGCAAGTTTTGTCGACCTACATATTGCTTTAGTTGGGCAAGTCTTTCATACAATGTACTGTGTTGGACTAAATCATTGTCACTCGTGGTGATACTGCTGGTGTGTGATTCTACGCGGATTATTGCAAATTGTGTGGTCGGTCCTCCAGAAAATTATTTGCTATTGAAGCGTTGCACGTGGTACGATACCCATGTGTTTATCAATTAAGGATCTTTGTGTGAAGGCTTTTTAAAAACAAATAATCGTACTTGTATCGTCATAATTAGAAATAAATTGTTTTTCTTTGCGTTCTTTGAAAGTTGCCGTGCTGAAAACAAGTTCAGCTGCCCCGGACGTCTAAAAGGATTGAATGATGAACTCCTTTCTGAATGATGGACTGGACCATATGCCTTGTTTCGTTTCTGACATGTATAGAATTTCATCAGGAAGGATGACAAGGCTGTTGGTATGCTTGTAAGGTTTGCGTGCTGCTGAGCAGTTATTACGTAAAGCCATATGGCTGATGTGCAGGCAGCCTATCAACTCAGTCTGCCGTCTGGCTGCTGCCAGCCAGCGTCGGCCCAGCCGTGTTATTTGAGCCTATTTTATTTTCCTGTGGTCAGTACGCGTCTGGCAGTGACATCGGAAGGGTGTGCGTGTGTGCTGTGTGCCGGTGTCCGGTGGTTGTTGCGCTGTGTTGTTGTTGCTTGCTGGCGTCAACGTCATTGCGCGAGTTTGCTCTTTTATATTTCTGGAATGGAACCTCCAAATGAACAGTCGGTGTACGTTTTCTCAATGTATGAAACTACGCATCAACCTTGAACTCATGTTTAACTTCTGAGATTTTTAAAATCAAGCATTCAATCTTGCAAGCGAATTTCTTACCGAAGGCGATCTATGTTGATCCAGGCGTTGTAAACGTTTTTCCTCAAGTCCCGTACCCCATACAGCTTCAACGCGTGTTTTGTGTTTCAACTCTTTGACCGCAACGTGCGCCACTGATGGCTACAGAGGTGATTTTCATAATGCTGCTGATCTGTTAGTAGCCACAAACTCAACTTTCATAAATACCTAATTAAAGTTAAATGAGGGCATGATCCAGTTAATGTTTCCTTTTTCATAATTTCCTACTCCAATTCACCTTAAATTTTACTTGAATATTGAACTCCAGTTTAACCAATTGCGGTTAAAGGGTTAACACACAGAGCATGTGTTCAGCGGATGCTACGCGACTCCCTTTTTAACACTTCACAACCCTACCGCCTCGCTTGCTCGGCCTCCTCGTCTCTTGATCTTTGTAGTTGCCACCTGGCGATAAGCCCGTGGGTAGAGTTTGTTGGATGGGTGTTGATGGGAAGCTGGCTTATGGATATAGAGGGACAGCTGGGTTAGTGGATAGATGCCGATAAAAAGCTGGGTAAATCGATTGATGTAGACAAATTTGATGGATTAGTGCATTGATGTAGGGGAAAAGCTTGGTTAGTAGGTAGATGTAAAAAAAACGGTTAGTAAGCAGATGTAAATAAAAAGCTGGGTTAGTGGATAGATGTAGACAAAAAAATCCAAAGTAACGGATAGGTTTAGAGAAAAAAGCTGGGTTAGCGGATAGGTGCAACTATAAAAGGTAAGTAAGTGGATATGTATGTTGATGGATGTAGGTGGGTTGGGTGTAAGTGGCATGGTGGATGGATGTAGGGAGGTAAGCGAGTGTGCAGCAAGTAGATAAAAGCAGACGACCGTAGGCGTTCGTCGCATGCACGCGCGGAGCTCAAAATAGAGAAGCGTGCCCGTCTCTGCCAAGGTCCTCGTCTGAACTCGCGTGCTCCTCTACACCTACGAGCTCTCGTGCTGCTGCTGCCGCCGTAGCGTTTGTTGTGGTCAGCCGGAGGTCAAATTCTGTAAAGGTCCAAGTGTGTTCTGATTGATGTTTTCGTTTCGGATTTTCATCTCTATACCTACGAGTTCTCGTGCTGCTGCTGCTGCCGCCGTAGCGTTTGTTGTGGTCAGCCGGAGGTCAAATTCTGTAAAGGTCCAAGTGTGTTCTGATTGATGTTTTCGTTTCGGATTTTCATCTCTATACCTACGAGTTCTCGTGCTGCTGCTGCTGCCGCCGTAGCGTTTGTTGTGGTCAGCCGGAGGTCAAATTATATAAAGATCCAGTATATTCTGGTTGGTGTTCTCGCTCCGGATTTTCATAGTACTTTGCGTCGTCGTAGAAGTACAGCTTGCAGTGAAAGTTTAGCCAAGTTAGCTACGTTATGTTTTCTTTTTTACGGTCAAGCACTACAATTTTATTTGACTCGAATTAGCTGGAGATCTTCTGATGCCGGTTTAACTGCCACAACGACTTACACTCTGAAAATCCAGCCTTCGAACTTTTCGTCTGACTATGATACTCTAGAGTTAGACCAGGGGTTCTCAACGTTTTCCTTGTCGTGCTCCGTTTTAGCTTCATGGTGTATCTTTATGTACTCCCGGCACAATTAAAGGTTTAAGAAACTGTAAAAATGCACATCATCATTTATAATTATATATACCTGTACAGTTGTATGTATGTCTGGTACATTTAACATATGTAGTATGTTAAATGTACCCCTACGGGTACATGTACCCTCGGTTGAGAAACCCTGGGTTAGACGGCAGCTGCTGTTGAATGCGAGTATGTGGAATCTGTGAAATAGAAAAAAGTTTATTTCCAAAAAAGTTGATATGATGTGTATAACATTTGGTTTTAAAATATATTACATGAGGATCCTTAGTTGATATTCACACATAGGTATCGTAATACCCATGTTGAAGATGTAGATACCTGTATATAGGGTCGCGGACTCGTCTTCCAAGCGAGCTGTTGCCATAAAGGATGTCCAGTTGAGGAAAAAGAATTGGTAACTGTTAGTGTGTAATGCACTGGAAAATTTCGTGTTGGTTAAATGAACCACGAAAATTCATACGTTTTGAATGAGACGAATATGATGTGCAGTAACTTGAAAATTAGCATGCGAAAATGAGTCTGTTGCCTAGATAATCTTGATACATTGCTAAGATCGTCAATGTTTTTTGACGTACTCGACCTTCCAAACACAAGGATCGGTAGCTTTAAGTACAGGTCACAGTTTTGTTTTACTTCCCTTGGAGTTATTTGAATTGCGTGCGGCTGTCGATCTCCTGACCACAGCAGACCCGAGTTCAAGTTCTCGAACGCTTGACATCGCCGTTACGGTAGAGCCTAGTAGACTTGCCTACTTTGCATGCTAAGCACTTACTAAAATTTTTATATTTTACTTAATAAATCACTAATTTATAAAGCCCGTGGCGTAACTCACCACTCTAACGAACTCGCGCTGTTTGTTGTATCGCCACCACGAAGTCAATTGGGTGAAAATCTGGCTCTGGACCAGCTGGCTGAGTTCAAGTCCGAAAAGGTTCAGAGCTGTGGTGAATGCTGATGTCCATACCAACTTTGTGTTATGCGAGATGAGGTTGTGGAGGAAAGGACTGGTGGACCTTTGGTTCAAATGAAGTTTTCTGGAGTCGGATGCTCTCCCGATATGGGAAGAAAACGAAACATTTGGCCCTTGGCACTTCACGAAAGTATAAGATTTTATTGCGAGTCGTACGATCATCCCAAAGACTAAAATTGCTATTAGAATAGGTATTGGAATTTTATTATTAATTCCAACTCTTGAAAAGTTCTCACCATATTGTTGTGCGGAATTCCATTTGCATTAGCCATTTTAGGGTATATTGAGTTGAAACAAGGTTGCGCGCTAGGCATGGAACAGAAGTAAAGGGTTTACTATGAACTGAACTCAGTGGGTATACACCGAACTTGGTGCCGCATCTCCAGTATCTCCCTGGCGTTGTGACGTAAATTGAAGACTACGAAGAGAATACCCCAAATTAGCAGTGCGCTACTGGAGCGATTTACGGTATAGCCTCCTACTGATGTTTGATGCTTTGTTTTACCTTTTTTGCATTAGCGCTTGAAAGCGTAAACTCATCTCCTAGAGGGAAAATATGAGGTCCCGAGCTGAAACTTCATCAGGCTTTCTTTTTGTTGAAATAAAAGGCTTTATTTTGTTGAGGATCATTTATTTTCGGTTCACCCTTCAGGAACTATTAATATACAACTATTGTATCAATGGGAATTAGCACTCCCTGGGCCCCTCAGGGGGATACAGGTATTGTATCTATGGGAATTAGCGCTCCCAGGGGGACTATGTGAGGGCCTGAGCTAAAGGTTAGGTAGGCTTCCTTATGTTGTAATAAAATAGGTTTTTGTTTTGTTACGGACCATCTTTTTTCGGTCCACTGCTGTCCTGTTTTTCAGCACCTACTACTTTCTTCTTCAACTTTTTTCTTGTTTCATGAACTTCTTTCCTAGCTTACTGTTTCTGTGCACCTTGTGCATAGATTCCGCGTTCCCTCAACTCCATACTAAATGGTGCCTTCCTCTTTCCTCTCTTGGAACATCTTTGTCGTGGTTAAGGGAGGCTAAAACTTTCTTATATAATAATAATAATAAGCACTCCCTGGGGGAAAATGTGAGGGCTCGAGCTAAGAGTTAGGTAGGTCTTCTTTTTGTTGGAATAAGATATTTTTTGTTATGTTAAGAGCCATCTTTTTTCGGTTCTCTGCTGATCTGTTTTTCAGCATCTCTTAACTTTTTTCAAGTTTGATCCTGTGCGGGCACTCAAGTTGTGCTAAGATTTCGTTCCCTAAACTTCATATGATAAATGGTACCTTCATCCTTCCTATCTTTGAACCACTTAATTGTTGTAAGGGTCGCTGAAACTAACTCAAAATCAGTCAATCAAGTATGAATTCATGTTTTTGGTGAAATTCATTAATAGTTTGAGAAATGTTATGGTAGTCTCAGTATCGATTATTTTTTTGGGACTCTTTACTGGTAGGTAAATGTTGTTTCGGTACCCATAGCGGTAAATTTAAACATATCTCATCTCATTCCTCATTTGAAACCATAAATTTTTTTATTCTTTTTGTCTTATAAATGCTTACCGATTTAAAAATTTACTCTGAATACAATTAACCATTTTCGTTGATGGTTGAATGAATATGCGAGACAGAGTAGTACATTTTCATACATCAGGAAATCTATTTTTAATCCCTCCCGTTGGGGTAACACCCTCATTAGGGAGTTCATTTTCACTCCCTCGTTGGGAAACAAACTTGTCTAAGCAATTCCAATCCAATTTGAGAGACAATTTCAATCGTCGGTTGTGAACACTATCTTGCAATGAATTTAGCATACCACAAAAGTAATAAAGCATCGTACCATGAATTTGAAGTTGAGTAACAATTTGGTATTATAGATCAAATAAATTTAGTCCAGCCTTACTTCACTGTACAATTAGCACTCACTAACGTACATTTTCATAGGATATGCATTACAAGAGCTGCGTGTCAAATAACCTTCAATCCCATCACCGTTAAATTGGCCCGCCTAAGGAGACGCTGGAGTAGGCCTCCTGTCGGAATGAGTGCTACGCTCCAAGGATGCTCTGACGACGCCCTATCAGTTATTAATGGCCTCTGCGAGAGACACGTGCAAATGAGCGCCAGACGAGGTAGCGACGCGATACCGTGCTCTGAGTAATGCAGTTCCGTGCAGGAGACGAGTAATGCTCGTATCCATTGCATTGATATTTATTGATTGATATTGGAGCAGTTTTCTTGCTCATGTGAAGAAATTTCATCAGTTATTGATACCATTGCATTGATATTTATTGATTGATATTGGAGTAGTTACTCTTGCTCATGTGAAGAAATTGCACCAGTTATTGATGCCATTGCATTGATATTTATTGATTGATTGATATTGTACCAGTTCTTCATACCATTGCACCATTCATGTGCTGGGAAATTGTATTCCCTTCTCGCGAGGTAGAATATGCCTAAGTGTTCGGGACCTCACGAATGTGCCCTTTGTCTTCCCAGTAACCGTGTATTTAGTTTAGATGTGCTTGTTTTTTGACAGATACAAGTTGAATGAGTTGGTCTAATGAAAGAAGAATTAAATCCCATTAAGGAACACTTGGTTGCACCTGAAACAAAAAATGCACTAGTTTCATCAGTCGAAGGATGAGTATATTTTTTTTAGAACGCCATGTATATTTGATTCAAAATGGGGGAAAAGAGTGCTTCCAGCTGTTACTGTGTAGTTCATAGATATTACTTTGTAATAGTCGATTGATGAGTATGAGACCGAGGACAATTTTATTGTTATCTTCATATTTTTCGATCACTTAGTCCATAAACACCAACGAAGACGACCCGATCTCGACGATGATATTATTATTTTCATGAGGCACGCACATTACGTCGCTTGTTCAGTATAAAATTTCAAGCGTTTTTTCCCTGGGCAAACAAACGATCTTATGTGAGCAACATGGCACGTCGATTAGGCGACTGTTCGTTCACCTTCCGTAATTGGTCAGCCAGACCAAGGGTGCGGAGGCGCAACCTTCGTACCTCTTCATTGAGCCCTATTGTGGCGTGGCAACATTCGAGAGGCAATGCCAAGCGTGAGTTGTGAGCACTATCCAATATTGGAATATTTCTTTTAATACACGTTCTGTGTTCGGAGGTTTTACAGACCATGCCAAGTGTGAGTTGTGGACACTTTCCTTTTAATATACGTTGTGTGTTCGGAGTTTGTACCGGACTATGAAATGCGTTTATGGTTATTGGCTGTGTTTTGTTCCGATCTGAAGCAGGCTCTATTTTATAGTGGCTTTTTGAACAAGCAATTTAAAGCAGAAACTCTCAAGGACCGAACAAAACCAGTTATCTATTTGATTTTTCCAAGTAAAGGAATTTTTTCATCTCTGCTGCTCTCTTGTAGACGTTGATATTCTGGGGAACGGACGTACACGGGAGTTATTGATGCTGGATCTATCGCAGCATCAACTCATCTTATTTGTATGTTCTTGGACTCAGTGCTTCCGACGAATACGTTGGTCAAACACAGCCTGCAATGTTTCGATTTTACTGATGTGAATGTAACCTTTGCCCGGAATCGAACACATGCTCTTGATAGCTCATTAAAAATCCCCTGTTAATCTTGACGCGATCATGTTACGTGGTAAACTTTTAACTCTCATAATCCCGAAAGCATGCGCAACCTTGGACGCGCTCGTAAGCTCAGTTTGTGTGCCGTGATGTTGAGGGATGGGTGCATTGCCCTGGTGCCCAGCTTCCTGTGTGGATGCAGAGGCATTTCCTACCCGTGCTTGTCTGCTGCTGCCTCTACGCACTTCCGCCGCCGCTGGGACACGCGCGCACCTCCCTGGAATGTAGCTAGGAGAGCGACTGGTCTCGGCGTATCACTTTGTTGGAGTTGTGGGCAGTCGTGCGGGGTAGTGATGGTACGCTGTGAAGTGGGGTTGGTGTGCCGCTGTAACACGGTGCTGGTTCCAAAGATGGTCCAAAGGGCTTTTTAGAATTATTTTTTAGTCCAAGGGCTACAGGGCTTTTTAACAAATGTTTTTCTTCGAAGATGTTCAGGAGAGCTTTTTGATATTTTTTGTCCAAGAGGCTGTGGAGGGCTTTTTGAAATTATTTTTTAATGGAAATTGTTCGAAAAGCTTTTGTGGAGCGACTGTAGTTTACGTGAGGAAATTTTAGTGTTGCAAATGCGTGATGACTGGCATTTTGGTAAGCTATCCCCTCAGGAGCGTACAGCTAGTGTATCTATGAAAATTGTCGCCATCAGGGAGAAAATGTGAGGTACCGAGCTTAAAGATAAGCAGACATTTTTGTTAACATAAGTAGAGTAGATTTTTCGTCATGTTGAGGACCGTCTTTTTTCGGTTCACTGCTGTCCTGTTTTTCATCACCTGCTGCTACTTTTCCATCAACCTTTGTCTTGTTTCTTCAAGTTCCTTTTAATTTAATGTTTCTATACGCAGGGTATCCTGTGTGGGAACACACCTTGTGCTTAGATTCCGTTTATAATTCTCTCCATACTGACTGGTACCTTTTTTTTTCTTTTTCTTGGGAACACCTTCGTTGTGGTCAAAGATGCCTAAACTAATTTATTTAATTCATTGTAAACGAAATCGCTTTCGCAGGAAATTTGCTGTGTGTTACTTAAAAGTCGATTTCTTTCGTAATTACTGTAAGCTGTGGAAAAATCATGGGCTGGAAAGTGACGTGTGAAAATTGAAAATATGCATTCGTTAAATGTTAGAGCCTGGCTTGATCGTTTACTGTTGTCAGTTACAAATTTATTTCAAATGTAATTGTATTATTCTGTATGCTTGAAGGATAAGCTGGATGTACGAGCATCGATAAATTCCCAATAACTTGATTTAACAGACCGTTGCCAAAGTAGGTTACGATAGCACAGGTGTCCCCTGAATACGCTCGCTGCTGATATAGGCCTTGTTCAAGGTTTGGTTTGATTGGCGGGGCAACCTTGTAAGCTGCCGAGCAGGTGCTGCTGGCAGGACTCGCTGTTGCAGCTGCCGCCAGCTTAGTTTGTAGTGTGGATACATTGTTGGTCTCGGATTTAAAAAGCGCTAAACACAATTTAACACTTTGACTGCGACGTGCGCCACCGGTAGTACACGGAGGTAATTTTCATAATGCTGCTGACCGACCAGTAGTCGCAAACTCAATTTTCATAAATACGTATCAAAGCTAAATGAAGGCGCGATCCAGTTCATGTTCGGTATTTTCAAAATAGGTTACTACACTTGACTCTAAATTTGAGTTTGGTTTTGAACTTGATATTCAGTAGTCGTAGCCAAAGTGTTGAAAACACAATTTCGCTCTATTTATGGGGTTTACAGACTCGTCACAGGGGTGTTCTAAGCTTGTGTATTGTTGTTTGCTTATCATGAGTGGTGGTTTAGAAGTAAATCGTGGTGTTGACGTGTTTCGCCGATCCTTAGTAAGAAATTAAGGTTGTCCTTTAGAGTTTGTTGAGGCCCCTATGATGCTGTGGATGGTTATAGTGGAATTTCATTCTGATATTTTCTGATAGCGTCATTCACTTGTAGTTGTTGTCATTTTGTTGATGATGGAACAGTATTTTCCATTCGTTCTTCCCGGGCTCAGTCGACTCAAAAAGTACCCATTGATAGGAAACCTGTTATTGCGTGACTAGAAAAAAGTTGTATTCCTGAAAATAATGTGGACGAGAGCTTGAATTTCACGGTGAAGAAGAGTAACACGTTGCTTGCGATACGAGCCATCGATGGGTCGTTTGAAAAATCCTAACGATCTTTTTTAAATTAATGGTAGTTAATGGACCCTGTTCATGCTTGGTATTTATAAAATTACTAATCACTTTTGACTTTAAATTTGAGCTGAATATTGAACTTCAGTTTAACGTATCGCAGTCGACGTGTCAAGTATACGATTAAAAGTAATTCGGTCAAATGCTTCAAGAACTACGCGCGTGCCCTGCAGGGAGCACTGAACTGGACGCAGCTGGCATTGGAGCGCACACCTGCGCCACCGGCACCTGGTCGTCCGCTTGGAAAGTGAAACTGTTTACCTGATCAACACCGCTCTCGTGACTACTGACGCCAGTGCCACCCATACCGACTCGTTGTGTGCATGCAGGCCCACCAACGCTGGTTGTATTGCCCGCGTTCTCCTCGTCTCGTTCTACTGACGCCATCCACTCCGGATGTATTTGTAATCGTCACATTTTAGCGCAGACCGACTCGTTGTGTGCATGCAGGCCCACCAACGCTGGTTGTATTGCCCGCATTCTCTTCGTCTCGTTCTACTGACGCCATCCACTCCGGATGTATTTGTAATCGTCACATTTTGTTCTAAAGTTCGTACACTTGAACTGCGACGCGAGCCACCGGTGGTACACGGAGGTAATTTTCACAATGCTGCTGACCGACGAGTAGTCCCAAACTCAATTTTTCATAAATACTTAATCAAAGCTAAATGAAGGCACGATCCAGTGAATGTTTGTTATTATCAACATTGCTTACTACAATTGATTTTAAATTTGAGTTAAATGTTAAACTTGTTCTACCTGTCGCAGCCTAAGTGTTGAGTTGTAGCTCTGCGCCGCGTTGTGACTACTCACAAATTCGTTGCGATTTAAAGTTTTATTGTCGCCTTGCTGGTACTAAGAATTTCTTGCAATAAATAAATGCACGGCTGTCAATCTCTCAGCATCTGCCGCCACAGCTGTTGTGCAGCTTTCAAGGCTGTTGGCACCCGCAGTAAAATGGATCGATTCGTCTTGACAGTCCTCGGTAGTGCGTTTCGAGTCAGGGATTTTGCGCTCATGTTGTTCTTGAAGGTTTTGTGAGAGAAATTATTCAGAAGAGGCAGTAACTCGCACAAAATGGAACGTGGGTTCTTTGTAGGCATTGACGATAGTATTAGTTATTCTGTGAAGGTGCGAGTTGTTTTGAATATCGCTATGGTGCGTAAAATTAGTTTTAATCTTATTCAAAAAGAATTTCTAGTTGTAGATTTCAGTTTTCCGGCGTATTTTGAACTTGTCATTGTTTATCAATTTCGGCCCAAATATTCTGAATAATTTTTATTGGAGTTTAAATAGACTTCTTTCCAGTTGGTGTTCAGACAAAGATGGCGTGGGGTGCAAGGAAGGTGTTGCATGTGAAGAATTATATTGGCTGAGCTGGTCGTTCGTTTCACAGGTGTGCAGAGGCAGTGTGTGTGGTGGCAGACAGCGGCGCGTCTGGGAACCAATTGAAGCACTTTTTGTAGCTTTACTTCACCAATCTATTTTTGTTGTGATGAACTTTACTCTTCGTGTGTACAAGTGTTTATCCTTTCATGCGACAGTCTTGTGTTACTTGTCAAGTGGATCGCACGGAATGTCTTGTACACTAACATTTTTCTTGTTGCAAGTACTGATTGTTTTTTACTTTTTGCTCCGCAGTTGCATGTATACCTCCTTGATGGCATTACTTACTCTAGTGTAGCTTTTATCAAATTTTCAGCTATTCTCTTCATGATCTCAATTTCTGATTACTTGGTAACGTGTGTTCAGCTTTTCTAGTGCAAGTTGATACGAATTAAAGAGCTTTCCTTTGTTGCGATTTTGGGCATTCAACAAGTGAATATGAAATAACTTCCAGTGATGTAAGGATTGCCTAGAGCCTGCGAGTAACCACTTGTGTTCGTTGTCGTTGAGTTATTTTCCATCTGAAAGCACAGTGAAGAAGTAAATTTCTATTGGAATGCATGTTGGAAAATCCAGTTTCGATTTAAAAGTACGTTGAAAAGCAAATTTCGATCTGAGAGCATGTTGAAAAGTAAATTTCGATTTGAAAGCACATTGAAAATCCAATTTTGATTTGTAGGCAAATTGAAAAAGCATATTTAATAAAAGTGATTATACATCGTGAGTACTCAATTCCTGTTGCAAAATAACGGTTCAGGCGTGAAGTTGCTGCTTGCAAGCAGATGGAAGAAGTTTCAAAGTTAGTGAATTATTGATGCAGGAAACTCGTCAAGTGCTGGCACCTCAACTTCGTTCTCAATGTTATAACGAGTCACGCTGCTAGCTCATGTGGCTGGTGTCAGGACAGATGTTTACCTTACCACTTGACAGCGTAGGCTTACTTCCAGCAATTGATCATTTCTATGGTAGTCTTTGACGTCAAGTCGACGACGATAGACATTGCTTTTAACCTCATGCGGTAGAATTTATTAGTGTAACCTGTATATCCACGTGAAATACCTTCGATTAGATCACTCTGGAACCGCTTCAGATACTTTCTCTTTATATTTCTTGATCCTTGCGCAAAATTTGAAATTGCATTACACTTCGAGACGCTAAAAGCTGCACTTTTATAGTCTGTTCAAGTCTCCAGAGTTAAGCGCAGAACGAACATATAACTACTTGTTCGAGAAACCTTTCATCAAATTAGTCATCCGCTAGAAAGACCATTCTGGCGGACTACATTCCGCAATAATTTTGGCGTGGTTAAAATATATTCGACGTCTTTGTGATGCGCTATTGCTAAGTGAACTGTATTATTCTTGACCAAATAACTGATAAATAACCCATTTAAGACCTGTGCTATCGTGCGAGTGTGATTTCAGTGAACGTCGGTTTCGTTAAGGAATCACTCTTAAGAAAACACTTCGAAAACACTTCGAGTGCGATGATGGTGTTGAGTAACACGTGACGTCGGAACCAACGAGTGCAAGGCCCACTTTATCAGGTAAAACATCACGGACAGACTTTCATATGGGTTGTGGCATTATTGATGTGTGGTCGGAGTGTTCGGACAGCATAAGAGTTGGTAATGAGGGTCAGAACTCGTCAGCACGGCAAACATCAGAGGTCTCCCCCACCACCCCCGCAGCCCGTGGTCTTCACATCGTCTGCGACGACGCCTCTGCGTAAGGTCTCGTCCAAGGGCCGCACCATATCGAAGCGCAAGCCGGTCACGCGGGCCGTGACCGCCGCTCTGCTCCTCGCTTGCCCTAATATCACCAACAGGTAACGTGTGCAACTTTCAAATAAGACGTGCTTTCGGTATACCAAGAGGTAACGTTTGCCCCCTTTCAAATAAGACGAGTCGTATTTCAAGGTCCCCAGGTATGGGTAGTGATCGAAACTTGACCTTCAAAAAGAAATGTTCTCGATGTATCTACAGGTAACGTGTGCACCTTTTAAATAAGACGCTCCTTCGTTGGTTCAACGAGATAGTCGTAGGTATCCAGGTGTGGTGATTGATCGCAACCACGCCAATGGTTTTAGCCATCAAATTTTTAACGATTTGAAACTATTCGAGCTATTTTTAACGTGGGACGACTGTTTGATATTTTCCCTAATGTTACCTTAATATGTTGTATTTTCTGTTGAATTTGTTCCCTAGTGCGGTCTTTAGAATTCATTACCGAGTGTCATTTCCTTCCTCGTTTCGATATCGATGCAGCCTGATGCCAGTGCCGATTTAGTGACGGTGGTTGTGATGGCAATATGAGTCCACAAATACTAACTTTGACGTCACTATAATCCAGCGGCTGTTTAATAGCTAGGCTACTTCAATTAACGTTATTAATTATTAAGTTCGAATAAGATTGATTTTTGGTCCACTCTAACCTGGCTGGTATGCAGCCGCTTTTTAATATTTTTAATTTAAACATATCGCCATAGCCATGTGCTCGCCATAGCCATGTGGCTATAGGTTTCTGCCATCGTGCGGCAGACCCGGGATCGAGTCCCGGCGCTGGCGGTGGCGATTTTCTCTGTTGGGTATAGGGGAAAAATTCCAAGCACAATACCCCACTCTACCCAGGTGTCTGAACCGGGTACCGGTCTTGACCGGGGGAAAGCGTCCTGGCGTCCTGGCGTTAGATATAAGGCATTTGAAAATCCAATGTGCAAGTTGATATGTATCAGGCTTGATTGGAAATAAAGCATCCGTAGATGCCTTCATTATCATTATCATATCTAGAGGCTTAAATACGCTAATATTCCATTTTAATGTTCTTACTATGGACGTCGATTTCGAAAAAAAATTGTATGTTGGTAATTACTATTCAGCTTGTAGTGTATCAGTTTGTCTGGCATATATCGTAGAAGTTTTATGACATCATTCGACTGCAACAGGCTATAACTGACGAATTCGTTTAGTGTTCTCTCAGGACACAACCTCGCAACCGTTCATCAAGATGAGTTTTCTATAGACATCGCGACTCTCTAATATTCTAGCTCGTCGCCGCCGTTATACTGGTAATTAATCCAGTATGTCGTGAAGGTGGTTCTTACTAGTGTACACGACGAACCTAGGCTTTCGTTATCTTATTTATAGCTTTACCTCCTTCTGTATGTGTAGAAGTCTGTCCTGCGTATTTAAGTAGCTACTAGCACGAGCGCACCTTTTGGTACGAAACTGGAAATGGTGAGGAATGCCTCAAAGCGAGTTTTAGAGTTGATGGCAATTCCCTCTTTCTGTTTTGAAATTTGTTCTGTCCTTTCTTAGTTGTTCATCAGTTTGTGTTTGTGGTATTTGGTATAAGTTTCTTATATTAATGAAAAATGTTAAAAAATGTTTCCACAGGTTTTTTTTCTAACTTTCCTTTCACTTATACCAGTTTCAAAGTGTACAAACGTAGATCGCGTATGCGATTTATTCTTCGATTGGTTTGCTTGAAAGCAGGACGACTTCATGAAGTGTCTAGACACATTTTTTATTCCTTGCATAACATAGACACTTCAAGTTATGAAAGTTGTGTTAATTTCCATTTGGCATTGCGGCGATTTCACAAATGTTTCCTCCGGCAGGTAAATTAAAAACAAAGTTTTTATGTGCAAATAACTCGAGCGTGTATCGTTAACTGGAGCTCTAAGTGTGCTTGAGAGACTTCAATGCCCTATTAAAGCAAGGAAAGAAAAACGCTTGAAGTATATTGTACACTATTCAAATGAAATGCACTGCTGGGCACTTCATCTGTGAGATAGCTAAGGATTATAACAATTAGTTCAAATCACGAGGATAATGAAGTGAATGTATTATATTCTATCTTTATTCCTTTCAATCATCCGAAGAAAAACAGTAGAAAATGTACGACAATAATCTCGAGGTCACGAAGTCATTTCTGGTATAATTTACTGTACCGACGAACGTCACATCAGGCACATGGGGAAAAGGACTTGAACGTCTGCCCCCTCATATAGTTTCATAATGTGGGTGCTACAGTATTAAGTCTGGATTCCTACCGTCATGGTGTTGAAGGCTCACTTCAAATTGAGTATCCGAGGCATTGTTCAATGGAAGTGCGCTACTGTTGAAAATAGGCCTGCAGGAGCGCGCGGTAGCAGAGTAGTGCTGTCACGCGATGACCATACGTAGCACTGCGGCACTGAGTGCGACCATGCACAACCTGTGGTTTATATGATCTCTGTACTTAATTAACTTAGTTATGGAGTCCTCATAAATGTTCCCACGTATTGTAGTTAACCGTGAACACTTCGTTTTTGAATTTGCTTCAGATTCTGCACAGCGGCGTCGCTAACTTATGATGAAGTGGAAGAGATTTAAGCATGCGTGTCTGTTTTAATTAAGCGTCGAGTTCTTTAAAGACGCTCTTTTAATTTATGAGGCAAACTCCAAAGCAATAACAGTTGATGTAGAAATAGGTATACATGCGTTTCTGATCGCTCGTAGGTGTTACGCGAAATATGTTTTACATCGTGTTCTACTGAATAGTTCTCAATAGATTGCGTGAATATATTGTACAAATTATTTTACATGCTTCAAGGCGTTGATATTCTTTCTGTGTTTTTACCGCGTAATTTTATCAATTGATCTGGCAATGGTTTGGTAAGAACTTCTTCATTTGAGAGTTTGTTGCACCGAACCAGAGCAAAGCTTGTTTCATATTTACGATACTTTCTTCAAATCAACTCAGTTTTGACTTTTTCGCTTGTGCATCAATGCTTTAAGCTGTCCAGTCATAAGATGTAATTGAGGGGCTGTAATCATAGATGCTCCGGCCAAAAAGTTAAGATTGGGAATATTATGTTCAACTCTGAAGCCTATTAAATCAGCGATAGTTTTCACGAGCTAATGTTAGTTTACTTAGCAACTCGATTTACACTCATTATATGTACGTAGGAAAGCTATAGCACAAGTAAAAATGGGAACAAAGCAGCAAGCAACATGATTTACACGTTCATTATACGTAGGCAAGCTGTAGTACGAGTAGATGTTGCAGGATTTACCCGCTCAGTGTAGGTAGGGAAGCTGTAGCACAAGTAGAAGTGTGCACGGCGCAACACGTAGGGAGTAGATGCATGTGTGGTGGTGGTCTTGCCCCGGTTTGGACACCTCAGCTTTAGGCCAGACCAGTCCTGCCCTCGCTCTGCCCTCCCTGCTCCTGCACCCCAGGGTTGCCAGATTGGCCTTCATCCGGCCAAAATGGCTCAGTTCGACCTTTTTTTAAATCGTTTTTATTTTACTCGGCACACAGCATATGGCGACCGAGCAGGGTTGCGATGTGCCGAGTGCTCTTCATGATTAAACTTCACTTCAAAAAAGCATTATTTTTATAAATTTTGCCAGGGCCAATCTGGTAACCCTGGTGCTCTTCCCTCGCATTGAAGTGCTCTGCCGGGCCTGGTCTTCTGGTTTTCGCCTTATCTAAACTAAAGCTCGTTTGGCTCATTATCTATTTTAATTACTCTCTGAATCTAACTTCCCCAACCTGTTAGTGCCCATCTCGTGCGGTCTGGCATGAGTGTTAGTTATGTAGGATCTTTCAGTTTTTTTTTTTGTAACGTCCACCCCCTTCAGGGGGATACAGGTATTGTATCTATGGGAATTAGCGCTCCCAGGGGGACTATGTGAGGGCCTGAGCTAAAGGTTAGGTAGGCTTCCTTTTGTTGAAATAGAATAGGTTTTCGTATTGTTACGGACCATCTTTTTTCGGTTCACTGCTCTCCTGTTTTTCAGCACCTACTACTTTCTTCTTCAACTTTTTTCTTGTTTCATGAACTTTTTTCCTAGCGTACTGTTTCTGTGCACCTTGTGTATAGATTCCGCGTTCCCTCAACTCCATACTAAATGGTGCCTTCCTCTTTCCTCTCTTGGAACATCTTTTTCGTGGTTAAGGGAGGCTAAAACTTTCTTATTTAATGATAATAATTGTAACGTCCACCAGCTTTTAATTGAATCGCAGCCAACCCTCTGCGCTGGCAGCATGGCAGTGAAATGGAAAAAATTGTGCATAATACCAACTTACAATAATAGTGTACAGCTCCTTAACAAAAACTCTAAAATAAAAAAAATTCGTGAAACTACTGCTCCTCGAATCTGTTAATGGAAACTACTACATAACTAACACTTATGTCCTGTGGACCTGAACTGTTGATTCTGTTCGTATGAACGTACCCCCTCAGGGAGTTAAAACTATTGTATCTCTGGGAATTAGCCTTCCCTGGGGGAATATGTGAGGTCCTGAGATAAAGGTTAGGTAAGCCTTCCTTATGTTGAAATAGGAACGGTTGTTTGTTTGGATGCGGACCACCTTTTTTCGGTTCACTGCTGTGCTATTCTTAGATTTGAAATTAATTTAGATTGAAGGACTGTCACGTATCTGGCTATAACTTGAATTTTGCTAAGTTTGATCACGATTCGAGTGGTAGTTTCCATCAACTTTTTTTTTCATTTCATGGTTTTGTTTAGGAGCTTTACTTTCACACAATCATTGTTTGTTTGTACTGTGCTCATATTTTTCATGTCACTATCATGTTTCGTCCAGCATCACGCACTAACAATTCCAAATTTAAAATTAAATAGATACATTTTAATTGCCTTGTGTTGAAACATAGCGCACCTCGGTTGCTCCCAGAACGCATACCAAGTGTATTTGTTTGAGAACTATCCAATTTATGGGTTTTCATTTCGTACACTGATACAATGTGTCTAGCGTCGTACCGTTCTCTTCTTGTCTCTTTTTACTCCTGTTGAATCGTTTCTTGAGCTCCATTTTTCAATACGGAGCTGTTATATTACCACTAAGTGCACCTTATCTGAGCTTCTCCAGCTATCGTTATTCACTATCATCTTTCCCCAACAATTCTTTGCTCTTTAATGCACTTCTGTCATCGGTCGTTGGCACAGTGGCTCGTTCCATTTTTTCTTTTGGGTTCACTAAACTGTGCGTTTAGCTAATGAAAGTAATCGAAAAAACCCTTTGCAAGATATTAGTGTACTTGTTTTTATATGAATCATTCATTTAAAAAAAAATCGTGGTTTTAAAGCCCCACCAATGGCACCCAGTGGTATTAGTATTAAATTCTAGTATTAGGAATATGAATGAAATCCTTTATCAATGATACTGTCGAGCAGGGTAAAATAAAATGTTTTGATTGCTTCTAAATCGAAGGAAATGTGCCTTAGTAAAGACTTCAAAATTCTTAACAGTAAAATTCAATTTTAAAACGAGCTGACACACTGTATTGCTGACCGTATCTAAACCTGACATAAAACAGATTAATTTCTAAAAAGCTTCCTTCACGTGGTTACTAATTGTTGAATATTATATGACTTAGAGTTGCCTTGTTTTCTTGCTTGACTTCTCATTTAATTTATTGATATAAGCCATTGGAATGAGCTCATTTTACTGAATTCTGTTTCTTCTTAATTTTCATCTGCTTTTTACAATCTGGAAATTATTCATTGTGTTTTCTCTTACTCTCCGTTTGATTTGATGTCCGGTTTAATTTCTTATTTAATTATGAAGAAAAGGTTCCCGCCATTACAATTTCATCAATATCGACTGAAGTAGCATGGGTAAAACCGCCCTTCGTAGGTCTGGGTTAGCATCCCCTGTTCAGCAATCGTTTTCTGTGGGAAAGTGAGAGCGGTCACAGCTTGCGATGTAATCACTGTATCTGAATGCGTATTTCTGTGCAGTGAAGTTAGTTAAAACCGTAGTTGAAATGTGTAATGTCGCCTATTGTTGCTTGGGCTGGTTATAGAATTTATGCCCTCGATTCATCAAGGCTACTCTTCGTGATTTTTCATTTGGGTTCGCCCATGCTATGGTTTTCTTAGAGAAAAAGCCAGCTGTGAGTAAAAAGTCTAGGGAACTTATGAGCCACCTTTCAAAATTGAAAGGGAATTTTTGGACGAGTTTAACACACATGTTAATGTTTTTTCAACTCAAGTTTCCTTCCACCTCAAACTCGTATTTTATAATCCGTTATTGATTACTTATTATTCTTGACGTGCAGTGCATGGGAGTTATGTAATGATCCGAAGCATCGCTTGTTTTCTGGACTTATGCAGTTACAACTGCGCTTCACCATACATACAAGAAAAATTGTTTTCACCTCAATATTCGCCGATGTGTTTCACTTCTTTTCTGCTTCTTACTGGTGCAGTTGTAGGCATTGAACTTGTGAAAATGAGATTATGAGTGTTTGATCAGCGCGATGGAATGCTAGGAACTGTGGTTGAATAGTGAGCTTGCTTTGTATTTTTGGTGGGAGCTAGCTGGGATGTTAGAGCTACCACCATCCAGTTGTAACGTTACGTCTGCGAATTTTACTTTGCCTTTGATATTTATACCTAGCGGTAACGGGCTTTGATGTTGAAGCTGTTATTTTAATCCTTGTTTAAACCCCCTTATTTTCTGATATTGCATCTGGTTGAGTGTCGTTAATTGCTGTTACACACTCAGTGTTTAGAAATGTCAAACTGGAGAAAATTGAATACACCGATAAAACGGTGGTGAAACGTATATAATAGTAATGATAATGATATAATAATGATAATGGTAGTAATAATAGTAGTCTTAATGATAGTAGTAATATTAATTATTGTTAGAGGCATTGACAGCGCCGTTGCTGATGCTGGCAGGTGCATCTCTCTGACGATTGCTGTATTGCTGACGGTTGCTGCATTGCTGACAGCTGGAGCTAGTGGTGTTCCTTTGTTCCTCTTTGTCTCCAGTGTCAACATGTACGCCTGCGTGTGCCGGTTACCTCAACGCGGTATTCATTTTGTGCTAGTTTTCTACGTCCAAACTAGCGTATTTTATTCTCGAGTACGCCTCGCACCCTTCATAGCTATCTGCGTGAATTTTAATGCTTTATTTCTTCCTCTCTTTGAAACACTCTTATTGTGATTATAGAGGCTTAAGTAAACTTTGGGTATCGTTTAAATCTTTTTTTTTTTGCCTGTTCTAAACGATTTTTTTTTCTCTTCTTTGAAATGTATTTGAGATGGAAACGTCGTCTTTATTAAGTCCTAAACTAGTTGACAAACTTGACGATCGTCAGACGCGTGTCTTCATTGTATTACGTCGGTTTTCTTTCCTCTGAGTTTGATAGAGAAATATTTATATAAGTGTCGATTTACTTGTGTTGCATAATAGCCTAATTCACGGGCGTGCTTAGATTTGTTTTTGACAACGTACTAGTGTAGTGTTATCTTTTATTTAGTTCAATTTACTAGAGTAGTGTTATCTTTTATTTAGTTTGATGCACTAGTGCAGTGTTGTCCTTCATTTAGTTTGATGTACTCGTGCAGTGTTGCCCTTCATTTAGTTTGCACTTTCATGCATTTTGACTAGTGTCCATGGTTCGTAACATCCAAATCTTTGACTAACCAAAAATGCTCGTAAGTTTATGCCTGCATTATTTTCCCTATTAAAGGCTAGCATTTCGCATTATATTGTCCCCTCAGGGGGATACAACTATTGTATCTATGGGAATTAGCGCTCCCAGGGGAAAAATGTGAGGGCCCGAGCTGAGAGTTAGGTAGGCCTTTTTTTTATTTGAAATTATATGTTTTTTGTTGTGTTAAGGACCACCTTTTTTCGGTTCACTACTGTCCTGTTTCTCAGCACATTTGACTTTCTTCTTCAACTTTTATCTTATTTCATGAACTTCTTTCCCATCTTACTGTTTCTATGCCCTTTCAGCATAGATTCCTCATTTTCTCATCTCCATACTAAATGGTGCCTTCCTCCTTCCTCTCTTCGATACGCTCTATTTTTGCAGCGGTTAGGGAGGCTTAAACTAACTTATAATCTAATAATCTAATCTCGCATTATATTGTTCAACATTAGTACTGTAAATGCTGTTGACAGAAACGATAATTCAATGTAGAAATGAAACGCATGTTAACATGGAGTTTGTTTTCGTACTCTTAGAAGTTCAGCAATTACGTTAAGAATTGATGACTGTAACTCAAGCCTAATGGATGGTTAGTCATCTTTTTGATTAGGGTTACCTTTACTCGTAAGGATTTAATACCAATTTTGCATTTCGTCATTTTCATGGGCCTCGCAGAAAGATCACAGTTGAGGGATATCCCTGAAATAACTCCTCAGCTGATCCTGACCTTTACTACGAGCGTTGCGGCCCCATTATTATCTTGCTATGTATGACAATGATCACGAGGAGGTCAATGAAATATGTTCTCAAAATCACGAGGTGTCGCTCATTCCACTAGTCGAGCAGAAACAGTTAAGAAACGTCTGGCTGAATGCGTCGCTCTTATGAATCAATTGTCCATTAAGATACATTGTTCAGAATAGCATTCACTCACCTCTTGGGGGTTACAGCTATTATATCTATTGGAATTTGCACTCCCGGGAGGAAAAGGTGAGGTCCCGAGCTAGGGCTTAGTTTGGCTTTACTTTTGTTGAAATAGAATAGGTTGATTGTTTCGTTGAGGGTAATCTTTTTTTTTTGTGCGTGTTCAGTTCTTGTTTCGTTTTTTTTCGTTTTTTTTCAGTACCCATTACTATTTACTTCAATTTTTATTTCGTTTCATTGACTTCCTTCCTTACTTAGTGTTTTTATGCGCGGGGCTCTAGTGTGGGAACACTTTGTGAGTAAATTATCCTTTCCTTATTCTCCATTCTGAATGGTATCCTCATCTTCCCTCTCTTTGGTACACCCTTGTTGTAGTAAAGGAGGCTTAATCTAATATTTTTGCTAATCATTCACTCACACAAGAAGTATTGGAGATAGCTTTTTCTCTTTGGGACTACGCGGTCGTTTAAATCATCTATCATCTTTCATTAAAGCATCAGTAACATTAGTTTCTGGAGTCTTGAGAGAATTATGTGTCCTTGTTTGAAGGTTCGAATCCTTATTTTCCTTGTCCTTTTTTGTGGCTGGTGGCTATAGCTTTACGCACATGGACTCTATATCCGACGCTGTTTTTCAATTGGCGCCTCAATCATGGCCACTTCTCGCATACGTTTGACGGCTGCGGTGATAATTCTAACATCACCTTGAACGCTTGTAGCAGATTGCCCTTTATTTATTTATTCACTGATCAAAATATATTCTTTTTTAAAATTCATTTGAATTTTGTCGCGCTGCTCTGATGAAATTTGTAAGGTTTGGTTTGTTGGTGATCTCGAGGCAAACGAACGTTGGCAAGCTTTGAGCAAATTTAGTTGATCAGTTGTATATGCAGCTTGTGGCATAATCTTTCGTTTTAGGATGAATTATGCGAGCTTTCCAATAAATTTTTAACTTAATTGACGAATTCCAATAGAATAAATTCGGTTTAACTTCAACTCGGTGTACTTTCAGTGTGGAAATAAAGCCTGTTTGTTATGTTTAAAAGAAATTGTACGGACTACTCGACGGGTCATCATAGCTAGAGATTTTGACGGATCGAGCGGTAAAGTAACCTTGAGAAAATTATCAACCATTTGTGAGCAAAGCCCTAGTACTTAATTAGACCTTGGTATTGAGTAAATGCATAATATTGCACTTTTGATTGCTACCTTTCAAGGAAGCCTCACTCTGACATTAGCGATTGCGTTCGGCCACTTGCGAGTGTTCGCGTAGATCGCGAGCCGCGAATTCGTGCCGTGTTGCATTGCGAGGGTCATCCGGGTGTTCACCTTGCATTATTCTGCTGGGAACGTTGCAAAAACGTTCGCCCGCTGGCCAGTTAGCTGTTCATTACTCGACTCCAGCTGCTAAGCGCTCCGTATATCGCACTGGCCGCCTGCAACGCGTGTTTTTCGTATGGCTCTGAGAGGCAACGCATGCTGCTCATTCTGTGGTAATGCTTCAGTGCATTCAACACCCTGCTCTAAATTTATTGATCGTGCTTTGTTGCGCAGGGAAAATCCATCACCTGGACAGAAAAAACTCGTTCCCGGCTGCTATGAAGTAGAATACTTCTTACGAGATCGTTCAATCATCCTGTCAAAATTATTCATAAAATAATGACACCAAATTCCATCGATCGTGTTTCGTTTGCGCTGTTGTGTTTCGCGCATCTTGCTATGAATTCACCGGAAATTAGTGTAAAAAATAGGGATTCAAGCCCAATGATGGTGGGCTATTTTGAGTGTCAACACCATGGCTTACTTGCAGTCACTGTTGTGACGCAACCAAGACGTGATACACGGACCACAACTCTCGAGGCACGCGAGTGTGATGGTTCGTGTATCTTGTCTTGGTTGCGCGCTATAAAATGGCTGTGCGCAAGCGCGTGATGAGTGTAAAAATAACATACTAATACAATATATCGCCCACTTAACACGCGTTTAAAATGCGCGCTATAAAATGGCTGCGCGTAAGCTGTGATGACAGTGGAAAGAATATATCGCCCGCTTTAACACGCGTTTAAAATGAACTCGCGTGGTTGGTTGCCCAGCCTTGAGCTGCCGCATTTGCGATCGAGCCTTCAATGAAACTGAAGCCGTGATTGCGCGCAGCTGCTTTGTTGTTGGCTGGCGCGCTTGCACAGTATTATGATAGCATGTTCGAAGTATTACATGAACACCGACGCTGTAAATACACTGCTCATTTATTACCTATGCAATCTCTTGAGTTATACAGCTTTTGTTTGTATGTATCTGTGAGAATGAGTGCTCCCTGTAGGGAAATGAAGTCCCGAGTTAAAGGTTAGGAAGGCCTCCCCTTTTTACTGAAAAAAAGGTTCTTTATTTTGCTATGGACAATTTTTTCGTGTTACTGACTTGTTTCAGCGCCTACGGCTATCTTCTTCTACTTTTTTATAGTTTCATATACGTCTTCCAATCTTACCGTTTCAAATGTGCCGAGTGTGGTGGTATAGATTCTCTGTTCCCTTGACCCCGCACTAAATGGTGCCTTATCCTTCTTCTCTTGGGACACGTTAATTGGGGTTCGGCTTAAATCAAAATAATCTATCATGTTCTCCCATCCGATGTGGACGCGACTTCCGCATAAAACTACCAAGAGTACCGTGAAGGATTACAAACATAGATTTGAGCAACGCTGAATAAGTTACCCACGCAAGTTTCCAGTTCTTATGCTGGTATATAACACGAGGGTCATCCCTCGTGATCGATTTAGAGACAATTTGGGTATCCCCTACATGAAATGAAGACGATTTTTCAGCTGTTCTGTATGCTCACAGCTTGGGTTAGCCAATGCCTATGCTGGGTTAGTTGTCCAAGTGAGGCAACCTCATGTATCAACTGTTTCCTAGAGTTCATGCTGGAATGTCGTTTTCTTTTTAGAGCGAATCCGCGTTGATTAACACTTTGACCGCAGCGTGACCCACCGGTGGTACACGGAGGTAATTTTCACAACGCTGCAGACCGACCAGTAGTCACAAACACAATTTCCATAAATACTTAATCAAAGCTAAATGAAGGCACAATCCAGTTCATGTTTGCTATTTTCAACATCGCGCGCTGCAGTTGACTTTTAGTTTGAGTTTGGTGTTGAACTTAATATTTAGTAGTTGCGGTTAAAGTGTTAAATCATTGCACCGTATTATAGGAACGTCGGTGTCGTTTCCACTTACGGCAAGAAAAAATCGTTTTTGAGATTCCCTTTATTGTGCAATTTACTTTTATTCTGTAAACGTTCTATGCATAATTTAATTTTACCTTCATCTTCCGTCAACACCTCCTGAGACAGCTGAAAGCGGCAGTGCCTGTGTAGCGGTGACTGTGTTCGGCAATCGGCAGTCGGCACTCAGTGTGATTCGTGCCTCGGTTGCAGTAGGTTACGTATGCGCGCAGCTCGTCACCTGTGAGGTTTTGAGGGCCATATGCCTCACCTCTCACGTTGCATCCTTGCACTTCTTACTCGTTACAAAGCAATGTGTTTTCTAGTGGAGCTGGTCGTTTTTATTTTTATTAACGAAAACGAAATATGCTGGAAATTTCGCTTGATTTTTCGATGGTTCGATAACAGTGCTCTATAACTGTATCTCCTTGCATAATGGCACACACCTCGCAAAATGTTATTTTTCTGTTGTCATTCCGTCTTTCAATTTATTTCAAGTTAAAGTTAAATGACTTGTGCTCAAGTGATCAGTTTCTGACTTAAAGTAAATAGTGAGATTCGTGGTGAGCACGTGAGACTGCCGAATTTCAGTGGATGCGTCCCTTAATTTTGAGGAAATTATTCTGTGCCGGGCTACCAATATATGGCTTCATTTTACCGTACGTCTAGTTGACGACGTACTGGCACTGAATTGTCTTTCACCATTCAGAAACGGTTGTAATTTACTGAGAAAATGTCACGGAAAATTTCTTTGCACTTAGAGGGTTGAAACAAGGGGCAGATGCTCGTCAAATGGTATTTTTGATTATAATTCAGCAACTGTGCTGCCGTGTAGCTGTCAGTGGCCATAACTCGGTACACACTCGTCCTTTTCTATCTCGTTACCCTTGCTTTGTTCTCTGGCTGTGTTGCGGCACAGATGTTGGATATCGTTTCATTGAATTGTTAGATTTTATATCATTTTATTGAATATTTCATGGCCACCTACCTAAATTAATCTAGCCGAGTTCGATATAGAGGTCATACGACCTCCAGCGGAAAATAAGCATTTCTCAATTTTTAAAATTTTACGTTGTTCTTGATTGTGCAATTTTATAGTAAGCTAGTGAACCTGTGATATTTTCTTTGTTGTAAGTACTGGTTGAGATTAAGCTAGTACTGCATGTGTGTGAGTGCACATTACAAATTTTAAGGTTCATTCGAAACTTGAACAAAATTGTTCGTTGGGTATTCAACTGATGAGTGACAGTAAATATGTTGTAAACTCACTGGTAGCCCCAAGCCATTGATGGTCATCGGTCATGACCACGATAAAGTGAAAGGTAAGACATTCTGATGGTGATAATGGTGAAGATAACTTGCAGTGGTATCACTTCTAATGTAAATAAAATTTCATCAGTGCAAATTAGTACCTCAAATTGGATTCGTTAAGTCTTCCACATTTTAGGTCGTGTCAAAAATTATTTACCTTACTTAATGTGTGAATTATAATTTCTATTACAAGGTGCATTCTGATGTCAATTATTTTCCACAGTACATTAAAAATTATCGGACCATTGCCCAGTGGCACCCAGTACTGCGTTCTTACACGTGACCAACACACAGTGTGTCACATTGTCGATTGGCTTTCACAAATTGGTTACAGCTCAGTGAGGTGTGTTTATTAACTTTCGTGTGTAATAGAAACATGTTGAAGATATCATTGAGGCGTAAGGAAGTTCATCGTTCGCAACTGGTTACAGCGTGACGAGTTCAGCTCACAGAAATACTCTCTCTCTCGCGCCCCGCATCTGACGCATAAAGGTAATATTTTCTGGTCGGTTGCGCGTCTTTTGAGCGATCAGACCTGCATGGACGTGTGCGGGTGTGACGCAAGCGCGTACCGAGCAAGTGAACGTGCTTATTATGGAGTGGCGGCGTTTTTATGTCGTACGATGTGAGAGAGTGACACTTTTGAAGGGTGGGTGGAAAGAGTGTTTGCTGATATGCTTTTTTTTTAGCTGAAGTTTTCTCAAAATAGTCGAATAAGATTAATTTTAACCTAGAACAAGGGTTATTTGGGAACTTAAGGTCGAAACAAGTACTTTTTCTACACTGAATTGCAACTAAGTGTTTTGCTCATTTACTAATTGTCCAAAATTACCCACTTGTTGCGAGCGTCTTAGCGAAAACAGCAAACCGATATTATCACAAACGAGGCGTAAAGCTGAGGGCGTAGGAGGAGCTGCGTGTTTTGCTGCTCTCTGGTTCTCTCTAGTGTATTATTTTAGTATCATTTCAGGTGGGCAGAGGCGTGCTATTTCTGCTCAGTTTTAGATCCTTTGTTGATGCGCGCGCACACACGCTCAACTAATTCATGAAAATAGATTATCCTTTACAGAAAAAAAGCCTTACCTAGTCATGTGCTATGTAGGAATGTAATTCATCCTAGGTAAGGACATTTCAGTGCTCACGCTCGTAAGGAAATGGCTTACTGTAATGCGCTCTTTTAATATAGGTTTATGGCCGATCTTACCTGCTGTTGTTAAAAATGGAATTCCTTCATTCCATTTTTCTGGAAAATATTGTAAAAGCATTTTAACAATTCTTTTCATCAAATTCGAATTTCAGGTGGATGGCTCGTTTTTGGGAGGTGTGGATTTGTGACCTCGTTAATGTATCATGAAGAAAGTATTATTCTTATCTGTTCGACCTACCCACTACTGCAACACTTTTCTCTTAGCCAAAATTTTGTGAGTGTTCAATTTGAGGACTTGATTTTTTTCAACTTGTCACACTGAGAAATTCCCTGTCACTGTTCATACTCTCTCCTGACAAATACGAGGTTCACACTCTTGTATATTGCTATCGTAATAATGAGGCCAGTAATCTTACGAAATGCTGAAAGGAAATCGGTACTCGTAACACCATTTCCTTCAACTCCATTGTTAGCATCACGACTAAAAGCTAATAAACAACGGAGAGAGGTGTACGCGCAACTGAATTGTTGAACGATAACTGATAGTTGTGAGATTATTATGTCCGTAAACACATCCTTCCCTGCTCGTTGGTTGAAGCGTTTCAGGCAGCATAATAACTCTACTCTTACGTTGACTGTGCGGCACAGGAAGCGGAGGTCTCACGCTTCTCAATTATTGTTTAATTGTGCGACAACGAGCGAGTCTGCTGATAACTCGGTTGTGAGCAAATGTTGAGTGTGGGACACACGCGTCTGAGAGTGTCTTGAAGAAGGATCACTCTTCGTGAGGGATAGGATAGGCTGTAGCAGAAATCACCGCACTAATTTCTCTCCGTTGGGAAAAAGTAGAACTCGGCCACAATTCCCAATTCTACTCAGGTGTCGGAAATGGGTACCGGCTTGACCGGAGGTAACCATCATCGAGTCCTGGTGTAAGTTATAAGGTATTTAAAAAACAATATACCAGATGCTATCTATCAGGCTTGATTAATTAGAATAAAGCATCCTTTTTTTGTCTATTCTAAGCTGTGGGGACTGGCACCTTTGAGGGAGATACTGTCCGGTTACTTCAGCTATTGATAAGGCCCATGGGACTTCATCTTTTGTGCCTACTTTTCTTCTTTCAGTTTTCGTACCTTTTCTCGTATTTCTTCTACATTGTCTTTCTTTTCCTTCCTATCTAGCCGTATCTATGCTCAGATCATCATGTGTAAAAGAACACTCTGTGCGTTGATTTTATGTTTTCCGTAGCCCGTACCTAACACTTTGACTATGACGTGCGCCACCGGTGGTACACGAAGGTAATTTTCATTATGTCACTGACCGACGAGTAGTCGCAAATTCAATTTTCATAAATACTTGATCAAAGCTGAATAAAGGCACGATCCAGTTCGTGTTTTCTATTTTCTTTTTGGTTTACTACAATTGACTTTAAATTGGAGTTTCGCATGGAACTTGATGTTTAGTTGTCGCAGTCAAAGTGTTGAATGGTTAATTCTCTTCCTTGTGAGAACATCATTCCGATGGAAACGGAGCCTCACACTAACTTCTCAACTGCACTACCATGGGAAGGAAGAATCAGCTAGCTAGATATGCTTTGCTTCTTACTTGTGTGCTGCGCGCTAACGTGGGTGTCCGTAGATATCACTGGCCGTGAGATCCTGACGTGACTCTTTCGTTTGATATGCCTTTGTTTTCCTCCTTCTCTGTCTTGCCTGTGGCGGTGCATGCACCTATAGTGGGGGAGTGTCTGTCTTATCACTTGTCTCTGCTGATGTTCCTTGCTGGGATTTTCCTTTATTTTAGCATTGAACACTCTTTATTTAATTTTTTCGTTGATCATGAGACATTTTTTTTTCCTGTGAGGATATGGCTTCTTGCTGCCATTTCCACGAGTGGGACAGTGAAGGATGCGATTCTAAATGTGCATTGACACGTGTCAATTGCAGCGGTGAAAGTTAAATTATGAATTCAACTCCAATTGAACTCAATTTCATCAATCAATTTTCAAATTAATTGAATAATTTGATAAGTTCAGTGCCATCATCTGAATTTAGTTGAGTAAAAACGAAAAAAAATTGTGGCCACTGGTGGTCACCCGTTTCACGTAAACCCTATCAATCGCCACCGGTGGGTCACCAAACTGTTACGTGTTGGGGTAAATATGGCTCGTTACCGTTGCTGCTAATGAGTTCCCCGTAAACTTTTAAAATGTCTAATTAAAACGTGAAAATTGTCACGTTTCTTTACTTATCACGGGTCACGTTTCTCATCATAGTCACCAAGGAAACTTCTGTAAAATCCAAGGGTGTAAACCAGTGGTTCCCAACATTTTTCAGCTTGTTACCCAATTTAGCATGCCACATTAAGCATGTTACCCCATTCACAAAATGTTGTCAACATTAATATATATATGGCTAAACTAAAGCACTAGGGATATTTTCTTTTCTTTATTGTATTAGTACATTTTGCATCTCTAATGACCTACCAAAGATGTCATGAGCATCAGTGAAATGGTTGGAGTTGCATATTTGAAGCTAGTTGTGGAATTCTTGGCTTCGTGGTTGAAAGTGCCAGCCTGGCATTGTTTGCAACATTCAAGCGAGTCCTCTTTTTTGTTTTCATCCCCGGCACAGTTGAGAACCTTTTCTCGCACAGATACGTTGTTGAGACTGATACCAACAACTTCCAGGCTCTCTTTGACTTGTGTCTTGAAGCATACTTGTGAAAATACTTTTCGGTTACCACACACTTAGCTATGTATTTTTTCTTTTCTAATACTGTATATTAGTTTTTGATATTTATTGTTATTTGGTTTAGCTTTGTTACTTATAATAGGTTTACTTTACAACTTAAAATACTAAGACTAAGTTTACATCAATCTTAATACCAATGCTAACTTGATTTTCAGAATTCTTAACATTTTTCTATCACCCCTCCATTACCCCCGAAAAATTGCTAAATTACCCCCAGGGGGTAATTTACCCCCAGGTTGGGAACCAATGGTGTAAACGATGCAAACTAAAGAAAACAAGTAAAAAAAAATACACTGACTCACGTGGAACGAAATTACCTTATGTCACATGCGTTCAAGTAATGTACAGTGCTATCTTTTTGTATCAGCAGTTGATGCACTAATTTTTCCTTCTTACCATAGATTTGAGGAAGAAAAAAATAATTCGTACAAATTAGTCCCCATATTGGTTTCGTTGCGTCTTCCATATTTTAGGTCGTATGAGGGATTATTTACTTAACGTACTGTGTGAATAACCAAAACGAGGAGCAACCGCGGGTCGTTTGTGTTCATGACAACGTGACCAGAGCGGCCACTGAGGCTGTTTCCTGATCGTGCTTCGAAGGCTCCTGCAAATTAAAGCGGCATGCTGCTTTCAGTGTTGCGCTCATGAAAGAAATGTCCTCCTTCAAGTTTCCGATTATATTTCAGAAGTTCCAGGTGTATTTATCGTAAAAAATGCTGTGTGGGAGAATATTTGAGATTCTGATGACGAATTTCTTGTGTGCAGGAAAAGTTTTAGAGCTGCTGGAAGTGTCGTGTTGACATAATTTCTCATTTGTACTAGGAATGAAAATGAGAGAAAACTTCTGCTGAGAAAAGACGCAAATAAATCAAACTTTATTTCACAATCTGTCGAAGAATTTAGCCTCAAGTGAAAGTCAAAAATTAATTCAATAGTCAAATGTTACTTTTGAAAAACCTAACGTGAAGAAAATTTTAGCCCGCATGAAAAACCGCAATGGCCGCTATGAAAATCGTGACACATCTCCGTCGCAAAATATCACTTCTTGAAGTATTCCAGCAGTGGCAGGTGTAATGACCTCACATGCAGTAGATGGTGGTATCACTTGCAGGTGACTACGTCATGCCTCATTAGGGTCACTGTACTGGTGTCGACTGTCTGCTTGTGCGTGTCTACACAGCCCGGATAGTGACGCTGCTCGCTGTGTGAAGCTCTCCCACGCAGTTGGGTGTTGAGTTGCTGCTATCTTCTTCAAGCAGTGCACTGTACAAGTGAGGAGGAATTGTTCGGAGTACTGTGCACTCAAACTTTGTAAATTTATCCTCTTATTTTACTTCATTGTCCCCTCAGGGGGATAAAACTATTTTATCTATGGGAATTAGCTTTCCCAATGGGATTATGTGAGGTCCCGAGCTAAAGGTTAGGTAGGCCTTCTTTTTGTTGAATTAAAATATCCTTTTTGGTTTGTTACGGCCATCTTTTTTTCGGTTCACTGCTGTTCTGTTTTTCAGCACCTACTACTCTCTTCTTCAACTCTATTATCTTACTTCATGAACTTCTCTCTTAGCGTACTGTTTTTATGCACCTAGTGCTTAGATTCCGCGTTCCCTTGACTCCATACTAAATGGTGCTTTTATCCTTCCTCTCTTTGAATATCTTGTGTTGTGGTTAAGGGAAGCTAAAACTTTCTTATAATCCATCAATTTACTTAGTTTTGTGTGATTTAAACGCGTGCTTATTAACTCATTATTGTTGCTATTATTTTTACGTGATTTACTTTCACAAACATGCGAATGATCTCATACCTTTTCGTCGTGAGAGGATTCTGTTATCGCGCACATGGTCAGAAAATGTAGTATTACTCGGTAAGTTCGTTCACCGAACGTATGAAAATTCTATTTTAGCGCAACCACGTGTTACGCACTACTGAATAATGCGATTATTTTGGCGTCACCGCGATTACGGTGCTTTGTCACCGCACGTTTGTGGTTGAGGCTTTCAAAATTCATTGGGTGTAAGAGAGAAATTATCTATCATATCACTGAAGGTGGAGTGGCTTCTTGCTGTCATACCTAACAGCTCTCGTTACTTTTTATTTCCATTTTGTTGCGTTAACTTTATTCCTAACTTGTTATTTTAATGATGTGTGTGCACACACGTTGAGCATAGGTTCTCCGTTTCCTCGCCTCCATACTAAATGGATCACTTGTCCATTTGGAATACTTTCGTTGTGATTAGGGAGTCGTTACTCGTAAACTAACTTATCGAATCTAGCGCCTTCTTTGTCTAAGTGTGATGAACTAATCTTTGTAACTATAGGGATTGCATATGCAAACCAGTGTTTCATCATTAGCTATCACAATTAAGTGCATTATTATAAGGATCATCTGAACTCCACCTGCATCTCTCACTGCTGCCTGTAGTGCTTCACAAGTGATGATGCTGGATGCCCATAAATGGGTTTGGTATTCGATGGTCGTGGTGCCCATAAATGGATGTGATACACGGAGATCGTGGTACCCTTTCGTAGGCTTGAAAAGCATGGGTACTGCAGTATCGTGTAACTGTCATGTGTTCGAATGGGACTTGCGCTGTAAAAAGTCACGTTGAAATAAGCCTCTTGTCTTCTCTCGTTGAATGTTGTGATTTACTTATATGGGATGAACCTACCGAAATTCGTTACCCCTGGTAGTTCGAATTAAATAACGTGTGTCCCTGACACGGTACTAGCTAGACTTGTAAGTTAGGTTGAATGACGGCAAGTGAAGCTCTGAGGTTTCTTTCTCTACGGTTTTGTTCGTTTAGTTGTGGCTGCTTTCTATTCATTCATGCTGAAGATCCCTCATGTTGCATGAGTGAGCAGGACCGCGTACTAAACGTCTCGAATTTGATCGAATGGAAGTTCATTAATATAGCAGTCATAATCCCACGTCAAATATCATTTGAAGTGTTTCAGGTTCAAAACAAACGTAGTTACGCGCCAAACCTCTGAAGTCTGAGGTGTGAGAAGACAGGTCTAATTTCAGAGCAAATATAAAGCGAGTGACGCTTGAGCTCAGCATAAATACGTATGTACAGTTGAATATGGGACTGAGTATATACAGTTGAGTTTGGGATACGTCTGATGCAAGTTGCGACTACAAATGCATCCATTTCTCTCAGGGAGATACAACTATTGTATCTATTTAAATTGGTGCTCCCAGAGACTAGATGTGAGGTCATGAACTGAAAGTTAAGCCTTATTTTTCTTGAACAAGAATTGGGTTCTATCGGTTCACTTTTGTCGTTTTTCATAAACTATTAGTGTTTTCTTTTACTCGTATCTTGTTTTGTTAACTTTTCTGCTTCACTTTTTTCTGTACGCAGTGTGTAGGCATTCACCAAGTGCATATATTTCTGGTTCCCTTCATCTCGTGTTAAAGAGACCGATGCCTTCCTCTCGTGTCAACACCTTTGATATGTTTATGTAGGCTTAAACTAATCTAATCTTCAATTTATTCTCTACACTTCCTCCTTCCGCAAATCAGTGGGTTAGTGAATTCTGGGTGACCATTCTTCGTTTTTTATTGCGGTCAAAGTTTTGTTTAATTTTCGGATCTTTCAGCGGTTTTTTACACCGCCGAGCAGATGGGTCGTTAGCATTTAAGTTCGTGTTGCTGGTGTGCTGGCGTAACTGCCCCCTGCTGAGTGCTACAGTTTGGCAGCTCCCACTTCTAATTCTTCTACTTGCCAAACTCTCACGCGAGGCTCTCTCGTGTTTTGAACGCATACCTGATGCAGACCACACTTTCCTCATTGACCTTTTCCTGGTCATGTTGACCCAGTTTGACCTGTTTGTAAAATAATATAAAATCAATATGGGAAGTTTAACCCAGAAAAACATATCCCTGATGCCCGCTTTTTCTGATCAAGTTAGCCCAATTTGACCAAATCCAATTTGGAGAATTTTGCCCAGAAAAGCATATCCGTGTTGCCTACCATCTCTGTGCTGTTTGTTACTTTGGTTTACGTGACTCCTACAGCGTTTAGTTTTTCCAATCTGATCCGAGTTACGGAACTCCTGATGTTGCCAATCACATAATACGATTGAATTGTTCTCTGTAAATTTGGTGCAGCTTAGTGTCGATGTAATAGCTTGAGGTTTTGAGCTTGTACAACACCTCCGTTTTTTGTGTTGATATCATGGCACTGCACGCTTTATGTAAATATTATAAATCATTTCTAGCTTGTAACATAGCGCGCTAGATGACGAATTAGTTTTTGAATTATTGTTCTGCCAATTGCATTGATATCAATCCGAAGAGTATATTACTATTGCCAGCAAAATATACACTATCGGGAGTTTTCACTCGCGCTTTTCCCTGTGGAGAGTGTGCTTGTTGACCTGCGAGTTAGGAAGTGGGCCAGGCGTGCGTGCGGCACCGCAGACAGTGGTGACCTGCAGTACCGCCGACGCCGCGGTATCTGTGACAGACTTGCTCCTTTTCGGCCCCCAAATCTCAGACTTTGTCTTTTTTTTTAAAGAAAAACTAGTGCTATCTCAACATCTGGCAGCCCGCTTAAAGAACACTTTTCTTTTTATGCTTCATATGTTCAAATTTTGTTCAAAAGAAATCCAATTAAAGAATTTTGGCCGGAAAACAACTCGGAGTCTGGCAACCTCGATCTGTGATGTAACGCCGCGCTGTGGTGAAGGGGGTGCTGCTCATGTCGCGACCTGCCCGTGTTGTTGCCCCATACCCTCCGCGCTCGGGCCCGCCTCTGGTTGCTCTTATGGAAGTTGTGGTCGTGATTGTTGAGCTGAGAGCTCATGTATGTCATGCGTTGGCAATGATTAGCGTTGTTTCCGTGTCGTAGCGGTCTTAGTTGGATTGTCGTCGGTATCGATGGTGGATTGTTGAGCTGAGAGCTGATGTTTGTCATGTGTTGGCAACGATATGTGTTTTTTCTGTGGGAACTCCACTGAGTTTAGTTGGATTGTCGTCGGTATCGGTAGAACCGATATATATGATACGTTGGCAATGATACGCGTTGTTTCCGTGTCTCAGCGGTGTTAGTTGAATTGTCGTCGGTATCGGTAGTGGCAATAGTGGTCGTGATTGAGCTGAGAGCTGATGTATGGCACACGCTGGCTATGAAACTTGTTGTTTCTGTGTTGCAGCGGTCTTAGGAGTTTAGTTGATGTCGGTCGGTAATGGCGGGATTGAGTTTTGTAGGGATGGAATCACAAAATCTGTTTGCAATGGCGATGCTACAGTGTATATCTGTACAAATGAATGATGAAAATCGCTGTTGAGGGCGATACGGTTAAAATTATTGAAAAAATGTTTCAGTTGCTCATTTTGTCCTTTTCTACTTATGAAAATAGTGACGTTTCTTTGAAATTTCGAAAGACAGTTTGTTGAATCATACTGGATTATTTGATCGTGAGCTTTCAATTTCGTATGACTAAATCTAGTTCAAACTCGAATATGGTAATTAGAATAGGGTATTGGATTGATACGATTTCTTGTTGTAGAAGAGCGTTGGAACACGAGGATCTTTACACACTGAAAACTGGTAGTATAACTAGAAACTGACATAACACTGTTGCTCTTGCGCGCTAGTGAATGAAAAATTTCGTGTTCTGTGCATCTGCTCCTTGTTGAACACTTGCGTGTCCCGTTACTCGAGGTTGCTGAGCCAGTTAGGAACAACTGCCCCGGGAACTGTTGATAAATAACCGTTACCAAGGTTCTTCATCACTTGGGTGCACATGTGCCGCACTCATCACTAGTCATTTAGTTTTAGTCTCATTAGCTCTTCTTAATGGTTATGTTGCGCTGGGAGATAACTGGTCTAAGTCGTCAATCTTTAGCCTTGAAAACCACGACTGAAAGCACGTTGAAATTACGCGGTGATTAACGAGTTGGTCAATCATTGAAAAGCTTACCACCTGCGGACATGCGATGAGTCTTCTTTATCTTCACTCACGCCACGGTAACCGAAGTAGAGCGCTGATTCTTGTTGGGCAACTCGAAACTTGGGCTCTACTTTTACGCGCGCTAGTTAAAAATCAACAGCTCAGATTTATTGGTTTATTCTGAGCATTTTCATTGGAGAGTTAAGTGGTTGTGAAGAGTAAATTTTCTTTCGTGCGGATTTTTTAAATATTTGAGAACTTTCATCTCTAACGTTCTTTTGCAACTTGTTCTGATTGATTGACGACT
Source organism: Morinoia aosen (assembly GCA_030386875.1). Taxonomy (NCBI): domain Eukaryota; kingdom Metazoa; phylum Arthropoda; class Malacostraca; order Amphipoda; family Talitridae; genus Morinoia; species Morinoia aosen. The sequence continues at coordinate 62,780,119 of CM059568.1, read as the reverse complement.
GTAATGTAAAGTTTGTGACCAGACTTCACAAATTTTTTAGCTTAAATGCTTCTTATCTTTGCGTGTTTTATTCTGATCGCTGCATATGGCAGGAAATTGATGACTTTTGCTTATCAAAGATCGCTGTTGATGCAAGACGAGAAGAACTCAAGATGGATGTTGAAGGTTAGCCTAGTTTTGAACATTTTAGCTCATTTTCGTAAGTGGATGATCGTCTTCGTTCTTTTGAGTGAGACTGGCAAGTTTGGGACAAGTTTTGCCTTGAAATCAGCACTTGCCCTCTCTATTGATAGATGAGTTTCTTCTGCCGAAGTTGCGATAGCTGGCATGTCTTCTCTCTCTGACGTTCGTTGTTCAAATAAAGCTGTGAAAATAACAGCAGCATCTATCCTCTGACACATCGAAGGATCGATGTAATAACATACCGAGGCTTATCAATGTAATGAGCTGTATTGGGAGAATCTGATTTTGGTATCATCAAAGCTTGTGGTTGTTTTGGTGGTATCTATACGTGTTGCAACGCATGTTGCAGTAACGATTGTTGTTAAATTTGTGTTTTTTGTTCACCCTCCTTGCACGTTACCACTTTAATCCCTGTTCACTATCTACTTAATTAGAAATCCGATGTTTAACTATCTGTACTTCTCACATAGCAAGCCTTTCTTCTTAATCTGCTGTTAAATAGTTTGGTGAGCATTTATTTTGAATATGCTGGTGTATTTTTACGTAATTTTGTAATGGTGAAGATTGACTAGCATAGATGTTGAGTTCGTACGAACATTTCATTCTGTGCTCTCTTCTCGTTCCAAGTTATAGGCGAAGACAGTGCTGAATATATAAGTGACAAGCCCATTAATGGCAAACTCGCGAAGTGTCCTGTGAACCTCTTTTATGATTTTAGGCGGTAAAATGTAATTTCTACACTGCGCGGCTAAAATTATAGGTGCGACACCGAAACACCTGGACTTTTGGTGAACTTATCCCTCGTCGTAAAAGAAGCCATTCAGGTTAGTGTATTACCTTTCTTGTCTAAGGTTTAGGCCTTGGGGGATGATTGCATAAGTTATCTCGAAGAGAGTGACTCAATATGAAGTTTCCAAGAGTGAATCTTTAAATTTCGTGTGGTTCATGATTCTTTTTTATTTATTTTGTTCCGTTGAAGTGATCATTAACACCTATTCTATTAGTCTTGGCAAATTGTTACCTCGGTCAACCTTCCTTCGTGGTGCAAAATGTAACTGTTTTGCGTTTGACTGAAAGCGAGAACCGCTTTTTCCAGTTTTTTTTTTTTTTTTGCTGATGTTAAGCGGTGAACATTTGCTTGATTTTTACTTGTGGTCGTTGTCGCATTCCTTGGATTCTGAGACTTCTCACGGTTCGAAGCTTGCGAAAGCAATCTCCGACTGGTCACGCTCGTTCAGTTTCTTGCCGCAGCGCGAGAGATGAGAACTACGTTCCTAACGTAAGGAAAAACGAATTATTTCTCGTACAGCCTGTGATTCAGTTCATTCAATTGAGAGAGGCAGGGAGATTTTATTGAAGTTGAATTATTTTGTAAAATTTTTAGGTAAATTTTAGTAGAACCCTGTATTCGTTTTGCGAGGGCATGAAGTGCATAGCTTTTATCTTTGTTATTCATTTAGTTCACCTGGGAGAGTTTAACCAGAAAATATACTGAAATAAGTACGCAATACAACGCTAAGATGTCCTTAATTACTGTGTTGTTCTCGTATTGTGTCTGCACCGGGAAAACAATACGATTGCCATTAAACTTCAGAGGTCAAATTTTTAAAACGAATAACGTCATCGTAACGGTAATACAAGCTACGAAAGTTCTTCCAAATCGTTTCAGGCGTATTACTTCCGCATTGTTTTTCGTAAACTTCATTGCGCTGTGAATTTTTGTCGTATCGAATTTACGTATTGAAATATTCTTGGTTTGCAGGCATTGTCCCGTGGAAATTAATATTGTTTTTAATCCCTGGTGTAATTCCCTGTGAGAGTTGACCCCTTTTCTGCATCGCGTACCAGATATGGCACAAATCAAATTTAAAAAAAAATACTTTGTGTGTAAACTATTTTTGTGTAATGCAGCCGTCACTTTTTCAAAGATGTTTCACTTTGTTAATGGAAGTACTTTACTTTTCAGAAGAAAAGCTCTATTCCCAATTTGGAATGGTGCAGGAAAGAATTAACAGCATCCAGCAGAGCAAGCTTTTTGCATCACTGTGAAACGGCTGGTAAAGTTGTGAGAGCCTCCATTGTGACATTGTGAGAGAGGTGTTGTGTTGTCAGACGCCCCTCTCACGGAGCTGCAGTTGTGGCTGCCTGGGAGCTGAGCGCGCACCGTTTGTGTGGCCGTGACTCGTGAGAAGCCTTCTTCTTCTTCTTCTTCTTCTTCTTCTTATACGAACACAACGCTGTACGTTTGGAATTTAACGCTTTCAAATGAAAAGAATGTAAACGCATGTATTTATTCATGTTCATTTTTTTTAAATAAAAATTCTTCTTCTATCCACAAAAATTATACGAATAAAACGCTCTACGTATTGAATTTAACGCTTTCAAATGAAAAGAATGTAAACACGTGCAATTATTATTGTTCTCTTTAATGGTATTTTCAGTGTTACACATTCGATGGTTAATGGTAATGCTTAAGTTGAAAATTCAATTGAATTCCTAAGTGAAGGCATTGTCGTACTTGTAAAATTTAACATCAGTAATTGAAATAGAGAACTTTTACTTATAGTAAAGTGCAGGAGAATTTTTTCAGTATTTCTTTCTTTACAATTTCAATTTATTTATTTTCATTTAACCTAGTGTCGCGTTTGTTTACTGACCAGCCTACACGTCATGAGCTTGACTCGCTGTCAACCGGAAGCTAGCGGTTTGTTGACGTCGCTTTCATGAAAAACAAACCTTCCCTGCCGTGTACACCTGAGCACCTCCGTGAACCTCTCCCTGAGTTGGACGTCTTTTTTTTTTGTGGCACTCTGCAGTATTTTTTGACCCGTAAAAAATTAACGTGCGTTATCTCTCGAGTTCATTACTTCAACGTTGTGTATTGTGACGTCTCTATCGCGCTGTATCTCAAGGGCCTAATGTGTAAGACAATTATTTCGTGTTGTACACTAGCGTTCTTCGATATTTCTGAGCAGTTTAAAATTTATGTGCGTTATCTCGAGTTCAGTACTTTTAAGTAATGCATTGTGACGCCTTAATCATGCTGCATCTCAAGGGCCTAATGTGTAAGATTTTATTATGTCGTCTTGTACACTAGCATTCTTCTATATTTCTGACGAGTTTAAAATTTATGTGCTTTATCTCTGGGTTCAGTACTTTTACGTTGTGTATAATGACGCCTCTATTGTGCTGCATCTCAGGTGCCTAATGTGAATGACAATTATTCCGTGTTATGCACTAGTTCTATGGAATGAAGTGCCTCGTGTTGATCTCCTGCGTTAAGTGTGTCCTTTAATTTCCCTGTCTTCATTTGTGATGTTTTCATTTGGCGATGGATGTCAATGAGGGCAGTTTTCTGCTTTCACGGTTGCGGACCATTAACATCTGTGCATTTTTCACCCTTTGATTCGAAAACGCTATTCCACGTTAGTGAAGTTTAGGATAAGCCTTACGTGTAATGTCACCATTTTGCTCGTGATTTTCTTGTTGCAGGGCCTCTAATGCGAACACTAGTTAATCTCTTATTAATTCTTAGTGAAGAATTGCTTTTACTGGCTGTCCTGCAGTTGAACGTTAACATATTCAGGCTCATTATTTACGTTCGTTTTATGTAGATTTTGCGTTACATAAACGTCCATTAGTCAAATCGACAAAATTTGTAACTGGAGCGTAGTCGCTGGGTATTATTTACTATTGGAAGAACGTAATTGGGATTCAGTGAAAGTTTGAAGAGAGAGCGGGTTCCGGCTCTATATCAACGCCCATAGAGCACGTTAATATCGTACCACGACGTCTGTTCGGATTGAAGTGTACATTATATGCTCACGTGGTGATACGAAAAGTGCAGCTGTACCTCCTCGTAATGCCCTATAAGTAAAAGTAGAAGCTCGCATGCTGATAGAACTGTAACTGCTCATGGTGTGCCATACTCGTGCAGTGAACGCTCACACAAAATAGTACAGCTATTCTTCCTATTACCCCCCTCAAGGGGATACAACTATTGTATCTATGGGAATTAGCGCTCCCAGGGTGACTATGTAAGGGCCTGAGCTAAAGGTTAGGTAGGCTTTCTTTTTTGTTGAAATAGAATAGGTTTTGTTTTGTTATGGACCATCTTTTTTCGGTTCACTGCTGTCCTGTTTTTCAGCACCTACTACTTTCTTCTTCAACTTTTTCTTGTTTCATGAACTTATTTCTTAGCTTTCTGTTTCTGTGCCCTTCCTGCATAGATTCCACGTTTCTTTAACTCCATACTAAATGGTGCCTTCTTCCTTCCTCTCTTTGGATAGCCTTTGTTGCGGATAGGGAGGCTTAAACTAACTAATAATCTAATCTAATAATCTTCCTATTACTGCATGATACGCTCGTGCACTATTAGTGAAGTACCGTGTCTGATAAGTGCGGTGTACCAGTAAACGCTTGCAGCACAGTTGTCCACAGCTGAAAGATTCATGGTTAACTATACTCGTACAGACCCATGTTACTACTACTCTACTCGTACAGACCCATGTTACTACTACTATACTCGTGCAGTAAACGCTCACACAATAATAGTATAGCTATTCTTTCTATTACTGCAGGATACGCTCGTGTACTTATAGTGAAATACCGTGTCGGTTGAGAGTGCGGTGTACAGTATGCGCTTGCAGCCCGGCTGTCCGCAGCCAAAATAGGTTACGGTACCGAGTTGCACTTCGTGGCATCCACGTGCTTCGCTTCGCTGTGTCGTACGTGATGTTCTTTCGCGAGTTTCTCCGCATCAGTTTTGGCCTCTTTCGTTGCTTTTCCTTCATACGCGCGATAATTATGACCAATTTCCCCTGAAGTGAAACCTCGTGTAGTTCTGTTTTTTCGATTTCTATTCATATAAAAGTACAAGTTGAGCGTCTTGGTTTCCGCTGTGATAAAACTCTGGTGTCCTGATTCTTTTTTTTTTTCAGTGTGTGGTAGTAGATGTCACTTACGTGATCTGAGTGCTTTAGTATGTACGAGCTATTTATCCTGACGCTATTTCATTTTTTCAAATTGAAATCCCCTCAGGGGGATACAACTATTGTATCTATGGGAATTAGCGCTCCCAGGGGAAAAATGTGAGGGCCCGAGCTGAGAGTTAGGTAGGCCTTCTTTTTGTTGAAATAAAATGTTTTTTGTTATGTTAAGGACCACCCTTTTTCGGTTCACTACTGTCCTGTTTTTCAGCACCTCTGACTTTCTTCTTCAACTTTTATCTTATTTCATGAACTTCTTTCCCATCTTACTGTTTCTATGCCCTTTCTGCATAGATTCCTCATTTTCTTATCTCCATACTAATTGGTGCCTTCCTCCTTCCTCTCTTCGATACGCTCTATTTTTGCAGCGGTTAGGGAGGCTTAAACTAACTTATAATCTAATCTTTTTCAAATTGAAAAGCTTGATCATGCCACTATATAGTTAGTAAGCCCTCACAAGTATCCTAATCATTTTTTGTTGGATAATGTGTAGGCAAAAAACGTCTTTCTTTAACGTTTCGTTAATATTCAGTCATTGTTACGTTGTTAATTTTTGTGGAGCGTGGACTCACTGTGGATGGGGCTTAAAATAAAGGATTGCATTTGTGGTTAGCTGGAAGCACGGTAAAGGAAACAAGGTAGGGTCAAACCAGTCATTTTTTTCGTCGACTGTGTGGGTTTGCTGACGTCACGGCAACGAACCAATAGCAGCGCTCATATTCATTCTGGTAGCACTGCTACCCCCAAGTCCGTTTCCACTATTGACCTAACGACATGGCGTTTTGGTGACGTCATATGGTTTGTTTGAAATAAAGCCTTTCTATTGGCTAGCCGAACAAGAGAAGGTGTTTTTTCTCCCATAGTAATGACCCTACCTTGTTTCCTCTAACGTGGCTGGAAGTGCCCTGGTAACGCCGGGCTGCGAGGGCACCTTTATCTGTCCTCGGTCCCATTAATGACGTGAGCCGAGTAGTAGCTGTGATACGGACCGACAGTTCAATTAATTATATAAAAATTTCATTCTTTGCCGTACGGTTGAGCTCCTCCCGTCAGTTAAGAACCGTCCATGATACTATATTCTTTTCTGCCAACTTCTTCGGCTTGGTGACGTGTTCTTCTAAGGTGTTTAAGGTTGGATCTTATTGCAAATATCATTGGTTATTACGGTTAGTTTTCTCTATTTTCATTGGTGATGCTGTGAGTGTAATATGATCTATTTTCCAGTAGTATTATTTTCCATCTTCACACAGCTTTCGCTTCTGTAGGAGGTATCAAGAACGAAATTACCTTTTGACGAAAAGTCCTTGCGCGAGTACATGGGATAAGAACCCTTGCAGGACGCAACGCTCTTAGGTGAAAGAACGTTTCTTTTCGCCTTTAATATTGATAGCTACAGAAATAGACCGCTGCTGCCTTACCTTCTCAGTTCCAGTACGACGCTGGAACATCCAAGCTCGGTCTTGTGGTCACGAGGTCTATTTTGTTGGACGATGCCTTGTTATAATATCGTCATTATGCGGTTATGGTACTCATTAAATATAGTCGCAGGTTCTTGCTGAGCTGATTTGAACTTTCTCATTCGAACTTCTTGATTTGAACTATCTCATTCTAGACGTCCTTGAATTTACCTGAGTTGAATGCCTTAATGGAATACTGGCTTCATGCGTTCTTTTGATTTCCCCCTGTAATCGTCTGCTTGTATATACTATTCGCTGGTATTCTGCGAATCTTAGCCCTCCGGGGGATGCAGCTATTTTATCTATGGGAATCTGCGCTCCCAAGAAGAAGAGGTGCAGTCCAAAGCTAATAGTTAGGTAGGTCTTCCCTTTGTTGAAATAGAACAACATAGTGTTGTTGGTTGCTGTCCATCTTATTTTTAGTACACTGTTGTCCTGATTTTCGGCTCCTTCCACTCTTTTTTTAATTTTGGTATCGTTTCCTAAACCTCTGAGCTTAGTGTATCTATGCACCCTGTGCATAAATTGGTCGTTCCCTCAAGTCCATACTAAAGGGTGGCTTCTTCCTTCCTCTTTTTAGAACACTTTAGTTGCAGATAGGGAGGCTTGAATCGACATATATTTTTAACCTCTTCGAGCATCTTACTTTCAGTTTAGGATCTTGTAGCAACACTTGTTTTTAACCTCCAGGTTTTATGTCATAACTGATCCTGCTCTCGCAATTTTCGAATTAGATGGTGAAGAAATCTGGATCACCTGCCTGCTCATGAACACGCACCTCACACGGCATCAAAAGCCGCTCTTAAAGCGCTGGTTCACGCGTGACTTACTTTACAATATCGTTCAGTTGCTCATCTTGGTGTGACGTGCGCACAGGGTCTGCAGTTATTAACCCTGTGACATAAGTCTGACACTCTAACTACCTAATTTTTTACTTTATCTTATTTTGGAGATTACTGACTCGTCAAGCAAGCGACCTTTGTTCTGCTTCGTAATTCGATTTCTGTTTTATTTAGCCTGTACATCAAATTTTTCGTCGTCGCCTGTTTCATTCTTTGGTTGAAGAATAAGCTCTGTTTTTCACAAATATGGTTGTAGTTACTAAGCATAAAATAATCGAGGAGGAAATCTATCCTTAGAAGAATGTAGGATAGGCCAAGGCTAGTTATTTTTGTTTGTCCATTCTATGAAGACGGTTAAAGTTATATCAGCTATAAATAGGCCTTCCGTACTTCTGTCTTTCATGCCCACTTTGCTTCTTCTCGTTTTCATTCATTCTTAGCTCTCTTCTTAGTTTTTATTCCTCTTCCATCCTAAGTTGTTTCCATACGCAAGGTACCTTGTGTGGCATAGACACATTGAGCATAGACTGTTTTGTTTTATAGTTCCAAAAAGTGTTTTATAATAAGTGACGGTGGAGTTTTGTTCACCAAGGTGGGATAACTCTACTGAGTTGTTGATGCTGAATGGTCTTTCTTGTATTTAGCATAATAGAAAAGACTATTAAGGATTTATTCTGAGATTTATGAGATCGTTTCATATCTCCCAGTCAAGCATTTGCTTGAAAGAAATATCAACATTTGGATGACTGGGAGAGGATGTTTCATTACAACGAAAATGTTAAAGCCTGAGGTCAAAATAATCGCAATTTCTCTGACTGGAACTTGAGTATGACGCAATAAATACTAACAAACAAATACATAACAGCTATTATTTTATACTTTAGGTGTGAAGATTGCTATATTTTGAATTTCCTTCACGTTTGGAGCTTTGATCCCGTAAATTCAAATCGTCAGACTCAAAAACCATCGTGAAAGTCACATTAACGCAACCGAGAAGCTGAATCTGTACCAAAAAAAAACGTTCCAAAGCCTGGTCCACGAAGATATACCCTGAAACCAACGGTGTAAAAATTAGGGCTTGTTGACCTTGGGGGTATGGCGGCAGTTGGCTATCGTCAGTGCTTGCCGCTCTGACTGGTCGACAAGAGACCAGCGTGTTTTCTGCGCATATATAACAGCATTAGGGCACCCTCCTTAGTTGTACATGTTGGAGTGTCCGGTACTGTGCTAGAGACTTCTCGTGTGGCTGTCCTTGTTAACACGTTAGCTGCACGTGTGCATCCAGCGGTCTCAAGTTGAGTTAGGTTGTGAGTAGCTGAGTTTTAAAAACGACTTTAATACTGGGAAAAACTTATATCTTTATGAAGACGTGTGAAATTGTAATAGCATGATATTTTACCTCGTATGCTTAAATCTCTTCGAAAAAAGATGTCGAAATAATTGACATTCTGTTCATTCACACCCATACGTAAATCAGCAATTTACCTAGTGGTAAATCGGCAGTGGGCGTTCTCGATTGAACGTCTTGAAAGAGTGTGGTCATGCATGAGTTGTGTTGTGGTACTTCGTTCTGTTACTGTATTTTGATGATTTAGCTGGCGTGCACATCATACCGCTCGTGTTGTTGCCGTTGCAGTTTCCGTACCTTCTATCAGTATTGAGTTGAAGGTGCGAGTCACACCTTTCATCAGTTCCAAGTTGAGGGTGCGAGTGCATTTCATTTTTTCGAGTCTGACGCGCAAAATCCCTCACTCCGTCATAGCTGGTCAAAAGCACGAACTTTCTCATTAAGAATAGCAAATTGCAGACCAAAACCCCTCAGGGGGAGACAGGTATTGTATCTATGGGAATTAGCGCTCCCAGGGGGACTATGTGAGGGCCTGAGCTAAAGGTTAGGTAGGCTTCCTTCTGTTGAAATAGAATAGGTTTTTGTTTTGTTACGGACCATCTTTTTTCGGTTCACTGCTGTCCTGTTTTTCAGCACCTACTACTTTCTTCTTCAACTTTTTCTTGTTTCATGAACTTCTTTCTTAGCTTCCTGTTTCTGTGCACCTTGTGTATAGATTCCGCGTTCCCTCAACTCTATACTAAATGGTGCCTTCCTCCTTCCTCTCTTAGAACATCTTTGTCGTGCAATTAAGGTAGGCTAAAACTTTCTTATATAATAATAATAAAAATAATAATGTATAATTGCAGACCAAAAGCCATTTGTCTGTATCGTGATTGAGTAGATTTTTCAGTGAGCTTGAACAATGAAATGTTCGGTGACTCTTGATTGCTGCTGGTGTTCCTAGTCAGGTGCAACTTGGAGCATTCTTTTCTTCTATTGGTTTTAGCGTTCCTGCAACAACACAAGTTTTCCCCCAGAGTGAATTTTTGCATTTTTTGGTAAATTTTCTCGGTCAAAGGCATGTAAAACAGTTCACAGCTATGGTTAACTCGCAATACTATTTCTCGGTAATAGTAATGTACTGCGATAATATTTAATGATATTATTTCAAAATTTATAATAAACTACGCTATAAAAGATTAAATGCTACCAGAAATGAGCTATGTTAATTTTAGTGTTCCTTATCAGTGTGACTTTATGGCTACAGGCATGCTTTGGGCGAAAATTGACGTTAGCGGACTCGCATTCTTCGTTGTGCTTTGTCTACTGCCGGTGCGTCCTTCGCTTGTCGAGGGCGACGTTCTGTTGCTCCTTTTTGGCCCAAGGTCCTTGAGCAAAAAGTTAGCATTTGAGAAGGAGGAGGAGGAGGCGGACTGGCGCTGTCAATTAACATGGATGAGTGACCACTGGCAGCTCTGCGATATGTGTAAAGGCCTACCATCGCATTTTTATTCCACTAGTTGGTTGTCATCAGGCTGTGCATGTTTGACCACCACACTTCAATTCCACAAGTTTGTCTTCAAGCTGTTTGTGTTTGACCATTACACTTCAATTCCACAAGTTTGTTATCTTCAAGCTCTGCATGTTTGACCCTCGCACTTTAATTCCAAAAGTATGTCTTCAGGCTATGCGTTTTTGTAAGTACTGTTCATGATTCTAACTGCTACCGTGTTGAAGGATCGCCAATTAATAAATGGTTTTAGAAAATAGAACTTGTTTTACTTCGCGGAGCTTTCTGTTGCTGCAATAGAATCGAGTGCTGCTCTCGGTAATCTCCTATTTTTACTTGATTTGATTTATATTTGGGTCGAATGAAAAGAACGGGAGCATCCATTGACCTTCTGTTCTTATTTGCTGTGTAAGTGAGGGGGAGAGAATGTTGGTTTGTGCGGCGTGACCAGAAAGATAAACGAATCTTTTTCTGCTCGCTCGCTAAACTGGGCCAAGTTTACAAGTTACGGACTTAGCCGCTTGTGTTCGTGTGCTCAGGCTGCTCGTATGGAGACAACAGCTGGGGAGCTTCGAGCTTCTCGTCTCCCATTCTATACTCGTTTCTATGCCCCTTCTGCATGGATTCCGCGTTCCCTTATCTCCGTACTAAATTGTGCCGTCCTCTCTTTGTAACGCCTTTTTTTGCGGTTAGGAAGGCTTAAACTGATATCTAATCACTCATTCTATCGCCAATTTGACTTCTTAGGGAGAATGATATTTTGCCGATTCATTGTGTGTTTTGCGCTGATGTCATAAGTGTAATTATTATGAATATTAGTTCTTTTCGAACAAGTTATTACAGGGGGGAATTATTATTAGGCATGTTACTCAGTTTAGCCTGAATAAATGTGACAACTTATTTACTTATTTTCATGTTAATTCATTTATGTATATTATTACTTAGGCTCCCCTGCGCATCAGAAGTGTCTTGAAAAATTCTTTACTAATGAAATTATTTTATGCTGTATGATGTGCAACTTTTGAACTAGTATACAAATGACAAATTGTATTATCTAAAATGGGACTTTCACCGTTTGAATGCTATTTAAGGTTAGTGAGCTCTTCATCATCTGATTTTATATTACCGTCGTGGGGTATAATTGATAACTTTATATCTTTTGATCGTTACCTGATTTTTCTCAATCTTACTGCAAGTAAGACTTAGAACTTGGTTTGGTGCTACGGAAACTACCGGTCGTAGTGACCACTCGTGTCCCATTGAAGTGTGTCCATTTTTGTGCTGTTGATGTCCTTACACATTAAATGCGTTACGTTGCCATATGTTGACTTGCGCAGCGTCATTTTTGTACGCATGAGTTGTTTATTTTACTGCAATTACCAATTTATATTGTTTGTGGTTTGGGAAAGGTGAAAAATTGTGTTAGTGATGTAATGACTATCACTTGCTAATATGTGTGCATAAAAAATTAGATTTAATTTTTTTCTTCCAATCCAGCAAGCTCATTGAGCGTGGAGACAACGTGAAAATGCTGTTGTTTGTGTCAACTCGGCTTGGTTTGCAAATTAAGTTGCGACTGCCGTAACGCAGGGGAAAATGTTGACGGAAACGGCGACCTTTCCGCGTCCCAATTGAGTTCCTGATATGCCTTCAAGCGTTGCTTACCGTCCTGGCGTGTCCCCGGCAAGTGGAAACTCACGTTATTGAGCGTATTTGAAGACTTTTTTTTCCCCTGGACTTGGGTATGTATTGATGATTGGAGATAATTTGGATATCCGAATGTTGTGAAAATATCAACTGTTCTGTTCGAAGGGAAAGTTCTGGATTTGGTTATGTATTAGTGGTTGTTGGGAATTGAGGTATCCGCGTCAACTGTGTAGTTCGAAGGGATTATAATTGAGTTGTCCGCGTGTTGTGAAAATGCCTATTGTTTAGTTCGAAGGGAAAGTTTCTTCTGGATTTGGTTATACGTTAGTGGTTGTAGGTAATTGAGTTGCCCGCATACTGTGAAGATTTCATTTGATTAGTTCGAATAAAAAAGTGACGGTGTTACATAATAGCGGTGAGGATGTTTTGTTTTGATTTTATCATAGCTGGGATATTATGATATAACGTGCGTTCTTTACAGAAGTTTTTGTATGCAAGCCCTTCAGGATGATGCAACTGTTGTATTAACAGGAATTAGCGCTCTTATGAGGGAAATGTGAGCTCATTAGCTAAACATCTAGTAGAACGTACTTTTTTAAATTAAGTACTTTTTTATTTCGTTATGGACCAATTTTTCGGTTTACTGTTGTCCTGTTTTTCAGCACCTTCAACTTTCATCTTGTTTTATATAGCCTTCCATCTCAACTTACTGTTTCTTTCCGCAGGAGATCTGTGTGTGAACACACCTTGTGCATGGCTTCTGCGCTCCCATTAACTCCATACTAAATGATGCCTTCATCCTTCCTCTCTCTCGAACGTCTTCGTTACGGTTAGGGTGGCTTAAACTAACTTTTTTTTGTCTTCTTGAGGTTAGGGAGTCTTAAAATGGTTTATAATATAATAGTTGTAATGGTCTATACAAAAATTATTTAAAGTAAGAAATAGGCCAAATTAACTTCATCGTAACCTTGTTCGCAACGAATTATGGTAAAATCTCGCGTTAGCTAATTTAATCTTCGTTCATTGTGCTCCTCAAATACGAGATATGAGCAACTAAAAACCTCTTAGTGCTCGTTTTTCTTCGAAGCTTTTGATCACAGCTCATCTGTTGGAAGCAATGAACGATCGAATGCATGGCGGTGATATCATTTGCCTCACTAACGACGCTTTATTCTAAGGTCTCAAGTTACACAGGCTGCCTTGATGGACAGTCGCGCACACCCCGCTTGCCGAACTTCATGCAGATCTTTAACACGTTCACTGCGATGGGTTAACCTAAAATTCAGTATTCAACTCAAATTTATAGTCAAAAGTTGTTAGGAGTTTTATAAAAACCAAACATTAACCAAGTCCATTATGTACCATGAGTTCTAAGAGATTGTTAAAACTTTCAAATGGGTCGTTTCGCAGCAGGGGAAACTTGAGCACGACCCATCGATGGATCGTATCGACTGCAACGTGTAAAGTTATTGGAAAACTGTCTCCAACGGTGAACTGGCGGTGGGTGCTGAAGTGATGCAACCGTCGGTGCTGCATCTGGCCTAGCCTACCGTGAGCCGTTTTGATGTTCACGTAGAATGTTCAGGTGCGCGTGAGCCCGTTATGTGAGTGCAGCTAAAGCGACGTGTTATATCGCGTTGCCGGCGTGCTTGCAGCGACGCGCATCTCTGCGTGCTTTCTAACTACTTTCCATTCTCACACTGTGCCTGATGATCGCATTCGCACACTGTGCACTGATCAGTTTAGCGGAATTTGAAGCTTAGCATTGCGAGTGCAGGTTGACGCTAACCAATTTTCTGATGATAGAATGAAGGAGATAGTATCGTAGGTTTTTTTTTCCAGAACTATAAGTATAATTATTATTTCGTATCGTCTGAATCCTTAGTTCTCGAATAATACCTAATTCTAAAGAATTGTGCTTGGAGGCTGTCCTCTAAGATTAACTCATGTTCCTGATAGAACATTGTTTGAATATTGCCAATCTGATCCTAAGTTAGGTGTAAATATTTCACAGCAAAGAAATTCTGTAGCATGACACTGAATGAAGCTGTGACAGAGAGCGTGCACGAACACTTGATGGTGCAGTTGTGGATGTTCAGGGTCGTACGTAAGTAGTGGTTACCGTCTATACCAACGTGCACCGTAGTGTTTAGTATAGTATTTCTTCATTTTCTTGTCAAAATTGCTGCGGCGCTCTGTTACTCTAATGGTTGTACTCGTAAAAGTTAGAGCGTATTTTCCTAGCTGAGAGTTAGGTAGGCCTTCTTTTTGTTGAAATAAAATGTTTTTTTTTATATCTAGGACCATCTTTTTTTTCGATTCACTGATATCATGTTCCGCGTTCCCTTATCTCCATACGAAATGGTGCCTTCCTCTCCTTTAAACTTTTTTTTTTGCGGTTAAGGAGGCTTAAACTAACATGTAATATAATCCGGAAATGTATTTTAGTCTGGAACATTCCATGTGAAAATTTGTGCGTCGCTTTATACGTAAAACAGACGCACTCAGTAAAGTGGTTTCATGCTCGCTCTCACAGTTCATTCGTTAATTTTGATATACTAGCTGAGAGTTAGGTAGGCCTTCTTTTTGTTGAAATAAAATGTTTTTTTTTATGTTAAGGACCACCTTTTTTTCGGTTCACTACTGTCCTGTTTTTCAGCACCTTTGACTTTCTTCTTCAACTTTAATCTTATTTCATGAACTTCTTTCTCATCTTACTGTTTCTATGCCCCTTCAGCATAGATTCCTCATTTTCTTATCTCCATACTAAATGGTGCCTTCCTCCTTCCTCTCTTCGATACGCTCTATTTTTGTAGCGGTTAGGGAGGCTTAAACTAACTTATAATCTTATAATCATAATCATTTTGATATACTTTAAATTCAAGTATTGGATGCCTATCCATAAATGTTCTCTAGGTCATAGTGATCGTCGTTCAACGTACGTACATGGCTGCGGGCAAATCTTCCTTCTATGGACAATGAGTGAAAGGGGTTCAGGGTCGACAAATAACTCGGAAACAAACATTATGATTTGCTTTATGCCCTCAGTCGACGAGAACTATGTGGTGCATGAACGTAAGAATATCAAGTGCGTGACTTTCATAACCTCAGGGAATTATTACTATTGCTCAATCTCAAGAAAAAAACCTTCACGAAGATGACTCGAACTTTTGCGTTCACGTTGCGCTTTCAAGAAGTCATTAATGAAAGCTCAAAACGTTGAGGGTGGATTATATCGTGAAGCTGGTCAAAAAACTTCGGTATAATTCCTGTTAACTTCGTTTTATTTATATTGTGTTCTCTGTGCCACTTGTTCCACTATAAGGCATGTTCAATTTGTACTCAAGGCCGATGTCAACTAACACGGTATCACTGCTACAGTGAAGCGCTGAGTGGTGTAGAAGGGACGTGACCTTTGTTTTGTTACGTGATGAACCGCGATGTGCGTGTGCGCTGTGTCCAAATGCCTTATGGAAGCAGAGTCATTTGTCTTCTGCGGGCTGCTGTTTTTTTTTTTTTCGAACGTTTTCATACCTTCTCTGTTCTGCGTGTCTTGAGTTTTGGTTTGTGCTTGTTCATATCCCTTTGCTGCTGGCATTTTTTCAAGTTCCATTTTTGTTTTATCCTTCGCATTTTTGCGCCATGTTTCTTGTAACAACTTGAAGGTTCATCCCCGTTTCACTCGCAGTTTGACCGGAAAAAGTACTCAGGTCTGAGTTCCCATTACGCTTGATAGATCATTTAGAGTGGCGGTATTGTACGTAAGTATATGCACGAGTATTTAGCTGTGTGCTGCTGTCTCTCGTCGTCTGTGTACCAGGCGGAATTATCGCTTCTAAGTGAGAGGTAGCTTCAGCTGCTTACCGCAGTCTTGGTTGAGTTGTGATGCATTGCTTTTTGTCTTAGTATTGTTTTATCGCAGCGATGGATGGTGGCGCTTTTCAACTTCCTACCTCCTTGTTGCATAGTTTTTTTTCTGTTTGCTGTGTTTTTTTAAATCTTTCGTCATTTTACGATGCTGTGTGTTCTTCCCCTCAGGGGGATACAAGTATGTATTGTATCTATGGGAATTAGCGCTCCCAGGGGAACCATCCCAATTGAAATTCTGAGCCTTTTACAGATCGTTTTCAGGCAGTTATAAGCCAAGAGTTTAGTCGTTTTCGAGCAGTAAATTTGCCTTTTTCGGAGCAAATGTCTACCATTTTTAGCCCATTTAAACGGCTATTTCTGGGCATCGAAACGGCTAATGCAACGGCCATTTTGGGCTTCTCTACTACCTGAACCAGGCTATTCACGACCATTTTTGGCTTTTCCATTGCTTGAACGAGCCTCGTCCTGGCTTTTTTGGGCTTCCTTACTGCTTGATCAAGGCTAATACCGGCCCTTTTGGGCTTCCTTACTGCTTGATCAAGGCTAATACCGGCCCTTTTGGGCTTCCTTACTGCTTGATCAAGGCTAATACCGGCCCTTTTGGGCTTCCTTACGCCCGGCCTTAAAAACAAAAAGACATATGGAATCAAAAGTCCCAAATTGAAACATTATACCAATAAAAATTAAAAATTTATTAACGAAATAAATATGAAAATTACTAAGTATTGATTTGCAACAGTGGCATAATGGAACAGATCAGATCGCTCCAACATCAGATTTTCAGTGCGATATAAAGAATTTGTAAGGCCGGGTCTTGTGGCTGCTTCGCCTATTGAGTTCCGATTTGAGGCGAGTGAAGCAGCGGCCTTACTTTAACACTTCTCCGGCTGTAGGTATCGGTCATACGTGGCGGAGAAGTGGGAACTTTTTCTTACATAAATTTACATTGGGATATATTAAGACTACTGAACATAGAAGGACTAGAATCGAGGTTTGAGGGGTAACTAGGGTAAAGCACTACAAGTTGAATGCTCAGCGATGAAGTAGTGAGACAGAGAGAATTAAAAGAAAATTATCTAGTATCTAGATACTTTTGGAGAAGTATCTAGTATCTAGATACATTTTGAAGTATCTATGACCAGCTCTGGATATCTACATGAACATAATATTTTTTTAACTACTAAACCGAAATTTATAGTAATAATTAACACGTTAGTTGCGATGGGTTAAACCGAAGTTCAATATTCAACTTGAATTTAAAGTCAAAAGTGATAAGCAAATTTGTAAATATCAAACATTAACTGGGCCTGTTAAATACCACTAATTTAGAAAGGTTGTTAGAATTTTTCAAAACGACCCATCGATGGGTCGTTTCGCAGCAGGAAAAACCTAAGCACGACCCGCCGGTGGGTCGTGTCGCAGTCAACGTGTTAAATGATGAAACTAATCGAAACTAACTTTGGCCACCCTTACCTAATCTAACTTAACTAAGTTAGGTTAGTTGAAATTCATTTAGTTCTTTACATTTACTGAAGTAATACGACTTGTACAACATTTACGATTACGAGTCTTTTTACAATCTATTACGCGTCCAAATAGAGGTCGTCGAAAAGGCTTGAAAACGACTTTAAACGACCCGAATGAGCCCGCAAACAGCCATTGACTAGACCTATAAAAGGCCAGTTGAATGAAGAGCCATTTTCAAGCCCTAATAGGCCAAGTATAGGTAGGAGTCAGTTTGAAGTCGTGATTTTTGGCCGTTTTGGGCCGTTTTCGACCTTTTACGACTAATTTACTACCTGAAAAGGGCGATGATTTTCAATTGGGATGTGTGGGCCCTAGCTAAAGGTTAGGTAGGCTTCCTTTTTGTTGTAATAAAATAGGTTTATGTTTTGTTACGGACCATCTTTTTTCGGTTCACTGCTGTCCTGTTTTTCAGCACCTACTACTTTCTTCTTCAAATTTTTTTCTTGTTTCATGAACTTCTTTCCTAGCTTACTGTTTCTGTGCACCTTGTGCATAGATTTCACGTTCCCTCAACTCCATTCTAAATGGTGCCTTCCTTTTTCCTCTCTTGGACCATCTTTGTCGTGGTTAAGGGAGGCTAAAACTTTCTTATATAATAATAATAATAATAATAATAATAATAATGCTGTGTGTTCTTGTTGAAATCTTAACTCTTTTAAGTAAGGGTGTGCTTGATCGATTCAAAACCTAAAATAATGGTTCAGGTTTGGTCTCAAATATTAGCATTGAGCAAATGAAAATAGTTCCAGTTATGGAACACCTATTTCCCAGCGGATACTTTCCTCCAGTCTCAGAGTACGAGTTGACCATGACGATAAGAGTCGTAGGTAGGTTTTATTTTCATGGTTTTTTATTAGCAATCGAGCTTGTAAACTATCTTGGGTATGAAATGGAAAAAAAATCTTTCATAAATTTCAGTTTAACATTTCGTTTGTTACTGTGCAAATTTGTGGCGTATGTCACGGTAGTTCATTCAATAAGGTGACTGACACTGATTAATATGCTTAATGTGTCCTCTCCATGAGTCCCTCATTTGGAGTTCATTTTTTTTGCTGCCTTATCCGAGAGACTCCTAACAGTTTGAACGGATATTACAATTCACATGCACTTGATTGTAGAAAGTTCCTTGCCAAACCAACTGTGTGTTATGTTAGAGTTCAAAGTTAGATTTCTCTCGAAGCTGGGTTACAGTGCCATATGTTGCGATGCTGGTGCACTGGTGCTACTGTAATAGAGTATTCATGATGCTGTCCCCCCTCCATGCCTCCTTATCTGGACCTCCCGTTGCTGCCGTGGCAGCGTCTGTCTCCCTTGACTGAGTGACAATGAATGCACCGAGCTTTATCTTGCCGGGCTTATTCTCTGGCCTCGATGGTGTAAGCTGATGGATGCCTCGCTCGGTCTGCTTAACTAGGCTCTGATTCTGAAACAATACAAGTGACCTCTTTTGCTGTGGTAAGGTCACACTTTGTGAGTTCGCCAATTGTCTCTATTGTTGTTGGATTTCTGAACTGTGACGTTTGGCCCCCGACTGTTCTCGATGCATTGTGTATATGTATATACTTCCTTCAGCCCGGTAAGATTTTGGGTTTATTTGTTAGTTATTCATTCGGAGCGTGCTTAACAGGTACTCTAGAATTCGAGTGATTTTTTCTATTATTTTTACTGTCCGAGGTAACTCATGTGTAAACTTCTATCAAGGTATTTCTGCAATTGGGGAGGAGAATAATAGCTGGGTTATTCATTTTCTATTTCTGGATGCATGTTGACATTGATGTCATAATGAAGACTTGCCGATACTTGTTGAGGAACTTCTTGGATAAAATGACGGTAAAACTTAATTAACCAATGCTTTTAAAAAGAATAGACCACATCAGTGTAAAAGGTTTTATTTTATTACCATTGATGCTTTGTACATTCCATGGAAGTTTTTCCAATTTACTTGCATACTTTTTAATATTCCTTCTTATCACGTTTCATATTTGCGTGTAGAGCTATTGCGTCGTGGCTGGAGGCATGGCCAAGTGTTGCGCACGCGCTCTGTAGCTCTGACCCAGAAGTGTCAAGGCGTGGGACTGGGGGCTGGTGGTGCTGCAGTCAGATCCTGCGTGAATTGTGACTTCTAAAACTTCGGCCTAGCTATGAGTAACGTAGGCCGTCTTTTTGTTGAAATGAAATGATTTTTTATATTTTGGACGCCCCTCAGGGGGATACAATCATTGTATCTATGGGAATTAGCGCTGCCGGGGGGAAAATGTGAGGGCCCGAGCTGAGAGTTAGGGACCATCTTTTTTTGAAATAGAATGATTTTTGTTATGTTAAGAACCATCATTTTTTGGTTCGCTGATGTCCTGTTTTTCAGCGCCCATTACTTTCTTCTTCAACTTTTATTTTCTTTCATAAATTTTTTTCTCAACTTATTGTTTCTATGCCCCCTTCTGCGTAAATTCTGCGTTCCCTTATTTCCATACTAAATGGTTCCTTCCTCTCTTCTGAACGCTTTATTGTTAGCGGTTAGGAAGGCTTAAACTAACATCTAATCTTTAACTTCGGCTAACTTTTCGTCAGGAGGCAAGTGCTGTGGCCTACTATTGATACTAATTAGAACTTGACCTCATACGTTTATAACAGAATTATTTCGCGGATCAGTAGCATGGATGATGAATTCTTTGTTGTCAAAACAACGAAGTTGGAAAAGTTTCCTTCTATTTATCTCGTTTTTTTTTCTACTTGCTTTGTGAAATTCCACAAAAATAAGAGGGCTGATGTAGAATCATGCTTGAGATAAGTTAATGCATAATTCGAGAGTGCATTCCTTCACAGAGATACCACTATTGTACCTGTGTCAAATATCGCCTGACGGAAGATACCAGGTCCCGAGCTGAGGGTTAGGTAGGCCTTTCTCTCGTTGGTTGGAATAGATTTTTTGTTGTTTTGTATCTTACCACTTTTTGCGGTACACTACTGTTCTCTTTCAACACTTATTTTTCAACTTGTTGTATAGTGACGCTCTTGGGATATTTATGGAGGTTCCGGCTGCGGAGATTTATGAGTCTCGCTCGCTCGGAGTTTCCGGCGGAACCGCAGAGGCGCGTCTGGTATTTACAAGCGCCGGATAGGTCGGAAGGCGCCTACTGCCGGGCGGAAGTTCATTGTCCGAACTAGACTTAAGAGCAAGCTGTGTGGACTTGAGATCAGTACATTACCAGTAGTCTTGCTGTTCGTTTTGCTATCCTCTTCTTGCCTGGTTTACGGCTAGGCAAATCGATCTTCAAGTTCTGTACAGAAAACCTTATATCTTGCTGAAATTCCAAGATACTACACAACTGTTATCTTGTTTCAGAAATTTTTCCTATCCAATCATGCTGTTTCTACGTGCAGAGCGGGAAGACACATTTTGTCCTTGAGTCTCTCTTTTTCTCAATTCCATACTATGTATTGCTTCCCGCATTCTTCTCATGGAAACATTTTTGATATGTTGAGGGAAGCTTGAACGGACTAATAATTCAATTCGAGAGCACATTATTTAGATTGCTTCTAAAGTGGCAGTGAGTGTGGGGGTTTAATATACAGGTTAAAGCCTAGGCAGTGGTGAAAAGCTGATGCCCGGTGAGAATTTCGCTTTTGAATTCCCGCAAATTGTGCCAAGTTTCTGCCCGGTGTGGTTTAAATATCGGTGCTCTTTGGTGGCTGCGGTGTGATCGCTCGCATTCAACATCAGATGCTCGTATGGCATATCAGATGCTCGCTCGGCAATTGTCGGACGCACGCGCTGTAGCATAACCGATCTCGTATGCTCGCTGCATCTCCTCGGACCTGCAAATTGGGCTGCTTGTATGCGTCTCATGCAAGTATTAGGTCACAGTTAAGTTCCCTCGAGTTGAGACATGTAATAAACGGGCTGATGCTACACTGCGTAGTTGATAGTTTTGAGCAGTTCATCGAAATTTGTCCGTGTATTCGTCTTTTTTACATTTTTTGTCTGTTCCGAGTCTACGATGTTATCTTGTTGCGGTCTATGCAACGAAATACTGAGCCTAGGTGCTCAAGGGGGTGTGTTATTGTTAGAGTAAAACAGCGGCTTCCTCAGAGAGAAAAAGAAAACTAAACATATAATTACCTCTACTCGGCCACTTGTCTCATTGCCCGGGGTGCATTTGCTGATGGACACCTATTATTTAGTAAATGTTTAATTTTGTGCGAGCAAAGTCAAGTTTTGTGACCTTTAGAAAGGATTTTAAAAGATCAGAATACCAATTTTTATTTCCACTCAGATTCTGTGTAAACATTTAAATTAAGCAACTGCCTGAATTTTTCGGAAAAATAAATGACTGACAGTTTTCCGCGGGTGACCCAATTTTAATGCATCTTCTTCTTCCTTTTGTAAGCACAACTCAGTCGCCATATGTTTCGCGCCTGTTTTCCGATATCCTGTTGAACCGCATTGCGCTTACTTAGTTTTATGGGTGAATAACCTTTGTCATTTTGAGGTGTAGTTGCCTACCTTCAGCCCGTCTGGTGCATCTGAATCACTTCACTGCGACTGCATCGTGGCACGTACACCCATGCTGAGATTTAAGTGGGTCCGAGTTTTTTTTATGACGGTAAACTATACGGGAAAACTGCTTGAAATAAGCCGAGCGGTCGTTTTATAAGAGCGCCAAATTTGTTTCGTCTAGTAGAGTGCTAAAAACTGTCGAGGATCAGAGAGAGGGTGTGTCTCCCTCGCAGGGGGAGGCAGACTTGCGTGGATGGCGCCTTAGTTGTCCCTCAAGGACAGGCCAATCAGCGTGCAGTGGTGGGCTGCTGCTGTTGCGCGGTCTACCTTGTGTAGTGGTGCTGCTGCTGCTGCTGCTGCTTGGATCACGGCCTACTTGTTGCTGCTCTGTGGCATTTTTCGTGTTCCTGCGTTATCCTATTTGCACTTGCTGCTGTGTGCTCTGTTGCATGTTGCTACATTTTTCATATTCCTGCATTATGTATGCCATTTTCACGTTTCTGCTGCGTGCCATTTTGCATGTTGCTGCTCAATTCCATTTTCATGTTTCTGCTCCATGCCATTTTCATGTATCTGCTCTGTGACATTTTTCATGTTCCTGCGTTATTTTTGCCATTTGCGCGTTTCTGCTGCGTGCCATTTTGCATGTTGCGGCTCTGTGCCATTTGCGTGTTGCTGCACCAAGACATAAGATGGTGTTTATGCAGTGCAGCCAAGTGCTGATGTTCTTCTGTATCCTAGATTTCACTGCTCTACCTTATCCTATAGACGGGTTTGTTGTGTGTTATTCTAGAGCAGAGGTTCCCAACCTTAGACAGTGAATTCATCACTCCTGTTACCCCATTAATAATTCAAATAAACGATTTTGGGTTGCAAACTACTTGATTTTTTGGTACACAAAATACAAACTTTTTATCCCAGTGGGGTAAAATACCAGCAGTTGCTGATGCCATAGGCAAGTGTTACTCACTATTTTTTGCAAGAGAGCCACTTCGGTTAAACGCATTGATTGAGAGAGCCGCAGCTACTGCGAGTTGGCATATGCATATTATATAAATTATAAATTATTTAATTAGTTTATTTTTCGGGAGCCTTGAATTGATTCATCGCGAGCCTCGCAATGTATACCACTTGTCAATGGCTATCCTAAAGGTTGCTGTTCCTCAGTGCTCGATCTACCGCCAAATACAAAATTCACATCACGGCTGCTAACCGCCGTTGTAATATGGCACAGTTGGAACATAGCCTTAATTTCGTTCAGTACTTTGACTTTGAAACCTTCTTTTGGCATTGTTTTCTTATCTTCGCATTGTTTCACTACGATTGAATTGTTCTCGTTATTGCACTTGCTTACGAATGAAGTGTTGTATTCGCGGTACGCACACGTACATAAAGTTGCTTGAATGTTGTAAATCGCATGACGTCTTGCTAAGAGTTGGTTGTATTTTAACACGTTCGCTGCCGCTGGATGCGCGTCCATCTAGTTTCATTTCAAGTAAGGTTCTAAGACGCACAGTTTAAAAAACTATTTTACTACTCGGAAAAAAATGTATCTTTCCTGAGTAGTGTGAGAGTGTAAAAGCTTGCTGATGTTTACCTCGTATGCTCAAATCTCTTGTAAAAAAATTGTTGAGGTAATTAAAATTCTGTTCTTTCACACCGATTCGTAAATGAGCAATTTACCTATTGGTAAATCGGCTGTGAACGTGTTGAACTGTGACCATATGAAGCATTACGCTGTACCTGTCCACACGGAGTGTATCTGCGTTGCAGTTCGCTCACTTCATAACTACGTATGCTAGTGAGGGCATGGAAACGTGACCCAGACATGAAGTGGTTGATACTGTTTGTGTTTATTTAGTTCATAAGTGCTCGGTGTCTCAGTCAAGCTCCTTTAACAATATAGTCTTTATGGAATGCTTCTTCTAAAGAGTGTCGTACTATTCTGTCGGGTTCGGTGTCCTCTACTGCAGCTTGGATCATATCTAAACATTTGTCTTTTACTTTAACTTTCTCATCACGAAATTGTTCTATGTAATTCTATTCAACTTACTATTGAGTTTATCCTTGTTACATGCATCTCGTATGTTCAACGTTGTTGGCGAAAAGCGTTGCTGTGCGAGGAAATAAATGCCGACGAAAAGAGTAAGAATTGATCACGATGTAAATAGATCAGAATTACGACAAGAATATGACCCTTTTGTTTCGCATCATTGCTTTTGTTAAAGTATCGTTCACGAGCGACGTTATTTACCTACGAAATATCTATGTAAAATGGAAGCGACACTACCAATTATTTTCCTTTCACTCTAATAATAACTGGTTAGATTTTACTTGCTTGTTAATTTCGTCATTTATTCTTAGGCTGAGGCTCCGTCTCAGGAAGGATGTGTGACGTAGCTACAGATTTAACGCCATAGTTTCTTGATGCGCTTCTTTCTTATCGAATTGATTTCACTAATTATGTTATTGTGGTGCCGCTCTTACATCTACCCCGCCAGGAGCACTTTCACGGGACGTTATCGCGAGCACTTCTCCACCCTCTCCCCTCAGGGGGATACAACTATTGTATCTATATGGGAATTAGCGCTCCCTGGGGGAAAATGTAATAGAGTTAGGTAGGCTTTCTTTTTGTTGAAATAAAATGGTTTTTGTTATGTTAAGGACCACCTTTTTTCGGTTCACTGCTGTCCTGTTTTTCAGCACCTCTGACTTTCTTCTTCAACTTTTATCTTATTCCATGAACTTCTTTCTCATCTTAATGTTTCTATGCCCCTTCTGCATAGATTCCTCATTCTCATATCTCCATACTAAATGGTGCCTTCCTCCTTCCTCTCTTCGATACGCTCTTTTTTTTGCAGCGGTTAGGGAGGCTAAAACTAACTTATAATCTTAATCTTAACCTTCTCCACCCTCTTCAGAGTTGTGCGCAAGTAGACTGATAATTGTGTTGGCGGGTTTATGGGATGTCTAAGCTGGTCGTGTTAGCTAACGAACGGACAATAATGACGGTCTTGTGCGCTCGTTGTGGCGAAGTAGATCACTACTTTGAGAGTAGTTTGTTTATTATATGATGAATAATGAGCATTGGTCAACGAAGACGGTCTTGTGCGCACATTGTGGCGAAGTGGATCACCACTGTGCGAGTAGTTTGTTTATCATCTGATGAATAGTGAGTATTGGACAACGATGACGGTCTTGTGCGCTCGTTGTGGCGAAGTGGACCACTACTTTAAGAGTAGTTTGTTTATTATCTAATGAATGTGAGCATTTGTGGGTCAGCCTGAGAAATTTAATCGTCAGTTGTCACTTAATGTGCAATAACCTAGAACGTAGTTGAAAACAGAGCAGATATTCAACTTTTGGCTTCAATGCGGTCTCCGGTTTGCGTGACAACTGCTTTCTTGAAGAGCATGCTTCTTGTTCCTTATTTTATTCGTGAGTGCTGAAGAATTACAGTAGGGGAAAAGGATTGGGAACGTCTTCTAAAGTTTTTTGGCGATTTAATCTTACTGCATTTTTGAGGGAACTTTATTGTAATTCATTCTTTAGGTTTTACATTAATAAATTGTTCCAAGAAGAAAGCGAACACGAAATCTTGGACGTTTTATGCTCCATGAAAGTTAACATACTACAATTTCTGAACTCCGCAGTTGCACTTTAACTGTGTCTGGAGATAGTATGTTTTACAGGAGCTCGCGTGTTCAGTAATTAGAATGTTAATTCGCATGTTTGCAGGAACAGGAGTAGTATTTTTTACTTTAAATTGCAGCAGGGGAATCTAGGCTTAGTGTAATGGACTTAACTGCTGCGAGAAATATTCCGCTCTAAAATTATTTTGATAAAGGCTGCCACTTGAACGTGAATGTCTTGTGACTGCACGTCTACGGTGCGTTTTCGTGCTCATTTTATATTTGCAGTATGTCTGCATTGTTTTATTACATGTTTGTCCGTCTAAGTGCTGTATTTTACGGCATTCCATGACTGTTTACTTGCAATGTTAACGTTTGACATTTATTTTTACATTTATTTACTAGACGTTCTTGTATGTTTATTCCATTTTAAAACACTGCAACCACGTAGGCCCTAGATTCAGTTACTAAGAGTACTGATTTAGCTACGAAAATAAAAGTGTGTAATAATTTTGTTGTATTGAGAGTTGTTTTTACTGTTGAGAGTTACTGTTGGTGCAACTGCGCACCTTGTGAAGTTCACCTTTTCCTTTTTTTCAATCCTCATGGCCTCTTAAAGCACTCACTCTACCTCCTCAAGGAGTACAACCATTGTATCTCCCAGGGAGTACCAGGGAGTATCTATGGAATTAGCGCTCCAATGAGAAAGAAATGAGGTCTCGAGCAAATGGTTTGGTTGGCCTTTCTTTTGGTGATGAAATAGAATGTATACACATTTTTTTGTTACGATATTTTTTTGGTTCACTGCTGTTTTCTTCTTCGGCACCTATCACTTTATTCATCAACTTATGTCTTGTCTCGTTAACAATTTTTAATCTTGCTGTTACTATGCACAGGGTGTCCTAAATCTCCTAACAAATAGCGCCTCCTTCTCCTGGAAGCACCTTTTTCATGGTTAGGGAGACACAAACTAACTCGTGTATAACCTGTACTACACTTGTAGACGGCCAATTTTCACTGGTACGTCTCCGTAGCATCGCTTTTGGGTCGTTGCGAAGGTAGAGGCACAATTTTTGTGGTATTTTGTTCGGTTATGGCACGAGTAGAGACACAATTCTTACTTCATTTTTTGGTTGTAATGAAGTCGAAGCGAAATGTGGATGTAGCAAGACTGGCGAGGTTTTTTGCGTTTTTCTCTCGCTTCTTAGCGCCATCAGTTGCTGTACATGCAATTGGCAATTTTTTTATATTTCCATTTGAATACAAAGGCACCCAGAGTATGTAATTATGGAGACGTGATGCTCCAATGATACGGGAGTGCCCAGCTCTGCTCTGGAACGTTTTTATTGAAATTCTAGATTTTCTCAGGTCAAATTTGCAACTGAATCTCGTAATCGTTGGAATTTCAAGCTGTTATAGACTCCAATCAACTGTCATCTTTCTCTATGCATTTCAAAGAAAATGTCTCCTTCCCTCCATGTGACCATTAGTTAGCGGTTAGACGGAGAGGGGAGGTTGTAGGAGCGGAGGCGGAGCCCCGCACATGGAAGCTCACATGACCCTTACTTTCTAGCGCGAGTTTTGCAATGAGCCTCCGCCTGGTGGTTGTGGCGTCTGAACCGACGACCCAACCGCCGCGCAACCTGTCGTCCTGACCTTGACCAATTGCCTGCTTCTCATCCGTGAACCCTGAGACCAGCGGTGCCGCCAGTTCCTCCTCCTTTTACTGTGTCTGCTGCCGGTGCGGTGGCCCTGTTTGTCGCTCATCCTATGTATAGCTGAGGGTCTCAACCAGAGGTAAATTTACCCGCTGTGGGTAAAAAAATGTACAGTCGTGGGTAAATAATTGAAGCACCTGGTAATTTTAAAAATTGTTCAATCATATTTAATGTTGTAAAATGAGGGAGAATGCAAAAAAGGTGTGTGTGTTTTGTATGGAGTAGGGGGTAAATGAAAAAATGCACAAAGCCGAGGAGGGTCAATGATAGAGGAAAGGTTGAGAATGGCTGTACAATATATAGCCCTTTACGCCCGAGTGTAGCGAATTCGTCGCACTAAAAATACATGCTTCTTTATGTTCTGGAGAGCTTCTTGCAAATGAATGTGACGACTGGGGTACGTGTTATCTAAAGTAAAGTTCATTCTTGCGTTAATTTTGTGTGCGATAATTAAGATTTTAAACCAACTTCGTGTGTGTGCGACGTATAGTTCGCAGCACTCCTATTGCTTGTGTAAAGAATTCAGGGCGTAAAGGGCTAGTTGTGAGCCGTCTTGCTTCCCGTCCCGCTTGTGCTATTCCTTCTCGGCTTCATTGTCTTCACTAAGTGGACGCGACTTCTGTGGTTTTCCTCTTCATGTGAGGGATAGAATGGAATAAAATAAACTATGGTGACAGGAACGAACCGAGCGGCCTATTATCGGGTTATTACTTGGGCAGTTGAGACACCAACCAGGTGTTAGGGATACCGTGTGGCGTATGCCAGTCATGATGGTGGTTTGCTTCTTACTTGTTGACGGGAAATGCGAAGCCTTGGTGGGATGTAAAAGCTCTTCGTTGACTTGCTGCCAAATCTCTGGAGGAATTTTATGGCGGAGTAAGAGCTACGAACTCTTTTCCTTTGAAAATTTATTTTTGAGATGGTAACGAAGCGATAATCTTATAGTGAAGCACTATGCATTTGTTTTTCTACTACTAACCATTCGAACAAGTAATGCTGCAGACTCTCTACAGAGATTTTATGGTGAAGTAAGAGCTAACGACTCTTTTCCTTGGAAAATTTATTTTTATGTGAGATAGTAACGATGCGATAATCTTATAGTGAATCACTATGCATTCGTTTCTACCACTAACCATTTGAACAAGTAATATAACCTTTTGGATCGTTTCATTTTGTTATGAGATTTTTCGTTAAAGTATGAGGGTAGAATAAGAAGTCTATTTCCTTTTGTCTAATTGAAAAGTGGATAGTAAACATACGATACTATGTTCATTTGTTCTTCGGTACACTTTCTTAACTCAGTAGATCAATTGAGGAGATAAAGATCCGCTTCTTCAATGCCCAACTGTGGGTTGTGCGTGACCGCTGTTTGAGTGCTTGCTCTTCGTCGGCGTTGTGAATCACTCCGCAAACCTGCCACCCCGCCTCCACATATCTGGCCTTCTCGGCTGTGCGTCGTCATTTGCAGGTCTTAAGCTCTGTTGTTCCACCGTCGAGATTTCTCCCTCTATCTGCGGTGCATTCAGCGGAACTTTTCGTTGCGATTTTCCTCTTTCTGAGTTGTAGCTGTTCTATTTATGGGACACTCTCATTTAGCAAACAGCAGTTGAGTTACAGCAAGGACTACGAGTGAGATTTGTATGGCTGTTCTAACATAAAGCCTCATGGAATCTTTTGCGTAATCTACTATATGTATAGTAATACATCTGTTTTGCTTGGTTAATAGGTCCGTCTCTCTTTCACGTTCTTAAGAATGCTCAATGACAGTATGTGTAAAACGAGTTTCAGGAGTGCACAAGTACAAGAATATTTTAATCGGATGTACTGTAAGGATGGATATGTTTGTCATCCACATCGGGCAGATTTATTTAAGGAAAATGAATCCCGTCATTTTTGACTAGCCGTATATACCAGATTCTTCTAACATTGTTTAAGTCTAACGAAACGCGAGTTGCACTCCGAAGCTCAGTGGTAGATAACGCTTCACTGGCTCCGTTTAAGGCCAGATTCAGCGTAGGATTAGAGGGATCGTGAATGCTTTTCGGCTTTAACTTGATGCTCAAAGAGCTTTGCGCCCTTCGCGCTACTCCTGAGACAGACGAGACGCGAGAATTCCTAGTAACAGGGATCCTTTATGTTCCTTATTCGTAGTTGGTTGTGAACCTCTTTATCTTTGTTACAAAGGAAGTTAAAGCATCGATTTCAAGTGGAAGGTTTTGAAGCGCAGTGTTTGTCTTGAGTGTTATTTCCAGTGAAATATTCCCAAAGTCGGAGCGTGCTATCATTTGTTTACGTTGGCGTGTGCGACCCATTGCTATAGTTGGCAAAGCTAGACAGTAAATCGAGCAAATGATTCCGGAACTGAGAAGAAGGTCGACTCGTCCCTTGCGCCCAGCTGCTGCCCACTCTTCGTAGGTCAACTCCTTTCACCGGTCGCTGGTTAGCTCAAGAACCCGGCTGTATCGCCGTCCGTGTTGGGTCGGACACCGATTTGTCGTCAAACCAGAGTTTTCGCTGTTTGAATGTTGGTTGCTGCCAATCGGCGCTTATCGAAATCCTTACTGGTCCGTCACCACAGCTATTTTGAGCACCTCCATGAAGTGATTTTAGGGAAGTTCCTTTATTGTACTCATTTATTGCTCGGTGACAACAGCGTACGCTGCTTGTGGTTTGTAAGATTTTAGTTGGTAGTGCCGTGCTCGTGAAATTTCAATTCTATGCGAGTTAATGGAATTGACGAGTCGGAAACCATCGGTGTCACCTCCAACCGCAGGGGGATATTAATCTCGAGAGTGTACCTGGAAGGGGAGGGGGACATGTTGCTGATTGGAGGATTATGTAAGATTCCTGAGCTCTCCTCGGACAGGTAGGTATCTGATACTTCCCGTTTTCGTCATCGTACGCTTTGAACGAATTTGAGCTTATCTTAGGTAACCATAGCATCCAACCGAAGAATTAGATACGCGTGTCGTAAGAGGTTGTTGCTGCGTACGTTCCTTGTTTCTGGAATTTCTTATCATTTGTACGGGAAGCTGGGGCTTTCAGCGGCCATCTCCCTGCACAGGTGTCATGGGTGCTACATCCATCCGCTTGATGTGACAAATTTTTGTCGTTCTGAAGCTACTTGTTTTGCGAACGCATATCTAAGCGATAACGGTGTTTGAACTCGGAATGATCCCAGTAATAAAAAGTTATTATAGTGGCGTTGGGAAAATTATTCAAGTAGCCATAGCGGCTGTGGGTGATTTCGTGATTATGGAATGAAGTAGTGCTCTTTAAAGAAGCAATAAGATAACAAAATAAATTTGCATGAGTTATTTCTTGGAGGTGCTTAATTTTCGAAAAATAAGGCGTTACTTTCCGTCCACAAGACTGCACTGTAAAATGTAATGCCGTTTTTTATTTTCTATGTTCATTTTGTCTCAGGACCTATCTCTGTGATGATGGAGATAATTCTGCCTAATTATAACTGAGATAAGGTAATCGAATTAAATCAAAAAAATTGTTTAATTATCTCGGGTTTTGTGTTCCAAGGAGCTAACCAAAAATAATTTTAATAAAAATATAGAACAGCGTTTCCTTGTATATGATTGCTTTGCTTGAAATGACGACTGTAGCCAATGTACTTATACCTTCTCGACTCGACTGTGCGCCGATGCATTGTATTCGCCTGCGTACATGTTGGGGTGAAGAAACCGGCGTTCTTGATGCAAATGGCATCGATTCTGTGTATCACTGATACTCTGCTCCTGCTTACAAAATAAATTGCACAATAATTATTTATTAGACAATTTATAATGCTGTTTTGTGTTACTGAGTTAGGCCAATTGTCCTTTTTTGTCGGAAATGTTTTCATGGCCTCTATTTGCTCCATTTTTTTCTACGAAACTCTGATTGTCTTTCTGTCATTGTTGCTGACACTAACATAGAGTTATGCACTAGGATTTTGCCCTCTTTTATTTGCTCAATTTTATCTTATTTAAATATTGGAAGTTCTCGGAAACACCTGTTGGAACGTTGCGGAAAATTGTTGGGATGTTCCAGTGGTTGGATTCGAAGATCATAGCTTTTTGCTGGGCTGCGCAGCTGTGTGTCTGCATGAGAGTAATATATTTTAGTTTTGGAAGTTTTTAGGATTTTTTTAGCTCTCTGGATTTCAAGTGTTGATATTTTAAAAGTATAGGAAATTACCAATGAATATCACTAAACATTATCTCTAATCTTTTCTGCTTTCAGTGTTTCATTTTTTTACGATACCTGATCTCGTTATTGCTATTTCCAAGTTCTACATTCCGTTCGCAATTGAGAGCCAGGGTTTCATGTTCAACATGAGCAATCGGTAGTAAATAATTGTTTATATCGCACACTTTTGATTTGCAACTTCAGGGAATTGACAGATATGTGAAGTGACGAACTGGAAAATATATCAATCTAATTTGACCAGTGTTCATTATTTCTTAGGTTTCCTAAAGTATTTAGACGTTTAGAGACAATACTACTTACCTATAGCATTGTAGGGATTAATGTAGACAATAAGACTTGCTTTTGACTGACGAGCCTCGGCTTTCAGCATTAGCTCGAGATTCTCTACGACATGCAATGTTATTGGCCTTCATTTTTTCCTGTGTGGTCATGAAACTGATGCAGCTACCCAGCATACGCTGCTATAGTCGACCCCTTAAATTCTACGCTTGTCCTGTTGTAATAGATGAAAATTTTCGCTTCGGTGCTTAGTCAGTATGTATTGGACTGCTGGTTTCTGTATCTTTTTGTCGGCAGTAGAAGTGGTTTAGCGCTTGTTGAGAGTACCCTGTTGTTAAGTGAAGTTTATTGTTGAAGTACAAATTTACTGTCAAGTTATTGGGCTTTGTTCGCAGTATTGGCCTCCTTAGTCGTATGTCTGAAGACAACCACGCTTGCTCTTCACAAACGAGCGCCGTTGTCAGGACTATACTCAAGTGATGGAGGTCAACGAAGATCCCGTGTTAGGTACTGGAAGACTGCTCTGTACCGTTAGCTCTGCTCGGTTTTCAGACCCGTTTTATGTACCGCCTCTCTGACACGGTATGCCCCTCAGGAGATACAACTATTATATCTATGGGATTTAGGCACTCCCAAGGGAAAAATGTGTGAGGGCACGAGCTGAGAGTTAAGTAGATTTTCTTTTTTGTTGAAATAAAATGTTTCGTTTTGTTAATGACCATTTTTCTCGGCTCACTGCAATCCTGTTTTTCAGCACCTACTACTTTCTTCTTTAATTTTTATCTTGTATCATAAACTTCTTTTTCAACTTGCTATTTCTATGCACCTTGTGCATAAATTCCGCGTTTCCTCAAGTCCATACTAATAGTGCCTTCCTCTTTGTGGAACGCCTTTGTTGCGGTTTGGAAGTCTTACACTAGCATCTAACTTAACCTTTCAATATAATTCAGAATAGAATTTAAGTGAGCTAGTTAACCTTGGTTGTACATGAAAGTATTGGTTTTCATCTAAGTGATCGTTGCGGTCTCGAGTCTGCGTTCGTTGGGATACAGTTTCACGCTCATCAGAATGTCTGCAGAACCAGTTTTATTCGTAGCAACAGGGCAGAGTTGTCTAGCCGTGCACGCTGCCACGTTTTTCATTTCTCTGCTTTATTTGCGACGGCACGCTTGTGTGTATCTGTGTGAACTTCCTGGACAAGGAGCTTGTTGACGCGTTCATTGCGTCGATTCGTTCATTTCGTCTGTTGAAAATATTGTCGACACTGTGTGTAAATGTGCTGTTCGGCCATACCTTCTCTCAAGGAGATCTTGCGAATTTATTTTTTTAAACGCAACTTTTTTCGAAATTATTACATTATGTTAAAGACTCCATAACCGCAACAAAAGCGATCTTAAGAGAGCAGAAATAAAGTGTCGTTTAGTATGAATTGTAGAAAACGGGAAATGTATGCAAAAGTTGTTCCCACGCAGTATTGCCATGCGCATAAGATCACCAAGTTAGGACGGAATAAGGAAAAGATATAACGAAGGAGGCGTAAAAAGTTAAAGAAGCACAATGGCTACGTAAGATGAGTTTTATGGGGCTGGCCATAGCTGAGATAACCGAACAGTACCTCACGTGAGAGCGCTAGTCCTCATAACAAAGAGTTGACACTCCTAACCAGATAAATTGTAAACTAAACAGCGAACGTATCAAATGTGCCCAGTTTATCCGTCAAGAAAATTAAGTTCTCAGAGCCACCTTTCCATAGCATAAAAACCTGAAATTATTTTTAGGTACGAAGAGTGATCACTCAACATTTGTGTAGCACATTAATTATTTAGAATTTAAATTTATTTAAATTGCGCATTGCATCGCAGAATTTTGTGTTTGCATCTGAATAACGTGTGTAGAACTAATGTCTTACAACTTTTATTTTAATTGAAAAACTGACGCAGGCAGTGAATGTATCTGAAACAATTGTTTTTAACTGTCGCAGCTGTAATTTTGACATGATATTTACATTTCTCTTACTCGATAATTACGTTATTCTATTCTCTATTCTGATCACCATATCTTTGTGAGACTTCAGATGTCTCTTATGTCTGAAATTTTTCTATCAGCATCACCTTCATCTAATTGATTCAAGCGAGACAAACTGGACTGGAGTGACGAGTATCACCAGCTACAGTTTGAGTATTCTGCGTCACGGCTCACCAAGTTTATCCTGGCAAAAATGTTGGGCAGTGAGGAAACGGGATGCGCTTCTTGTGTGACTGGCATTCCTATCAAAGTTTTCCGCAAAAAGGAGTTGTTGCGTTTGTATATACACGCGTTCTTTTCTGCGAGTACGATTATTCCATTTTTTCAATGCTCGGTTTATGTTGAGTTGTTCATAACTTGCGGGATTCTTCATCATGCCAAATTGGCCTAATTTATTAAAAAATTACTAGTGTGCTGGTGGTGGAACTCTCCTGATGAATTTGGAATTATTGTGTACCACACCCCCCTTAGGGGGATACAGGTATTGTATCTATGGGAATTAGCGTTCCCAGGGGGACTATGTAAGGGCCTGAGCTAGAGGTTAGGTAGGCTTTCTTTTTGTTGAAATAGAATAGGTTTTTGTTTTGTTACGGACCATCTTTTTTCGGTTCACTGCTGTCCTGTTTTTCAGCACCTACTCCTTTCCTCTTCAACTTTTTCTTGTTTCATGTTCTTCTTTCTTAGCTTTCTGTTTCTGTGCCCTTTCTGCGTAGATTCCGCGTTTCTTTAACTCCATACTAAATGGTGCTTTTTTCCTTCCTCTCTTTGGATAGCCTTTGTTGCGGATAAGGAGGCTTAAACTAACTAATAATCTAATCTGTGTACCACACCTTCATGCCGTTTTTGAGGCCTCGATCTCGTAGAGAATGTACAGGTTTGACAGTTCTCACGCAAACGGGGAATGAAAGCTTCGGATGGTATAGTTAATAGGTTGGCGAGCAGATGGTATAGGATTCTCAGTTAACACTTTGACCGTAATATTTTAAACTGAAGTTCAATATTTAACGCAAATTCAAAGTCAATCGTACTAAGAAATTCAAATAAAAAATATTAACTTAATTGTGCTTTCATTTAGCTTTAAGTATTTATGAAAATTGAGTTTGTGACTACTGGTCGGTCAGCAGCACTATGAAAATCCCCTTCATGGCTGCCGGTGGTGCACGTTGCGGTCCAAGTGTTAAATAGCAGGCAAGAACGGATGGTTTAAAATTCCTAGTCGGTTAGTAGGCAAGCAGGAAAGGTTCTGCTTGCCTGCGTGTGGTGACCCACTTGCGCTAGGTAGGCAGCTCATAGCGCTGCGCCCGGTGCCGGTCGCCAGTGAAAGGGAAAATTGGTCGCTTCCCAAGGGGAACTTGTCGTTTGCTCCCCACCAGTGCCCTCAATATCCTCCGTTATCGCCACTGCCTGGTCCGTCTCCCCTCGCCCTAGCGCATACTCTTCACTATTGCCCTAGAAAAATTGAAATTAAATGCACACTCTGGTCACACAGCTTGTGTGCTGATATGCAATTTTTTAACCCTTTGACTTGGTTCCTTCTAAAAAGTTTGGCTTGATATTCTCGTGTATCGCTTCTGCCTGGCCTGCCTCCCCTTACTATGTGGCGCATAGTCTTTGCTATTGCAATAGGAAAAATTGAAATTGAATGGATACACTGGTTGGTCCGGTCCCTTTGCTTGTGTACTAACATCGAAATTTTTTATTCTGCTGACTTGTTTCCTATTAAAAAGTCTGATCTGAGCCCGAAATTTGAAGTCCATGAGCGTTTTATGTTTTAACTTTGATAACGAAATTTTCATTTAGCTTAGTCTAACTTTCGCTCTGCCGCCCCTTCCGAAATGTTGATCGTCTTCTAACACATTTTCCGCATGCTTTCATTTGTGCTTCACTCTCAAGGGGAAACGACTATTGTTTCTATGGGAACAAGCTCTCTCAGAAGGAAGATGCAAGGTCTCGAACTAAAGGTTGAATTGGCCTTTTGTTGAAGTAGAATTGTTTTTTTTTACGATTTATCTTTATTTCAGATCACTGGTGTCTTTTTTCAGCACCCAATCCTTTCATCTTCAACTTGTTTCTAGTTTCATAAAAAAATTCTAATCTTGCTGTTTCTATTATCAAATTGTGAGAGCACACCTTTTGCATAGATGCTCCGTTCTTTTAATTCCGCACTAAAAGGCGCCTTCTTCTCCCCCTCATGAGAACACCCCTGTGCTTATGGCACCTTGAATTTAACTTATAGAGTTAATCTTTCGATAATGCTTAAATTTGTTGGAAACTTCAGTAATTATCACTTCTGTCGTAGACTTCAAACGTATACCGTTACTATTCACTCGACCACATGTACTTTTTTCGCGTACTTCAGTTCAGCACAACTGCTTTTTCCATCACCCGCGGGGCCTACGCCGTGATTTTTGCCACTCGCTAATCGAGGCTTCCTTGCATCCATGTGTTGTGCGCACCGACGGCAGCCTTGGTATTCCCAAGTGCCTATTCACCTTGGCGTCTAAGTAATGTTTTAGGTAATGTTAAATTTATGAACTTTGCGTTCATTGTAAACTTTTTCCTTCTGTGCTCGTAAGATGTCTGAGATCTTGCTCGTACACGCTCGTACCATACGGTGTGTATCCGTTTGGTACGGCATTTTATCTGCATTGTCTATATTATTTTGTGGTGTCGAATGTGCTGACTCTGCAAACCAATGCATAGAAAAGAATCACCATACTAATTTTCTGTGGGGTCCGATTTTGCGTCGTCAATGACAACGTATTGCTTCCGATTTGTTAGGTATGATCTGAACGGAAGCATGAATTTACTTCTATTTCGAGTTGAAATGGTCGTGATGACCAGTTAGCGCAGTTAATAACTGTTGTAGGCTATTGTCGCCATCATTAGTTAATGTTTTGTAAATAAATTGCAGATAGTTAGCATTATGCATAGTTTTAAAGAATGCATAGAAACCATGTGCTCCACAAACCAATGGAGCACATCTATGATATTTTTATCTCGAGTTATTTCTTCGAAGTTACCTACGTTCAGTTTTTGTGACAGAATTTATTTTGAGCGGTACTTGAGTGATGCACAACAATATTTTTTCTATTATTTAGTTACATTTGTGTTGTATTATACTTTGTTTGAATCAAAATATTTTCTTCGATGTAGGTTTGTGGACGCCTGTTAAAAGAGTGACGAGAAGTTTTACATTTTTTATCGCCAGGATTTGTTGCATTGTGTCTAACCTTTTCTTTGGGATACGGGAACGTTTTATAGCTCGTTGGAAATACCTGCTCTGGAGTGAGTATCGTTTGAGTCACTTGCATTGAGGACAAATACTAATGTTTTGAGAAAGACCAGAGTTGGTATTTGTCGAAAGACGAATGCTGGCCTTTAGTCTGATAAATGACAGTTTCACCAAGTGGTATTGCTTATGTTTTGCTTCCCGATCGCCTGCCTAATGAACATACTCGTTGCAGGTTTGAGGTTCACGAGAGCAAGAAGAGCGGCGCCATCAGGCGAGAAAGTGGCGGTGGTGGAAGCAAAGTCCGCAGGTCTCCTCGGACGGGCGGCGTGGGAGGCGGCGGCGGTGGAGCCGCGCTGCCACTGGAGGGGCTCCCTCAGCACCACAGGAAGAAACGACACAGGAACAAGGTGCGTCTTGCGAGGCACGTCACAGTAGCGGACACAATGTAGGGTCATTTCTATGAGGAAAATACACTTCTTGTTCGGCTAGCCATTAGAAAGGCTTTATTTGAATCAAACTTCATGACGTCACCAAAACACCATGCCGTTGGCCAATAGTGGAGACGGATTTGGTGGTAGCAGTGCTACCAGAAGCAATATGAGCGCTGCCGTTGGTTCATTGCCGTGACGTCAGCAAACCCACACAGTCGACGAAAAAAGCCGATTTGACCCTACCTTGTTTCCTCTACTGTGAGGCAGGTGCGGTGCATGTACAGAGATTGAACAAAATAATGGAAACCCATGGCGGGTGTCAACCTTTTTTAAGGTGCGTCCTGCGAGGGGCTGTTTTTGACGCCTCGATCTCGTAGAGAATCTAAAGATTTGCCGGGTAGTTGTTAGGCAAACGGAGAAGGTTTAGGATATCAGTTTTAAATCTATTTATCACAAGCGATACAGAAGTAGATTGTTTTTCAAGTGTAGTACAATGGTTAAATTCGAGTGTAGCTACCTCTAGGTTAATAGGTTGGCGAGTGAGGCGAGGTTGGCGAGATACATTCCTAATGGGCTCTATCGAAGACTGAGAAGTTTTTTCATGTATGAAACCTGCTTTGTAAATCACATGCATATCGGTGGGTGCTGGGGGTCCTCGAGCCGTAGGTTAGGTAGGCCTTTCTTTTCTTGAAATAGAATTGGGTTACTGACTTCCCACAAACTACATTTTTTTGCGGTTCTCTGCTGTCCTGTTCAACACCTATGGTACTTTCTTCTTGAACTTTTTATTTCATAAATTTTTTTTCAACATTCACCTTTTTTGCCCTGGTGGTCTTGTGTGTGGAGCACATCTTGTGCGTAGATTCCCCGTTTCCTAAACTCCATACTAAACCGTACATCTTTCATTCCTCTAAAACAGAATCCGCATTGATGCGTCTTATTCTTAAAATGAAAAGCAAGGCAAAAATCGCTGTACGAATAGCCATTTTATTATTACAAATAGTAAAGTCTAAATGAATAAAATTGAACGTTTCTAACTAAACAGTTCATCTTCAGCAAAAGAAAAAAGAACTCTGCGACAAAACAAAACGAACATGAGTAAATTAAAACTACACTATGCAAAAGAATACTACAACATATTTCATTCCTCTGCTTGGAACACCTTTGTTGTGATTAATTAAGTAGGCTTAAAATAACTTATCTAATCTAATCATGGGTTCTCAGTAACGCGTTGATCTTGATGATTTCAAGATTCCTGAAAACATGTGAAATATTGGACGTGTAATCTATGCATATTGTGTATAGATTCTGCGTTCGCTTAACTCTATACTAGATGGTGGTGTCCTGTCTTTGGAACTCCTTATGTGTACTTGTAGAATTATACTCAGAAGTCTATCGCCATTCTTGACTGACAATTCTAATTCAATCTGTACGTAAATATGATGCTATGCATCATATTGCTTCATTTCAAGTGTCCCACACGTTGATCACCTCACACCCGCTAACAAAACAATTGCTTCATTTCAAGTATCCTATCCGCTAACAAAACAATTCGTTACAGAACTCTTCAGGCCGCGAGCAACAGATCACCAGCAAAAACAGCCCGACGCTGCTAAGCGCGCTGACCTCTCCCTCGAACAACAGCAACACGACCAGCATCAAGGCATCTCAGCAGCACGTCCTCCACCAGACGCACACCACCTCCACCTCACCTCTCTCCGTGAACAACCAGCAGCAGCAGCAGCAGAGACTGGGGTATTCCTCGCCTCCGACACCGGGAGCTGTAGTTCACAACGCCACCGCCAACGGGCTCGACTCGGCTAAGGTGAGGTTTGGTTTTCCGCTGTAGGGGGTTATGGATTTGCCCGAATGGTTAACACTTTGACCGGTTTTCCTGTTGTAGAGGGTTGTATATTTGCCTGATCAACACTTTGACCGGTTTTCCTGTAGTAGGGGTTGTATATTTGCCTGATTAACACTTTGACCGGTTTTCCTGTAGTAGGGGTTGTATATTTGCCTGATTAACACTTTGACCGGTTTTCCTGTTGTAGAGGGTTGTATATTTGCCTGATTAACACTTTGACCGGTTTTCCTGTAGTAGGGGTTGTATATTTGCCTGATTAACACTTTGACCGGTTTTCCTGTTGTAGAGGGTTGTATATTTGCCTGATTAACACTTTGACCGGTTTTCCTGTAGTAGGGGTTGTATATTTGCCTGATTAACACTTTGACCGGTTTTCCTGTAGTAGGGGTTGTATATTTGCCTGATTGGTTAACACTTTGACTGGTTTTCCCACTGTACTGGATTATAGCATATTCGCCTGTTTAACACTGTGATCGCAGTTGGTAAAACTCAACTTTAATATTCATTTCAAATTTAAAGTCAATTTTAATGAGCTATTTTGAAAACAGTAATCGTTAACTAGATCATGCCTTCATTTAGCTTCACTTCAGTATTTGTGAAAATTGAGTTTGTGACTACTGGTCGGACAGCTGCATTGAAAATATCCCCTGTGGCCACTGGTGGTGCACGTTGTGGTCATAGTGATAAAAGATGGGAATCCAAGTTTTAAAATAACCGGGAAAAGGCCATCGTTAGAAACGTTTCGTTCTATGAATATTTTCAGTTTAATTCAGAGCATTTGAGTAAAGCTCCATTTATTTTTAGTCTCAGAAGAAAACGTTGATTATGAACGGCTCTGCCCGTGCCCAAAATTTTGGGGATGGTATTTGCCAATTAGATTTTTTATTTGGGTTAGCAGCTCTCAATTTGGTTGGTCGTGTATTCTTATTCTATTATGGCTCTAAGAGTATCCTTAGATAGATATTGTTTCTAGCAGTACGTATAGGTTAGTATTTCTATCATTTGTAGCATAACATTGCAAAGTAATGGAATGTGATCGATATTTTCGAGTTTTTACCAGATTCATCCATCCAGCCTTTGGCCTATTTCCAACATTCCTTCCACCCCTTCGACGTCATCACTTACTTCATCAACAGTTCATCCTACTATCTCTTCATGTGACCGAACCACGTCAACACACAGCTGTCCACTCTTCCCGCTAGCTCTCTCTTAACTCCAGTCATGCTGCTCACCTTCTCATTCCTTTGCCTTTCTCAAAACGTCACTCTAGCCATGTTTCTCAAGCATGTTCAACGAACCATCATGGGCCACTCATGATCCCCACGTCTCGCATCAATACAACACTGTCAGATGGGAGACCCTACCTTGTGCACACAACCATTTCTAAATCCCACCTAATTCTCTAGTTTACCTCACACACAACTCCATTCAT
Organism: Morinoia aosen; assembly: GCA_030386875.1. Taxonomy (NCBI): domain Eukaryota; kingdom Metazoa; phylum Arthropoda; class Malacostraca; order Amphipoda; family Talitridae; genus Morinoia; species Morinoia aosen. Next base: position 62,739,448 of record CM059568.1, on the reverse strand, counting down.
ATGCATAGTAAACAACCACAGGCACATTACCCACTCCTGACGCAAACCTAATGGCATTTCAAACAACTCTCTTTATTTACTACTCTTAGTAGGCCATATGATATTTGCGTTAAAAATCCTTCCAACCTCAAGCAGTTGCTCCCCTCGCCTTTATTTTCCAGCGCTCGCCGTAGCATTTTCCAATAAACTTGGTCATACATGTTCTCAAGATTCATGAACGTCCAAAACATCTCCGTCTCTTCCTCTAGGTACCACACTGTAAAAATCTTATCTAGACATTCTTAACTGCTGGAAATCGCACTGCTCATTTCCTGTTGCACTTTCATCTGCTCCCTTTCACAATTCAGTAGTAGTCTACCATACACTCTACTAATCATACTCAACAGATTTACCCCTCTTAAATCACAGCACTCACACGTATCCTCTTTGTCCTTATACAGCGGAATCACACACACTTTCTCTTCCCATCTATTGACACCGTACCTTTAACGAAACTATTCTACAACCGCTCTAAAAATCCATCACTGCCATGCTGCCTTTCTCAAAACACTCACCTGCAACTCCTTGAGCTTTTTCAAACATTCAACTGCTACAGCTTCGTCCATGGATAAACAATTATTTCATCTCAGACGCAGTTACTTTTGTCTACCGAGAGCAGGCTGTGGCTCAGTTCTTATGGCTTCGAATCTTCCTGCCTTCCGCACCCTAGTGCGGTTGACTCGTGACCCGTTTACTAACTTGGTATTCAGCATTAATAAAATTTCTCTAATTTAGTTTCCTCTTCACGCGTGCTCTTGACACAAACATGTTTAGTTGAAATTACTCCTTCAAAACTCTCGTGTTTCTCATATTTTCCACTATAACGTGTGAAAAAAATATCCACTTTCTGTTTTACCAGTCCATGAATATTTTATTCTGCTCTCAGGTCTGCATCACCGGTCGGTCGGTCGGTCGGTCGGTCGGTCGGTCGGTCGGTCGGTCGGTCGGTCGATGCTTATAGAAAAGACGGAAAGAGAGTTTGACACAGAGTGTGTCGGGGAAAGAAGAGGTGAAACGGAAAAGGATAGATAGGAAACTGATAGAGATGCGCTTTGCGCATATGATGCTAGTGTTGGGGGGTTTATTGTAAGTAGATTGAGGGTGGTGAAAGTTAACTACCCGTCAGGGCTTCGTATGGTTGGGTGTTACGTTAGTAAGCAGCTTTAGTACTGGACGTGGGTAAGTAGGCGGGCCGTAGTGGATAGGGGGTTGTGGAGTAGTACTCGTTTGATGTCGTGTCAAGTGTATTTTGGTCTCGGTTGGGGTGCGAGTGTTTTCATTTTTGAGCTCTGGAATTGTGTGTGCGGTATTTGCGGGGTATTTTGCGGGAACGTGAGTTGTAAGTAAAGTTGTGGGTGCATGTCGTGAATATTTTGCCAGATTCTTTTTTTTTGCGTGTTTGTGGAGTGTTATGTTGATAAATTAAAATCTCTTCATATGTATCCATGCTACGTTGTTCACGGTATCAGCCTCGAGTATTTCGCCTGTTCTTCGTCCTATGTTGAAGTGAATGTATTTCACAAATGGGTCATCATGACGTCCAATGTAATTTATAGAAAAGATCGTGTACGTATTCTTGTGTATGTATATTCTTGCCTAAGCTTTTTCGAATTTTTGTTGGCTTACTGCTTTCATACTAATGTTAATTAACGTCTTGGATATTATTTTTAACCAAAACCTCACCTTCTTACTAGAAGCATTCGTTGAGGATTAGTGAACCTCAGCACGAGATGGTTTCTTAACGAGGAAGGAAATTGGAAAATGTTGAGTGACGAAATAATTTTCTATTAATCATTCTTTCGTTCGACTGATTCGGTATTTAAACTATATTCTTGTTTCCTGCAGAACGACCATCGTGAGTCCCATAACGGGAGCAGCGTGTACAGCAGTGGCAGCGATGCAGCATCAGAGGAACGACAAGTGAGCAGTAACAGCAGCCACCACAACTCTTACAAAAACAGCAGCAGCTTCCCTAAACCTCGGAACAACCTCCCTAGCCGGAGCGTGAGGCCTCGGCCGTCCATTGCTGGCCCTCCTTCCGTCAACGGAAGCTTCGGCGGATCTCCCTCTTCCTCTTCGTCTTCCTCAACACCGTCAGCTACACGACCTCAGAAACACAGGCCCAGAAATTCCCCTGGAGGGAGAACTAGCGTCCAGAAAACACGACCAGGAGACGTATCCTCCATACGTCCACGTTCGAACAGCAGCAGCAGCAGCAGCAGCAGTAGTAGTAGTAGTAGCGGCAGTGAGAGTGGCAGTTACGAGAACTTGTCTGTTGATCTTTCCTCGTCTCCGAGCAACGGGACGTCATCACCTACTTCTACGACCACCAGCACCACCAGCCCGGCTACCGCAGGAGCGTCGCGCAACTTGAGAACAACGCGTAGTCGCAATCGGATGACCATGGGGCAGAAGACGTCAAGTGAGTACCCTCGTTACACTTTGTTTTATTCGTAGCAGCGCATTTGGATGGGCATCTTTTTTGTAGCAGCGCATTGAATAGAAGAGTGAGGTTTGACCTTCGTTCGTTTTAATTGTTACTGTAGACGATGAGAACGATGAATATTCTTTGTTATGTCTGCATGAAATTTTTTGTAGCATATTGAATGGAAGAGTGAGGTTGTATCTTCACTTCAATTGTTGCTGAAGACGAAAAGAATGACGAATATTATTTTGTCTTAAATGAAGATTGGGGCAGGTAAGTAAGTCTTTTGCCCAATCATATGGATGGAAGGAAACGAATAAATGGGTTGAAACGAGATGAATTGCATAAGCCACTGTTGGATATTTTTAAGCGAAATATGTGGTGTTGTAGTACTGTTGAGTAGTTTGAATATAGAGTGTAAGTTCATCCCATTGTTTGTTCATGTTTAGCCGGTGAATGACCCAAGTTGCGTTTGTACAACGTTTCAGAAATGCATGCGTTTGGTTCTTATTAATAACGTCGGCAATTCTGCGTTAATGTTGGCACATAACCTATGTTTACTTTTGCGTGTTATCTGTATTCAAGTGGTTGATTCTTGGAACTACGGCATAGAAGGCTGGGATTCTATGTGTGTCTGATGGTGCTGCAAAATCAGGGGTCGACCGAATGAGTTGTTCTAAGACTGAATTAATTATTTCCAACTAATTACGTAGTTGGCTTCAGTGCAGTTAACTGAAATGAAGATTGATGTGTAAAAATGAACTCAACACCATGTAAGCGCATTTTAGTTGTGCTCCACTTTAGTTAATGAGCGTAAATGTTTCTTTAATGAGATTGCAGCTTCAAGAGTCGAGCGTTTGGTTGGCGTTTTTAGTATTCTTAGTAATGTTCCACCGAGAAAAGTTGTACATGATTGGTGCGTAGCCACGACCACGTAACCACGTGCGGGAAAATTCATCTTAGAAATGCGAAGGCTTTTCATTTATTTGCGGGTCTTATGCGCGTCGGTTCAATTAGCCGTGAAACGTTTGTCCTGTATTGATGAAACGTGACCTTAATTGTATCTTGAATGTTTCTGGTACGAGCGTGATTTCATTTGACCGCGGATTGAGGTTATATCGAGGCGTGTTTTCTCAGAAGTTGGTTTTTGACCACGGATTGAAATTGTATCACTATCTTGGTGGTGTCTAATTAGAGTGAAAATTTTCGTCATTCGGTCAGTTGTGAGGAAAATAATTATTTCCCTAAGTGTTTCTGTGTAAGTAAAATGAAATTGATGCAACTGCATAATTATCATGTAATTGTAGCGATGTATACTCAACTGCTAGGTGAATCTGTTCGAGCATAATTTGTTATTAATGTATGTTCTACTCAATGATAAGCATTTGCACAATGTCAAACAGGAGTTTCTAAGAATTTGGTGATGCGAATTTTCTTGTAATGTAGCGTGGCAATAGCATTAGCTTTGGAACTTCTTAAGCATAATCAAAATTGAAACAACTCACACTGGAATTAAAACAGAGAATATGCATTTATTTTTAGCTTTAGAAGCTATGTATCCTATAGCTGTACAAGATTTAGAATATTCTTAGATGTAGAATATTCTTTTATGCCCACTTTACTTCTTGAAGTTTTCTTGCCTTCTTCGCTATCTCTTCTTCCTCACTTGTTTCTGTGTGCAGGATATCCTGTGTTCGAAACACTTTGTGCATAGATTCCTCATCTTCTACAGTCGATAGAAGGCCCCATCTCTTCGCTCTCTTTAGATTGCCTATTTTCATGGCTATGGAGTCCTTACTGCAATTATAATGATTATTTAGAAAATGAAAGCCTGCCTCTGAAGTTAATACATTGCTTCTTAATCGTGTCAGTTTCGTTAGCGTTCATCATCTTCATCGATTGTTGATTATTTATGCTTCTACCAAAATCGTCCTGGTAGTCATATGAATTGGGCGGATTGTGCACATCTGTGGAAGATCTAGTGAAGATGTACATTGTAGTGCATCGTCGTTGCTGCTAATGGTTTTGGTACTCCTTCCGCCTCCAGAGGTGCTGCTGCTAATGTTTTTATCTTCCATCGCGCTTCAGTTTAGCCGTTTCGTTTTGATGTTCACGAAACTGTTGACAATTGTGCGACTCATTATTTCGCTGTGAAAGGTCAGCGACACTAAAGTGAAGTCCTCCCAACAATGCGCTGATGAGGATGGCTCTTTTTATGTTGATAACTCACCGCCTCGCGTGAAATACGCAGTATTGTTGCGCTCCTCTTTCAGAAGCTTGCCATAAGGGGCTGTCCGTATCAGGGTCTTGCCTATTGTAACCGAAAATATTCATCTTAGAATTTACAGCTCCAGTTAATGTAGGCTATTGTACGCTTAGTTTTGTAGTTAATAGGGTTGCCTATTGTTTCATTATTGTAGAATTTTTGCTTTTCCGTATTTTCGGAATGCTCTTCAGTTACTTTATCATCAGCGTGACGGGTTATGCTATCTCGGACACCAATTTTCCACCCATGTAGCGTAGTGTAGTGATTGAAATATAACTATTTCTAGTGAATCAAAACATATAAAATTCTAAGCTTAGTTTTTTAGTATGTGAACATGTCTTTTGTCATGTTCGATCAAATCTTCTGTCACGGGACTCGGAGCAGAATATTTACGCGTTGGTTTCAATTTTTTAGAACATACTTCGAAAGCTGAAATTAGTATTGAATTTTGGTTCAATGTATTCTTAAACGTATTTACGAAATAGTTAACTTATTTCAGAATTATTGGCCTGATTTCTATGTGTTGTTACGGGTCTTCGCTTCGAAACCTAATTCGATAAAAGAACCAAAAAAACAAGTTTCTTCAAATCCTATTACATCTGTGCGTGCGGCGGACCCCTTCGAGCGGCCGTCGGGGCAAAACAACAACAACATCTGTGTGATCCCATTAACCTTCCAATTTTATCGTCAGTTACTCATCTGATTCCTTGACGTGAAATTACTTCGAGCACATCTATCAATTCTCAAAATATTTGCTTATGAAATTCTTTTCAAAATTCTACTGTGCCGTATTGTGGTGCCAAAAATGTGAGTTCGTCATGCAAAGCATCTCTAGGCTAGACGAACCTATTCGAGTCTAGCGGCGGCTTCCTATTAGTATTTTCCCGTGATCTGGTTGTTGATCGTAGTAGCTAGTCACCTGCTGATCGTGTTGATGCATCTGGAACTGTGGCGCTTTGAGGTGTCGCTACTTCTGTCCTTAAAGATTGAATGCATACTAATCTTCAACTCGGTTGTTACGAAATTGTGTCTTGATTATTGACCAGGTATAAATAGGCTGTTTTGCAAGTTGATTATGACCTCCCACAGCAGCGCATACAGAGATAGATTTTGTCTAAGAATAGCGGTGAGATGCGGAGGCCTTACTGTGTTATAGGAAGATTTATCTGGACGCCAGTTGATGTGTACAAGCCACGCTTTGACGCTGCTCCAATGTACTGTAATCGTTAAAAATTGCTCGTACAATCTATCACGCCATTCAACTTCCTGTGACTTGTTGAGACAGGCTGGTTGCTCGTAACTATTTATCGGAAAATATTCTTTATAATACGAGTGTTAATACCATTATTTACTCATTTATACCGAGTGAAATTTCAAATTTTGCTCTATTGTAATGCTGGGTGTGGGATGCTGAATTTTATGGTATTCCTGAAAGCAAGTCGTGGATGGTGATAACTAAACCGCCAAGCAAACAACCCGACAAGATGATCAGTTGCATAAGTACATGGATATCGATATTTTCTGGTCTTCTGGTGAGGCTCCTAGAATCATACGGTACCAAGCGCCAAGTACATTGAACAAAAATGAGTTTTGAATACCGCTGTCATCCCCCAATTTTCCTTTGTTTGGAGCGAGTCATAGGCACAGAAAGATTGCTATAAAACGGTCGAATACCTCTATTAGTCACTGAGATGCGATGGCTTCCAAGTCGCCAAACTTTTATTCCGTTTTCACTTTTCTGACTTGTTGAAAAGCGGCGCTTGGTACCATATGATTCTAAAGGCCTCATATGAGGTAGTGTGGCTCGCAGGTGATGAGGGTTAACTGGTAAGTAAATAGATATCGACGTGTGCTGGTCATATGAGGTAGTGTGGCGCGCAGGTGGTGGCGGTAAACTGGTGGTGTGCGGGTGGCGAGTGACTGGCGTAGGCGGTTGTGGTGCGCAGGTCGTGAGCTTCAGTTTCAAGGTCGAGAGCAGCTCACTCCGCCGTCGTTAGGCTTAGGTCTTCCGTGTCGTCTCCAGCTCCCTCCTCCTGCCGTCTCCTTTGTTGGTGGGGACTGCTCTTCTTTGACCTGCGTATGGTCAAGCTCTTCTGTGTTATGTTTTCTTGGATTGCTTCCCACTGTTCTTTTAGTTTTTGTAATTCTACTTTCGATTTTTATTCCTATCCTTTGTTATTGTGGACCTGCGCTTGGTTAAGCTCTTTTTCGTATTACGTTTTCTTTAAATGCTCCTCACTGCTCTCATTTCTATAATTGCACTTTCAATTTTTATTCCTTTCCTATTACTGACTCGATTATAGTTTTCTTACCGTTCCGTGTAAGTAAGCTCACTATTTTTTTACTGCCGCCATGCATGTCACCAAATGTGTGACGAAAATGGATTTATTTTCTAGTCCATGCTGGGGAACTTTATCGTCATGTTTCGAAATGGAATGTTGATAGCTGGAGACTTCCCGCTTCGTCGGTCACCTTCCTGGAGTTATCCGTTGATCTAATCCCCGAGTTGGGTGAAGTGGACGCCGCCTGGCTTTGACGTCATTTCTTCTCTTTGTTTAGGCGTTCATCAAGTTGGCGTGAATTGCGTGCTAATGTGTCCGTGCCGTCTGTACGTGAGCACTGCTGTTTATGGTTTTGTATTCTATTCCCTCCTGTCCCTGCGCTATTCGCCTCATATTGATCGTTTTCATCCCCTCAAAGGGATGCAACTATTGTATCCATGGGAGTTAACGGTCCCTGGGGAAGGTGTGTGTGTTCCCGAGCTGAAAGATTGGCTTTATTTTCGTAGGAATTACAAAGTTTTTTCGTTTTGTTACGGACCATTTTCTTTTGGTTTACTGCTATCTTTTTTAGCTTTTGATACTGGAACTTTTACCTTGTTTCAGAAACTTATTTCAGTCTTGCAGTTTATTTGTGCAGAAACATACTTGTGCATAAATTCCTCGTTCCTTTAATTCCGTACTAAATGGTGCTCTCTTTTTTCATGGAATCTTATTTTATGTGGTTTAGGATGCTTAAGCCGACTTATCTAATACAATTTATGTGGTTAGAGAGGCTTGAAACAAATCTTGGTGTTACGTGTGATATCGGGAGAAAATATCGTTATGTAGCATGTGTCAAGGGTGATCATGTTTTTCGTTGCAGTCTTTCTTATTGGCGTGCATTTGGAAGCATTTGTTTTCATAATAGTTAATTTTTAATAATGTACATCGTGAATAACGCGCTGACATAGTGATTGAAGCAATGCAGTTTATTGTGATTGGAAAAAGTAAATTTGATTAGTTCTGGGATGATAATTTTCTAAAGTATTTAGCGCTCATTAGTTTGATAGCTCAATCGGGACCTGCACTGTAAAGCACCCGTTTCTTTTCCACTTTAACGTCCTTACGGGAACGACTTGTGTTGTTAATAAAAGGTGCTCGTTGTGTATGAAATTGACCAAATATAGACTAAAGGTTTTCAGCCTGGTCTAACTTAATCGTGCAATCTGCACTAATGTGACGTGCTTCTCGTATCACATTGGTATGCGTTACTACGTTCCGTGTCTCGTATACAGACTCACATATGTCTTGAGAGCCGTTGGTCTCTTGAGCCGTATTGGCTGAACTGTTTTTTTTTGTCAGTTTCGCCATCGGCATCAGAACGTTTTCCATGTTGAAAACCAATTAGCTTCACTTAGACATTTATGGTAGAACTAAATAAAAAGCCTCAGAAAAGGGAATGCACTGTCCGCATGTTCTGAAGTTGGGCACAGGTAATCAGAAACTATAAATATTTTGTTTTGTTCTGTTCTGTTCCCTGTTCTCTCTATCGAATGCGTTAAAAATTGTTAAACCGCAATTTACTTCAGAAGAAAGTACTTGGTATAAGTGTTAATATGAATATGATGGAGTTTAGCGAGATTAAATAGTAATATTGTGATGAGAGTAAAGGCAGAATTTGGTGTTCTCAAGGACCGAGAGACGGCATGAAATTTGTTGCAGGGCGTGTACGGGTTTGTTCCACTCGGCAGCGCGCATGTGCGTGTGCCCGCATGAAACGCGCACACGCTACGCGCACACATACCCTTTCTGCGACCTGACACGCACCTGTCTGTACGCGTGTGCATGTGCGTTTCGGTGATCTCGTGTGTGCGCGCTCCGAGGAAGACCGGGGTTTCTGTCTGTTTCAGGTGTGTAGGAGGAGGGATGTAGGGACTTGTACCTTGCAGGGTTTGCTCATCTGCTCATAGTTACGGTGTGTATTGGTCTTCATTTCTTCTTCATTGATATGTAAAATATTCCAATGTCAAAATTATAGCAAAATTTATTGCACTAATATTCTCTTGATGGAGTGTTATGAAATATATATTTGTTACACTAAGTTTTCTGCTCGATAGGCTTGCTTTAAGTAACGCTCGTTAAACGTCAGCTTATGTTGAATATGGGTGAATTTATTGATACGATGTAATTACCTATTTTATCAGTCAAACTTTTTTTGTTGAAAAATCCACGGTATTGCGGTATTTATTAAGAAATGCCGTTGTGCACTTATTTTGAGCGTGCATGAAGTTATCGAAGTAATTGGAAAGTCAAAGTTTTGTTTCAAAATTATTTTATTAGTCAGTCATTTTACCACTTGTTCGAATAAAAGTAGCTTACTTCTTAGTCACTGAAGTGCGCTGTGACTATGTGATTGACTCGTTGCGTTGGAACCTCGTAGCCTATTGTTGTGTTGTGAAATTGTGTTCGACCATAATTCTTGGAGGCAAAGGTATAACTGTTCGCATTTCTGTGTGGTAAGCATTGAGAAGTGCTCGCTATTTACGAGGCGATTTACAACTTTATCAGTGTCTCTTCATGTCTTGAAACTTAACCCCAAGGACAGGCGTATCAAACCTTGGGATTTTAATGTTCATCGTAAAATATTCATCACAGAGAAACTTTTATGGGTAAAAAGTCAAAACCTAACTGTAGGACTGTTCTGCCTCCAGCTAAGTCCATCAACACATATCACGAAGAGCTTGGGAATTGCTGTTTTGCGAATGTGCAGTGAAGCCTTGCGCCTCTCAATTGGTACAATGGGCTGCCAGCAGCCGCTCCAGTGTGGTGGGGACACGCTTTTACTGCTCGTTGCGAGTGATCTAATGCAGCTGATACTCGCATCGCTGCTCTTCCTTGCTCGCAACAGTGCACGCTTCCTTCGCACCAGGCCTCAAACGAAGGCTCGCATCGCGCCACTGGGAGCACAGTCAGCACACCGCTGCACAACCGCCGGGCGTGGAGCGCAAGCACGACTCGCAGCGCTGCGCACGCTCGTGTGAGAGGAGGAAGCGCCGCAAGTCTTCGCAACGGCGCCCGGCGGTCCTGCTCAGCAGCAGTCTGTGTGTGTGTACTCCCAGCATACATACCACCGCGCTCCCACGCCTGATTATCTCTAAATGTGTCCCGTGACTTTTTTTGTAAATTTGTGAATTGAAAGTGGGTTTTCAGCCCGAGTGCACTCTGTTTCGTGGAGTGACTCAGAGTACATTTGGGAAATAAGTTATTTGGTTTCTTATAGAGAAGTACTTTCAGTTTAAATTCTTATTATCTTTAAATGAAAATTTTACTGAACCATGGAACGTGGGGTGAACTTAGTGAAAATGAAACGTGGTTCATATTCCCGTGAAGTTTGGTTGAGTGTTGAAATAAGTGTGCTAGAGTATACAACGCCATCAACCTAATTCAGTAGACGCTGTAGAAATGTTGGATTCAGCTGCCAGAGAGGAAAAGCACGGCGGACAGTCACTGAAGTCTGAACAGTGAACGCAGTACTTGTGGCTTCGCCGCTTCATAGCTTCACTGCTACTGAGCTTCAGTCAATTCAGACTTCAGTCAGTGTCGCGAGGGACATCGCGACGGTGGGGTGTGCGAAGGTTGTGTGTGAGGCGGCGGCCTGTTTCTATTTCGATCTTGTGGTCGAAATTTTGGTTTCTGTTCCCCAATGATGATATTCACGTATAACAAAACGATAGGTTGCAACACGAAGTTCCATATATGAGGACGTGCAGCGATGTTGTCGCAAGTGTGCGCAGAAGCGGCGTGTGCTGTGGCTGTGTTGATGCGACCTGCGTTCAACTGCCGCGGTTTATTGCGCTCTGTGGTCCTTATTTCCTTCCTGCAGCATTTCGATTTTGTGTTGTGCGGTTTTTGAAGTTGGTCGTTTTGGTGTTAATATGAGACTTGTATTGGCAGTGCGGTTTTAAGAGTGTGCATGGTGTTTTTTGTGTGTGTTCGTGGTTTTTGTATTTTGGTGTTGAAATAGACCATATGATCGTCACTTGGGTTTGAGTTTCTCAGCTGATTCGTTCGGTTCGATCGAGTTGAGTGTTACGGACATTTTTGGGGGCGTGTGCGTCAAGCTTCGTAATTCCCTGCATCCATCATACCCTAGAACAAATGAACTCCCTAGTTACATAGCGTATTGTATCTATGGGAACTAGCGCTCCCAGGGGGACAATGTAAGGGCCTGAGCTGAGAGTTAGGTAGGCCTTCTTTTTGTTGAAATATAATGTTTTTGTTATGTTAAGGACCACCTTTTTTCGGTTCACTGCTGTCCTGTTTTTCAGCACCTACTACTGTCTTCTTCAACTTTGGTCTTGTTTCATAATCTTCTTTCACAACTAACTGTTTCTATGCCTTTCTGCGTAGATTCCGCGTTTCCTTAACTCCATACTAAATGGTGCCTTCCTCCTTCCTCTCTTTGGATCGCAATTGTTGCTGGGTAGGGAGGCTAAAACTAACGACTAATCTAATCTAGTTACATAGCGTTACTCCTCCATCATTCCCTTGTTTTAATTCGTTCACCATCCTTAATTATTCTCCGTGTTTACGTTCATTCGCCGTCCGTTTTGCGTTCTCCTGTTCGTTTGAATAAGATAGCGTCTCAACTTGTGTTATTCACTTATTGAAATAATTTCATTGCATGGAAATCCTTAGGATGAGAGAAAGGGTTTAAAAATGATCTTATAACTTGAAAACTACATTTGATTCAAACGAAGTATGAAAGGTGAAATTAATATCTAACACCTAGCCTGCAAGTGATTATTATAATTCGAAATTGCTGCAGCCATCAGCCTTGTGTACAACCCGCTCACGCACTGAGATCACTCAAATCTTGGTAATATTGTCTGAGTGTTACGGTACATGTCGCCTCCTGACAGTGTCGCACAGAATAGTAAATGAAGTTAATCCAGCAAGTGCAGAGGTTACACTCATCAGATGGTGCCGTCAAATCACCTGGTATCAAAAATTCCTGTAGGCTTTCGCATGTGTTGAGCTTCTGCGAGTAACTTAAGGTTCGCTCGGGCTCGGCATTAGGGGATGTTTCTCGTGGATAGTGAAGAGAGGCATAGCACTCAGCGCGCTAAAGTATCCCCAGGTCTAAGTGTTGCATTAGCTGAGAACGTCATCTTCATTATCGTGGCGACATCCTGTACACTTGACGACTAGTGACGGTTATTTAGTTCTCGGCTGTCATGTGATTTTTTTGTCTCGTGGTCCCAGTGTAGCTGGAAGAATGTCTCTTGAAATTTTTCCCGTTGCATTTTGGTCGCGAGGTATAATTTGATCTGTGGGTAAATCAGTGCGCAAGGAGCTGTGTATAGTCTATCCAGCTAGCGCGCTGCATTGAAAGCAGTTAATATCCCTTTGTTTACAGAAACTTGAGTAGTGTAGAGAAAATAATTCTACTAACAAATCATCACTCTAAATTCAGTATGGAATTTGTCTGAAGATGGATGATTTTACCCATGCTTATAAGTTTGCTTGCTCATTTCATTTGTAAAAAATGTTGAAATATTTCGAGAACTTAGTCGAGCATGAAATATTTATCCGTGTCAAAGGAGAATATTCTCAAATTCCGGTTAGTGAATCAAGTTCGAACGTGGATAAATTAGTTTACAAATTGAAATCAAAGAACGTTGCTTCTTTCTTGAAATTTTTGTTAGATTATTTCTTTTTTCTCATGTCGCATGTTGCTTAATCTTGAATTGTGAGATTTCTCGAATTACTCATTGTTAACCGAACCTACGAATGAGCAAGCATTGTAGCAATATTTTTTCATTCTTCTGAACTTGTTTTTATTTCGTATTGGTAGGTTAATCGTATGCTATTTTGTACTCATTCATTCTTTTTGAAGTTTATAGCAGTGTTTCTATTCATTTTCTTACATATTTTCTTTACTGAAATTGTTGTGCGTGCACCAGTTAGCTTTCGGGGTTCGTTGACTGCTAGTGGCCTAATTTTTTGGTCATTACGTGTGCTTGGCAAAGCTTCGTCTTGCGTAAGGAGGAGCATTTCTTATCCGTTCCCGAGTGTCGACAGGAGTTCGACTTAAGGTTGGCGTAAAACATCCACTTTAATTCTTATGATACTGTTATGTGTAGCTCATCAATGTCTAGTTGAAATATCTTGGAAATAGGTTATGCTCCCGTACTCCGAACGTTTTTCATGCATTCGTTACTTTGATTTGATAGATCTGAAAAAAATTGTTTGCCCATCTTGAGAGGATTTCGCGCTCTTCGAGAGATGTGTAGAATTCGACACTTAACTTTCACTTCAGAAGAGTCATCTGTTCTTCTGAATCCTTGCTCTTGCTTGATATTGCTAATTACTCGGTATACAGTAATAATTTACATTACTCACTTTCTTGTGATCTATCAATTGAGAAACTGAACTTAGGCGCTACTTTTTGTCTCACTAAATCTTTAGCTATTGTCACTGTGATGATCTCAGTTGAGCTATAAATCAATGTCTAATCCACAGTATCAATTGTGGAAATCATATGAAAGTGTTTTTTCGGATAATATTTAGAGTGTTAGCTGTGGCCAATACTTGTTACCAATCAATTCAAGTGCACGAGCGTAGGCTACAGCGAATGTCCGTATGATGGCATTCTTGAGGCAATCATTTGAGTAGAAGTGCTCGCTTATCTAGGACGATATGCTAGTGAGCAGTTCGCATGCCCAACTTTGGTTACTGTTTAATCCATTGTTCTTCAGTAAATGACTTATTCATCCGATGCATAACGTAGAATGCTGGCCCTAATTTCTTCTTCAGCATATATCAGGTCACAAATGCATGCAGGGTAAACCATTCGATTCTAATATTGCTATCATCTCCGCTGTGGTGCACATTGTAAACATGACCCTAGGTTTATTTTTAGGATATAGAATCGTCAGATTTTATACACCTCACCACCTCACTAGAATAAAATTTTATTTTGCGAGCATTAACGTATTGGAAATACTGTGTATGTCTCTAGATACAGAGTCAAATGACTCATCGCTTACTCGTGCCGTAGAAATTCTGCCTCTGACATATCGTTAAAAATGCTCCTTTCCGTTTAACGCATTTGAGAACCAAAGCAACATTCCACACTTGCCAATAACATCACATGTTTGCGCGCAACAACGTGATGTTCTCTGTCGTACACCAGGGAAGACGTTGACTAATAATCCCGCGAGCGAATCCTAGCTCCGTTTCGTGTTAAAGGCTGTCATAGAACAACATTTCAAGGCCAGTCGCCGAGAGCGCGCTGCGCTGGAACTGACCCTGAACTTGGCTTGGCCTTTCTGGCCCTGGTCTGGTCTGCGTCCTCGTGCACGCCCGCGGCCCGCCACGCTTGTTACATAGTCTTTTTATGGCTAAAATTATCAAATTATTCATATATCTAATTTAACACGTTGACTGCGATGGGTTAAACTGACGTTTTCAATTCAACTCAAATTCAAAAGTTTTTGAAGAATTTATAAGAAATGCATTAACTGAGTGTGTTAAATACCATCAATTTCAAAAGATTGTAAAAATATTAAAATGGCCTACCCGTGAGTCGTATCACATAAAGTGTTAAATAGCCTTTCTCTGGCTAAAACGGTCAATTTGTTCATATTTTTAATTAAATTTGATCATATAAGTTAACCGGTGTCAAACAGTTTTACAGTGTTGTAACATGTACAGTTCAGCTTCTTGCGACAAGTGAAGGGGAAGAATAATAGTTGCAGGTAGAGCTGTTTTTTTAGTAGTCTATTTCAAGCGCGTTATTTTCCAGTTCCTATTTTGAGTGTACATAAGGATTTTTTGTTCGTTTATGATGTAAGATATTGAAGTAGCTACTCTGATTCACGTCTTTGAGAGATAAAAACTGCTAATTGTGGTTCCTATATGTTTTGGAGGGGTTCACGCGTCCAGTCGAACTAAAAACAAAGAAGAATATGTTACATCAGCGAATTTTCATCACTTCAGGGGGATACAAATATTGTATCCATGGGAATTAGCGCTCCTAGGGGGAAATGTGTGAGGACCCGAGCTGAAAGTTAGGTGGCCTTCTTTTTGTTGAAATAAAATATTTTTTGCTGTGTTAAGAACCACCTATTTCGGTTCACTGCTGTCCTGTTTGTTCAGCACCTACTACTTTCTTCTTCAACTTTTATTTTGTTTCATGAACTTCTTTCCGAACTGACTGTTTCTATGCCTCTTCTGCATAGATTCCGTATCCCCTAATATCCATACTAAATGGTGCCTTCCTCCCTTCTCTCTTCGATACGCTCTTTTTTGTAGCGGTTAGGGAGGCTCAAACTAACTTATAATCTTCACTATCACACCTTTGTTGCGGTTAGGAAGATTTGAACTAACATATCTTATCTAGTTAATTATTAAGATGCGTTTATTACGTTTTTGTTCGGTGTGAAGAAAAATAGAAATTAAAACGCAGTTGATCTACCTTGAGGATAACATATCGTTGAATACTAATATATTGAACACTCTTCGACTCTATTGACGTAATCGTTCATACTTACAAAAAGTGGTACACCAATCACATCATTCTTTTTTCTTGTGCCTGACGTCATCCTACATCCCAATCTAGCTCTGACTAATAATATAGATCATATTCATTATCTTTGATTACCGTATCGAAACGGTGTGCATTTCGGATTTTTTCACAGACAAGTCAGACTTTGATAGAAAGGGAAAAGGTTCTAGAGATAACCTCAAATGCATTTCCTTGTCACTGGCAAAGGTGTACCAGTATGTGAACTTCACTATTTCAGCATATATTCATCATTTTCTTATCTCCATACTAAATGGTGCCTTCCTCCTTCCTCTCTTCGAGACGCTCTGTTTTTGTAGCGGTTAGGGAGGCTTAAACTAACTTATAATCATAACTTTAGGAAATATCGAATAATGCTCCGAGCAATGAACTTTATGCTCAAAGTCTGACTCGGGAATATTTACAATCAATGCATGTCTTCCATCAATTTTTGTGCCTTTCAGAGGTTGTTCGTGTCACCGTTAAAACTTTCGAGCAGGTTCTCTTGTTCAACCGTCATTCGTGCAACCGGCTCGGACACAAGTGTTCTCGTTTCCGTTTCCTTATTGATTTCACTTCACCTGTTTGTGGCTTGAAAATGCTTTGTCTCTTATTGCTAGTTCGGCGGTTTAACTAACAGAACTTCTGAAAATTCGCACCCTTGTGGTTAATTTTGAGTAGAATCTTCATGAAGCTGCATTTGATTGTGCTCTAACGGTTGTTCAAACGTTGATATGAATAGTGGTAGCACTAAGGCCATTTCAACCAGTATTAGCAAGCTGTACTTCTAACTCAGCTGTGTGGAGAAATAGCCCCGTATTCTTAAAGTTCTCTATAAATTTCTCACCGAATTTGTGTTCGCTTGACTGCAGCCATAAATTTTCATTATGTATACCGCTCGGTCTTTTACGCGCACGATTTGTCCGTGTGCAACCAATAGCTGCGGTTTTGCAGCTCTAGTAGGCGGCAGACCAAATACTTCATTGGAAAAACCAAGGCACACTCTGCCGTAATATCTCAGTGGCGTGAAGAGAGAGAAAACGGACTATCAGTACCGAATAACTATAGGGCTGATTCTTTGGCAGTGATGGCTTCGCTGTCGGGTTTGGATAGCTTTAACTCCTCTATTACATTATCAGCACCGTCATTCCTCAGTGTCCGCGTCTTTCTTTGCATCAGTTTTCAGATTTTAGTTTTTAGATTTTGCTGACGGTTGTACCTCTAACTGTGTACCGCTTTGCTTACTGTTTTACCAAGTTCATAGTTATAAGTTTTGCCAATTAAGTCGAATAAGAATTACTAAAAAACAACACTGAAATACGGATGTACAAATTTACGATATTTTACCGGCGCGCATCTTAACTGCAGATACTTACTACAGAATGTTTCTCATATGCTTTGATAATGGTGTAGTACGTATGTCCGAAGAATCAAACTCCTTTATCATTGTTTTTCTCCTAAGTAGGGAGCCGTTTCGTCCCCAGCTGCGTACGAGTTTTACACCTTTGAATTGTAGTATAATTTTCATTTGAAAGATTCCCTCTATTTTAATGCAATTTGCAAAGTTCCAAAATAATGTCAAGTGGTTATAGCATGGAGCATACATCCGTAATTCTGAACTTAAGTTCATGCTGCAAGGAGAAATGGTTCGTGGTGCGAAGTGATCGCTCTTGTGAGCCTCGCACTGTTCTCCCTATCGCTGCTCTTGTTCCCTATCTCTACGTTATCGTGCAGTCCTGTGACCCATATTCGATACTTCATAATGATGTGGAAGTCGCCCTTTGAGTCAGCATCAATATTGGTGTTAGCGAAATGACCCAGAGTGGTGGATTCGGCTTTTGTCGTGCATTCATGGATGTGCATATTTTCTTGTACATACATTTTGTTGGTGAGATATTTTGCGATACTGTTGGTGAATTGTACGAGTTCGAGAACTGGGATTAGTAACTTTGACGTAGTTGTCAATATTGCTATTGATGTGTTTAAATTCGTGATGTGCGTTTCGAGACGGACATGTATTTTTTCAATCAAGCGAGTTAATCCGCTATCAATTGCAGGGAGATCGATAGTTTCTATTCATATGGACTCTTTTTTTCCCTTGCCATTTTCTCTCGAGGCTTTTTCAAGTCCTATTGCGTCGTAAGTTTTACCAGGAATACAGAGGTAAATTTCATGCGCTTTGGTTTCGTAGCCCCGTAAATTTGCATCGAGTCCGTCAATTTTTATGGTCCAGTGTTTGGAGCGCGTCTCTCCTTATATTTGTAATTATTGCGTTGTTCTTTCTCTGGTGAAGTGATAGTGGCCGTGGCGCTCTCTGGGAGTAAGGCGACGGTATGAGCTTGGTGCATCTAACGTTTAATTTTGTGTTTTTATTACTGCATGCTAATTTGCGCGACCGAAGAAGTCCTTAACTCAATAATACCCATAATACTTGAAGTTCATGCTTTATGAGAAAAATTGTTTTTTATATTGTAGTGAAACTGTACCCATGTGTTCTAATTTTTGCAGAGACTCTGTGCCTTTCTTAAAGTCTTCCACTTTACCTAAATTCTCATGACTAATACATTTGTGTCACTGGCAAAGTTCTTGGAAGTCGAACGTTTGATGGTCGATTGATATGAAACTTATGACCTGTAGTAGGCTTCAGTGTTTAATAAGAGAGTGAACGCGATAAACGTACACTTGGAAGTTAAGTATCGTGACGCAGTGATTAGTGTAGCGAGGATGCGAGGGGATACTCCGCCAGTGAGCATGGACGTCGAAACGAGTTCCGTCCCTCGCACCTTCGACCACCACACCTACCACATGTACTACGGTGCGTATGTACGCTGGGTTGCTCTGGCGGTCTTTGCTTGTGTCATAGCATGCATATTCTGAAACGTGTTGTAATGTCTTCTTAAATCTACTAGTACTTAATTATAATAATGCGAACAGGCGAAGAAGTTCTCATTATTTTAATCCATTTGCGATTTTTTAATCTTTCCTGCAACATGGACATCCTCGTTTAGCTTATGTGTTTTCTCTTTGTATGTCGAGTGTTTAGAATTCTCTACATGTTATTTTATAGTTTCATTTATTTATTTGAATAATTTTGTTCTATGTGAGCGTGTGCTCGTGTATATTTTTTACGAGTGTGCGCATGCGAAACATGGAAAATGACTTCAATGATCTGTACACCATCATCTGCTCGTGTGACCTGGCCAGACGATCCTGAAGCTTGTGAATACACTGCAGCTTTCAAGTGCCCAGTTAACTATTCTGCGAAATGTACATGTTTACATCGAGCACTTGTGTGAGGATTGGCGTTGTGTTGTAAGCAGTTCTATATTAAAATATCTTCCTTGTTGCATTTCATTTGAACATTGTTCCAATGGTAATGTCGGGAGATATGTTTTTTATGTGGTTAGCATAGTCGTGTCTCAGGTGTGAGGTAGTGTCATAGTAGAGTGTATACCGTCTCAGCAAACTTAAATGGGACTACGGCTTCTAATTAAATTTGTGTCTCAGCTTGAAAGTATACTCCATAATTTTCGCGGGGGTATATTTAAGCCAGTTGATCAAATCATGTGCGAAATATTAATGAAAATTTATATACTTTCGATCTTACTCTGTGTATGAGGTTATTTCATATCGTAAATGCGAGTGGAATCGGTATATCCCTTTCATTTGTTGAGTCTTGAGTCATAGTTTTACGGTGAAATTTGCTTTCCTACCTTTATTGTGTTGGTTCTCATTTCAACTGAGGAAATTCATCTAGCATTCAGAAATGTCATTTGCAGTTACTGATAGGAATGTCTGCCACAGGGTAGCTCAATTTTCTTTTTACATTTGATGAGGGTTGTTTCGAAGCTCAATTTGTCACTCGACCCCGTCATTGCGGTGGGAACTTACTACCGCCTCGCACTTTACTTACGCAAAAGACACATTTTATAATTGTTTTCCTGATCTTGAAATGTGACTCTCTCCTTGGTACTGAAAGAGGAGCCAGGGTTCTCGAGTGCGAGCATGTGAGCCGATGCTCGACATTGGACAAGTTTCAATGTCAGTGGCGCTAGCCGAGCTCTCGAGGTCACCCCTGGCGTCTGGGACTTATTATCCCCCTGCTGCCCTCCCTGTCTTCCTCATGGCTGTGCTGATGGGACGCTAATTTGAAAACATGAAAAATCTCCTATTTTATCGACAACTCTGGGAGCTTCCTGCGCTCCTGGATCGGCCAGTTGAGCTCCTCAAGCTTTGAAAGCTGTAATGATCTTCGATTACTTGTATGCTAGGAGTAAGAGAGACTTGATTTCAGTGGCGGCTAAGATCAACAATATTCGATTACGCTTCCGTTGGAGTCTTAGTCTATTGTTGTTTGTTTAAGGTTGAATGAATGTTTCAGTACCTGCCAAGTTTAAAATGTGTTCAACAAGAGTAGTTCGTTTTAAGCGGTTATTATGGTCAGCTTCTTCCAACCCTGTTTGGCAACTTTTTTTTCCTATCTAGTCGATGCAGATGCTGATGAGCTTAGCAACCAGAATGACTAATATCTGTTTATTTCGCATTCACTTTAATATTTCTGGATTGTCAATGCAAGTAGAACTTGACAATTTAGCAGAGTGGGTTACTTTTTGCGACGCTGTGCAAGATAGTGTGTTTCAACAGTGTATTGACTTGCTGGCTTCTGGTAGCCGTCATCAACACAGGAATCTTAAATTGTAGCCTTCATCTTAGTGGACGACCGAGGAGCGTACATTTCTCTTTATCTCATTGAGGTGTCTGGTTATGTTGAGAGATGTGCGAAGCACTTATTCTCAGTAGCATGTTTATATTTCATAACTTCTTTGACAACTATCGTGTCGCTTCGATAGCATCTCGCAAAGAATGCCAAGTCCTTTTCGTTAACTTTTTTTAAATTTTCGCTTTCCTCGGGGAAATGCTACTGTACAAGTGAGAATTGGCGCTCTTAGAGTAAGATGTGAGGTAGCGAGCTGATAATTAGGTAGGTCTTCTTTTCGTTGGAATAATTTTTTTTGTTACGGACCGGATTTTTTTAAATTCATTACTTTATTTTTCGATCTTTATCTTGTTTCGTAAACTTTTTTCAATTTTTCTGTTTCTATGCGGAAAGTGTGGGGACATACCTCGTGCATAAATTCCCTTAATTCCATACCAAATGGTGCTTTCCTCTCTTCGCGCATTTGTTGTGGTTAGGGAGGCTTAAACTAACTCATAATCTCGTCTTTTAATTTTCACATGCTCTTCATTTCTCATCATCCTGGCGAAATATGGAGTCTAAATTTAGTCTATTTTCGAATGAGTAACTTGCGTTTTTTTAGTTATATATATTTATTTATTAGCTGTTTCGTTCATCTGAGCCTAGGTAACCCGAAAATTTGCCTTCTGTCTAGTCATTCCATACTTCTTCAAAATCGGCTGCCTTGTCTTGCCACTTGATTTCACAAGTCTATACTGATGGTGTTATGTGTCTCTAATTTACACCCACATGCGGTTTTAATCTGGACAGTTCAACGCTTCGGTCTTCACTCACCTTCACACACACGTGCTCCTGTGTATGTTTTTTTCAACACTCCGTGTGCCATTTGCTACCATGCCACCCACGTCTATCTCATGCGATTCAGCCAAGTATAAAGGCCGTAGACCATGTTTATCTATCAGATCACGTCTGTATTTGAGGAGCATTGGTGCAATCCTATTGTAATTCTTCCAGTGTAGTAACTTTCTGTCGAAGGTTACCCTCGACAGCTAGATCACGTTGGGTAGACCGACCGACGGCGCTTGTGTGCCTCAGCTGACCGACAGCCGTCTGAAATTGTTGGCACCGCATCTTTCGGTCGACTACGCTGCCAAAGTAACTCGTCTCATTGCAAGTTAATCAGTTCTATTTTATTTCAGCCGATAAGTATCTTACGACGTTAATAGTTTCTATTTTATGTGTTCGATGTTTTTCGTAATTCAATAATGATTAGAAATTGTTTCTTCCGGTGAGGGAAATTTTTCTGTGGTGATGCGTCTGCTTAGATAGCCAGCTGCCTTCGAATTTCTATTCAACAGATTTTGTGTGAATGGATCTCGTTGAGTAATTTGTGGGAAGAGGGACTAAGATACCTCCCCAACCGTGAAACAAACAGCCGGTGACTCATTCTAAGCCCCTTGTGTTTCTGGATCGAGCTGCCCACGGTTGTGCTTTGTATCCAGTGACGCATTCCCGGTCCCTGCAATCCAGTGACGCATTCGCACCGCGTCGCCGGAGTTGTCTGATGGGTCTTCTTGTGGTCATAGTCATAACACTTTGACTGCGGCCGGTAAAACTGAAGTTTAAAATTTAAATCAGATTTAAAGTCAATTATAGTTAGCAATGTTGAAAATAGCAAATATTCACTGGCTCATGTCTTAATTTTCTTTTGAGTAAGTATTTATGAAAATTGAGTTTGTGACTACTTGTCGGCCGGCTGCATTGTGAAAATTCCCTCCGTGTACCACCGGCGGCTCACGTTGGAGTCGAAGTCTTGAGGCTTTTTACGAAATTAGGTTGATAAATGTCAATCTGTCAACCTTGGCTGCATGTTCTGTATAGGATAGTAGTGCGTTTTGTCTTGTTCATTCTATCTTCATTCCAGTGGCGTATTTTCACTTGGTTCATTAGTCGTTAGGTTTCAGTTGCGCATTATCTTCTTAAGTACTTCCCTTTGTTGCATGCATTACTTGTTAGAAAAAATTTGATTGCTGGTTCAACCCGCAGTATTGAACAATTTGCGTTCATTAATGTAATGTAACATGTTGCTATTTTGCTGAATTTCTTCGGACTTTTACTTCATTCTGCAGATTTTGTACATATATGTTGTCGTAAAGAGGAAGCTAACTGTAAGTCAAGGAAATTTCCCCCTAAAATAATTGTGGTATTTATGTTTCCCTCTTCGAAAGATCTGTATCAGGCTGATTAATACTTAGAGATAAAGGAGGAAGCTCGACTCGTCTCATTTTAGACACAATTCCTGGGAGAGGGAAGCTTCTGTTATGACTTCCACGTGACGCTACTCTATGTGTGCGCGAGTGTGACTAGCTAGTATTATGTGGGCGATAAAATTAATAGCGTCCTTGTAATGCTCATCGCACGGTGTGCATAATAGCTGCACGCACCCGCAGCGCGTGCGTTCTCTCAAGGTCTCGACGCTGCCTCGCTTCTGCCTCGCGTTGTGAAGGTTGTACGTGCGTTATGCTGTGTGTGTGTTAGGGGCCCTGCTGTTGACATCTCGCTTTGTCGGTATTACCCAGTCTATACAACTCGTGTCCGACGTCTTGTCTTCAACGCCTCTTAAACATCTTTGCAAATTTTGTGAAGTTTCATGTTGTTGAATGTGTCGAAAAAACTCTTGGGATACTAGTGAGAATTTTTACTACGAATTTAGATGTTGTAGAATGTGTCGACAAAACTCTTGGTGTACTAGTGAGAATTTTTACCGTTTGTCGACGACGTCAAAAATATGTAAGTCTTCGTGGGAAGCTAAACATGAAGCGCGAAACTTTATTAGTATTTCATTCATCGGTGATGTGGTTATTTTATTCATTAGTTGAGCTTTTATGAACGAGTTCTTTCGAGCTGTCAATACTTCACAGTACTCATTTAATAAATCAGAATTTGGTGTGTCGGTTTTGAAATCAGCCATACTTTTCCTTTGTTATTTTAAAGCATTTTTGCACTGGCGTTGTC
This sequence comes from Morinoia aosen, assembly GCA_030386875.1. Classification (NCBI taxonomy): domain Eukaryota; kingdom Metazoa; phylum Arthropoda; class Malacostraca; order Amphipoda; family Talitridae; genus Morinoia; species Morinoia aosen. Next base: position 62,716,177 of record CM059568.1, on the reverse strand, counting down.
TATTTCGAATATAGTCGCCAATTGAATGTACGCTGTAGAAGGTGCCAATAAATACACCGCGAAGCCAACCGTATCATGCGCAATGTTTTACTCTTTTATTTCACTCGTGAAATGTTTTTTTTTCGCGTTGGGAAATACCCTAACTGCAGTAGTTGCTGAATTGCATTAAGGAAATCTAGTTTGTTGATGTTGTCCCTAGCATGAACGCATATCCTCGATTCTTTATTCAGGAAGTTAATAGAACTAAAGGATCAACCGACAATGGATGTTGTTGATTTTTACTTTAGACGTTGTTTGATACGTACAACGTCTTCATATTTTTATATGCAATTTGGTCTTTTTTCTTCCATCGTAACGAACAAAAATGGCGTGAATGGATACCATGATCGCAGTGTTGAAGAATGTCGTACGTTTTTAGTAGAGTTTTATGCTGCTGCGCCTCTATAGACGGCAAGCTCTTGTGGACGGACGAATTGTTGTGTCCTTGTCCTTGGGTGCCTGTGTATAGCGAGCCCTGGGACGTGCGGTAATTCCTGCCGCCCCCGTGTTGCAGTTGTCTCTTGTAATACATCCGCTATTTAATTGAATGCATCGCGTGTCCTTTGCATTTGGATCGTTTGCTGGAACATGCTGAAATGCAACTCTGGGAATGGTAGCGTAGAGAATTATGTATCTATCCTGCATTGCTCAAAGGTGGATCTAGCCTTCTTGCGCTGTGATTACCAATGTTCTTATTCTGTCTGATCGAGCTCTAGTTTTGAATTTCCTTCGTGTTATCAATGTGACTAAGTGTGCTTTTTCATATTTTGCCGCCTGAAAATAAGGTTCGAAACATCGAAGCGTTGCCTTTTATAGACTAACAGTTATAAAATTTTAACGACTGAGTGTTCTTTTTAGTGAAAATAATACGGGATTATCTTCGTATTCAACCCCCTCAGGGGAATACAACTATTGTATCTATGGGCATTAGCGCTCCCAGGGGAAAAATGTGAGGGCCCGAGCTGTGAGTTAGGTAGGCCGTCTTTTTGTTGAAATAAAATGTTTTTTGTTATATGAAGGACCACCTTTTTTCGGTTCACCACTGTCCTGTTTTTCAGCACCTCTGACTTTCTTCTTCAAGTTTTATCTTATTTCATGAACTTCTTTCTCATCTTACTGTTTCTATGCCCCTTCAGCATAGATTCCTCATTTTCTTATCTCCATACTAAAAGGTGCCTTCCTCCTCCCTCGCTTCAATACGCTCTATTTTTGCAGCGGTTAGGGAGGCTTGAACTAACTTATAATATTAATCTTCGTATTCAACACGTCTAGAACCAAAAAGGTTACAATTTGATTAATCGCGGGTTGAAGTTACCTCAATATTGAAAATACAAATAAGTTGTGTTACAAACTCTGTGAGTGTACATTTTTATTTTTCATTATGAGACATCATGAGTTTTTAAGTTTTTTCGAGTTGTAATATTAAACGATGGTAATTTCGAATGCGAACTATAAAGTTTGCTCGGGGATTTTAGCTTTACTTATCAGTGAGCCCATTTCATTGCCACAGAAATGCACTTGAATTTTGTGTCTCGCGTTGGTGTTCGTATTTCTTTGTAATGAATTGCTCACATCAAAGGAAAAGGCATGTGCTTGGTTTTCGTTCGGAGTGAGCAACGGAGTGAGCACATAACTTCTCTCGTGGTAAAATAGTTATAGTGGTAATAGTTGTGTGGAAAAAAATGACCGTTTCCGATGCTATGCTTCAAAATTGGTTTCACTATTTATTTTTCCCGTAATTTAGGTAAACAATTAGCGTAATGAGTTATCTACAGGTGCTCCACAATGTTTTTGTTCTTGTTTTAATCTACAACTCATTTCTGAAGCTACAAAGCCTGCAATTTTTAAACATGAAACGAAGATGACCTGGGATTATTTCCTTGCAAGAGTTCAACCTCGGCAACAATGCTACCCAAACTACTGCCAAAGTCAAAAAGGCATGGAGAGAAGGCACAGGTGAAAGAACAGTACGAAGATAGTTTCAAAAATTTCGTCGTGAAGAACCTCGAAGATGAAGACGGAAGGGGTCGGCCACACATTCTTAAGGATAAAGATTTGAGAGCGTTTGTCGAGCGAAACTCACGATAGTCAGGAAAATTTCTTAGCGACTTAGTGTCAGTATTTCAACTGTATCCGACCATCTGAAGCAAATCGGCAAGGTCAAAAAGCTCGACAAATTGGTCCAGCATGAGCTCGAGGAACATCAACGAGCACGACGTATTTAATTGTTTTCGATGCTTTTCTTGCGAAATAAGAGTTCCATTTCTTGATCGTATAATCACCTGTGATAAAAAGTGGGATTCTTTGTGATAATCGGAAACTATCAGTTCAATGGCTTAATCGTGATGAGGCACCCAAACACTTATCAAAACCGAAATTTTATCCACAGAAAATCATGGTGACCGTTTGGTGGTGGGGAATTGGTGTTGTCCGTTAGAGTTTTCTGAATGCTAATCAGAGCATCACGGCTGAGGTTTACTGCCATCAATTTGACGAAATACATACCCACTTACAGAAAATGTGGCCTGCATTGGTGAATCGACAAGGTCCAATTTTGCTCCATGACCATGCACGGCCTCATGTTGTAAGAATGACTCTACAGAAGTTCACAGACTTGGTATACGAAACATAACTGCATCCACCTTATTCTCCTGATCTTTCTCCCACTGATTGCAATTTTCATGCCTTTGGACAATTTTTTAAGCAAACAAAACGTCCAGAACCAAAGAAGAGGTTGAATATGTAATGTACGAGTATTCATGGATTTACTAGCTTCTAAGTCACAAGATTTTTATCGACGTGGCATAAATGGCCTCCTTGATAGATGGCAAAGATGCATGGCTGCTCAAGGTTCATGATTTCAACATCAAATATCATTTATTCGATCCATGTAAGATTTGGTCTAAAACCGGTGTTTTATTCTGAACCACCTAATATATGGGATCGCTGCAAAGTCACACTAGCGACTAGAGAATATGAATTACGTTATTCGCCTTGCGTTTGAAGCAATAGCCGAACAATATTTTTACAGCTCTTACCACCACTTATAGTTTTATTACACTCTCTACTGGGTGTTGTGAATGGTAGTAGTGTGCTATTGATGCATACATTATTTAAGTGTTTTTGCTGCAATATTCGCGCTGTCCGTTGCTGCTGTTTCTGTCCGCTGCTGATGCAACGCTGGCTGCACGTTCTCTCGTCTGTCCTTGGGCAAGATTGTAACACCAGACCCGGCATGGTTCATTGGCCTGTCTACTGCGGTTGCTATATAACGTACTTGTGCGCCGCCCTCGTACTGCGCCGTCCATGCTACATGTACGACACTGAAGTCCTCTCTAATGCCGTCTGCGTCACGAGTTATTTAGTATAGGTTGGTGTCGTATAAACGGCTCAAGCTCTCTTTCCTTCGGCGCCATTCTACCTCTTCTGATGATGTGATCTTAGGACCTCTCACTTGGTCTGTGTAGGACTATCATTTTAGTAATGTTTAGCCTGTATGACGTGAGTTATGTAGGGGGCAAAATTATGATCTGGCTAATCTGTTGCTCAATCTAACTCGTGCCTTCCTTACCGTGATTATTTGTTACTGAACTCTCTTCAGTTCAGTTCTACTTCGTAGTTGTGTAAATAAAAGTTCACTGCTCCTGTGTTAGTTTTATGACTGTGAGATCCTGAGGAAAATTTGATTTATGTGAAATTTGAAATTTTGAATTAGGTTTCTTTTCTCGCAGTTTTCATAACAATGGTCAAGATAATAGCGTATTTTTCGAGTTTGCTGCAGTTCACTTATATTTACTGAGAGTAACATGCCATTCGATTAAAAATGAACTGTCTAATTTTCGTACCCTACCAGAATATGGGACTAAACGAAATATTTTTGTTCGTGTATTTGTATAACATCTGGTGTTGAGCTTCCTGCTTTTTTTTTGAACGGTTTCGAATCCATAAGAACAGTGAATAATCTCCGGTTTCCGACTTAGTCATTTCCACTGAGTTCACCGAACCGTTGAGCACATGCCTGCCTGCCTTCCAACGTAAGAGTTCCAAGTACTTCCTTTCACCTTGGCAACGAGTAGCTGTGGACAGACGCAATTTCTCCCCATGACTTACATCCAATGGATTAAACGGCATTTCCGCCTAAATTGGTTTATCTTGTAAGTGGCTGCTTCTTGGCCTTTTGCGTGTTGAAAATTCCTCTGGAACGAGCTAGCACTTATCTAGTCAAAAAAATTCAATTTGGAAAGTATTACCCTCGACAGCTGTTTAGATCCTTAGTTTTTTGTGCGGCGTCAATTTCTACTTTACAGTATTTTACTATTCGCAACAGAATTTTGTGGATGGTTTGTTTCGCTGGACTTGTGAAGTAAAATCTTAGATGGGTCTGTGAAATTTAAGTTTGTGTTATTTTTCCTCAAAATTTGGTGAGCTACTCGTTGATTGCGCGAGTGAATAATAATACATAATCGTTTCTTATAATCGCACAAATACTTACTTGTTCTCGCAGATACTTTTTGCGTGGCTATCAATGTCCATCTTCGCATTAAGTTTTAAATCTCATAAGATCCCTGCATTAACTTTGCACCCAAACTCTTGGTGAGAAATTGTTTCAGTGATTCATTATTTATTTCTTTTCGTTTCTCACTATTCTCACGCTGCAGGTGTGCAAGGCTTTGTTGGCGTTGCTAGTTCTGCTGCGTGCGAGACAAGTCCAGTGGGGGCTAATTGTTTCGCTGTAATGCATGAAGTACTTCGCAAGTCTTCAAAATAATGGCACCTGATTGTTCGAGCAATGGATGTTGAGTGGAAGGTTTCTATTTCTCTAGTTCTAGTGACGAAATGTGTTTTGAGAAAGACTTACCTAAGCTTCAGATGTGAGGTCCTGAGCTGAGGTTTAGTAGTTTTCCTCTGTTGAAATAGAAAATATTTTTTGTTTTGTTACAGGCCATCTTTCCTTGGTTTACTGCTATCTTATTTTTCAGGACCTCTGACTATCATCTTGAACTTATATCTTGTTTCATAACCTTTCTTCTCAACTTACTGTTTCTATTAGCAAATGAAAATACATCATGTGAAAAGAATCCGCGTTCCCTTAACTATCCTACATTGTGCCTTCATTCTTCCTTTCTCTGGGCATCTCTGTTGTTGTTGGGGAGGCTGAAACTAACGTATAATTTTGGAGGTTTTTTCTTTCTTTTTTACGGTCGGTCTTTTTTCACTTCACTGCTATCCGGTTTTTCAGCCCCTATGACAGGGCATCAACTTCTATTTTGTTTCACAAATTTCTCTGAATCTAGCTGTCTCTATGTGTTGAGTGTGACGACACGTCTTGTGCATATGTTACACGTTCCTAAATTTCATACTAAATGGTGCCTTCCTTCGTTAGCATGTCTTTGCGGTTTTAGAAGCTTCAACTTACATGAAATGTAATTTACTGTGTTCCGAGTTAGACGCAAGTGTTAGTATGTCGAAGTTGGTACAAAGTTTTTGTTCACTCTTAATGTTTATAGGCACTGCGTAGTGCTAGAACACTGCTATGAGATTTCCTGGAAAAGTGAGTAGAAAAGTTCCTGACTACACTCTTCGAAGTCGAGCGAGTTATACCTCCAGTCGAGTATTGAAGCGGACTCGCCGAATTCTGTGGAAGTGGGCGGATAGAAAGCAACTTCCTGTGCCTGCAGGCAGGTCTTCAGGTAGTGTGAAGTCCCTTCCCTTCGCCTCGCTTCACCTCCCGCTCCGTGGGACCGTCGCGACTTGCGTTCTCAGAACCAGCCGCTGGTGTCGGGCCGGCGCCGTCTTCCATGCGCCACCAGAGCGCATCACTTGCTGCGATCGTGTTGTAGCTGCCAGTGCTTTAGGAGTGGATCATGTGGTGCGGCTTCCCGATCCTCTGTGTACATGTCTGAGTTAGGTTAGGAATGGTTGATCTGGTGCGGCTTCCGCAGTGGACATGTCTGAGTTGGTCCGGTGTTCGCTAAGCTGAGGTCTTAATGAGAGTATTTTTATTGGGGGCATAAAGTTTTTTTGGCTCAAATGTCGGAAAAAACGTTCTAGCTTAGGAGTTGATGAATTGCATTTTTGAAGTATTGTAGTTTTGATTCCGCAATCTTCTTCAGTTCTCTTGGCAATTCTAGTTGGTAAGCATATAACTTTTATACTTGACGCGTGCAAGAATTATTGTTAATGGAATGACTTAGATGCACTGTCTATTTAACTTATTGATGCTCGTTATCAGCAACTCTCATACAGAAATCTGACTGTCTGGAAAACTGATGATTCTAATCAGGCCCAAGCCTATTATTATTTTGGCGAAGAGTACCTGAGCACTTGAGTTGTTAGTTCGGTACCTGCAAAAAGTTCACAAGGCAGCATGGTGGCGTGCGCAGTGCTCTTGAACCTGAGCTTGGCATTTCCGATTTCCCTGGGCTATGCAGAGGCTCCGCGTTCGTGTTTGATATTCGAGTGTTCTCATATTGGTTTTTGCTGCTATGCTGACAGCTGTATTTGTAGCCAGCAGTGCAGCTTCTACTGATGAGCATTAGGTAACTGTGTTTCGACCTAGCTTTCGGAGTGTTAGTGAGCCTTGCTCGTCAGTGATGGAGCACACGATAGGCAATAAGTTTAAGTTGATAAGGCTTGTTTATCCTATAAAATGAGAACTGGCAGCCACAGGGGAAATACTGTTGGGTTACCTCAGCTATAGGTAGGCCTTTGTGACTTCTACCTTCCGTATCACTTGGCGTCTTTCAGTTTTCATGCCTTTTTCGCTAGTTTATGTCTTGTCTTAATTTTCATTCATAACGCTAGACCCCCTCAAGGGAATACAACTATTGTATCTGTGGGAATTGGCACTCATTAGAGGGAAATGTGGGGTTCCTTGCTGAAATGCTTTTTAATTTTGCTCACGTTCTCCACTAAGGAATGATGTTTGAGTGATTAGTTTATTTCAAACTTCTCATGCTCTCCGGTTTAGTTATGGTAGCTAATGCTCTCTTATCACGTGTTTATCGTGCATTTTCTACGAGTTTTTTGTGTACATCAACTTACGGTCCGTTGGAAATTTCCCATGAGAGAGAGAAGCACGTGTTATGTTTTTATGATCTCGCCGTTGCGGCTTGGCAGTACGCAAGTACGTTGAAGAAACGTCCCCTGCTCACGCCGGGTGCTGCTGCTGCTATTTTTGTGCTGACGACGAGTCTGTACATGCGATGCGTGACAAGCGTCATATTTGTTGTTGTTGTTGTATGTGCTTGTGGTTCTCTGGACTTGCTTCTTACTCCAGTAAAGCAATGGGCATGTCTTGGAACTGTAATGTTATTGTTCTGTCGCAGTTTGCTCTGAAGATAGATACTCTGCTTCTGTCCACCTGTGAGCTTAGGCGGATTCAATGTTGAACGTTCCAACACAGTTGAGCTGTGAAAAGCAGAAAATGGATGTCGTGTGAAATTGATGTTGATGGAAGTTACCGCTCCCAGGGGGACAATGTGAGGGCCCGAGCTGAAGGTTAGGTAGGCTTTCTTTTTTGTTAAAATGGAATAGGTTTTTGTTTTGTTACGGACCATCTTTTTTCGGTTCACTGCTGTCCTGTTTTTCACCACCTTCTACTTTCTTCTTCAACTTTGATCTTGTTTCATGAACTTCTTTCTCATCTTACTGTTTCTATGACCTTTCTGCATAGATTCCCCATTCTCTCATCTCCATACTAAATGGTGCCTTCCTCCTTCCTCTCTTCGATACGCTCTTTTTTTTGTAGCGGTTAGGGAGGCTTAAACTAACTTATAATCTAATAATCTGATGGAAGTTACCAATAAATTTCCCCCTCTTGAAGATGAAATTGTTGTATAAGTGAGAATTAATTCTCCCAGGAGGTAGACATGTGGTCACAGCTGAAAGTTAGATAGGCCTTCCTCTTGTTAGACAGGTCTTGAAATGTTTTTGTTTTTATACCGACCATCTTTTTGAGTTTAGTGATGCCTTTTTTAACCTCCTTATTTTCTTGTTCAACTTTTTTCTTGTTTCATGAATTTCTTTCCTAACTTTTTCTATGCGCTGGGACTTGTGTAGGAACACTCCTAGTGCATAGATTCCTCATTCCTCTAACTCCATACTAGATGATACTTTCTTTCTTCCTTTTGGAATATCTTTGTTGAGGATAGGAAAGCTTAAACTAGCATATCTTATGTTATCAGTCCTTAACTCAATACTAGATGATGTTTCTTTCCTTCCTTCCTTTACGAATATCTTTGTTGTTGTTGTTGTTGTTGTTGTTGTTGTTGGGAAAGCTTAAATAAGCTATCGTATCTAAAATGTAACTTGTGTTGCAGGCGGTTTGAAGACGGTGGGACGCGGCGGTGCATCAGAGGGGGCAGGCTCGACACAGTCCCGCTTCACGCGGGAGCTGGCGATGGCCCAGGACCTGGTCCGGCCGAAGCGCCTCGACATGTTGCTCGACATGCCCCCCGCGCCCAGAGAAGTGGCCATGAAGCATTCCTGGGACCCTGACGACCGGTCCCTCAACATATTCGTAAAGGAAGATGACAAGACCACGTTCCACCGACACCCTGTAGCTCAAAGTACCGACTGCATTAGGAGTAGAATTGGCTATACACGGGGCATCCATTACTGGGAGATGACCTGGTCCACCAGACAGAGGGGCACACACGCTGTTGTAGGGGTCGCCACTCCAGAGGCCCCTCTCCACTCCGTCGGGTACCAGTCACTCGTGGGTAGCAATGACCAGTCCTGGGGGTGGGATCTCGGCCGCAACAAGCTACATCACAACCCAATGGGTGGAAATTCCGGTGTTACTTATCCTAAGTTATTAAATTGCGACGAGACCTTCGCAGTACCAGATAAATTTATAAGTGAGTATTTTCTCTCGCTGAAAGCCTCTTGCTTTTTTGTCCTAAGTTTGTGAATTGCGACGAAACCTTCGCAATAGCAGATAAATTAATACGTGAGTATTTTCTCTGTCTAAAAGCCTCTTGCTGCTTTTAAATTCAAGTTACAGATTTCAACGAAGCTTTTCTTTGATTTTTTTTTCATTACGAATCGTCTGATATTTTGCGTAGCTCTCTTCTGGTACAACTCTCATCATGAGATATGTCCAGATTTAGATGTATTCCAGATATGAAATATTGTTTATTTGCTCTTAGACTCGTTCTTCGTTAACACAGTTGACAGGTTGACATATTTTCATTGTTTGCAAAAATTGGGAAACTTTCTTGAGTAAGTACTACATTCGTATGAAGTCAGCACTCAGCTTTTTTAATCGTTGAAACTTGTCTATTTTCCGTTGAATGAGTTCATCATTTCCTATCAGGTTGCCTGTTGCCATGTATAATAGAATGTTACTGCTTGTTCCCAGCTATGTTGACCATGTATAATTTCTAATACGCGCTTCGTATTTCAGTTATATTGGACATGGAGGAGGGCACGCTGTCTTTTATGGTCGACGGTCAATACCTCGGAGTCGCCTTCCGAGGGCTGAGGGGAAAGCGGTTGCACCTGATCGTCTCGGCTGTGTGGGGGCACTGTGAGATCACTCTACGTTACCTCGGCGGCCTAGGACGTGAGTTTACCCGTCTCCTGAGTTAGCTCAATTGTGGTGCGCGTCAAGGTAGAAGAAACAAGACAGGGTCAACCAGTCTTTTTTTCGTTGACAGTGTCGCAATGCTGACGTCATGGCAACGAACTAATAGCCGCGCTCATATTGCATCTGGTAAGCTAGCCTCAAATTTGGCACCGCTATTGGCCTAACATGTGGCAACGGTGACGTCATCCAGTTTTTTTATGAAGCTTTTCTATTGGCTAACCGAAACAAGAGGAGATCTATTTTCCCCGTATAGAAATGGCTCTACCTTGTTTCCTCTACCGTGGCGCAAATTTTGCGGCATCACGCTATTATCAGCGAGTGGTCTGTGAAAGAAGATTTTCATTTTCTCATATGCCTTCAAGAAGAAAGGTACAAATATACCCTAGAAGTAAACGTATATCATTTTACTTTAAAGCATCAACAGAAATCGTGAAAAATTTAGCGTTGAAGTCATGAGATGTGAGTTCGTTGGTTTTCCTAGGTAGGTAAGTTTTTGTTTCGAAGATTTTATGTTTTACATATATGTAGGTTTTCCTAGGTAGGTGAGTTTATTGTTTCGAAGATATTATGTTTCTAGTACAACATGTTTGATTGGTGTATTATTTAGGTTTTCTTAATTATTTTAGAGCATTTACACTGTTCTTACCTTGCAGCTAATTTAGGTTTTATTTAGTACTGTAGAGCATTAACACTTTGTTGTTGCCGTGCAGCGGACCCCCTACCGCTGATGGACTTGGCACGGAGGGCCGTGAGGCTGTCGGTGGGCAAGCAGCGGCTGCACCGGCTACCTGAACTCAACCTGCCTCCCTCCATCATAGACTACCTTCATTTTAAGGACCGCGACACTTGATTGTCTTGTTTTTAACTTCAACCGCAGCCAACTCCACGCCTTCCCTTCGTACTGTCTGCCCGCTCTCCTCAGCTGGGAACCGTGACACTCCATGTATCTTGATTTGAAAAACCCCTTTAGGGCCAAGTAAACGCTTGCCCTTCGTATTGTCTGCCCGCTCTCCTCAGCTGGAAACATCGACAGGCGATTGTCTTGTTTTTAACTTCAACGCCACTCGCATCGCACTGCCCACTCTCCTCAGTTGTGAACCGAGACACTCGATTGTCTCTTGATTTTAAAATCCCATGAGGGCCAAGTGATCGCCTTCACCTAGTCTCGCTCAAGCGCTTTCGTTTCTTAGGAACCATGATGCACTATGATCCTATTCTGAACGCCGATTCACCTAACTTCGTACTTTAACACATTAGTTGCACCCTGTTCCGATCTTGTGCACCTGCTAAGTACACGGACACTAGAAGAATCCTGCATATCTATGACAGTTCAGTAACTACAGTAGACAGGTTGTGAGCAAGTTTTTCTCCTCGCTTAAGCAATTCTTCCATTTGACATTAACATGCGTTTTTTATTTTCTGAAGTTAAAATCTTTCAAATTTTTTTTTCATCTATTAGTTTTGGTCCGTCGCCTAAGAGACAGTTATCCACTTAGTTTATATGCCAGAAAGCTTGAAATTATCGAACATAACAGGTTCAATCTCGCTTTAATTTATCTGAATTTTTCTTAACAGCGACCGCTCATACTCACGAACGGAGAAGCAGTAGACACTGAGAGTGGTCTTTTGTGGTAGAAATCAATTTCATCGCGTCTTCATTGGCTGAGGAACATTTCGCTTCAGTAGCTTAACTCTATCTTGTCCTCGAAATACTTGCGGACTGATAACAGTTGCTTTGAGGTATTTTTGGGTTCTGTTCAGTTTGTATCATGGCAGGCATCAAACGTATGGATTTCATTTGGTTTTCATAAATTCTAACGTTCTGAAACGAACATTCATGTGCTTCTCAAACGCTAGACCAAATTGGACGAAAACGTCCCACCTAAATACAAAACTTTTGTCCAACGATACTCCTTGGTCGCTACTTAGACTTGTGTTCTGCAGTATAGTGACGGTTATTCAAGTTTTCTACTTCGGCTCCACGTATGGGAGTTTTTCAGAATTTTCGGGAGAGAACCCTGATTATCCATGAACATGTTGGTTTTCTCTTTCCGTTTCTTCAAATTGCAACAAATTGGAACAGACAAGTTATACAATTATCGTAATTTGAGTTTAATGTGATATTCAATCGAATATGAACTTCAATTATCGATAATAGGAAGAAACACAATTGAAATTGCAGTCATAAGCGTAGACATGTTGTAATTTATTTGATATTTCCTGTGACCATTGCGTTGTTTGTTGGTTTGCTCGTTTTCTTTTTACATAATTTTTTAAGATAATTTGTTTACACCGACTCGACTTCATGGCATATCTGATGCATGCGAACCGTTTCCAGGGTGGCAATAATATAAATTAATTGAATTATCTGCATAAATATTATAATTTAATGCTGATCTTCGCTGTTTTCGTTCTGTGCCAGTCAGAGTTGATGTAAATACTGCCAATTTACCACTATTTCTGTCCTGGTAACTTCGTTCTCTTAATACAGATACACGCTCCACTGTCGACATTCGTATAATATGCTCATGTCTAACCCGTCATACTCTCCAATCGTTATCACAATGCCAATCTTCAGTTCAGATGCGGACACGTACATTACGTTGTCTTTATTGCAAAACACCATAACACGTACGAGAATTGTTCATATTGCTGCAAAACACCATACCACGTACGAGAATTGTTCATATTGCTGCAAAACACCATACCACGTACGAGAATTGTTTTTATTGTTGCAAAACACCATACCACGTATGAGAATTGTTTTCATTGTTGCAAAAATCCATACCACTTATGAAAATAGTTTTTATTTTTGCAAAACACCATACCACGTACGAGAACAGTTTTTATTATTACGTCGCTCATTATCATGCTGCCGGGCTTGAGAGGTAACTGTGAATATTTTTACAGAAATTATCTAACTCCGAGCGACATGTCTCGTAATTAAATGAAGCGAAACTGGCGTTGCATTTCTGTCCTCCTTCGTTAGGAACGTCGCAGTTGCGTCTTTTATATTCCAAATCTTAACCCAATTGTTATGTTACACGTTTTGTAATGAATCAATTCAGTATTTTTAATATGTTTGTTGTTGATGGTTGAGTTGTGTGTGTTGGTAGGGTATACAGTTGCTTTGCTCAATTGTCCATTTCTTTTTTCTTCTGTGGCTCGTGTTTTGTAGTACTTTTCATGTGCTACATTATCGTTCTCTTTCAGAGTGCTGAGAATCAATTTTACTTCTATTTTTTCTCATTTAAATTTACGGACCCATTACTTGTGATCTTAATTGATCATTGATTTGACAACTATTTGCTACAACTGTTCTTTTGATTTTTCTATGATTGTTTACTTAGTTTGTATTACGATGGGTGCACAAGTTTCTTGATAGGCTAACGGTTTCTTCGATTTATTGGAAGCTTCTCCACTTATGATATTAACTCAGGAATCTCTAATTTTCCGTCATCGATTTGAATTTCTTCATTTTGTAGTTGGAATTGTGTCTCTGTCACACAGGAAGCATTGCTTTTGTAACTCATTACTGGGTATTTCCTTAATCACTTCGTTCTGCAGCATTGTGTTCCATTTGGAGTTTTGTTCACAGTTGAGTGTAAACTCCAGCACTTGAATACACTGCCGTGATTTTGCAGTGCTGATAACATGGCATCTTTGCTTCATTAAATAGGCATCGAATTTGTGTGTTCCGTTGCCACACATTTTCGTTAGAAGCGGAACATCTTCCTTGAGAATAAATTTTTCTATCCCTACCACCCTGTTAGGCTGGAGTACCTGTAGTGAGATGCGCTGCGTGTGTTCCATGGTATTCAACACCATTTTTCTATCCCTACCACCCTGTTAGGCTGGAGTACCTGTAGTGAGATGCGCTGCGTGTGTTCCATGGTATTCAACACCATTCCTGATATGAGAGCCTTCGAGTTAGCCGTTTGCTTTCGTAACTCGGTACTAAAGAGATTTACTGAACGCAGTGTTTATTGTTATTCATGTTTTCGAGTGATCCAATTGTGACAGTGGATCTGTCCTGTGCAACACAGCGAGCTATAAAGGGAGGATTTATGGAAGCTCTCATTACTTAGTCATAGTTCTGTAATATCCGCGTATGTCGCGCCGCTATTGTGCGTCGCTGCCACTTTGTTATCTGTGTGATTTTAGTGACCTAAAATACTTACGTCTTTTTCTCTTACGGCACTTGTTAAAGACTCATTATTTGGGTTCTTAACAGGGTTCAAGTAGGGAAGCATCACTTTATTTTTTTTGTATCATGGGTCGTGTTGCTTGAGCATTGGAAAGAGGGGCTCTTGTCTCCGCGTGTGGCATCAATGTGTTACCAGCATAGTTGTATGCACTCATGAATAAAATGATCGAAAGATATTTCTTGCGGCTGCTCCTAGCGCACACCGTTCACGCTGTTCCGTAAGCTTTAGTGATCGTGTGCAAAACACATCACTACTATTTACTGACTAGCTTTACTCTAAACCGTACTTGTATCTAGTGAAGGTTAGTTGGTAAGCTCAGTAAGCGTATGTACGTTTAAGTCACCAGTGGACCTTCCTTTATAGCTAGTCCCTAGGCAATGCTCTGAATGGGGCCCTTACGTGATCACTACCACTGACTCGCCGCGCTGGAGAATTGTGTGTGTGTCTCTCAAGTGGAGGTAGAATTGTGTGTGTGGCTCAAGTGGAGGTGTTGTGATGATCAGAGCGTGCTGTTGTGTCTGCTGTGAGCTGTTAGGAAGATATTCATGGCGCTGACACGGGCTTAAGTGTAGCGTGCACTTGAAATGGATAGCATGTCTTGCCTGGTGAACTGAGCGCCTCAGAATGTCACGTGTTGTTGAATGGCATGTCTTGCCTGGGGAACGTTTCAGAGAATGTCGTGTGCTGTTGAATGACGTGAGGGTGCGTACAAGCGTAATAGTTTCACCTGACCACGGTCATGTTATAGCGGCTTTTCTACTCTAAATTGCCGCGATCTTTTAATTAAATTAAAGTATAACTTGTGCGTTTCATTTCTTGAGAGCGGTATTTTTGTGACAGGATGCCTCTTTAATTATTGTATGTTCAATTTTCAAACGCAGATGATGCTTGTATTTATTTAGTGTTGGCGTCGCAGTATCACACAAAAATGTACGTAACTTGAGGTTTGCTGTGAGCGTGAGCTGGTATATTCTGTATGCTTTTGGTTGGTGGTTGGCTGAAATTCGACCTAGTGAATGAATAAGGTGCCATTTACTGTGTTAGATAAGTCATTTGGATGAGTTTCTGCATATGTTTGCGAGTGTGAGTTACGTTGACAGCTGTAGCGCGTGACTGCGCTGTAACATTCGATTGATTTGTGCTATATTGTCTTAGTACTTAGAGTAGGAGGCGTCTTTGTACAAAAAATATTAAAATTAAACCATTCAATTCTTGTTTTTATACCATGATTCTGCTGCAGTGGACTAAACTTAGAATTATGAGCGGTTTTTTAGTGTCAACTTAACATTGATGTTTGTTTTGACTTGTTAACCGAACGAGAACGATGAGGTTATAAATACAAGATAGCGCCGCATCTGAGCAAACCATTTCATACCTGAAAGTTTTCTGCATCACTACTTACCTTGTAAGTCCCTAGAGGGCCTGAATTATGTCCTAGTTCGGCCGAGAGATGATCATCAAAAGTGTGAAATGATGCTAAACTTGACTTGCAATCGCATTGTGGTTGTCGAGAAAAGGTGGGATGGTCAGAATTGAGTCAACGTTACCTCGAGGATGAGGAAATTCTTAGTGGAATGAATAGTGATCCAAATTTAACTATTTTTGTTGATTCCTCAGGAATTCTTATAACCATGTTCTCGTAGCGCGTACTTACCGATAGTCGATCCGATGTTCAACTGTAGACCTCTCTTGGTGACTAACTTTCACATTGTTAACATGGGCAGCGGAGATAAATATCGGCTTGCTTTAACGAGATGAACACGTCTTAGGCTGTCGTGGTCTTGGGGTGCACTTTGATAATTAAACTGTTGACCCCAGTCCGAAGTGATGAATGAAATAGCCTACTCGCTCCTTGCTTCTGCCGCTGTCTTATAGAAAGTAACGTGAAAAGTTCAAGGCAAGGTCATGCAACTGTGCTGTACTTTACTAGAACAAGAAACTTTTGAGATTAAATGAAATTCGTTGAGAGGGTTTTTAAGCAAGCCCTATTTATCAATGATTTTTCATTCCCTGCCCCCTTAGGGCGAAAAAAATCGATAAACATTGCGTTTGTAGCATTGTGGAACGTTATGGAGCGATCAATACAAATGTTCTATAAAAACAACGGTCTAGCGGGATGGAGTGTAGGAAACCAGAACTAATGAGCGCCGACCTATTTGTACTGATAAGTCCTGGTGACATTCGCATTGCAACCCACTCCCGAACTCCGACTTATCTCTAACTCGACTCGTGTTTATTGTTGGTTGTCATCACTGGGACAATCATACGGCTACCCAAGAACGTATCGCTACAGCAATAACGATTCTTAATAGGCCTGTACACCGAAAAAACTGCGATACCACTGCTGCCGCTCATGCCACGAACCCCTGTATAATAAAATCAACCTCTAAATGGTTCGTGGGAAAAGCAAAATTTGCTCGGTGGGTAACGAGATAAATTTCAGTCTCTTACGGAATTATTAACTGCAGTTCACATTATTAACTGTTGTTCGCCTTCGATAAGTAATTAATGCAAATGTTTGTTAATCATAAATGTCGATTTCAATCTGAAAAAATTTGCTTCTTACGAAAACCGTATTTAGAAGCCGTCTTGTATTCATATACGCGCGTCCAAAAACTAATGAATGGAATGCAAATCGTATGGACAGTGGCAAGTTTATCTCTGTGTCCTTATCCGTTATCACGAAGGCCAAGCTTATCGCGCCATGGCTGGAGTAACATCGCCTGCAAAGAGAGTTATACCTACCCATGTTTGCTGCGTTCTAACTGTCGTGTCTCGGGAACATTATAATCTTTTTATCAGAAGATTCTAAAGTGTCGTGACTAGGAAGATGCCTCGAAGAAACGTCAGGAGTCTCAGTTACCGTCGGACGACTGAGCAGGTGAGGTATTTTTAGAAAAGCCGAGTTCGCGAAGTTTTTATTCAGGCTTGTAAGAGGTTCTAGACACGTGCAGAGAGTGGTGGTGCAGCGCGGTGTAGTCGGTGCGCCTGGAACATCATTGGCTATTTTAGTTGTTTTACTCTTAGGCTTTAGACCCTCTTGATTTACTGTGTGAAAATCACTACTTTCTTACGAGATGAATTACTGTTTGATAATCACTACTTTCTTGCGGAATGAATGACTATGACATTCACTACCTATTTACGGCATGAATTAGTGCATGAAAATCACTACTTTCTTATGCAATAATGGCTGAATGAAAATCACTACTTTCTTACGAAATTAATTACTGTATGACAATCACTACTTTCTTACGAAAAATTGATTTCAGAAAACCTTGTTTTTGTTTTGTATGTACATGGACACACATGGCCCTTGGCCCCTTCGATAGCGAAGTCTGTTGTACAATGACTCGTTTCTCGACAGAACAGAAAATTACGTAATTACCACGTAATCGACATAAACTTAGCATATTATTCCGATACTGCCCTAAAGTACTGGTTACGTAACATATACCGCTTATTGTTTCATAAAAATATCCTCTATTACGCAATGATTCGACTTAGTTCGAAAATAAGCTTAATTACGTAATGATCCAGGGTTAGTAAAAATATACACCTCGTACTGCTCAGTATCGGATTCCTCTTCACGCGACAAACTGTCATGCTGACACAACAGACTACCATGCTGATACAACAGGCTGCCATGCTGACACAAAGACTGTCACTATCATGCTGACACAAAAGACTGTCATGCTGACACAACAAACTGTCAAGCTGACACAACAGGCTGCCATGCTGACACAAAGACTGTCACTACCATGCTGACACAACAGACTACCATGCTGACACAACAGGCTGCCATGCTGACACAACAGGCTGCCATACTGACACAACAGGCTGCCATGCTGACACAACAGACTGTCATGCTGACACAACAAACTGTCATGCTGACACAACAGGCTGCCATGCTGAGACAACAGGCTGCCATGCTGACACAACAGACTACCATGCTGACACAACAGGCTGCCATGCTGACACAACAGACTGTCATGCTGACACAACAAACTGTCATGCTGACACAACAAACTGTCATGCTGACACAACAAACTGTCATGCTGACACAACAAACTGTCATGCTGACACAACAGGCTGCCATGCTGACACAACAGGCTGCCATGCTGACACAACAGACTGCCATGCTGACACAACAGACTGCCATGCTGACACAACAGACTGTCATGCTGACACAACAGGCTGCCATGCTGACACAACAAACTGTCATGCTGACACAACAGGCTGCCATGCTGACACTACAGGCTGCCATGCTGACACAACAGACTGTTATGCTGACACAACAGACTGTCATGCTGACACAGCAGACTGCCATGCTGACACAACAGACTGCCATGCTGACACAACAGACTGCCATGCTGACACAACAGACTGCCATGCTGACACAACAGACTGCCATGCTGACACAACAGACTGCCATGCTGACACAACAGACTGCTATGCTGTTGGAAAGAGGGCAAAAATCGCACTCTAGCTTAGGGTTCAAGCTCTTGATTTTATTTCAATAATCTAACTTTCGAGGCTTTAATTTGTAAGTACCTGTAAATGTGATGCAACTGATATATTACCTGAAGTAGAGAACGATGTGTTTCAAGTGCTAATTCCAGGTTATTGTAAAAAATGAAATGAATGCCTAACTTTAATCCTGTTTTTTTCTGTATATTTGACATCGAAATTTGATGGTGTAAGAATTGGAAAGTTATTTTTCGAATTCGATCTTTCATACAAGGTGTTTCAGAATTCTTTGAACAGACTTTGACGTTCAATGATTCTATGGACAGATTGTTAATTTTTGCAATTTACCATACCGACCATGAATTTTCCAGATGCCTACAATTCAAGTAAGTTTTGGGGTTAAATTGGAATTGCATTTTAATTAACGCCTCAATCATAGAAATTGAATTTTTCATTTAATTAAGAAAATCGTCGTCATTTCATCTCATTTTTAGATTAGTTATAAATACACGACGTTATGCATGAGAAGGAAGTACGACAAACGTTAATCCATGAATTTCTGGTTGCTTATTCACATGGTGTATTCATGAAGTAGTTGATTTTACCGCAATCATAAATGTTAGAATACTTTTAGTGGAATTTCCATCAGTAAAATATAAGGACCTTTGTGCTAAACAAATTTTGAAATCAGATGTGTTGAAATTCATTTATACTTTTTGAAAATGTGCTGTTTTCTCTCTTCTCTCTTTCTTTATTTATTTATTTCTATCTTTCTCTCTTTTAACTCGGAGAATTGTCCATTATTCACGAGCTGATACAAAATATGATAAGGAAATTATGTCCTTCACGATGATAACGTGAAAAACAATGAATTGTTTCCTACAGCACATTGCTAAGAGGTGAATGCCACATTTCTCACAACACATTGCTAAGAGGTGAATGCCACATTTCTCACAACACATTGCTAAGAGGTGAATGCCACATTTCTCACAACACATTGCTAAGAGGTGAATGCCACATTTCTCACAACACATTGCTAAGAGGTGAATGCCACATTTCTCACAACACATTGCTAAGAGGTGAATGCCACATTTCTCACAACACATTGCTAAGAGGTGAATGCCACATTTTAGTGCAATGAACAATGTTTTGAATAAACATTGAATAAATAACTTAGGCTGTGATGGTGAGGTAGGTGAAGTTAAAGTAGACTTTTGGGATAAACTCTACTCTGCACTCATCGCCTCGTTAATGTAACTGATGGATAACCAACCTTCAAAAATAGAGGATTTCAATGGTATTTCGATTAACTTGGTATGTTCTCAAAGGCATTCATTCCAAACGATACATTATTGTGTTATTTCTGAATAACTTGCTATGATGTTTATAAATTAAAATGCGCGTATATGTGACAATAAAACAATTGAATTTCTCGTTTATTGCAAGAATTATAGTTACGTATTCTAAAGTTTGGCCGACATCACATGAACGGGTTTGGCTGGTCTTGCATGAACGTCTTCGCGACCATCTTATTTCATTTCATTTCATTTCGAAGTATCAGTACCTTTCATTTCGTTGAAGCTAAACTTCTTTCCGAGTCATCTCTGACATGAGTTTTGTAATGGTGACATAAACAAGTTGTTATCGCGCCCACGGTTCGATGTGGATCAACTGAACCATTGTAATGGTCTTCGCGGTCTTTGTATTTCATTTCATTTTGATACATCAGAATCTTTCATTTTTTTAAGCTAAATGTCTTTCCGAGTCCTCTCTGATATCAGCTTCGAAATGATGACATAAGTAAGTTGTTCTCAGCTTACACTTGCTGATAATTTTTTACAGATTGACTGATTGATGATGGAGCGGGTCTCCAAAACGTTTTACAGAGTGGACAAATCCTTTCAAGATACTTTTAATGTAGACCGTGTGAAATTTTATTAAATACAATTTCAATATCAACTGCTCTCTCGTTTTCCAGTTTTTAAATAAGTTGTCATATTGCGCCCACAGTTCGATATGGAAGAACTGGACCAGTCAGCCTCTCCGGCGTCGAAGCAGCAACGCCCACACCTGAAGCAGCGCAAGACGGGCAACCACAGCCGAGACAACGACTCCTTGACATCGTGCAGTTCGAGCGACTCGCATGCTATCAAAAATGTTGTTCCTAAAAAGTCTGAGGTCAGCGCTGGACTCACGTACGTGTGGCAGAACCTCAACGTGTACGGCGTCAGAAAAACTGGAGTCATCAAAAGAAAGAGAGAAGAAGTTCACATTTTAAAAGATGGTAAGAGCTTGCTTGAGCCAAGTACCCCTTTATGTTCTCAACGCTTTGTTCTTTTTTCATTTCATTATTATTATTATTATTAATAGCTGAGAATTGAATGTTACATTAGCGAGAATGCCGTGGTGTAGGGTCAGTATTGAACTCAATTCTAAAGTAAAACAAAATCATGTGGTGAATTTACTACTTCCGAATTTGTGCTCATGTTTAAATTTAATTGAAACGATTCGTACAACGATCTTATCAATCTAAAATGTTTTCATAAAAAGCAAGTAACCCTCACATGTTACTGGAACAGCCCAAAAATCGGGGAATATTCGCTACTAATGTATTTGTATTTACTTTATTTGCAGCAACATAATTTTTATGATTTCATGTACCATAATCTGGAGTTGCATTGAATTCAGGATAGGCTCCTATGATTTTTTTTCATTGGCACGGGGTTTGTATTGTTAATAGAATTTGATTTGCTTCCCTTGTGCTGCACATTCCCTGAAGCTTAGGACAAAAGCATAAGGTTTTGCAGAAGTGTTCCTTTCATTTCAATTGCAATTTTGTAATATTTATTTCACCTCTCGTAAAGTAATTTAAAGTTAAAAAGAAAGAAATATCGCATTCTATTGCTCAGATTTTTTTTCCATTTTAAAGACACATCCACGCACAATTTTCGAGTGCCTCCTGACTGTTCAATCCTTCTATCCTATTATATAGTTCTTTACGCACAGAATTCTGTCCTCAGATACCTTAATCACTGAGTGTTAAGGGACTGATTTATGTTTTATTCATTATTGACGTGTCCTTGACAATCTGACCATGAAACATTTCATTTTCAACAAAAGCCAAGTAAAAACTTTCTTGATCGTCTGCTATATCTTCCACATTATCTTATCTCACGAACGTAGTTCAACACTAATGTCAGCCGTGAGATAGCGAGCTTGTGACTGGGTAAACTTTCTGTACGCGTTCCCAGTACAATGTAGAATGAGTTGGCTTTCATGCCCAATGATATTCAGAAAATTCTCAACCTTAACTGTTGAAATTAATTAACAATATTTTCGTGAGAAATTTTTGCAGCATTCATGTAGCCAGCCGGTGGAACTGTGCATTAGTCCTGTATGATCATTTTTTCTCATGTTGTTACATCTAAAGTTACAAAATAAGGTTCATCTCAATGGTTTAACGGATGAATGTAACTCTAGGTAACAAATCTTTAATTCTTTCTCTTATTTAATCACTAATCGTCATAGCCACAATTTTCCTTTCCATTGGGTGACACTTTGAACAACCATCCTGTATTTTTATGCTACAAGTCTTGATAGAGCGACAACATGAAATCCGTGTGCACAAGTTCCTTACGTTCAAAAATTAGCATCTCTTTAACCTAGTGTTCACCGTCGGAAATTTACTTTACGTTTCTATTTGCTGCTGGCAGTGTCTGGCCTCTGCAAGGCTGGGCAGTTCCTCGCCATCATGGGAGCTTCGGGGGCAGGCAAGACGACTTTGCTCAACGTCCTTACCTTCAGGTGAGAAAGAAATGAAGAATGAAAGAAAGAAAGATAGAAATACAGGAAGAGAGAGAAAGAAAGTGTATTTTATTCCAGTCAAGCCTGATACATATCATCTTGGTCATTGGTTTTTCATATACCTTACGACTAACACCAGGACGCAATGACGCTTACCCCCGGTCAAGCCGGTACCCATTTCCGACACCTGCATGGGTGGAACGGGGAATTGTGGCTAATTGTTTTCCCTTTTCCCAACGGAGAGAAACACAGGGCGGCACTGCCGGGATTCGACGACCAATGCTCATCAGCTTTCAATAGTAGCATCATCACCTTTTTGCCTTAGCTCTTCCTCTTGTTCAGGATTAGCTCATAGGTCGAGGTGGGCCATTGGTGGGAGCATAACAAATAGCCTCTAAATTGCCCGCCGTACTGCTCAAGTGATAAAAAAATTAGAAATCATAGCGTTTGGCCTCAAGAGAGTAAGCTTAGGCTAACTGGTACCTCAATCACAAAGCCCTCAGGGAGGTACCAGATAATAGGCCTCCCTCAAGGGAGGCCCCCTTTTTCCTTGCAGAAAATAAACGAACAGAAATTGTCGTAGCTACTTTACATTTCAGATGCGAATGCAGGTCAATTATACGTACCTCTTCCATTCAGATGGACTTTAAAATTCAGTTTTTTAAGCAGCTCGAATATGTTTTATTTTCTCATCGAATTCTGTGTCTAAGGTCAATTTCTTTCTCCCCTATTCTTATCTTTGAATGATCTAGATTCTAGAAGGATAATTCTATCGCTACAAATTTTCGTTCGTTACAGAGCGTTGAAACTTGGTCTTACCGACAGTTATATATTTGATTAATTGGAAAGAATTATTCTAGTACTGTAAATTTTTGTTGGTCGCAGAGCGCTGAAATTTCTCCATACCAACAGTTATAATTGATAGAAAAAGAGGATTCTAGTACTACAAATGATCGTTCTTTGCAGAACGCCGAAACTCCGGAAGGCATTTCTTTGGTTCATCGAAAGGCATAGGTTTAGCTTTGTAAATTTTTACAGCTTTACCTTTGATTGATGGAAAAGGATGATTTTAGTGCTGTAAATATTTGTTCATTTCAGATCGTTGAAGCTCCGCCGTACCGGCAACATCGCACTCAACGGCCACCCTGCAGACGCCATCACCGTGGCGGCGGTGTCCGCTTACGTTCAGCAGCTCGACCTGTTCACGGGGGTCTTCACTGTCAGAGAACAGCTCAATTTCTGTGTGAGCCTTGCATTTGATAGTGGGAAATAACCAAAGGATCTTGTGCATAAATACTTCACAGTTTGACAGAAATTAGGACATGAATCAGATTGGATTTCGATTTTTTTTTCTATTTGACTAAAGTTATCAGAAAGGTCTTTACGGTTTAATTTTAAGATAATCATTGTTCTAGTGAAAGCATGATAAAGAAACAATTTAATTACCATTGATGTCAAGAGTGTATCTTAGGGGACATACTTTATACCTTAGCCAACGTTTCAAGGAGTTTACTCAGTCATCGCTCCTTCACGCTTCTTGTCATACACCGAACTACATAACAACTGTATCATCACAAGATCAATGCCAGTTTCATGTATTATGTTGTACTTATAGCAATTTTTATAACTCATTCACTTCATAACCTGCAAATACTGCTTATACTGCTATTCTATTTCATTTGTATTTATGTATTGAAATTCACCGCATCTTCGTTATTAAGTTTTCACAGCATCTGAAATAACTACGATGAAATATAATTGATTTATTTTCGTCCCATTGATCCACAGGCTCAGCTCCGCATGGGCAAAGGAGTACCAGAAAAAGTTCGGAAAGCCCGTTGCGAAGAAGTCATGCAAGAGGTGAGATACCTTGTAGTCATATTTTCATTTCAATGTTGAAAGAGTCACAATTTATTGGCGGAAATCAATTGCTTGAGTGCTACATTAGACAGAATAGGATGTTACAATAATGTTAGCTTCGTATTTGAAACTCTCCAGTGTATGTATTATTAAGATTTCATTAACCTGCACATCTTGACCTCCAGAGCTGCTTACATCAGTGCCGCATAAGAACGGATTGATTTTTTTTAAATTTTGTGTATTATTCAATTCGAAGATCTTTTCCGTAACTTCAGTACAGGACAATAATACATTTGTTGTTATTGCGCCTACTATCAATACATAACTTTCTTCACTGATGTGCGTGTCATATCTCTTGAATTACTATGCAAGATGAAAATTCTGTTATAAATTTGCATATATACGGCTACTTAGAAAGCAAAAATAAAACATTCTGTAATCACACCAAGTGCTTATTAGCGAAATATAATTCCATCTCTAGTTCATATGAAATTGGCCAAACTAATATATTTGAGATGGTATTATAGTTCGTTTCGCGACTTCATTTGAAGCTTCATCATTTTCTGCCGCATTCAGAATTACAAAGTGAAATACATTTCATGCCTAACTGGAAATCAAGTTAAACGTAACTAAATTGTCAGTAAGTACACTCCAATTGGCTTGTCGCTGGATGAATCGTAATTTATTGTTGAAAAAGTGTTTCCCCACCGCAGTTGAGTTTGACCAAGTGCGCCGACACCCTCATCGGTGTGCCCGGGAGAATCAAAGGCATTTCTGGTGGAGAGAAAAAACGTCTTGCCTTCGCTTGTGAGGTAAATACACAAATTCAAGTTACATTAATTGTCTTTTAACAAGTTGACTGCGATACGACCCATCGGTGGGTCGTGCTTAAGTTTTTCACGCTGCGAAGCGACCCATCGCCAGGCCGTTTGAAAGAGTTTTAACAATCTTTTAAAATTAATGTTATTCAATGGACCCGATTAGTGTTTGGTATTGATAAATATTCCAACAACTTTTGAATTGAAATTTGAGTTGAATACTGAACTTCAGTTTAAACCTTCTTCTAGACACTGTATTCACTTCACCAACGTTCGTAACATTCTTCTGGACTCTACATGCACTTGACTCCACTCAAATCGGCTGCGTTAACTTCACCACGCTCATTCGTCAGCTGATCACGGATCCGATGATGCTGCTGTGTGACGAGCCGACCTCAGGCCTGGACTCCTTCATGGCCCTGAACGTGATGAACTCCATGAAGAAGTTGACCAGCAAGGGCAAGACGGTGATATCGACCATCCACCAGCCCAGCTCCGAGGTGTTCGCTCTCTTCGACCGCCTCCTCATCCTCGCTGAGGGCCGCGTCGCATTCTTGGGCGACGTCAAGGAGGCCCACGTCTTCTTCGAGAGGTGCCTGCTTCTTTCCTGTGGTCTTGTTCTGCTAGTGTTCTTTTGTGTTTTACTAGTGGTTTACCGTGTTCTACTAGTGGTTTGTTTTGTCGTTCTTGTGGTCTGTTGTGGACTGTGCTCAAGTTCCATGGTCTGTTGTGTTGTTCTCCTTGTGGTCTCCTGTGTTGTTGTTCTCCTCGTGGTCTGTTGTATCGTAGTTCTCCTCGGGGTCTGTTGTGTTGTTGTTCTCTTCGTGGTCTGTTGTGTCTTTCTCGTGATCTGTTGTGTTGTTCATTTAATGAGCTGCTGTGATGTTCAAGCTATTATTGCTCTCTCCTGGTAGTCTGTTTTATTGCATACGCTCAGTTTGGGTGTGTTGCATATTGTTAATCTAAGACTCTAAGTCTTCTCCAGGTTGTCATATGTTGAATACTGCGATGTATTGTATTTGTGTGCTCCAGGTGGTCAGTTTTGTTTTGTAGGTGATAAGTTTTCATTTTATTGTAACCAGCCTTGATGCTCCGTGGATAGCTGGTCTGAAAGTTTTTCCGGTTTTTAGACTGTGTGTCCTCCAGATAAACATTTCGGTGATCAACTGGAACATATTCGTAAAAATGACAAATTTTCGCAGATTTCAGATTGATATACCGAAGTTCATTCTCGCTAAGGTGTTCTAAATAATTTGTTAAAATGGTTACGTTTCTCACCCAAACTATTTTTGTTCTGTCAAAGTCTTCTTTTTACAGGTCTTTCAAGTATTTTTCGAGCTGATAGGTTTAGATCTTACTGTTCTCGGGGTACGCTCTACTGCCAAGTTTTTCTCGTGTAATTTCTCTGTTTCCTCATCTCAGTAACTTATTCTAATAGGCTTGCATCCTATCTTCCTTATTTAATCGTTTCAAGAATGTTTACCGATCTTGTTTCCCACCATGCGATATCTCCCAACTACGAACTACTGCGTTTAAGACATTCTAAAACCTATTCTGTTGTAATTTATTCATAAATTTTATTACAAGTATATAGATGACAATTTTTCTTTAACTCTATTCGGTGGTGACTGCAGATTAGACGAACCTTGTCCTTGCGCTTTGTCACTGGAAGTAAAAATGGCAGTTTTTCTTTTTCTGGGACTCTATTCGGTGCTGACTGTGCAGATTAAACAAACCTTGTCCCCGGAACTTCAACCCCGGCGACCACTTCATCTACACCCTGGCGGTGCGGGCCGGCGTGGAGGACCAGTGTCGGGAGTACGTCCACCAAGTCTGTGACGACTTCAGGTCAGATGTCTTATTCTTTTGGGTATTATCTATTTTACTATATGTAGGCCAGAAATGCTTTTATTTCCCTAGTGTGGAGAGTACATCCACCAAGTCTGTGACGACTTCAGGTCAGATGTCTTATTCTTTTGGGTATTATCTAGTTTACTATATGTAGGCCAAAAATGCTTTTATTTCCCTAGTGTCAGGAGTATATCCACCAAGTCTGTGACGACTTCAGGTCAGATGTCTTATTCTTTTGGGTATTATCTAGTTTACTATATGTAGGCCAAAAATGCTTTTATTTCCCTAGTGTCGGGAGTATATCCACCAAGTCTGTGACGACTTCAGGTCAGATGTCTCATTCTTTTGCGTATTTTCTAGCTGACCATAAGCAGGCCAAAAATACTTTTATTTCCCTGGTGCCGAGAGTACATCCACTAAGTCTGTACCAACTTCAGGTCATATGACTCCATCGTCGTATTCTTTCGCTCATTTGCGACCATAAGCAAGCCAAAGATACTTCTATTTTCACAATTCCCACTCCACCAGATGTAGGAAATGGGTACCGGCTTGACCGTGGGGTAACCGTCATGGCATCCTGGTGTTAGTTATAAGGCATTTGATAAAACAATGTACAAGATGATATGTATCAGCCTTGGTTGATTGGAATAAAGCATCCTCTTCAGTGCATCGTTTCAGGTGAAATGACTCCATCAGCTCTTTCTTTTGCTCATTTCCGACCATAAGCAAGCCAAAAATACTCGTATTTCTATTTCCCTTCTTCAGCGCATTGTCTATATGTATAGGATACTTCTTGCTGCCCAATTTTTCCCTTGCATCCTCTATTTGCGGTTATGTATCTTCAATTATTCGGTATATCTGAACACGTCAGGGGTTTGCTCTAGTCGTAAAATTATCATAAACTTAAAAATGAAGAAAATACCGAGAAAATTAAACTTCTTTACTAAGAAAACATCTATTTTAATATTCTTTCTTAATAAAGATGACTAAGTTCCTCGGGGTTTTCTTTCATTTTTAAGTTTCTGATCTTCAGTTATTTCTTATTTTGAAATGTTCTCCCTCTTACACGATGAGCTTATATTTCAGCCCCTCTCATTAACCCTTTAACGTCAGCATTTTTGTACTCGTATAGTACCGTTATCACAACCACTGTCAACAGTCTGGCGGTGGCATCAGGTTGTCTCCGATCCCAAAATTAGGGAGAAAATGCCAAGCGGAAGTGCACTTCTAGGAACACAATAGGGAAGAAATTAAAAAGAAAAACAAAATATTGAAGCTAATTTTGAAAGAGGGCCGTTTAGTCCTCTGGGGTGTTAAAGGGTTACGCGAAGAACTGAAAAAAATTATCGCAACTGCTCACCAAATGCAGTAGTCTAACGTTGGGTAGAAATGTTCCTGAGACTTTTGTTTTGTCGGTTCAGAGACCACGAAGGAGTGCAGCTCATGGAGATCGTGGAGGAGTCGATGCAGCCTCCCAAAGGCAATGACCCGCTCGCTGCCATCAAGATCTCCAAAGACCCGTACAGGTCCACCTTCATTGATCAGTTCGCCGCCCTCTCTAGACGCTCTTTCTACGAACTTGTCAGGGACCCCACCGTGACCATCATCAAAACTGTCACTGCTGTCGTGAGTTCTGAGTAATGTGTTGCTTTCATATCTGAAGTTTGGCTGCTAAATTTGACCTAATTGAAAAAAATACGCAGCCTGTCATGCAATTTTACTCTTGGCGAGACAATAAGAACTTTAATGGCTAACTTCCATTCATTAGTTTTCTAAAGCGATCTGGGCTTGTTCTCAAATATGAATGATCGTTAACACTCTACTCCTGTGTTTTAACGAGTCCCAAAATCATTTATCCCTCAAGAATGATAGAATTTATTAGATTGCCTTTGTCGGTCATAAGCTCTATTGCAACAGGGAAGTGCCGCGAGACGTTGAGCTCAGCATGTGGTCTATCATGCTCAGACGGTAGTTTCCATATCAGTTTTGTCGAGTGTCATTCCTGTGACTATTGGTTGATTTGGAATATGATAATAATATGGCTGTCCATATGGTTCTCTTCACAATTTAGCGCTATGAACTAGGATAGGCTTTTAGTTATTAGTTTTGCCGGTGACAGGTTCCAGAATATTAGGCATTCCCTTCGACAAGTAACCAACAACAAGCTTCACAGTGCCTTGATAGAAATTTCGAGGAGTATTATGAACAGTGTTTGCTAATTGCACGTGAATTTATTGGTTAGAAAATATTCATGTTTCAATATGAGTTTAATACTACTTATAAAAATCTCATGGACTCTGGGAACAGAAGCCAAATGGCTTCAGGTGACTCACGAGATCTGCACATAACGTCGAGCCGCTATTTTATGAGTCGTTCAAACCAGTTTAGAGGAAAATGGTAATGCTTCTTGGAATATTTCATTAGCGAATTTCTCTTTTATTCATTTGCAGTCTTTGAAATGGTTGTGGTAGCGCTTTCGGTCAAAACTATTCGAACAAAATTCATTAAGTGAAACACATTCGGAGCACCGTGATGCATTTAAACCATTGATATGCTTATCTAACGTTGGTTACTGCCTCTACATATTGTTTGATCCGCTCAGGTTACAGCTCACGGTTGAAGAAACAAAGTAGGGTAAAACCAGTCTTTTTTTCGTCGACATTGTGGCAATGCTGACGTCATGGCAACGAACCAATAGAAGCGCTCATATGGCATCCGGCAACACTGTTAGCCTCAAATCTGGCACCGTTATTGGCCTAACGACATGTCGCAATGGTGACGTCATAAAGTTTGTTTTAAATGAAGCCCTTTTATTGGCTAGCCGAACAAGAGGAGGTGTATTTTCTTCCATAGAAATGACTCTATCTTGTTTCCTCTATCGTGTTCCTGCCTCTACTTATTGTTTGACCACTCAACAGTTCTTCGCGCTGGTCTTCGGCTTGATTTACTTCGGGTGTGATCCCTCTGACCCGGACGGCATCATGGACATCAACGGCGCCCTGTTCGTCTTCATTACAAACAACACCTTCTCGTACATGTTCCCCACCATCACGGTAAGCTTTGCCTTCACGCAACTCGGGTGAAGAAAAACGCCAGTAGCGGTTGATTTACACTATGAGATACTCAAACACTAGAAAGTAAAGTTTTGAATATTAAAATATGTTTTTTTATTTCGTTCTAGTGTACACGGCCTCTCAAAAATTGTGGGATTTAATATTTTCCATGAATAAATCTTCCAGACATGGATGACTAACAAATAAATCCATCCGGATAATACACGCGATAAAAATATTCTTGTACTAGCGCACTGATGAAACTCGTATCACAGATACGGTCATCAAGCGCGTCACAGACACACGGACGAACCAACCATGCAAGCAACAACTGCGATTTTCATTTATTTTTAGCTCTGAAGTTTTTAAACATGTGCTCGTCGTAGCCGTGAGACTAGCGAACTTGCCTCCGTCCAGGCAGACCCTGGTTCGAGTCCCAGCGCTGGTGGCGATTTTCTCTGTTGGGTATAGGGGAAAAATTCCAAGCACAATACCCCACTCTACCCAGGTGTCTGAAATGGGTACCGGTCTTGACCGGGGGAAAGCGTAATGGCGTCCTGGCGTTAGTTATAAGGCATTTGAAAATCCAATGTATAAGGTGATATGTATCAGGCTTGAAATTGGAAATAAAGCATCCGTAGATGCCCTCATTATTATTATTATTATTACTGTTTCGATTTCTTCGTGATAAGTTGCATTTCTTTGAACAATAGGTTCAATTTTAATTGCCGCAACATTTTTTGGCTTGTAAACATAAGTGAGCGGATGCGAGATTTTTTATATCATTTAAATATCTTTTTATATTTCTTATACTGTCATTTTATGTCTATTATACCACACAATTTGAATGGTATCTAAAATACCATTCCGACGGGTTGACCAAGAACCTGTTGAACACGACGTGACTTCATTTGTACATAAATTGGCTTGCAGATATTCGCAGCTGCTACCCCGCTTTTCCTCCGCGAACATTGGAACGGCTTGTACCGGACAGACGCGTACTTCCTCTCGAGGAACATCATAGAGCTGCCCATATACGTGATTCTGCCGTGCTTGTTCGTGTCCGTCAACTATTACATGGTCTCCTTACGGTGAGTTCCAATGAATTTTAATCTAAGTTCGTTTAACAACTGCATGCTATTTACTGGAATGATAAAAATTAGCAGCACCCATGAGAATTTATTTCTCACAACTAATTAAACTTGGATTATCCAATCCTAGCCTAACCGATTATATCTTAACCTGACCCATCCTCATCTAATTGATACGAGTATATTTAACCTGACCCATCCTCATCTAATTGATATATTTTAACCTGACCCATCCTCATCTAATTGATATATTTAACCTGACCCATCCTCATCTAATTGATATATTTAACCTGACCCATCCTGTTTTAATTGATATATTTTACCCTGACCCATTCTGTTCTAATTAATATATCTTAACCTGACCCATCCTGTTTTAATTGATATATTTTAACCTGACCCATCCTGTTCTAATTGATATATTTTAACCTGACCCATCCTGTTTTAATTGATATATTTTAACCTGACCCATTCTGTTCTAATTAATATATCTTAACCTGACCCATCCTGTTCTAATTGATATATTTTAACCTGACCCATCCTGTTTTAATTGATATATTTTAACCTGACCCATCCTGTTCTAATTGATATATTTTAACCTGACCCATCCTGTTCTAATTGATATATCTTAACCTGACCCATCCTGTTCTAATTGATATATTTTAACCTGACCCATCCTGTTCTAATTGATATATTTTAACCTGACCCATCCTGTTCTAATTGATATATTTTAACCTGACCCATTCTGTTCTAATTGATATATTTTAACCTGACCCATCCTGTTTTAATTGATATATTTTAACCTGACCCATTCTGTTCTAATTAATATATCTTAACCTGACCCATCCTGTTCTAATTGATATATTTTAACCTGACCCATCCTGTTTTAATTGATATATTTTAACCTGACCCATCCTGTTCTAATTGATATATCTTAACCTGACCCATCCTGTTCTAATTGATATATTTTAACCTGACCCATCTTGTTTTAATTGATATATTTTAACCTGACCCATTCTGTTCTAATTAATATATCTTAACCTGACCCATCCTGATCTTATTGATATATTTAACCTGACCCATTCTGTTCTAATTAATATATCTTAACCTGACCCATCCTGTTCTAATTGATATATTTAACCTGACCCATTCTGTTCTATTTAATATATCTTAACCTGACCCATCCTGATCTAATTGATATTTTTTAACCTGACCCATTCTGTTCTATTTAATAAATCTTAACCTGACCCATCATGATCTAATTGATATATTTAACCTGACCCATTCTGTTCTATTTAATATATCTTAACCTGACCCATCCTGTTCTAATTGATATATTTTAACCTGACCCATTCTGTTCTAATTAATATATCTTAACCTGACCCATCCTGATCTTATTGATATATTTAACCTGACCCATTCTGTTCTAATTAATATATCTTAACCTGACCCATCCTGATCTAATTGATATATTTTAACCTGACCCATTCTATTCTAATTAATATATCTTAACCTGACCCATCCTGTTCTAATTGATATATTTTAACCTGACCCATTCTATTCTAATTAATATATCTTAACCTGACCCATCCTGATCTAATTGATATATTTTAACCTGACCCATTCTGTTCTAATTAATATATCTTAACCTGACCCATCCTGATCTAATTTATTTATCTTTACCTTACCAATCCTTACCTAATATGATCAATGGTATCTCTTCATCTGCTTATCGGGGAGTATACATATTGTTTTTTTTTTCAGGCCAGAGGTTCAGTACTTCTTCACGCACATGTACATACAAGTGATGGTTGCCAACACAGCTGTTTCCTACGGTGAGGACAAATTTTAAAATCATGCTTTACTCTTCTATGATTTGTTATTATTTTAACAGCCACTGTAAAGATACTGCACGAAGTAGGTTGTCTGTGAAAAGAATGAAGCGTTCATTCTTATTTTCCTACGAAATAAAAAAGCTGAATGAGATTTCATTCCAACGAGCCGTAAACGTTAACGCTCACACTTGCAGTATTACAATGTACTAGTCCACCCCCCTTTATATGGAAGAAAAAAGAGGGCGAAACGAGAGAAAGGCCGTAAGCAATTAAAAAATTCAATCTCTCGAGAGTTGATGAGGCCGAGTGCACACGGCCCGTATCACAGATACGCTCATCACGCACTTTCGGCTGGCTTCGGACAGACAGAGAGACGGACGGACACGGCTCCTATTATAGTATAGATTTTGAAGCTTGTGCTTTGTATTCATACATGTTTTTATTGAACTCTTTGAATTAGGAGCACATAATTTTCTACTTCTTGCGTTTCGATTTTTTAGGTTTAGATAAGGAAAAGGTCTCAAAGTACAAGAAAATTCATTCTGTAATGGAAATTTAACGTATAAGAACCCGAATTGAGGGAGTAAATGAATCTGAATTTGTTAATACGCGTGATATAATCAGTACGCGTGATATAATCAGTACGTTCGAGATTGAACGATTCGATACATCTTGTTTTTAATTTCCAAAGAAAAAAATTACCTCTCTAGATGTTAATGGAAAGTCACCTCATAAATATTTAATCGTATTTATGTGACCGCACAGCATTTGGGTTTATATCACACGCACATACGTATTGGTTACATAATGAGTGGTTCGGTCTTCTCACTGATGCGATGCAGAACGTTACACTATAGTAAAGAACATACCACGTTAATATCCCGCCGTGTATTTGCTGAAGCAAGCGGCTTCTCTGACGATGTTAAAATAGAAAAAACGAGCTACAGAGGACGAAGAAAAAGAAAAGAAAACAAGTTATTTCCAAAAAAGTTGATTAATTTGAAAAAAGTTGAAACCAGCCTACCCAACGAACTTAGGTTCCAGTTCCTCCCTGGTACATAGTAATATTAGAACAGACCGAGCAGTACAACTTATTCTACGTTTTTACGGGCCAGGTTACATGGTATCGTGCCTGGCGGACGACTACAACAAGGCCGTGGTGCTGTCCACACCGCTGCTGCTGCCGCTCTTCCTCTTCGGTGGCTACTACGTCCAGCCCGGGTGAGTGATGGCAGGTGCGCGAGGTTACGAGCAGACTGTATATGGCAGGTGCGCGAGGTTACGAGCAGACTGCAAATGGCAGGTGCGCGAGGTTACGAGCAGACTGTATATGGCAGGTGCGCGAGGTTACGAGCAGACTGTATATGGCAGGTGCGCGAGGTTACGAGCAGACTGCATATGGCAGGTGCGCGAGGTTACGAGCAGACTGCATATGGCAGGTGCGCGAGGTTACGAGCAGACTGTATATGGCAGGTGCGCGAGGTTACGAGCAGACTGTATATGGCAGGTGCGCGAGGTTACGAGCAGACTGTATATGGCAGGTGCGCGAGGTTACGAGCAGACTGTATATGGCAGGTGCGCGAGGTTACGAGCAGACTGTATATGGCAGGTGCGCGAGGTTACGAGCAGACTGTATATGGCAGGTGTGCGAGGTTACGAGCAGACTATATATGGCAGGTGCGCGAGGTTACGAGCAGACTGTATATGGCAGGTGCGCGAGGTTACGAGCAGACTGTATATGGCAGGTGCGCGAGGTTACGAGCAGACTGTATATGGCAGGTGCGCGAGGTTACGAGCAGACTGCATATGGCTGGTGTGCGAGGTTACGAGCAGACTGTATATGGCAGGTGCGCGAGGTTACGAGCAGACTGGATATGGCAGGTGCGCGAGGTTACGAGCAGACTGTATATGGCAGGTGCGAGGTTACGAGCAGACTGTATATGGCAGGTGCGCGAGGTTACGAGCAGACTGTATATGGCAGGTGCGCGAGGTTACGAGCAGACTGTATATGACAGGTGCGCGAGGTTACTAGCAGACTGTATATGGCAGGTGCGCGAGGTTACGAGCAGACTGTATATGACAGGTGCGCGAGGTTACGAGCAGACTGCATATGGCAGGTGCGCGAGGTTACGAGCAGACTGTATATGGCAGGTGCGCGAGGTTACGAGCAGACTGTATATGGCAGGTGCGCGAGGTTACTAGCAGACTGTATATGGCAGGTGCGCGAGGTTACGAGCAGACTGCATATGGCAGGTGCGCGAGGTTACGAGCAGACTGTATATGGCAGGTGCGAGGTTACGAGCAGACTGTATATGGCAGGTGCGCGAGGTTACGAGCAGACTGTATATGGCAGGTGCGCGAGGTTACGAGCAGACTGTATATGACAGGTGCGCGAGGTTACTAGCAGACTGTATATGGCAGGTGCGCGAGGTTACGAGCAGACTGTATATGACAGGTGCGCGAGGTTACGAGCAGACTGCATATGGCAGGTGCGCGAGGTTACGAGCAGACTGTATATGGCAGGTGCGCGAGGTTACGAGCAGACTGCATATGGCAGGTGCGCGAGGTTACGAGCAGACTTTATAGGATGGAGTACTCAGTTATTCTTAGTTATCCTAGTAGCTTCTCCATGAGCTCTTAAGTTTATAAAGAAGAAGGAGCATTCTCGAGGCCGGCTTTTCGAGCAATTTATGTCGGCCGTCGTAGCGGTAGACACACGATATTATTTTAAAACTTCATTCAATTCCCTACACCACTTATATTGGATAACAATAGGCGATCAAGTGAACACGACGTCACTAAGATATTTTCTTAAGGCTTTATAATACAATGTATTATGATCAAGTCTTGTATTTTGGATCGTCGTGCTGGTGCTCTTACATCAGGTTATCTTGGAATAAATAGAAGGCTTAATTTAGGAAGATGTTATCAAGAAAACACGACGTTAAAAAATATTTTAATAGGATTTTACATCATGAAGTCCTGTATTTGGAAGCAGCCTTCTCCTTTTGTTCATGTTACACTACACGCGCAGCACAATCCCGGTGTACCTGGAGTGGATCAGCTACCTGTCTTGGTTCAAGTACGGCTACGAGTGTCTGAGCATCAACCAGTGGGAAGGCCTCTACATAGAGCCGCCCAACGGCACCGTCCTGCAACCCGACACCATGGGAGGCGACAAGGTCCTCACGAAGCTCAACATTGACCCGGTGAGTTGCGTCTCAGGGGCTCGACACACGTAAATAGCGACCTAAGTTGACGTGAAGAGTTACACGCCGCATGAATAACGCATGTGATTGTTTTGTGTTATGGATCTAGGTCAATTTTGACTGAAATATTGCATGAATGTGATGACGACCAAACGGTTGTAGACGTCTTGCGGATAAAATTTGTCTTGCTCGTGTTTTGGGACCTAAATATAGCTCGACACGTGTAAATAGCGACCTAAGTCCACGTGAAAGGTTAAACACCACCTAAATAATGCGTATGATTGTTTTATGACTCCAATGAATCTCAAGTGTTGCATAGTTCCCCGGGTGAGTTACGTAGTAACCTATGTTGGCATGAAAGGTTCAACGCCACCTAAATAATGCATGTTGTTGTTTTATGACTCAAATGAGAAGTAGATTCTGATAAATTACGAATAAATTAGTGGATGCTCGCAATGACCACCAAATGCATGTAGACGTTTTGGGAACAAAATTTGTCTTGCTCGTGTTTTGCGACCTAAGAATTGCATGCAATTTTCTAGAGCCTGAGTGAATGATGCATGTATATATGGGTTTCAGTGCTTAAGTAATGTGTAGATATTTGAACCCTTGAATGAACTGCACTTATCTGATTGCTTCAATAGTGAATGATTTTCCCATAAAAAATTCCATAATAGAGTGTTTATTTATACATATCCCTCCATTAAATATCTCAATACGGTTTGCATGTTTTGAGACCGTGCATTCTGAAGTTAGTTAACATTCACTAATAATCTGTATTATTTCATCGAAATTCTGCCTATGATGAAAAGTACTCTGTACCTACGACGGCACTCTCGGTACTGCTCATTTAGGAGAAACTTTGCCTAGAATAATTTAAACAATTTTTAAATCACTTGAAAACTTTATTTTATCAAGTAATGGATTTGAAATGAAAGTGATAGTTAGCCATTTCTCTCTTAAATTAGTTGTACGGGGCTTGAATTTTTTTGAGAACATTTCAGCATCATGGGACGTAACATGGAACAAATAAGATATCACTTCGAAATTTATTAAATAATTTCAAGAAAAAACACACTAGTGATCAATTTATGTTTTAATGAATTTGGTTTAACTCAGACGCGTTTGTTTGAAATTAAATATCTGTATTACATTAACCGATTTATGTCACGCAGCACACGTGATGCGCGTGAAATCAATGTGTCAGAGTCGACTCTAACTTAATGAAGTATTGATTGATTAATTTTTTTTGTTGTCGACTGATAAAATGAAAATAATTTTTCATGTTCCTCCTTGCGCATACTTCCTCTTGTTTCATAATTTCTCACATTATTCCAAAGAATGTTCAAATTCAGTGCAATTGATTTAATTAAAAGAGGAAAAGTTAAATTGGTAAGCAAACGCTACTGATACGTAACTCTAGTTCCTTGCTTTTTATTTTTGAAAGAGGACATTTATTTCTAACTCTAAGTTAACTATTTTTAATTTTTCTACGGTAGCTAACTATAATTTCAATATTTTCACTTTTTCAACGTTATGAACTTTAACTTCAGTATTATTATTTTATTTTCGAGATTGTTAACTCTAACTTCAATGTTATTTTGGCTTTGAAGAGCGCTAACTCTGACTTCAATTTTTTACTGTTGCTTACTCTAATTTCAATATTTATTTTTTTTTACGGATGCTAAAATCCGTGAATCCAGTTGATAAGCATTGCGTCCTGTAACTTAAAAGTTCCTAATTTTTCACGAGCTTTCTCGCCTATTGTGCATCTTAGACTTCCAGTCGACTTCTGTGCGAGAAAATACGTGCGACACATAATAAAAATTTCTTAAAAAGAATTTGACATCAACTTGCATGTTCTTCAAAGCATTCTTAACTCTACTCAAACGAGCGCATATGGGTCGGGGCTAAACTCAATCGCGTGCAATGCATAACCGCTTCTACCTCTTTTGCGAAAGAATCAACTCAAAATTTTAAAATTTTACGCACAGGAATTTCCACGATTTGAGTGAAAAGCAATCACTAAAAAGTGCATGGAAGATCATTGTGAGAAGATACCAGGTTCCTTGCAAACATTTTTCACCCCTGATATTTTTCATGGAGTGGAACTTTATTCGAGCCTTACTTAATAATCGTCACGCGTGGCTAACTCATTCTGACATTGTTTACAGATTACGATGACACGTATTAAATGACATTTCTGTCATTTTCAGGATGTGTTCTTCGTGAACGTTGGAGCGATGTTTGCTCTACTCGTTGGCTACAGAGTCCTAGCTTTTCTGCTGCTGCTCCGTAGAACCTACAGGAAACATTAGAAGTTTTGGGATCACGCGTCTTTCTGATTACATTTATTTATTTGCTTAAGGAGATAAGGAGAGAAGTTGATGTTCAAGTGAAATAATTTTTTGATGTGAAATTTTTGTGCGTTCCATTATCTCACTAATAGAATTTCGATAAGGAACAGAAAAGGTCAATTTTCTGGAAGAAGAATGCAGCAACCCCCTTTTTCCGCATAAATATAAAAAATGTTTCTCTAACTAAAAAAAATATGAATAAAGTTTAACTTGAAATTAGCATTGAATTTGCTTTTACAAAATCATCGGTACATCCCAAGTCTGGCTGAGGTGAAATAGCAATAAATTTCACTTTTATTCTGCATCTATCAGTTATATGTTGGCTGGCATTTTATTTTTCATCAGAAGTGCGTATGATATTATGTTGATGCGACAAAAGGCACTATTGGGTGGGAAACCTTAAGTTCACACCTCACCATTATACTTCATACCTCACTATTGTACTTCATATGGATAAGCTTTTAGTCATCAAATAAACTAATTTATAAAGAACGCTTTATTTATTTTATTTACACTTATTGATAAATGCGATTAAAATAAATCAATTTTGATGCTCTGACTGAACGTTAATTAGGCCTCCTTTTTGTTGAAACAGGATAATTTTTGTTTTGTTATGGACCATCTGCTCAATTCACTGCTGTCATATTTTTTCAGCACCTTCCATTCTGCATGCAAAACAAAATTTGAAAACTAGTACCTTCCGAGTAGCTTGAATAATGTCGATTATGACGCCCTTATTCTCTCATGCATGCGCTCCAGCTAGCCTTTCCTGCCATTTATAATCCTTAAAGAAAACGTCCTCGCAGAATAAGATTTGAAGCTCGACTGCGCTCCATTTTAATGAATATGTTTCATACACGAAGCCTGCTGTATACCTACTTCGCCTCTCCGGACTATCAGTGCAAGCTCGCTGTATCTTCTCAGTCAGAGAAGAAAAAACTTGCCGTAATTCCCCGCTCTACCCAAGCCTAGAAAATGAACATCGATTCGACCGAGAGGTAGCTGTCATTGCGTCCTGGCATCAATTGTGAGGAATGTGAAAAAACTAATGCGCCATATGACTTGTTTCAACTCATTAAATTCCATTTTTTCTTTGCCACCTCTAGTTAAAATAGTTTTGAAGTTCTAAAATTTATTCTACCTATTATAAGTAAACGAAAAGTCAAATCGGAGACTTACCTTGTACGCGAGCGTCCGTTCATCGATTGTGGGACATAAGACCTTGTCAGGTCTCAGGTCTCTTAATGAGGAAGAAACAATCCCAGTGCATCAAATAATTCTGACGCTAATAGCCTTCGGAGAAAATCCTGTATTTTTTCTATAGTAAAGTTGTACAATAAAGTACCAGAATAATCGCTACATTCTTTCCAAATCGATCAACTCGCGAGGAAATTCATTTCATGTATCAATAGCGATAGTTATGTGTTCTTCAAACGTCATTGTTTAAATTTTTATAAAACCGAGCAGCTCGTATCAGAATATACTTTCAATATTTAAGTGATATCATGATGTTTCTATTTCAGCATAGTCAAATTCATGTATTTTGGTTGATTTGTGTCAGCGTTAGTGACGCATTTGAAATAAGTGGATATAAACGAGACATATGATCCACTTCTGAAAGCAAACAAGCTTCACACTTAATCCTATGAATGTTTCAATCTTCCCAATTTGTAGCATGAAAATGATATGTTTTCCGTTGTAAATTTGTCGCCTCGTTCTGGGGCAATCAACTTCCAATTTAATTGTTGCGATTAGGTTTTCAATTACATAATAACACAATAAAAAATATACGGAAACATCATCTCTTCACAATCAGCGACCGACTAATAAATTTAGGAACGTATACTCACGTCTCGTTCACTTTAATTTTCATGCCTTATTTCAAGAACTTGCTTTTCTTCCAGAAAAGACACGGATTGCAACAAGCGTTATTTAGAATTTGTTCGTAATAAACGATTTTCTCAATAATTTACTTATATTTTTACGACAATTTTGACAATTTTTACTCTTCACAATCAGCGACCGACTAATAAAGTTAGGAACGTATACTCACGTCTCGTTCTCTTTAATTTTCATGCCTTATTTCAAGAACTTGCTTTTCTTCCAGAAAAGACACGGATTGCAACAAGCGTTATTTAAAATTTGTTCGTAATAAACGATTTTCTCAATAATTTACTTATATTTTTACGCCATTTTTGAATGTTCACTAAACATGAGTTGCTGCACCATTAAATTTCAGTGCAAAAAATTTAAAAACCAATGTTCAGTGAAACTTCGGGTATTCATATTGGCTTTTCATTATTTTTATTCATATTGGTGCTCTCCGTGGCACAGCGGTTAAGGGATCGGACTTGTATGCTGGAACTCGCGGGTTCGTATCCTAGCGCTGGCACGGAGATTTTCCCCGTTGGGTATAAGGGGAAAGCTCAAGCACAATACCCCACTCAACCCAGGTGTCGGAAATGGGTACCGGCTTTACGGGGGAACCGTCATGGTGTCATAAGACATTTGAAAAACCAATGCTAAGATCATATGTATCAGGCTTGATTGGAAATAAAGCATCCCAAAGATGCCGATGTTAACCTCCCACAAGTTTCATAGCATGATTATTGTATGGAGAAATTGAAAATAATAGAATTTATAATTTAATTTAAAGTAAAAAAAATGAAAACTAAGAAGACACTATGCGTTATCTGTCAGGTAGAACGTCTTTGAAATGATGAATGAAATTTCTCGCGTACCCACAAGATCCGTATGACAGTGTATCCAGTTGATATCTGTCACTTCAGAAAATGATGCCCTGAGGAGAAGGCATTGCTTTAGGGCTGTAACACTATTTTTTTGAGCCCCTTCAACGTCACCTATGTCACATATGAGAAACAGGTGGCATTGGTCTCTTCATGGGAATAAAATTGATTATACACCTGAAAACTCCCTTGATTTAAATCAATGTTATTTGAATGAAAATAGATACAAAAACAATGAATTAATTGACTTACGATAAAAAACGCTTAGGGAAGTAAATGGACTTTAACATTTTTATTGTGGTATCAAACACGATTCAACCGCATGTTCTCTCTGAGGAGGCTGAGGGCTATTGTCCATACCATCAGAGTCTGTATCATTAATGCACTTGACATCTCAAGGGTTGCCCGCGCATTCTGAATTGCGTACCGGTTGTGAAATTTTGCAAGGTTACTGTAATTCAAGAAGGGTTTAATGACTTTGTTTTTCCTTTAGATAAAACAGGAAAATCGGAAAGATTTGCTTTTACTATCTTATGTCAGCTTGTAAATAATGTACTAAGAGTTCGGTATTTGCCTGACACTATTTTCATCGTGAATAATAGTAAATGAATCAAAGTTAATTTTAATAACACAAATAGTAGATAAAAGTAGTATACTAGGCGATAGTAGAGTGAATGTTATTTTGAAACTTTGAAGTTAGCCAACATTAATGGGAAATAGTCGTAGTTATTGAAAATGAATCGACTGAAAATGTTGTAACTGACCGAATCTAAGTTAGACATTACCTTTGACCTGGAACAAGTTTGCAATTAAAATTAGTACAGTGCTTCAATTTTTTTGCCAGTGTGCCAAAGATATTATAATCCTATAATTATGAGGTTACTCCTAAGTTAACTGTTGTAACATCAATATTGTGCAAAACCTGAATTAAAAAAAAACTAAAAATAGTAAGAAGTAGGGTAATTCATCAAATATCGAACTGAACTGATTATCGAACAACTTTGGAAATATGCGCGTAATAAATTTAGTAAGCATCCAAACTTGCTCAGTGCCAGTGATCTTACATCTAAAACTCCTATTTTAGTGATAAAAACTTATTTCTGTGAGCTGCAAACTGCTACCAGCGGTTGCGAACGCATTTTCTGTACGAATTTTTTTACTCGAAAAATCTTGCGCACCTCGGGAAAATTGCGACGGTTTAATTGTTGTTGGGTCACTGTCAACCTCCCGTCATAACTAGAGAGTAGTGTTGTCATATGATGTTCTGTTACTGTATTTTTTTCTTTTCCGCCAAAAACTTGATAATTATTCCATGTTCGACATTCAGTTCCTTTTTCATGTCAGTATTAAATACTGAACAAAGGTGTTCGAATCAAAATTCCTTAAAAATCATGAATTTATGCCTCGAACAAGGCTTTTCGATTCTTAATTCTTTTAAATAACTGAATCGATCTATTGAACGCCTGTTTTATTTCATTAAAATATTGTATTAACGCTTGATAATAACATTGAATAGTTGAAGATGGGAATTCTGGTGAGGGGCTATCAATCAGCTGCTGGTGTTCCAAGGCCCTCAAAATCATCAATGATTCGTCTGGCT
Source organism: Morinoia aosen (assembly GCA_030386875.1). Lineage (NCBI taxonomy): Eukaryota > Metazoa > Arthropoda > Malacostraca > Amphipoda > Talitridae > Morinoia > Morinoia aosen. The sequence goes on along the minus strand of CM059568.1, from coordinate 62,673,646 downwards.
ACATTTACTGATGATCAATCCCTTGCCAAGAAAATTGATGCAAGCATCAATAATAATTCATTGACGAGTGCTTTACACTCTACTCCAAAAAAGGTCACACAGCTTGATGATCACAATGATGGTTCAACAAACACTGCAAATGAAACATCGACATCATATTCAAATTTTGATAACTCTCCATTCAAATGCATCTTGAAAATAAGTAATGAGACAGTTATTTCAAACAAACAAACAAAACAAACATCGGCATCTTTGGGATGCTTTATTTCCAATCAAGCCTGATACATATGATCTTAAGCATTGGTTTTTTAAATGTCTTATAACTAACACTATATATAGGACACCATGACGGTTCCCCCGTAAAGCCGGTACCCATTTCCGACACCTGGGTCGAGTGGGGTATTGTGCTTGAGCTTTCCCTTATACCCAACGGGGAAAATCGTAGCGCCAGCGCCGGGATACGAACCCGCGACTCCAACATAAAAGTCCGATCCCTTAACCGCTGTGCCACCGCGAGCATTTCCAAGAAAATCCAGTGCACCAAAGAAAAAAAAGAATGAAAGAAAAACGTTTATTTTCCAAGTGGCCACATGAGATACATGTCAACATATTGGGTTTTAAAAAGTTTCTTAATATAGGACGTCCTAAAACAAAAGTTCCATACGAGGAGTACTAATTGACAAACCATCAGAGGTGTACAAATAGAAAAGCCATATGAGGCATAATAATTGACAAACTATACGAGGTGTACTAATAGACAAACTATCAGAGGTGTACAAATAGATAGACCATACGAGACATATTAATGGACAAAAGATACGAGGCGTACTAATAGACAAACCATACGTGGCGTGCTAATAGTCTAACAAATGTTCCATACGAGGAGAACTAATTGACAAACCATCCTGTTCGAATCAAAATTCTTGTTCGATTCACGTTCGATATTAATGAAATTATGTTATTGAAGAATTCGATTTTTAAACCAATAAATAAATTCCAACAATCTACGTTGTCTTTAAAGCGACATCACAGAACAAGAAAGCAACTGTTCAAGAATAATCTTGAGGCCCGCAACAGTTATTCAGAGCAAAAGTTAACGATTTATGAAGGTTGTTTCTAGACACACGTGGTTTCTGTTCGATATTTGATGAATTACCCTAGATTGAAATCTCAGATGAAAAGAGAAACTTTAGTTTCCTAATCATTATGTAGAGGCTAGTAGAAATATACAGTGTTACTCAAAGGATTTGGCTTTTGTTTCAAATTGGTCTGGTATCTTTACTGGCTGAAAAATCTAAGTTTTAAAATAAACCAAGTGATATAGGCCAAGGAAAAATCTTGCTCATCAATTAAAATTTATGAAAATGAAATGTCATATTTTGGTGACATGTATTTATAACACAAAATCATTTTAGCTACCTTGTAAATTTAGTGTATTTGTTCTTGTTGTATGCTTTTTAACCCAATCTTCAAATGCCACATTAATTTTTGGCTAGAGGGAGTAGATATAACTCACTTAAACCTTATTTCCTATTGTAAACTAATAACGTATAACCTTAATCAGATGTTTAAATGTTATACCTACACTATGTGTATTGGGCTTAAATTAAAGGCATGGTTTGAAATAATTATTTCTCTCTACACTCTAATCAAATATTCATCATAGCTAATAATTACTACCTACCTTCCTAAAATTAGTACAATAATGTTTTTTGTGCTGTATTAGATAGGTGAAGCTAAATTAGTAGTATCCTGAATGCCATCAATATTTTTAAGGTAATTTCATTGACATATGTAGTAAAATAAATTGATAGCAATTATCAAAACATTTTTCTGTATTGTTTTTAATTTTTTATGTACCGATCAAAATTTTTTTACAGTTACCTATGAGTGGCAAAAAAGAAAAAGATTCTGTTCAACAATGGGTATTACAGGCCTGCTCCCTTATGTCAAAAAGGCAAGCCGGCCTTGTTTTCTTCACGAATTTTCTGGAAAAGTAGCAGCTGTGGACACATACTGTTGGCTGCACAAAGGTGCTTTCTCCTGTGCTGACAAGCTTGTCCGAGGAGAGGAAACTGATGGGTAAGTAGTAGGTATTGAGAGAACTTTTATGCCTTGAAAAAATAATTAGTGGGTAACTTGCTTATGTGTTTAAAAACAGTTTAATTGTAGGTTGAATGTTGTATCAAAAGATTTTGGAGAAAGGTAATAATGAATATTTTTTCTTATAACCGAATTTATTATTGTGAAAAGTGTTAGTGTTTCGCATTTTGCATCCACTAGGAATGTGTTGTTTTCTTCGGGTGCACTTTGAAATGTGTCCTACTTGGTCATATATTTTATTGTAAAAATTGGACAAATTTCATGGTTGTGATATAGTGGAGTAGGCATCGTTGGGTTTATGGATTTCCGGAGATGAGGTTTGCGCGTCTTGCCGGATGCCTTATTGCGTTCAGGTCAGATGTCTTTATGGGACCTCTGCCGGAAGCTGTGCCTTGGGGGCGCATCGCATTGGTATGCACCGGAAGAGCATTGTTTAACTTCCGAGCGCTATAGCTTATAAGCAGAGTCTGTGTATGGATGATTCAGTACAAGAATAGGAACCTAGCTAAGAGTTTCCTTTTCCTACTCCTGAAGCTAAGGCTTCAGATCGGTAGTTACAGTTACCGATACTGTAGTTTGCAGCTACAATTACTAATCCTCGTATCGTGATGAAAAACCAAGATACTACAAATGGCGACGAGCCTTCGAACCTCCTAAGTGAATTTGAACTTTACAAGTGCTCTGAAATTAAGATGGCGCATTATACAGTTTGCTGTCCTCCATTCAACGTTGAAGTGGAAACGGTGAGTAATATCTACAACGATTCAAGTACAGTGTGCAGACGTTCTTCAGAAGGCGGGAAACAATGGTGGTAACAAAGCTAGTATTATAGTTGAAGCTTCGCCTGTAAACATCATTACTGATCTACAACGAAGAATTTAACCTACGTTACTCACTGATGCTACATATGAGGAACTTGAAGGAAAGTTAATACAATAATTTAAAGTCAAGAAATCCACTGTTGGCGCATCTGTTACATTTCTAAACAGAAAGCAAGGTGTTAATGAATCCATACAAAGTTATGCTAAAACGTTAAATGACTTGGCATCTTCGTGCAACTACGGAAATTGCGGTCGCGATCGTCTCTTCAGAGATGCTCTTGTGGCTGGGCTACATTCAGTGCAAATTCTCAGCGCGGTTCTACAGAAGTGTGACAGCAAGTCCTTCAACGAATGCGTTGAACATGCAAAACTCATTGAACAGTAAAGCTTAGACGCTCCAGATATTATTTGTGAGGATTCTTCTTCATCGTTTTTCACTACAGAAAAACTACAGCCAAATTACATATGTATTCGCTGCGGAACTAGGCAGAAGCACCTTACAAAGAATTACTATGCCCTAAAATTGAATTAATAAAATGCAAAAAATGTGGAAAAATAGGCCACATTTCTAAAGTTTGCAAATCTACGACTGCAGCACCACCTCCTCCTGTTAAGCCTACACAAAGGGCACCTACACGAGAAGAATTTGACGCAGCTCGCACTTACATAGTGAAGCCGGAAAGGAGCGGTTGTCAGTGCTACGTCGGAAGAGAAGATGTGTCAATGAAGAGTTCAAGTAAGCCTCTACAGCGGAAGAACGAAGTTATTCTACAAAAGCCTAGGAACGATACTTGTGTCGGTAACTATGTTCATAATTTCTCTGATGTACAAACTAATTACGCGTTATTTCAGTCACATTGTATTCCTCAAAGTGTCACAAAACTTGTTCCCTCTGTTGCGCTGAACAATCGTAAATTTGTTACTTCCAAAGATAGAGTTCATCCTAAATTTTCTGTGTCCAGGTCTAAGCCTAGTATGTAACTCAATTTGATGTCGGGGATCATGTTCTCGCTCTGAATTTAAGAAATGGTCCCAAGTGGTTGAAGGGAATTATTGTTAGTAAAGTTGCCGTTAATATCTTTCATGTTCAAATATTAGCATTAAATGTAATCTGGAAGAGACATTCAAATCAGTTGTTGCACAGGAGTTTGGGATCTATCCGTAGTGGGGAAACAGAGACTCCTGATTAGCCTGTTAGCAGTTCCCCTGTGCAAAATTAACCTCGTAGATCAAGTAGAGTAACTAAACCTGTAATGCGAATACGTTGCTGAGCTCTTCCTTCTTTTTGTCACATATATTCATCTAAAGGGAGGGAAGTTGTGATATAGTGAAGTAGGCATCGTTGGGTTTATGGATTTCCGGAGATGAGGTTTGCGCGTCTTGCCGGATGCCTTATTGCGTTCAGGTCAGATGTCTTTATGGGACCTCTGCCGGAAGCTGTGCCTTGGGGGCGCATCGCATTGGTATGCACCGGAAGAGCATTGTTTAACTTCCGAGCGCTATAGCTTATAAGCAGAGTCGGTGTATGGATGATTCAGTACAAGAATAGGAACCTAGCTAAGAGTTTCCTTTTCCTACTCCTGAAGCTAAGGCTTCAGATCGGTAGTTACAGTTACCGATACTGTAGTTTGCAGCTACAATTACTAATCCTCGTATCGTGATGAAAAACCAAGATACTACAATGGTGTATCTATGTGCAAATTCTTTGTGCTACCTTCATTCAGAGCTAAAATATTTACTAATATAAAAACTGTGAATGGGCTTTCATCCGTTTAATTTTTGAATTTTGTCAAAACATATAGGGCCTATTTGCTCTAAGAAAAAATTATAATGAGGAAAAAATTCGGTCACTGTGAAGTTTAATGCAATCACGGAAAATAAGAATTCCGATCTTAGGAATCACTAAAGGAACCCATTTCAGAACGTTTTACATGAATGACATTCTGCTCGCTGATGCGTTGTTTTTGAATAATTGAACTTTGAAGTTGGCCTTTGCGCCAAAGGAAGCGAGCGCGTGAAACGGAATTTAATCAATAACGGAAGCTATTACAAACGTAAAGAGGTTGGGTTGTGAGGGGGAGGCAAAGTTCTTCTAGTGAAAATTATAAATAAAGCTTCTAACCCACCCATTAGGGTGACGACCGCAATCTTGTTGACATCGGGTCCAAGATGGCGGCGCCCATGGTGGTCACCATCTTAGACCCGATGTAAACAAGATTGCGGTCGTCACCCTAATGGGTGGGTTAGAAGCTTTATTTATAATTTTCACTAGAAGAACTGTGCCTCCCCCTCACGACCCAACCTCTTTACGTTTGTAATAGGGGGTTAGCTTCCGTTTTTAATTAAATTATGCTTGTTTCTTTTGGCGCAGGAAGGCCAACTTCAAAGTTCAATAATTCGAAAATAAAGCATCAGCGAGCAGAATGTCGTTCATGTAAAACGTTCTTAAATGGGTTCCTTTAGTGATTGTTTCGAATATAATTATTAATTTCCGTGATTGCATTAAACTTCACATTGACCAAAAATTCTACTAGTGCATACGTACAGTTAGTTTTATTGCAAAAATGGTCTGAATTTACTTGGCATTAGTATTTAATATTTTACGAAAAAGGTTATGCTAGGATATAATCGTCATTCATTTTGTTTTCATTTTCAGCTATGTGATTTACGTGATGAAGTTGGTGCGTCTCCTCCTGTCACACCGCATCAAGCCTGTGATGGTCTTTGATGGATGCAACCTCCCTTCAAAGGCTGGCACTGAGGCCAAGAGAAGAGAGTATGAAACCGTCTATGTTTGAGTTGCTTCTGTGTTTTTGGCATTCTTTCTCATCCTGATATGCTTTACTTGTTGTGTTTGTTACTCTTCTGTGAAATCCCTCATTTTGTTTGATTCATCTTACAAACTTAGGTAATCTGTTCAACTCGCCCTAAAATGTTGGGTGCAAATTTGCTATTTAGCAAAAATTAGTATGTACATATCTGTACAATGTATGTACAATGTTCAGATGTATGTAGTTTCAAAGGTAAAGAATCCATTTTTATTTTGTCATGCATTTTTCCAGTTAAATTTTGTATTTTAGTTCTTTTTACTTGATGCTCTTGTTAGTAATGCTACTGGAAGAATTTGTATAAATTCATCTTTCATTTATTTTATTACAAAATTATGCTACAATTTTCTTTTGATGTTACCAAGAACCTTGCTTTTCACTGTGATAAAATAGTTTTTACAAGGTATATTCCTTTTATTTTTCAAGCTTTTCACATATATGTAAAAATGATGTACAATTCTTTGTGTCATTTTCAAAAAGCATTATTTCCAAATTAGCTCAATTACATTATCACCCCTCTGGGGGGGGGGATACAACTCTTGTTTCTTTGTGAATTAGCGCTCCTAGGGGTAAAATATGAGGTCCTGAACTGAGAGTTGGGTAGGCCTTTTTTATTTATGGCATAAAATATTTTTGTACTGTTAAAGACCTTTTTTTTAGTTCACTGCTGTCCTGCTTTTCACCATCTGACTTTCTTCAACTTATATCTTGTTTCATAAACTTTCTTCTCAACTCACTGTTTCTGTGGATAGGATGTGGGGACACATTAGTGTAAAGATTCAGCATTCTCTGAACTCCATACTAAATGGTACCTTCATTCATTTTTTCTTTGAACATCTTTGTTGTGTTGAGGGAGGCTGAAACTGATTTCTAGACAATCATTAACATAACCAAGATCAGGATCTAACGTCTTAGCTTGCACTTCTTAATGTTTCAAAAAAGTAAAAATTAGCATAAGCTGAAAGAAGCGTATTTTCAGGTCCCGGGCCAAAAACCGTGCTCTTGCAAAGGAAATGCTCCGTGAGGGCAGAGTGCGAGAAGCTCGTGAGTGTTACCAGCGCTGTGTGGACGTCACTTCCCATATGGCCAGGGCAGTCATGAAGGCTTGTCGCGAGATCAACGTTGATGTCATTGGTGAGATGCGTAACACTGTTTGAAAGGCTTTTTCGGAAAATAAGAGCTGATTGTTATTGTGGTGGGTATGTGGTTCAGGCATTATTACGAATTATCATTCTATGTTTGTCAATGATTGGAAATGTGTTGAAAATAAGCTTGTTGCCATTATCGTAATATCCCCTCAGGGGGATACAGCTATTGTACCTATAGGAATTAGTACTCCCAGTGGGAAAATGCGAGGACCCACGTTGAGAGATAGGGCTTCTTTTTGTTGAAATAAAATATTTTTGTAATGTTAAGGACCACTTTTTTTTAGTTCATTGCTGTCCTGTTTTTCAGCACCTACTACTTTCTTGTTCAACTCTTATTTCGACTCATAAACTTCTTTCCCAATTTACTGTTTATAAGTGCCTTCTGCATAGATTCTGCATTCCCTTATCTCCATACTAAATGGTTCCTTCCTCTCTTTGAAATGTTTTTTTTTTGCGGTTAAGAAGGCTAAAGCTAACATCTTGTCTCATTATAGAGGGATCCAGTGCTCTTGTTGAAATGCGTAAGTTTATATTTCATTTCCATTTGATTTGATCAATAGTCTTGAGGTTTGTTTCTACCCCAAGGTGAGTACAGACGTCGTCCTTACATTCCAGGAACTAGGTGAACATACAAACCTAATTATTTATTCACTTATCTATTTAAAAAAATGAAAACAGTTCATCGCTCACAATGAGATGGCAGGATTTTTTTTGTGTCATGTAGAGAAAAAAGGGAAACTTCAAGTAGTGTGTTGAACAAGTTTAAAAAGTAGGCACCACTATGACACTAAATGTTTAAGCTCAATTCGTCCAGATAATCATATGAAGATGACATTTATTTAACGGGTGTGCTCTTTATCACTTCTACTTTGAAGTGGAGCTGTGATTTAAAAATATTCAAGAGATGATTGTAGCAATCAAAACAGCAGGACTATTAGGTGGACAGTGAGGTGTCGTCAGAACATGCTTCACAGGACAAACAGAAAATTATTTACATTCAATGCTGAACAGAAGCTCGCCATAACAAAGCTGACTGTCAGGCTATTGTCGTAGATGCCGACTTGTCCCTATATAATTTAACAGGAGGGAAAATAATTCTCCTCGCATAACTAAACTCTCGTATCACAGATACTTGAGAAGCATATATCAGTCTCAGAATTAAAAATTTCAACAGCTGGATTTTTATATCGGCTCAAATTTCGCAGCTCGAATTTCAATTCGGCTCTTAACCTTCGAAGCCTGTATTACCAGCGCGAAAAACTCCTGAGCTTGCCTTCGTCTCAACTCAAATTTCGAAAGCTTGAAAAACCAGCTCAAATCTTTAAACCTTGTAACCTGATCGGACTCCAAAAATTACTGAATAATATTCGCGACTTGGAAACTGTTGAAAAGCCCTCGCCTTAATAAAATAAATACTCAGCAACTGACTTCTCTCATATCCCTGAAAAATCAGGAAGATTCTCCGGAATAAAAGCCTTGGAACTTACGGCCCTCAGAACCCTAAAATAGGGAAACTATCTAACTTTTGGCGCCCAAGAGGATACAGCCAAACTAAAATATCCAACAAGTGGCGCCCGAACTCAGCGACCCGAACTCTGGAAAGCTGCATCTAAAGGACTACAAATCCTGAAAGCTAAGAAAAACTAAAATAAAACAGGAGTTCTTGACTCCCTGAAGCAGACGAAAATAAAAAAGGACTTTGAATCCTGAAAACCCAAGAAAAATAACAAAAATAAAGGAACTTCGACTTCCTGAAGCAAAAGAAAAATTCAAAATGGATTGCGTCCAATGTGCCCGAGAGTACATGACTGCCCTAGGCCTCACTCCGGAACACCCAGACTACCGTGAAACCTTCCTTCAAAGAATAAGAATTCTGGAGGAAGCTGAAGAACGAGAACGAGCACTAGAAAGAGAAGAACAAGAACGAGCAGTAGAAAGAGAAAAACGAGAAAGATAAAGAGAAAGAGAAGAAAGAGAAAGAGAAGAACGAGAAAGAGAACGAGAGAGAGAGAGAGAACGAGAGCATGAAATCCAGCTCCAACAACTCAACCAACCAAGGGCACCAGAAGCCAGACGGGTCAAAATACCCGATATCGCTGCTTTTAACCCTGAACAAGAGGGGATCCAAGAATTCATGCAGCGTTTCGAGAGTCACAGCAACGCACTCGAATACACGGAATTTGAGGCTGTTCTCGCACTAGAAAATCTAGTAACGGCTAAGGAAAGAAGACTCATCCAGACATTGGCCGCTGTCGACCGCTACCAATTTAGGGAAATCAAAAATTTACTGCTGGAGTCCCACAAGATAACCCCCGCTAAACTGCGCAGTAACTACTATGAACTGAAGCCTGAGGTAGGAGACAACATGAGTCGATACATCCGAAGATTGGAACAAGCGCTTAACGCATGGCTCACCGGAAGCCAAGTAGAAGAAAACCACGACCAATTGAAAAATTTCACGCTTATGGATAGGGTCTACTCCAGTCTACCGTCTCACCTTGCTACTCAACTCAAGGACAGAAGCGGTAACACCTTAGCGACTCTAGCTGAATAAGGGGACAAATTTCTACAAGCCCGACCCAATACAACTCTCCAGAAACTGTGTGAGAACCGTCTGTCGAATAACAAAAACGAAGGTCAAGAATCTTCAATGGGAAAACCTTCCAGAAGTTCTCAAGTGAATCGATTTCCTAACACCACAACCGGAAATTATCGACCTTCATCTCCTCAGAACCTAAATTTCAACTATCGACCTCCTCAGAACCGAAATCCCCAGTATCGACCTGCACCGCCTCAGAATCAGAATTTCCAGTATAGGCCAAGGACAACTAGACCAGCTCACGTAGAAGGCAGACCCAACTACTTTAACCGTCCGCCAATCAACTGGAGAACATTCTTCTGTAATCACCATGGAGAAAATCCAACTCATTCTAGCGCAGAGTGCCAAGTACTTAACCCGCAATCTCAGCAAAATACCTCTTCCCAAAATGGAGGTGCGGCCCAACCTACTGCCCACATCAATTATATCGAAGAGGAGTCCCCAGGATATACCCTGCCACCCGTCGAATGCAATCATGCTGCGGTAATTTCGAATACAACCAAAGTACTATTAGGAGAATTAAAAAAGTGCCAAGGCCAACTCAATGATCAACCTGTGGAAATCTTACTGGATGGAGGAGCCACAGCCGTATTTGTTAATAAAGCCCTTGTGCCCGAACAAAATATGTCTAAAAACAAAATCACTGTGAAGCTAGCTGACAGCCAAACTTTTGTAGCGCCGTTAGCAAACGTAAAACTTGACTGCCCATATTATCGAGGCAACATCACAGTCGTAGTGATGGATAACCCTGCAACCGACATAATCCTAGGACGTGTGCCAGGAACTACATCCTTTGTAGAAGAGCATACGCCTCCTATCATAATTGATACCTCTCATGTCACTCCAAAAGCGAGTGCTAAGAGAGAAGAAATTGAAAAATCTGAAGAATCAAAACAGCGGCTAACCAACAAGGAAAAGTTCATTGAACTACAGCGTAACTATGCTCCTGTAAAACATCCCTTCAAAAGGGCCGGTAATAAAACTGAAGAAATTAGGAAAATTGGCGGGTTCAATACGTACGAGCCTCAAAAAAAAGTTCCTTATCGAAAGACTCTCCATAATAACCGCATCAACACGGACAAGGAATGTCCTCTGTATGGGAAGGTGCTTAAGCCAACCAAAGAAGAAATAGAGAAATTAGAAAGTGATGATCGTAATACACTAAGGTCTGGCATGCGCGATAAAGGCCTACACCTGAAAGGACCATGGCGTCCATGGCCTCCAAACAGCAGCTGCTGCCGGAGAAGAACAGCTGCGTTCCGAGTTCATAATCTCAGAAAGGTCAACAAACAAAACTGGCGACCAGATCAGCGATCAAACTGGCGACCAGATCAGCGACCTAATTCAATTGGCGACCAGATCAGCGATCGAAAATTGGCGACCATATCATCGACCAAAATTGGCGACCAAGATCAACGATGCACCTTGGCGACCATTGACCTCTTATATATCTGCAACAAGCTGATAAACTAAACCAACGAGGGCTTCATAATTCAGCCTCTTCAGAAGAGAAAGGACAAGACTGTTCCTGAGCTGTATTAGAATAAGTGTTTCTAATTGTTAAGAAATAGTCTTAAGTATTCTTTATAAGCTATCTGATGTACATATGCACCATTATATTAATTTATAGGCAAAAAAAAGCACAGTCGACATCGGGCTTAATAGCATGTTCGCGACATTACTTGCAGTAATGTTTTCTCGGTAAGTGCGTGTCAGGCTATTGTCGTAAATGCCGACTTGTCCCTATATAATTTAACAGGAGGGAAAATAATTCTCCTCGCATAACTAAACTCTCGTATCACAGATACTTGAGAAGCATATATCAGTCTCAGAGTTGAAAATTTCAACAGCTTGATTTTTATATCTGCTCAAATTTCGCAGCTCGAATTTCAGTTCGGCTCTTAACCTTCGAAGCCTGTATTACCAGCGCGAAAAACCCCTGAGCTTGCCTTCGTCTCGACTCAAATTTAGAAAGCTTGAAAAACCAGCTCAAATCTTCAAACCTTGTAACCAGATCGGACTCCAAAAATTACTGAATAATATTCGCAACTTGGAAACTGTTGAAAAGCCCTCGCCTTAATAAAATAAATACTCAGCAACTGACTTCTCTCATATCCCTGAAAAATCAGGAAGATTCTCCGGAATAAAAGCCTTGGAACTTACGGCCCTCAGAACCCTAAAATAGGGAAACTATCTAACTTTTGGCGCCCAAGAGGATACAGCCAAACGGAATATTTAACACTGACCAACACTGTGTAGTGCACACAATAGCAACTTGTGTTCTGAGGTACAGGAGTTTAATACCAAAGATAACCCCTGCAAAGAGGTATACATTCAGGTATGGTGAATTCTGTGGTGTTTTCCTCCTTACACAGCGTGACTGACCTAATTAGAAACGCTTGCATATAATGACACATTTTTTAGCTTTCTGTCTTTGAACGCAGTCGATATGCTATGCTACTGTGCTGAACTTGTTACTAATTGTTAATATAGCCATAGTATATTAAATACATATGTACAGCATTGTTTAGTAGGCGTCAACTAAGGCTGGCACTTCCAGAAAAATCTTTTATCTGTATAGCATATGAGTCCTTTTTAGGAGTTAGAGGGGAACTTGGTGTGTCACATGCTGTTGATGATATATCACTGGCTTGAATCTTTTTCCATCCTCACAGTTGCCCCGTACGAGGCTGATGCCCAGCTTGCTTATCTTGCTCTAGAGGGCTTTGCTGATTTGGTCATCACTGAAGATTCTGATCTACTCTTGTTCGGTTGTGAAAAGGTTAGTGATTTTTTCCGAGCAATTACCAACTTAACAATGTAAAATTTACCGCGCATGCTTTCAATAATTTTCCAGTACAAGGAGTATGTGCATGGAACTCTCACTCTATTTCAGAGTAGAGTAGGTGCTAGAAATGATAAAAACGTCAAGACGACTGGCATGCGTTTCACTAGCAATGTAAACAAACAACTGACGCATGTAGACCTGCATCTATTTGCTGGTCTACATGCTTGTACTGACTGGTGCTGGCACTCCTGCATCCAAGTCACTGAACAATTATTTTCTTCCATCTACGTGGGGAGTTTTTCTGAACAGTTCTGTCACGTGTGCCCCCTCAGGGGAATACAGCTATTGTATCTATGGGACTTAGCACTCCCGGCGGAAAAATGTGTGTTTTTTGTTATATTAAGAACCACTTTTTTTTTTTGTGCACTGCTGTCCTGTTTTCCAGCACCTGCTACTTTCTTCTTCAACTGTAATCTAGTTTCATAAACGTCTTTCTGAACATACTGTTTCTATGCCCCTTCTGCACAGATTCTGTATTCCCTTATCTCCATACTAAACGGGGCCTTCCTCTTTTTGAAAGCTTTTTTTTTTAGTGGTTATGGAGGCTTAAACTAACATCTAATCTTCCACCTTGTAATACCACCCCTCTCCAAATTGCTAAAATTTGGCAAGTTTATGTGTATTGCTACAATAGCCATGGTATGAAGATCTGAACGAAATTAACAACAGGTGATGTTCAAAATGGACAGCAACGGGGGAGGCGTGCTTGTGGAACAACAGAAGCTGCATCTCGCGCTGGGGTTACCACCAGACAAGTTCAGGTATTGTGTATCTTTATTCTCACGTGTTGCACCGCATGATCAATATGTTCCTAATTCCACTAATTCACATTACTAACGTGAGTCATTTTCAAAGTCAGTCGCCTGCTTCTCCAGATAGCACAAAACGCATTTGGAAATTATGATTTCGCAAAGAAATATTTTTTTTCATTTGATGGAATAGTAACCTATGAAACTAATAATATGACAGCAGTAATGCCTTCCTATATAGTGTTAAGCATGGGAGATACCCCCATACTGTACGTGGTTGGGCAGCTTTGGATGTAATTTGGTGATTTTTTATCCTTTTATGAGTGCCTAAATTGTTCGTGCTCCAGCATAAGCATATTTGGATTCTATTAGGTTGTTCTTTATTTTCTGTGAGTGTAACTTAATATTGCATAGCGTTAATATATAGCCATTATAAGAGAAGGTCTCCACTTAATTTCAGCTGTCAATCGTTATAATTGATGAGGACATTATAAATGAGTCATTGATGTTTTTAGTTGCTTTTATTGATAACTATTTGCGTGCACCCTATCGAGAGAGCCCTCAGTTAACTCTTGTGTAAAATTTGTCTTCATTTTCTCAATGCAATACAAAGTTGGCTAATTTGAGAGGCCTGCTTGAGAAGTTGAATGTTAGTTGATTGAATGATAGGTTTTTTAAGCTGTGCTTCAATTTTTTTCTGCCTGCCTATGCACTAACACATAGCATCATGTTTCCAGTCTGGAGCTGTTCCGCAACGTGTGCATATTGTCTGGCTGTGACTACCTGCCGTCCCTGCCCGGCATTGGTCTGTTTAAAGCTTCCAAGTTCTTCTCTCTGACTTCTAATACGGACGTTTATAACGTGAGTGGCCAATGTGTAGCAACATGCTTTCATTGAGCACTCTTGCTGTTACTAAGCACATTGAGTGACTTAAGGACGTCGGCTGGTAGGGTTGCATGAACCAGTGATTGTCTCGCACCAAAGAAATCAATTAGAAAAAAAGAAACTTGCTGATATTTTTTCTCAACTCTTCTCTTTATAGTTAAGAATAATTATATTGCTGTCACTTATATTTTGTATTGTATTTATTTTCTACTGTTGTATATATTATCATATATTATTATACTGCTGAAGCTGTAAGCCGTGCTATATTTACTACATGATTGATATTATGAGTTCTGTACATTTATAATTTCATATAGAAACATATGTTTTACTGGAGTACTTCGTGTGTAACCCAGTGTTCCTTTCTCCAACTCTTCATTTTTTAATACGGTTGAGGCTTATGTGTGTCTGTGTCTTGACTCAATTTGCGAGTAACCTATCAATTGCAAGACTTTAGGATTACCAACGTAGATCATTTTCAAAGGCAATTGCGTGCTTCTCCAGACAGAATAAAACGTATTTTGAAATGATGCTGTGTCTCACGATTTTATTTGCTAATTCACATGGAGTTTAAAATCTGAAGAGAAATGGGGCTATGGAGGAAATTGGGCTTGGTAGATGACTAAATGAAAGATTTTGAATTGAACTTTACATTCTGCAGGTGCTGTGCAAACTACCAGCATACTTGAAAATGCCTCAGCTTGAGGTCACTGTGGAGTATCGGTCAAGTTTTGTTCAGGCAGTGAACACCTTCCTTTACCAACTGGTATTTTGCCCGAGGGACAGAGTGCTGCGACCTCTTATCCAGTACCAAGGTATGACACTGGTCTCCGTCGTCTACCCTTATTAACACTTTGAGTGCGACGTGACCCACCGGTGATCATTGAGGGGATTTTCATAATGTTGCTCATCAACCAATAATCACTGATTTAAATTTCATAAATGCTTAATGATATCTAAGTAGAGGCAAAATCTGTTAGACGTTCGTTATTTCTGAAATTGATTTCTGAAAATAACTCTAATTTGAGTTGGATTTTGAACGTCAGTTTAACACACTTAACGTGTTAAGAAAAAAAAAACTTTAGTCAAAGCTGTATGCTGGTGATGCTCTTGCTGTTTGCATAAGTCGAGGGTTTTGAGGAAGGTAGGTAAATCACGAAGGTTTCTCATGCATGTGTGGAAAGTAAATTGAAGTAAGACAAAATTTACCATAGATCAGGAACGAATGGCTAAAAAACTGGAGGCATTGCCTTTCCTCAACTAAAATTAATAACTGTAATATGATATGATAGTTTAACTCAAGTTGGTCAAAAAGAATTTAAAGACGAAGAATACAGCACGGATAGGAATCATTTTTAATAGAATTTAGCGAAACTAAATTATAAAAATCTTTAATTAGTCAATTTTAAACGTTTCGGAGACCAGCTCCATCTTCAGTAAGTCTGAAAACATAAAAAAACCAAAATTGGTTACTTCATGACAACAGTAAGAAAAAGTGACAAAGTGATCAGTACGAGAAAAAAAACAATTATACAAAAATTTCTAAAGGATATGAACTATTGGCATTATTCAAAGGTGGCTTCTCTTTTGCAATGTGAAGGGATTCTAAAATGCGCAAATCTAACTCGTTAGGAGCAGAACATAAAATAGAAAAATTGTCCTCGGAAATACGGCTGCTACACTGTTCGGTATGAAGGCGGATTGATGAATGAGGAGGTTGAGCTAAAGGTCTCCCGGTACGAAAGCTAACTCCGCGGTGCTGGGCAATCCTAACGTAAAAAGGCAGCGTCGTCATGCCGACGTAGCCAGACGTACACTGTACGCAACTAAATTTATATACCAGGGATGCCCGCATCCGCTTAGGAATCCTATCTTTGTACCGAAAGAAAGAACCAACTCGCAGCAGATTCACAGTAATTACATTTAATTTTACCGCAGGAAAGTGGTGTTTAAAAAGGTTTTCAATATCCCGGGACATCTTGCTCGTAAAATCGCCAAAATATGGAAATACACAGTAGAGCTGTTGCACCGAATCGGCGACATCATTAATACTGGAATATTTCTTTGCTAAAAATTTTTTAATATGCGCATGAACAATAGAGGAAGGGAATCCGTTTTTACAAAAAAATGAGACTAAAAAATTAAATTCAGCATGAAGATCCACAAAACTAGAACAAATGTTATAAGCACGATTTAACAATGTTTTAACGGCATTAATTTTAAATCTATAGTTACAGTTGCTGTAGAAACTTATGCCCAATCCAGTAAAAGTAGCTTTACGAAAAACTGAAGTAGTGAAAGCTGTACCTGCTCGAGTAATTTTTGAGTCCAAAAAAGATAACGAGCCACCATTTTCAATTTCGATTGTAAATTTTATTGACGAGTGTTTCTCATTTAAATAGTCCCTGAACATTTGAGCATGACTTGGATCACGAAACAACAAAAACGTGTCATCAATGTAACGGCGATAAAATTCTGGTTTAAATTCTACAGGACAATCGGCCAGCCATTTTTGTTCCCAGTGACACATGAAAATATTTGCAAATGTGGGTCCTAACGGAAGACCCATGCCCAGGCCTTCGATTTGCTTATACATATTACCAGCAAACACAAATATAGAGTTCATAACAGACAGTTCGAGAAGCGTCTTAAAATAAGATTTGCCTAGGCCTAAAACTGTATCAGTAGGCAGAGCAAACAAGGAATTTATAATTATTTCGATAGTTTCTGCAAGTGGAATATTTGTGAATAAGCTTTCAATATCAAATGAGGCCATAGTCACTTTATCAGCATTTCGACACGATGTGATCTGTTTAACAAATTGAGTTGAGTTACCAAGAGTATATTCATTTACAGTCAAAGGGTTTAACACAGGTACTAGAAATCGTGCTAAGTTAAAACTAGGCGTATTCATTGCAGCAAAAATAGGACGAAATTGAAATTTAGATGGAAAGTCTAATTTATGGATTTTCGGCAAACCATACAGGACTCCCGGACGTGAACCTGACACATACAACTTCGAGTACAGTTCAGCAGACAAAACCTTCAGATTTTTAAGCTTGCGTAAAAAATTATTAATTTTATCCTCAATTTGAAGAATGGTTTTTTCCCATGGCTCAGTAATAAGTTTAAACTTCGATGGATCAGAAATTAGGGATTGAACTTTATCAGTGTATACACATTTGTCAAGAATAACTATTCCCCTTCCTTTATCGGGCCTACACACAACCACCCTCTCGTTGCTTCCTAATTCCTTCAAAGCAGCAATATCATGTTTCTGAAACACAGCCGAGAAAATTTTGTGGGGTTTGAAACTATAGAAATACCGATAGGCAATGGACCTTAAATCTTGTAAAAATCTTGTGCGGTCGGTACATGGCAGTTTTTTACTAGAATGGGCAAGCTTCTCGTATGATAAAAAATATTTGAAGAAGTCTAATTTAAAAATCGGTAAGCAGAAGTCCAGGCCAAACGCAAGTAGAAATTTTGTTCGTTCAGATAAAGTTATTGCACTAAAGTTGAAAATCACAGAGTTAGGATCACAGGGGTTGACATCATATTGCACACCTAAATTTTCCATCTTCTTCTCGTGAGTCCTGAGTGTAGCCGCCTTGAACTTGTCATCTTCTGACTGCCGGAAACTACGAACACAAAAGGCGTCGAAGTGAGAAAAGAAAGCGCAAACTTCAGCTTCCGCAGTGGCCACTTTCTCAGTCAACCCACGTAACATGGATTTCTTATGATTAAGCTCATTGACCAGCAGCTTGTTTTGCCATGACTTGTAAAAATGAGAGGATTGAAGAGATCTTTTGAACAGTTTGAAACGAAGAAACTTCGGGATCACACCAAACACTTTGCACTTTGTTAGGAATTCTATATCCAGAGAGGTCTTCACTGACTTCCGGGATAAGTCACAGTATTTCCGTAGGAACCTCAAACCATCTTCGCCATATTTGTTTTTTATGAATTCCGTAAAATTAACACTCCTTAGTCGGACTATCATTAAGAATTTAAAGACGAAGAATACAGCACGGATAGGAATCATTTTTAATAGAATTTAGCGAAACTAAATTATAAAAATCTTTAATTAGTCAATTTTAAACGTTTCGGAGACCAGCTCCATCTTCAGTAAGTCTGAAAACATAAAAAAACCAAAATTGGTTACTTCATGACAACAGTAAGAAAAAGTGACAAAGTGATCAGTACGAGAAAAAAAACAATTATACAAAAATTTCTAAAGGATATGAACTATTGGCATTATTCAAAGGTGGCTTCTCTTTTGCAATGTGAAGGGATTCTAAAATGCGCAAATCTAACTCGTTAGGAGCAGAACATAAAATAGAAAAATTGTCCTCGGAAATACGGCTGCTACACTGTTCGGTATGAAGGCGGATTGATGAATGAGGAGGTTGAGCTAAAGGTCTCCCGGTACGAAAGCTAACTCCGCGGTGCTGGGCAATCCTAACGTAAAAAGGCAGCGTCGTCATGCCGACGTAGCCAGACGTACACTGTACGCAACTAAATTTATATACCAGGGATGCCCGCATCCGCTTAGGAATCCTATCTTTGTACCGAAAGAAAGAACCAACTCGCAGCAGATTCACAGTAATTACATTTAATTTTACCGCAGGAAAGTGGTGTTTAAAAAGGTTTTCAATATCCCGGAACATCTTGCTCGTAAAATCGCCAAAATATGGAAATACACAGTAGAGCTGTTGCACCGAATCGGCGACATCATTAATACTGGAATATTTCTTTGCTAAAAATTTTTTAATATGCGCATGAACAATAGAGGAAGGGAATCCGTTTTTACAAAAAAATGAGACTAAAAAATTAAATTCAGCATGAAGATCCACAAAACTAGAACAAATGTTATAAGCACGATTTAACAATGTTTTAACGGCATTAATTTTAAATCTATAGTTCCAGTTGCTGTAGAAACTTATGCCCAATCCAGTAAAAGTAGCTTTACGAAAAACTGAAGTAGTGAAAGCTGTACCTGCTCGAGTAATTTTTGAGTCCAAAAAAGATAACGAGCCACCATTTTCAATTTCGATTGTAAATTTTATTGACGAGTGTTTCTCATTTAAATAGTCCCTGAACATTTGAGCATGACTTGGATCACGAAACAACAAAAACGTGTCATCAATGTAACGGCGATAAAATTCTGGTTTAAATTCTACAGGACAATCGGCCAGCCATTTTTGTTCCCAGTGACACATGAAAATATTTGCAAATGTGGGTCCTAACGGAAGACCCATGCCCAGGCCTTCGATTTGCTTATACATATTACCAGCAAACACAAATATAGAGTTCATAACAGACAGTTCGAGAAGCGTCTTAAAATAAGATTTGCCTAGGCCTAAAACTGTATCAGTAGGCAGAGCAAACAAGGAATTTATAATTATTTCGATAGTTTCTGCAAGTGGAATATTTGTGAATAAGCTTTCAATATCAAATGAGGCCATAGTCACTTTATCAGCATTTCGACACGATGTGATCTGTTTAACAAATTGAGTTGAGTTACCAAGAGTATATTCATTTACAGTCAAAGGGTTTAACACAGGTACTAGAAATCGTGCTAAGTTAAAACTAGGCGTATTCATTGCAGCAAAAATAGGACGAAATTGAAATTTAGATGGAAAGTCTAATTTATGGATTTTCGGCAAACCATACAGGACTCCCGGACGTGAACCTGACACATACAACTTCGAGTACAGTTCAGCAGACAAAACCTTCAGATTTTTAAGCTTGCGTAAAAAATTATTAATTTTATCCTCAATTTGAAGAATGGTTTTTTCCCATGGCTCAGTAATAAGTTTAAACTTCGATGGATCAGAAATTAGGGATTGAACTTTATCAGTGTATACACATTTGTCAAGAATAACTATTCCCCTTCCTTTATCGGGCCTACACACAACCACCCTCTCGTTGCTTCCTAATTCCTTCAAAGCAGCAATATCATGTTTCTGAAACACAGCCGAGAAAATTTTGTGGGGTTTGAAACTATAGAAATACCGATAGGCAATGGACCTTAAATCTTGTAAAAATCTTGTGCGGTCGGTACATGGCAGTTTTTTACTAGAATGGGCAAGCTTCTCGTATGATAAAAAATATTTGAAGAAGTCTAATTTAAAAATCGGTAAGCAGAAGTCCAGGCCAAACGCAAGTAGAAATTTTGTTCGTTCAGATAAAGTTATTGCACTAAAGTTGAAAATCACAGAGTTAGGATCACAGGGGTTGACATCATATTGCACACCTAAATTTTCCACCTTCTTCTCGTGAGTCCTGAGTGTAGCCGCCTTGAACTTGTCATCTTCTGACTGCCGGAAACTACGAACACAAAAGGCGTCGAAGTGAGAAAAGAAAGCGCAAACTTCAGCTTCCGCAGTGGCCACTTTCTCAGTCAACCCACGTAACATGGATTTCTTATGATTAAGCTCATTGACCAGCAGCTTGTTTTGCCATGACTTGTAAAAATGAGAGGATTGAAGAGATCTTTTGAACAGTTTGAAACGAAGAAACTTCGGGATCACACCAAACACTTTGCACTTTGTTAGGAATTCTATATCCAGAGAGGTCTTCACTGACTTCCGGGATAAGTCACAGTATTTCCGTAGGAACCTCAAACCATCTTCGCCATATTTGTTTTTTATGAATTCCGTAAAATTAACACTCCTTAGTCGGACTATCATTAAGAATTTAAAGACGAAGAATACAGCACGGATAGGAATCATTTTTAATAGAATTTAGCGAAACTAAATTATAAAAATCTTTAATTAGTCAATTTTAAACGTTTCGGAGACCAGCTCCATCTTCAGTAAGTCTGAAAACATAAAAAAAACCAAAATTGGTTACTTCATGACAACAGTAAGAAAAAGTGACAAAGTGATCAGTACGAGAAAAAAAAACAATTATACAAAAATTTCTAAAGGATATGAACTATTGGCATTATTCAAAGGTGGCTTCTCTTTTGCAATGTGAAGGGATTCTAAAATGCGCAAATCTAACTCGTTAGGAGCAGAACATAAAATAGAAAAATTGTCCTCGGAAATACGGCTGCTACACTGTTCGGTATGAAGGCGGATTGATGAATGAGGAGGTTGAGCTAAAGGTCTCCCGGTACGAAAGCTAACTCCGCGGTGCTGGGCAATCCTAACGTAAAAAGGCAGCGTCGTCATGCCGACGTAGCCAGACGTACACTGTACGCAACTAAATTTATATACCAGGGATGCCCGCATCCGCTTAGGAATCCTATCTTTGTACCGAAAGAAAGAACCAACTCGCAGCAGATTCACAGTAATTACATTTAATTTTACCGCAGGAAAGTGGTGTTTAAAAAGGTTTTCAATATCCCGGGACATCTTGCTCGTAAAATCGCCAAAATATGGAAATACACAGTAGAGCTGTTGCACCGAATCGGCGACATCATTAATACTGGAATATTTCTTTGCTAAAAATTTTTTAATATGCGCATGAACAATAGAGGAAGGGAATCCGTTTTTACAAAAAAATGAGACTAAAAAATTAAATTCAGCATGAAGATCCACAAAACTAGAACAAATGTTATAAGCACGATTTAACAATGTTTTAACGGCATTAATTTTAAATCTATAGTTACAGTTGCTGTAGAAACTTATGCCCAATCCAGTAAAAGTAGCTTTACGAAAAACTGAAGTAGTGAAAGCTGTACCTGCTCGAGTAATTTTTGAGTCCAAAAAAGATAACGAGCCACCATTTTCAATTTCGATTGTAAATTTTATTGACGAGTGTTTCTCATTTAAATAGTCCCTGAACATTTGAGCATGACTTGGATCACGAAACAACAAAAACGTGTCATCAATGTAACGGCGATAAAATTCTGGTTTAAATTCTACAGGACAATCGGCCAGCCATTTTTGTTCCCAGTGACACATGAAAATATTTGCAAATGTGGGTCCTAA
The DNA here is from genome assembly GCA_030386875.1 of Morinoia aosen. NCBI lineage: Eukaryota > Metazoa > Arthropoda > Malacostraca > Amphipoda > Talitridae > Morinoia > Morinoia aosen. The sequence continues at coordinate 62,651,722 of CM059568.1, read as the reverse complement.
CGGAAGACCCATGCCCAGGCCTTCGATTTGCTTATACATATTACCAGCAAACACAAATATAGAGTTCATAACAGACAGTTCGAGAAGCGTCTTAAAATAAGATTTGCCTAGGCCTAAAACTGTATCAGTAGGCAGAGCAAACAAGGAATTTATAATTATTTCGATAGTTTCTGCAAGTGGAATATTTGTGAATAAGCTTTCAATATCAAATGATCAAAAGTATCAAATGATCAAAAGTATCAAAAAACCATTCTTCAAATTGAGGATAAAATTAATAATTTTTTACGCAAGCTTAAAAATCTGAAGGTTTTGTCTGCTGAACTGTACTCGAAGTTGTATGTGTCAGGTTCACGTCCGGGAGTCCTGTATGGTTTGCCGAAAATCCATAAATTAGACTTTCCATCTAAATTTCAATTTCGTCCTATTTTTGCTGCAATGAATACGCCTAGTTTTAACTTAGCGCGATTTCTAGTACCTGTGTTAAACCCTTTGACTGTAAATGAATATACTCTTGGTAACTCAACTCAATTTGTTAAACAGATCACATCGTGTCGAAATGCTGATAAAGTGACTATGGCCTCATTTGATATTGAAAGCTTATTCACAAATATTCCACTTGCAGAAACTATCGAAATAATTATAAATTCCTTGTTTGCTCTGCCTACTGATACAGTTTTAGGCCTAGGCAAATCTTATTTTAAGACGCTTCTCGAACTGTCTGTTATGAACTCTATATTTGTGTTTGCTGGTAATATGTATAAGCAAATCGAAGGCCTGGGCATGGGTCTTCCGTTAGGACCCACATTTGCAAATATTTTCATGTGTCACTGGGAACAAAAATGGCTGGCCGATTGTCCTGTAGAATTTAAACCAGAATTTTATCGCCGTTACATTGATGACACGTTTTTGTTGTTTCGTGATCCAAGTCATGCTCAAATGTTCAGGGACTATTTAAATGAGAAACACTCGTCAATAAAATTTACAATCGAAATTGAAAATGGTGGCTCGTTATCTTTTTTGGACTCAAAAATTACTCGAGCAGGTACAGCTTTCACTACTTCAGTTTTTCGTAAAGCTACTTTTACTGGATTGGGCATAAGTTTCTACAGCAACTGGAACTATAGATTTAAAATTAATGCCGTTAAAACATTGTTAAATCGTGCTTATAACATTTGTTCTAGTTTTGTGGATCTTCATGCTGAATTTAATTTTTTAGTCTCATTTTTTTGTAAAAACGGATTCCCTTCCTCTATTGTTCATGCGCATATTAAAAAATTTTTAGCAAACAAATATTCCAGTATTAATGATGTCGCCGATTCGGTGCAACAGCTCTACTGTGTATTTCCATATTTTGGCGATTTTACGAGCAAGATGTCCCGGGATATTGAAAACCTTTTTAAACACCACTTTCCTGCGGTAAAATTAAATGTAATTACTGTGAATCTGCTGCGAGTTGGTTCTTTCTTTCGGTACAAAGATAGGATTCCTAAGCGGATGCGGGCATCCCTGGTATATAAATTTAGTTGCGTACAGTGTACGTCTGGCTACGTCGGCATGACGACGCTGCCTTTTTACGTTAGGATTGCCCAGCACCGCGGAGTTAGCTTTCGTACCGGGAGACCTTTAGCTCAACCTCCTCATTCATCAATCCGCCTTCATACCGAACAGTGTAGCAGCCGTATTTCCGAGGACAATTTTTCTATTTTATGTTCTGCTCCTAACGAGTTAGATTTGCGCATTTTAGAATCCCTTCACATTGCAAAAGAGAAGCCACCTTTGAATAATGCCAATAGTTCATATCCTTTAGAAATTTTTGTATAATTGTTTTTTTTCTCGTACTGATCACTTTGTCACTTTTTCTTACTGTTGTCATGAAGTAACCAATTTTGGTTTTTTTATGTTTTCAGACTTACTGAAGATGGAGCTGGTCTCCGAAACGTTTAAAATTGACTAATTAAAGATTTTTATAATTTAGTTTCGCTAAATTCTATTAAAAATGATTCCTATCCGTGCTGTATTCTTCGTCTTTAAATTCTTAATGATAGTCCGACTAAGGAGTGTTAATTTTACGAAGTTGGTCAAACTATCATAACTACTTGAATTAGCGCTCTCAGTGGGAAGTTGTGATGTCCTAAGTTTAATTGATCTTCCTATTGTTGAAATAAGATGGGGTTATGTTTTGTTACGGACTATGCTTTTTTGGCTTACTACTGTCTTTTTTTCAGCACCTTTGTGAGATTCAAACTTTTTTCTTAACATTTTGACTGCGATGTGAGCCACCGGTGGTCATTGGGGAAGCTTCCATAATGCTGCTGGCCGACCGGTAGCCCAAACTCAATTTTCATAAATACTTGATTAAAGCTAAATGAAAGCACGGTCCAGTTAATGTTTGCTATTTTCACCATTGCTTACTACAGTTGCCTTTAAATTTGAGTTGAATATTAAACTTCACTTTAACCTGCCGCAGTCAAAGTGCTAACTTACACTGTCTATCCACAGGGGATCTTATGTGGTAACAAACTTTGTGGTTAAATTCTCAGTACCCTTAACTCCATACTGAATGGAGCCTTCTTCTCTGTGGCATACTTCTGTGGTCTAACTAACTTATATGATTTAACTCCTCGCTAAATGGATCTTTCCTCCTTACTCTCTTGGGAACACCTTTGTTGTGGTTAAGGCGCTTTAAGTAAACTTATTTAACCTAATGTAATTGAACTCCTTGCTAAATGGGATCTTCCTTCCTCTCTTTGGAACATCTTTATTGTGGTTAGGAAGGGGTGAACTACCTGATGGTCTCATCTATGTAAAATACCAAAAATTTTATGAAATGAGCTGCTTTTATCTCTTGAAATTTTGTGTTTTCAGATGGCTCAGATTGGTCGGACCATCCATATGCAGGAGCCCACTTTGGTCACGATAAAGCCCTCGCCATCGCTCTCGGCAACATCGACGTGCAGTCGGGGGAAGTGGTCGACAACTTTGATCCTGACAAACACAAGGTGAAGTGTGAAACCCAGTAATTCACGTCAACGTGAAATGTAGATCAAAAAATGATTCTCACCCAAAATCTGATTGTTTTGTAGTGTTTGCTTCGGGAACAGTGCACTCTTGCGACTATAAGATCGTTGAGCTTATATGTGGGACAAGTATGCTGATTGATCATGCCCGTTCCGTCCGAGTCCGTAGGTGAAGTTGTTCTCCTCGGCGGTTGCTGCCGCTCCCCACAGGTTGCACCAGTAGCTCGAGTTGCTGTGGGATGTTCTAAGTCTAATCTTCTAATTTGATCATTTAATTAGTCGTGTCTTCTTTATCCTATTGGTGTTCTTCTTTCTCTTAAGAGGATACCAGTTTTAATTGCAGCCTTACTCTCGCGCAAAGGTCTTCTATTCTGTAAGACACTAATTATTTTATCTGAATTTAGTGCTACACTTCTTTGTTGAAACTGAGTAGAAACGGTTTAAGGCTAAGCCTTACATAATGCATTATAAATATCTTTCAATTTAAAAAATTATTGATAGGAAATTTATCGAGTTCATAGTTTTTTTAGCTAAACATGAGTAATTATAATTTTGCTATTGTGATGAATGTTCGATTATTGTCTTCACGCATGGTTTCCAATTACCTGTCAAGGTGACAGCATTATTATCTACATGTTGATGACAATTATATACCTTAAAAATCTATTGCCTTGAGTATATTTACGTATGCCCTTGTTGTGTACCTATGCTCACTGATGCACCAACTGCCCATTAATTGAAGGGCTAATATGCTGTGTGTCCTAACCCACAAATCAGAGGTCAAAACTGGAGAATTGATAAAGTGATAATTTCACCTCATAGCGGCGTAGACGTCTTTCAGGCAAAGTGGCCTAGTTCCTAGTTCAGTTCCTAGTTAGTAACTTGACTAGGAAAAGCTGGTTTTGCAACCCTGCAATGAACACCTCGCCTCTTACTTGAGTGTTCTAAAATTCTGTGTTTTGTGGGTTAGGACACTCCATATTTGCCCTCCAATTGTGTGTACTTTTATTTACTTATGTGTGTTCTGTCAAGCTCATGCATCATTCTTAACTGCGCAGGCGCGGCCAATGAAATCTTCCTGCTTGGGCAAGAGTGGGGATTTGGTAGCAGAGTTTCTGAGCGTGTGGGACCCGACGTATGACAAGACCAAAGTTCACGCAAGGCACCGTCCTGCTAATGAATCCAGCACGAGCAAAGGAGCAAGGGTGTCTGCCTTGGCTGTGAATGAAACCAAGAAGCCCACAAAAACTGGTCAACTCAAAGAGGATGAAAGCCCCAAAGTACCGTCGAAGTCTGCCAAACCTGTTAAAGTTATCGATATCGTGAATATGTTCAGTAAACGAAAAAGAGAAGGTTGGTTCATTGTAAGTTGAGGAGCTTTTTCAGTGATGATGCAATAGTGATAAGATGAGGTTGGCTCCCAGTTCAGTAGATTTTATGCTAAGTATTTTTTCTTGTTTTTTGCTTACTGTTTTTCTGCACAGGAGGCCTTTGTGTGGGAGGTTTTCTCCGTTCTCTTAAGTTGATTCAAAATGATTTTTTCCTCTTTTTTGAACACCTTTGTTGTGGTATGAGAGGCTCAAGCTAACTTATCTAATCTTCATGAAGGCCTTGCAATCTTGCTGTTTCTAAGCGCAGGGTGTGGGGTGTACATCTGGTGTATATAACCCCCATTTTCTTAATTCCATACTAAACGGTGTCTTCTTCTTTTTGGAAATCTTGTATTGTTCCTGAAGAGGATGGAATTAACGTATTGTCTTCTCTTCAGTTCTGTCTCAAGTTTACATAGCTGATGAATTTTAAGGGGGTCCTCCAGAATGAAAATTTTTTTGCTCCGATTGGTCTGAAACTTGGTGAGTATATGTAGTATTGCAAGACAAACATATATGAACTCGAAATTTTTTGATTTAGGCCTTGGTTTTTCCGAAAAATTTGAAAAATAGTTTTTTTGGGTCATTTTTATATATATTTCAAAAGAATAGAAGTCATTGAGTTTTTATGCTAGAACAAATTCAAAGACAGTTTTGGAATCCTTGAAACATTTCTAACAAAGATACATTCGGGGATTTTGCATTTTTTTCTTACTTTTTTTTATATGCAAAAATTTACCAATATATCAAAAAAACCTAAATTTTTGAATTTGAACTATTATAAAAAAAATGAAATGTAAAAATGGAAAAAGTGGGAATATAACTTTGTTAGAAATGTTCCAAGGATTCCAAAACTGTCTTTGTTTTCTTTCTAGCATAAAAACTCAATGACTTCTATTCTTTTGAATTTTGAATAGAAGTAACTTTACAGTATAAGGCAAAAACTAAATATTTTGTTTTAGTGTGATATACTGGAAAATTTATGTAATTGAATGCTGTTTTTATTTTTATTTCGATAATCTTTATGCATAACATCATATTCACAATGTGAATTGTAAAAAAAAATAAAAAAATATTTTTATTTTATAAAAATTACAAAATTTTTTGTTTTCAGTCTGATTCTTATGAAAATTAATTAATATGTGTAACTTTTAAAAAGAAACACAATTTCTTCTATATATTTTTTTGATTCAGCCCTTAGTTGTTGAAAAAATTTGACATTTTCGTTTTTTAGTCAACTGGTATTGATTTTTCAAAAGAATAGAACTCATTGAGTTTTCGTGCTAGAACAAAAACAAAGACAGTTTTAGAATCCTTGGAACATATCTAACAAAAGTATATTCGCAAATTTTCCATTTCTTGTTTTGTTCTATTTTTATATGGGGTTGAAATGGGCTCGAAAATTTACTATTTTGGTGCTTTTTCACTGGTGTTGATATTTCAGGATGTAGCTCCTCATTCAGTTTTTATGCTGGAACAAAAACAAAGACAGTTTTAGAATCCTTGGAACATTCCTAACAAACTCAAATGGGCTTTTTTTTACATTTCTCATTTTTTCTCTTTTTATATGGGGTTGAAATGGAGTAGATGATGCAAATTTTGGTCCTCTGGTGGGTCCCCCCCCCCCCTGGGGGGGGATCTATTGTCCGTAGCGACATAAAATTTTAGGACCGAATAGTCCATGACCTAAGGGTTCTTTTCCAACAATAACATGAATATTACCCCATCGGAGGGAAAAGGGGCCCCGGAGGACCCCCTTAAAGAAACGAGTTCACCATCACGATCTAATCTATCCAAAACAAGTTATGAGTTGAAAATGCTTCTGTCTTGAAGAAAACAATTAATATAAACATGTAGAAAACCATGCATAAAACCATGCATGTAATATTTTCTTCAAGAAAATAGTGCTTTTTTCCTCAAAAGCTGTTAAATAGATCCGATCATAATATCACTCTCATTTATCGCGAAATTGAAAAGCGCTGTTGATTTATGTTCTCTGTTGAAGTTTAGTTGTGTCGAAATATGTTCATTTATTCTCTTAGCAAAGGGCTTAATACATTCCCATTCTATGCAAAGCAAGATTTACTTATTTGTGTGTATGACGCATTACTATATAATAATTTCAGAGCATTTGGCAGCAAACTGACCATTGTTCCCGCTCTATCGTCATCTTCAATTAACCGAGCTGAGGCCAATGATGAGTTTAGCTAAATATTGCAGAACAATGGCTCAAACTTTCCAGCAACTTGACACATGCTAGTGGTTGAGTATAGAAATAGTGCACGCGGGCTCAGAGTCATCCCTGGTGTACGGAATTGGAAACATTCCGGGTAAAGGAGCTAAATTAGCGATAACTAGCCTAATCATTTCTCGTTCTTCCATTACTGAATCTTGAAAAATTGTGATCATACCACTTTAAACTCATTTTGTTACTGGGAGCTTTCATTGAAATTTTTGTTTTTCTGTAGTGTTTTGTTTAGCTCAAGTCTCACTGAGCATAGCGAAATGTTACTGACTAACTGATCATTAAGTCCTGATGTTTTTTCTGCTATTTGTGTGATCCTATTTGTGCACATAATTTGCTTAGCGTTATGCAGCTCAAGTGAGCTATCTTTAACTTGCGCATTCGTCTTTTTAAGGGATATTTCATATTCAGCGCAACATCGTACAGGATAGATTGAATAATTTTATTGTTGTTGCTAATGTACCATCTACTGTTCCACATCTTCAATATCTTAATAGGTCACCATTTTTCTTTTTAATTAGGCTGAAAATATCGCATAAAAATGCAGAAAACTATTGAACTAGATGTTCAAAATAGGAATGAGAAATTTTGAAAGTACCTTCATTTTCCCTTCTGTTTCTGTCCTTGTTAATTTACTGCGCAAGCAGATTGTTCCTAACGCGCTCAGAGTGCATGCATTAAACCAAAAGAATTACATAGCCAAATAATTGTGAAGAATTGTATAGCCAAAAAGAATTACAAAATTGCAGATGCTATTCGTGATAGGTATTTGTATCATTTTATCAAATTCCTTTGCAGTCACTTATAGGTTCAAAATTTGCAGTGTCTTCCATTTGTACGCTGAAATGATGAAATTAGCTCGTAGGGTCAAGCTGCACTACAGCTTTGAATCTTTGTGTTTCTTCTAAATACGAGTGTGAGTTACTTCTTTGTGTGATTTCAGAAAGAGCAGCAACTTACTTTTTGCTGTAGACATTTCAGCATTCAAATTGTAATTTTCAGACCCCAAAATTGAAGATAACGTCGCATCCAGGCAGACGGACGAGCTGCTGGCGCTCTACGGGTGTGGACGCAAATCCCCCAAGAAAATGCGTGCGTCCAAAAGCATAACTTCATTGTCGACTGTCCAGCCAGCGCTTTCAAATTCAAATGAAAGCGTCTGCGGTACCCCAAAGCAGGAACAAGTTTTTAATCCTTTCGCTAAAAAGTCAACTCTAGCGAACGTGCAGAATCTTTCACCTGTTGAGGATAGCAGCAAGAGTTCCTCCCTCCAAAGCACTTCTGACGTTGATACATTTGTTGACAGAAGTCAATTGGAAACAGTTCATGGTCATGACAATTTTGAAAGGAAAATAACCGGTACTGATGTTCCTATTCATACGCTTTCATCAGAAAGTGCCACCGACAGTACTACTGATCATCAGGATGTCTTGAAAGTTGTTTCTGAGATATCCTCTGGTAAATCACCAAAAAATGCTGCTTTTAACCATGTCAATAATCGCAGTATTTTATCATCCTTCTCAAGTACTTCTAATAAAAAGGGCAACGGAATAAATACAACAAGCTATGCTAATAACAAAAGAATCATCATGAAAAGCAAGTAAGTTCATTTGTACAGTACTTCATTGCTGTGTAGAGTAAGCTATAACATGTATTCATTCAACTCTTAGTTAGTTCAAATCGGCTTTAAGAATTTTTTCAATATTATTGCTTATTTAATGTACTTCTTTAACCATGATAAACAAAAATTATTTTTTAGCTTGAAATATAATGCTGAAGTTCAAGAACCTTCAAAGCATTATATCGTGCCTCCAAGGCCACAAGTGTCTCCACATTTGTTTTTACAATGCCTTTTAGTCTTTCCGCATCTGAAAAGTGAACCTTCGTTGAAAAAAATTTCTCTCCCCCAGATACAATGTGAGGGCCCGAGTTAAAGGTTAGGTAGGCGTTCATTTTGTTAAAATAACAGGTTTTTGTTTTGTTACGGACCATCTTTTTTTTTCGGTTCACTGCTGTCCTGGTTTTTTCATCACAGACTACTTTCTTCTTCAACTTTGATCTTGTTTCATGAACTTCTTTCTCATCCTACTGTTTCTATGCCCTTTCTGCATAGATTCCGCGTTCCCTTAACTCCATACTAAATGGTGTCTTCTTCCTTCCTCTCTTTGGATCTAATTTGTTGAGGATAGGGAGGCTTTAACTAATAATCTAATAATAATCTAATCTCCCCCAGATATTTTCGTCCAATTGGTAGTTCAGTTGCTGAGCAAGAGTTGAAACAACCACAAGCTCTGCCTCTACTGGAGCACAACAGCAAAGGCGATGTTGACTGCCATGAAACCGCTTCAAATTTCGACACCAAGGCTGACCATGACAGTTCGGTCGATGCCTTATCTCAGAGTGAGCCTAGTTGTGATGAGCCGACGGATGGTAAAGCTTTTGCCCGAAATGAGAATGCATTGCTAACTGAAGAGAATGTCTCTAAGCTTAAAAATTCAAGAAAATCTCAACTTGGTAATGGTTTTGAAGACATAGCTTTAAAATCTCAAAGAACCCGTCGGTTAGAAGAATCTCGTATATATAATGAATCTTTGGAGGATTTCCAACGAGAACTTGAAAGAAATGGTGAATTTGCCAAGGACACAGGTGACTCGGAATCACAAGGCCCTGACGTGTCTCAACGGAAGAAACGTTTCGTTGTATCGCACGAAGTAGTATCAAATTGCACTCTAAAGTCTGCTGAAACTACTCCTTCAAGTCAGGAAAGCTCCACATTCAGTTGCTCAATTGACAGTGAAAGCTTTGGTTTCACACCGCTCTCTCAATCAGTTTTAGGGTCATCACAAGGTTCTTATACAACCGTTGGATCATCTCAATGTTCTGTTGACAAACATGAATTGTCTGATTTGGCAGCATCTGAAGATCAGATCAGTGTGACGCAGACGGCTGAATCAAGTACGACAGATGTCTGCAAAGGGAATGCATCGTTGTGTCTAGAGAGTGAAAATATTAATCTTCGACAAATCTCTACTTATGACTGTAAATTTGTTGATATTGATAACGATGCTGTGAATTACAATCCAACTGCTTCCAATTCAATCTCGCCGACATCAAATGACGTATCGGCATTTGATAGAACTACTGTGCACAATCATTCCAAACCCAGGTCCTCGATGGCAGAATCGACCAGTTCAGATTTCAAGGATTCTGAATCTTCAACTGAGTCGGGATCTCTAATGTTTTCTCGGCGAGAAACTTCAACATGTGGGCCGCAAACTCCAACGTCGTCCAGAGAAGAAATTTTAACGTCTTCTAACCAGGAAATAACACTTTCTGGTCAGGAAAGTCCTAAGCCTTCTGTGATAGACTCAGAGTTCTCCTGTACACTATCCCCTGCATCACCTTGTTCTGAATCTGTACAGACTAGTTCTGGTGAATCCCAACGGCTTTACATTCCAAAATCAACAACGACAGACCTTCCAGAAATAACTGTACTTTCGACTTCCAAATCACCAGCTTTTTCAAGAAGAAAGTCTACCGTCACATCTCCATCTCAAATTCTTGTTCCAATCGAGAACACGAGCAACACCCTTCCTTCTACTACGCCTGATAGGTCAAGTCCATACTTCTCCAGTCCTGCAACTACTTCCAAATTGGTGAGTGCAATTTCCACGTGTTCCTTGAATGCTCTTAGAATCTAAAAGCTAGTTCGAGCCAGACCAAAATGGATTTGCTCTAAATTTAGAACTGCGCTTTCGTAAAAATTTTCATTGCGCTTGAAATGTCACAATATAAGACATTTCTAGCGAGTATCCTGTCAGTTTGGATGCTTTACCGTATCCTGCCAGTTTGACTTGATGAGCATCAGTTGATTACCTAGAGGAAACTTAGACTTTACGCTGTCTCTTAATTTCACAATTTAATTTTTATGTTGTATGTTTCATAAATTTGTTGCAATATAATTTTAGTATTTTTATTAAATAACTCAGCTCTTTAAACTCATGCACACAATACCGATAAGTATCTTTATATTGGCGACGACTTTCCTTGTACAGAAAAATGTTAATGTGTTTGTCATTAAACATTACAGTCGGACTGCAGAATGCCAGGAAAATATATTTTTGTCATTAAATATGATTGTAATTTTTCAGTCGGGCTGCAGAAGGCCGGGACTGTCGCGTCCTACGAGAGGAACCGCCACCAGCGCGAGGGGCAAAGGATGGCGGCAGCTTGACTTGCGTGACATGTTTGCTGCCAGACGTTGACGTCATTACACGGAAATAACGGTAACTTTGTTGAGATCCTATCAAGATTAGGATTTTATATTATGAGGATTAGGGATGTCTCGTTCATGAAAACTTCGAAATGTGCGTGAAACGACGCATGTTCTCTAAGATATATTACATGGCAAGGGGGGAGCTTCGAAGTTGCTAATTATTTTGAGTTAAGCATTAGATATTTTTAAAACATGGACTTACGTAATGTAGAATAAAGGTCTAATTGGATCAAAGCTTGTAAGAATTGATTGGATAATTGCACAGTTTCCAACTGATGCACCTCTTATATTTGTTGATTACGAGGGGGGGGGGGGGGCCTAATTCTATGCTGTTTTTTTTTTCACGCTGTGGGAGCTGAATCGAGAGATCTAAAATATAAGCTTCATAACACCAACCGGTGGATTTGTACGCGATATTGGGTTAAAGCCAATGCAAAGTGGGATGAAAAATTTAAAAATATGGGTGACCTTTCGTCATGAGCCTCTATTTGCGTGTTAGAATAATTATTAGTATGCCTAATTTTTTCCGGTCATTTTTCAAGGATATTTCAAAATGTCAATCAGTGTGAATCTGATCTTTAAAGCTTGTTTTTAGCTTTACAGTGAATAGAATCTTGCAATTCTTTTGTAAAATGTAGTCCTGAGATATCTTACACAGTTTTTCAGCACTTTCAATTTTCGTGTAAGCGACGCTTAAAAACTGTGATAAGGAATGCTATTCCGATGTACGTATAAAAAACTAGTCGCAAAGGCACTGTGTTCAAACATGGTAAAATGTAGCAAAGCTTCCGTTGAAATTTCAATTTTAAACAACTTTAGCTGTTTCTTTCTTCCTTTCTTGTAGTCGTTGTAAGCATATGAGGAAGTCCATGACTTTCTATTTATTATTATAATGCACACATTAGAATGAGGATACTTGACAAGTCTGTTTAAAAGTTAACAGGAGAAATCAAAGGAAAGGTTAGTTTTTTTTTTACACCAAAGCAAACAAAATAACAGAATTAACCCATAACTTTACTCGAGATCGCATTAACATTTTATAAAATAAATATAAAGCAAAAATTACATCTTTACAAAAATTACATTATAATGCAAATGAACTGTTTGAATTGGCTTCAAATAAATTTAGTTGGAATTGAGGACAAATACTTAAGTACGCATAAAACTATGAATGATAATTTTTCTACAGCACCTCAAATTTTAGCTCAAGCTTTATCACTACTCATTAACATCTCCAATGTATTAAATAAAATACGTTGAACACAAGCGCAGCCAATGGTAACCAAACATCTCAGGATGTTTTCAAGGTATGACGCATGTCATGGAACATTTAAAGAATCACATTAACGCAGTTTTACGCAACCAAGGGCGTTAAAAAAGACTATATCAAAAAGAGTCAATTGGTACGAGAATATTAACATGTTAAAGGATATTTGGGCAAGAACCTCTCGGTGTAAACAATAATTACATGTTTCATGTTTTGACACAAAATTTTCATGCGGTTAAGGCAAGGTACAAGAGGAAAAAGGCAGTTAGTTTTTAGAGCGGCAAGTCCAATTTCATTTTGAAAAAGGTGAGCCAAATAGGTGGGTTTCTATACAAAGCTAGCTTCAATCACACAAACCTAAGTTACTTTGGCACAGCGTGAGTCAAAATTACTTTTTCTTTCTAATACAATATCACTCAAGTATCTCTAGGATACTCGTTAACGATAACGCAACTGCTAAAAGAGTAGTTTCAAATAACCCTATTCTTCCTACAATGATGAAGGCATTTACAAAATATCTTTTGTGACAGTTCTCATATATTCTTCATGCAAGTAAAAATAACACTCGAAAGAAAACTCAATTACAGCAACGATACCGGCATTGATATAGTAAAATGTCAAAAAGCGATTATATTAATATTACTTTTCAGTGATCATTTAACAGTGATGAGAACGATTAGTGAAGATTGGGCAATAACTTCAATGCCTTTCTTTATAAGAACCCATGACGACGTTGTAAACTAAAACATGATTGCCCCATAAATATAACAAGAATTAATACAAATCTGGGGATAGAAGTTTACAATTGTGGGAGCTGCTGCTCATCTGATGCATTTAATTGATTGCTCATTGAAATATATCAAGTAGAAAATAAGACCTGGATTTGGAGATCCTTGAGTTAGTTGAACATCACGCACGGATAGACGCGAGCATATGAATACTAAAAGCACAAAGCCTAACACGAAATAAACGGACAACAAACCTTTAGAGGCACTTCGAAGGACGAACGGTTGACGACAAGGCTGTACCTACATTACCGTAGTACTCGAGGCTCTACAATGTATTGATATTAATTACTGTATGCATGTACAATTGAGTGGAATCCTGCTCTGCAATGACTATTGTCTTACGAGCATACAAGTATTATGGAAGAGCCAGAAAATGCTCAATCGCATTTCATGTCCACCATCGGTGATATTTTTCTGAACTCTTGGTACATTAATACAATTGAACATGAGACGACAGTGAGCGCAAAGAAGCTCACATTACAGGATAATCAGTGACAAAGTCAACCGATTAGGATTCAAGGCGAAAGTTTGCAATATTGTCAGCGTCGCTTGCACTAATGGCTAAAACAGCTGTTAGCAAAATGTTACACTACTTGGGATTTGCCCCCATTAGACACTACTGCGCTTGATTACTGTCGAACCATTGCAACGAAATAATATAAAGATACATGCACAGCAAAAAACAAATACGATGTGTTTTCAATAAATAGCATTGTGTGGAAGAGACTAGATTAGAAGTATTACTGGTTGAGAGAATCCTCAATTCAAGGATTTCTGAACTTCACAACGCATTACGAGAATTAGTTCCTTACGATTCATTACTGCTCGTGTAACGTACCGAATACACATTGACTATGTTTTTCAATACACTAATTCATAAACTTTTTCATAACGACAGGCAACAATCGTAAAAAGCGATCTAAGCGTGGTTTGGATTGAGCCACTTCTTGAGTGAATTTCAAAGGTAAATTACATGTATATGAATACCATAAGATAATATGAAAATATGAGTACTTAATGATCTTGTAAAAGGCACGTACGGCATTGAAGAACAGTAACAGCGATACCAAACAATTACGAATTCAGTACTTTTCACTTAAGATGATTCGCTCGAGTAACAAAAACCCGGTTAAAAGAATGTCACCGCCACTCAGTAAGGAAGCGGGTTTCAGAATCGACTCGTCAGCAGAAGTTATTCAACAAGTGATATTCCCAACACAAATCACTAGATACTGTTAATAACAAAGTAACAACTACAATGAGCTCTAAATCGAGTTCCCAGCAACAAGCATGATTTGGAAATATTCTAAATGGTTGCTACCGAGCAAGACAATGTGAGTAAAATTTTAACAATATGCATTAACGGACAAAATCCAAGTTATCGATTTAGCACCATATTAGCAGAGATCTGATGTAATTTATCGCAGATGAAGCTAAAAATACAGAATACTTCGCACTGAATTCTAGTTAGCATTTAAACTTTTTCGTTGAGTTTGTTCATATTTCTTATAAGCTTATAATTAAAATACCCATTTTTTTCTGCGCTCAGAAGTACAAAATAATGGATTCCGATTCACTATAAGTTAAAAGGTATTTTTTTTTAATATAAAATCAAGGTCGTCATCTGGATACATTTGAGAAGCGAATCAAAATTAAGAAGGCTACGCCGGAAGCGGCGTAACTGAATCATTCCTTAAAGAGGATAGTACGTACCGAAGTGATAACTGCGATAGTTTACAAGCATTTGTGACCCACAAGTTCCAGAGAATTGCCGCAGACTGAGCTGAGTATACAAAAGCCTATCTCATACTTCTAATATTTTCGAATGACGCACGCTTTGTAATTACACATCATAGTACCAATTAAGCACAATGTTAGTTTTAAATGGGTTAATACAGAAGAATCTGCTAAAATAAGCACTCTAAATTTTCGCTCTTTATGTTAAAATTTGAAGATCGACATTTGCAAACCAGCGCTTTGCCGCACAACGAAGCTAAAGCTTCCTCAGCACACATATACACACTCGCGCAACTCGCTTGACTTGAAATTTGAATTTTTTTTTGAAAATCAAACCGTTTGCTTACGCAACAAAAAAGCTCTGAAGATGTACCCAAGATTAGTTCATAGAGAGTATAAATTAATGAGGCACCGTCATCTACCGTATGACGGGTATACTGAAATTGTATGAAATGCTGCAATGCTTCAATTTCAGTCAATTTATTACACACTTCTTGACTTGCTTTTACTCCAATGAGGAAGGGGATGCTTGCACGAGTGCTTACATGTAGGTCGTGTTGATGGCTCCTCAAAATGCAATACATCACATGGACAATACACTTTTATCACGATATAATTTGCCCATTCAAATTGAGACTAGTGTACATTATAAATTCGGCTAACCTTGTTTATGAAAGCAAGCATTCTGATCGATAATATTTTCAAGAAAATTGATTTAATGATCTGTCTTAAATACTTTCTCCTGATGGAGGTAAGCAAACGAAATAAATATCGTTGTGCCATCAGCGGAAATGAAATCACGTTACTACATTTAGAAACAATAAAAATCCAATTCCGACAGCGATTTCTTTGTACGACTTGAATCCCTTGTACATGGGTCAAGTGTAGCACCGTACATTAAGTCGATCATAAATTCAATTCAACGAGTTAAAAATGGGTAACGCAGTTGGCACAGAAGTAAAATAGTTAGCAACTTTTTAGAAGAAAGAAATCATTTTTTGCGTCAGATACGTCTGGTAGCAGGTTGTTTGCATAAACAGTTGAAATGTTGGTTACGGTAACTCGAATCAAGAACAAAAAGCTGCAAACAGATAGCTTGTAAGTCTAGTGTCTTGAACCCGAATCAACACAAGTGAGCTGGAGTTTACTTATTTCTTTGACACTTGACAGTATCAAATGAGAAAACACGAAACTATCCGAAAATATTAAAAAAAGTTTATTTGCTAAACATGGGAAGTTCTTCAGAAACTCTACATAACCCGAAGCATTTCCTTTGCGTCACTGCAATAGCGGC
Organism: Morinoia aosen; assembly: GCA_030386875.1. Classification (NCBI taxonomy): domain Eukaryota; kingdom Metazoa; phylum Arthropoda; class Malacostraca; order Amphipoda; family Talitridae; genus Morinoia; species Morinoia aosen. Next base: position 62,635,728 of record CM059568.1, on the reverse strand, counting down.
CTGAAAACAAGGGGGTTTTCTATTTGGTCGTACACTTGAGGGTTTGGAACTTTAGCGCAAATTACCAATAAGAAACACCGTTTATTTGTAATTACTAAATCCCAGTATGCGTGATCGAGTAGGCCCTCTACACAAATAAATGCAACGAAGGTCACTCAGAAGCATCACGAACCTGATATGATGTGTGTACCTACCCCTATACACTTACCTGTTACAGGAAAACGAACCATACATTTCACGGAAATGCGTTCACGCACTTACACACATTTTTTGGTAAGTACGAGCGTGCAGCTTGTTTTGTGTCGCCAGCGCAAGCGATGCAGAGCATGACGGTCACAGAGGGCGAAGGTGAACAGCTTGAGAGCGTATTCTGACAATTACACATTCGCTTCTAAAATGAAGATACACGTCACAACTGAGAGTACATCTTCACAAGTGCGGGTTAGCTGCACCCTACACTTCGTCAGCAGCCAAGGCGGCGCTGCTGCCGTCGCCGCTGCTGCGGCAGTTGTTATTCACTTGGGTGGCCGGGTCGTGCGTCTGCGCAAACAAAGAAAGACGTCTCTCATTATTGCGAAACAATCTTCAGTGTCAACAAGAAATACCTCAACACTGCATGGTTCAGTGCCAATAAAACATACTTAAACACTGCATCGTGAACAGGGTAGTGTTTGGATAGGTATCAATTATCAGTCTAAGAAAATCTGTAACTACCATCTCCTGTCCAACCCAAGCAGAAAAGAAAAACCGTACCCTACTCGTAACACTGACATGTGTTTTGTGCTCTATGTAGCGAATAAAACACCTAAAATCAAATAAATATTATTATTATTATTATTATATAAGAAAGTTTTAGCCTCCCTTAACCACGACAAAGATGTTCCAAGAGAGGAAAGAGGAAGGCACCATTTAGTATGGAGTTGAGGGAACGCGGAATCTATGCACGAGGTGCACAGAAACAGTAAGCTAGGAAAGAAGTTCATGAAACAAGAAAAAGTTGAAGAAGAAAGTGGTAGGTACTGAAAAACAGGACAGCAGTGAACCGAAAAAAGATGGTCCGTAACAAAACAAAAACCTATTTTATTACAACAAAAAGGAAGCCTACCTAACCTTTAGCTCGGGCCCACACATGGTTCCCCTGGGAGCGCCAATTCCCAAAGATACAATAGTTGTATCCCCCTGAGGGGATCAAATAAATAAAACATGAAAAAGTTGTGCAGATGAATCGGAGAACTTTCGTACCTGCAAGAAGGGTCATGTGTCGTTTAAAGAGATGGAAACGTTACAAATGTCCTAGCGAAGCAAAGCTGAGGAATAGACGTTAGAACCTCATTTAAAAAAATAACAATGATCATCTAAATTCGGCACAGCAAGTTTCACGAGGCTTACAAGATTGTACCGAATTTTATACGATTATTAGGACATAATTCGTGTTCGAAACATTGCATGCCAAGTGACGGTACCAAGTTTGTACATAATTCTAATATAATAATGCTTGCAATGGTTGTCGACGAAGTAGAACACAAGTTATGAGCCGATAATTGTGCCTGTAAACTGAAGAAGACACAAGACAATATTATATACAGATACCTCACAGTAGCTCAAAGGGCCAGTCAACATTACAACGACACAAAACATTTCGATATTTCTGTTGCCAAAGGCGCTTGATCGCCAGTGCCGGTGCATGACACAGCGGCTTCGTTCAAAAAAAAAGTGGAACAGAAAAGCCAGATTTTCTAGGAATTGGAACCAAATGACTGCCAGGTTACAGCATTCAGAAACATGTCAAGTTACTAAGATATATTGGCGAGGACACACCCCCTACGAGAGAACATGAATCCAATCTGCCTCGTTATGGCGTGGTTTCTTACATATACTGCATGTTCACTCATCTGAACGCATGCTTAAAGGTCGTTGAAAAATCTTTATGGTGCAGAAAACACGTGCAAAAAATGTTCAGCGAACAATTTTTGTAGTACACTGTTTCTCATCAAAGGGCTGCCTAGCAGAGAATGCGTATACCGTCTGAAATGTGTAACGCTACACTGAGAACAGATATACAATTTTTTACATTTCCTCAGCGATTGAATTTATTTTAAATACATTATGCACCAGTTAGCATATTAACTGCATATCGTAATAAGTACTTTATTATTGAACAGAAACAGCTGGTGATTGCTGACTAGTGAATGACAAAAATTATTATAAGATTTGTAAACCACCGAGTCCGAGAAGAAAATCCAAAGAGTGCAAACTAAAGATATTAGTTGAGTGTTGCTAATGCGTTCACTAACATATCAAAGTCTCTATAAGCACAAATCAAAACTAAAAAAAGGGGAAAAAATGATGGGAACTCGGTAGCGAAAAAGCTAAACACACACACAGGTTAGCTGACCTGCACATTTATCCATCTGGCTGGAGAGTTAAAGTAAAAGAGAAAAGGTTTTCAAAAAGTTAATTTAGCATTAGTAAATAGATTAAAATTCATAGTTTCTACTTGGTTTCCGTAGGCTTTTGAACACGACTATCATCTGGACATGTCTGATATAGGCAATAGCTGAACATGAATGTATGATCACCGACCATAATTCATACATTAAAATTTGAATTCGGCATAAATTATTAGAAACTAAAGCTATCAATACAATAGTACACCTATTTTACTAAAGACACATCATTAGAAACAGTTGTAACAGTGAAACTCGTTTGCGTGGTATGGTCACTGCCGCAGACGACTAGAGGAAACTAGGAAGTCCAACAAAAACAGCAGTTTCTATTTCAGAAACTTCCTACGGCAAACCACACCACGAAGGAAGTAACAAAAGCAGGTGTACCTCAAGCGATATGAGTGACGAGCAAGGGCAAGAGGTATGCGGGCGGAACAAGCTCAGAAGAACGCATACGAGATGACACGATTGTTGGAGTCATCAAAACTCTGCCAAAATAATAAAAATAAAATGGATGCTAACAAGTAGTACAATGCAGCGGCAACTGAAATCAGAGGAACTGTTTGACAAGGGTTAGAATGAGTTAACATGCGAGGAGTGATGGAAAGCAGGAAATCTTCGGATGAACAATACTTCATAATGAACCACTCACTGCAAGTGGAAACGAGTCAGGGTGAAGGAAAATTTCAGAAATTCAAATGAAAGCTCACAATTAAATATTCAAACGTTACTACAATTTCAGAATAAGAACCCAAAGTAAGATTTTGATTGAAAACTAACGCATGTTCTTGGGACAATTGCTAAAAAAAAAAATTTAAGGATCTGCGTGAGTACAAAAAGCGAGGCGTTGTGATATGTACAAGTGGAACACAATCATCAAAAGAAAAAATATTTACGATGAAAAGAAGCCATTAATTTATGAAAAATGTAAAATGCGTGGCTCCGTGAGATCATATACTCTAAATCTAATAGGAACTAAATAATTTATACATACTTTGTAAATTTTACCTGCACCTACATGAACTGAACGTATAGGAACATATTTCAACTTAGCTTTATTAGACAGCTACTGAAGAGTGCAAAAACCTAAACCTTGAATTTGTCAATATTGAACAAAAGAAAATATTCTCCGCTATCCATTACTTTCTACTAAGGTGAGTCATTTTGATGTTGGTGCACATTCGTCTGAAATGGAAACTTGTACGGTCGCATAAAGACAAAACTAAATTTAAAGCAGTATCAATTCAAAACTTAATTTGGCACATCTTCATGTGCTGCAACAAAGCTGATATATGGAATGTATTAATTGAAACTTCGTTTAGAAAATAAATAACGTTAAGAAATGGAAGCATGCAACCTCAGAAAACTACAGAGCATCCTATAACATTAATATCCAGGTGTTCAAAAGCAGCTATCAGTAAAGTAGCAAGTCATCGCGTTTCTATACTTAAGCTCAGGATTTCAAAGCAGAATTCAACGAAGCGAATTTCAAAACAAAATTACTTAATTAAAATTAATTAATTAAATGTAATCAAGTAATCAGGAGTGTTTCAAGGGAGACCACCAGTTTTATACAATACGATGAGAGTTGTTAGACAATGAAAATTGGTTCGAGTCTTCCTACCCACAAGCAAGGGGTTTTGGAAAGAAGGGCGAAAGCACTTTTTAGAGTGAAATGAACGAAACGTTTAAATTTATGTGCAAAGAATGTTCATACACCCTGCATATAGAAATGGCAACATCGAAAAAGTTGATGAAAAAAAGTAATGATTGTATAAAATGTTCAAAATAGGTCAGCAGTGTCCCAAAGATGATAATTCATACCAAAACCAAATCTATATCAACAGGAAAGCCTACTCAACCTTGAGCTCGAGACCTCACATATTCCTTCCTGAGAGCGCTAATTCTCCTAGATACAATAGTTGTATGCACAGAAGGTAAGCTAGCCTTCATCCAGATAAATGGTTTCAACTACTAATACTACTGAACAAAATTGTGACGCACAACGTAGTAGCAAAATTCATGCAATTCAGAAGAAGCTCTCACACCCACCCAGTGTAACTTTTTCCCCGAAGCATGCATGTTTTTCGCGGCAAAAAACATGCATGCAGGCGGCGAAAAACTTGGACTGGGAAGCAGAGAAAATGTCATCAACAGTGAACAGGCCTAATTAATCCAGAAGCTGAAATCCGAGGATCCAAGTCCAGTTTTCCCATGCCGCACCACATCGCTTAACAAAATTTCTCATGAATCTTTGAAGATTACTACAGAACTCGACGTTAGTGCACTTACACAACACATACTTCCAGAAATAACAGCTAGTCTCTTTAGTACTGCTGCGGGTGACTTGTGTTCCCACCAATACACTTGAATATCACGAACTGGTGCAAATAAATTGGAATTACGTAGGGAAAATCACATGACAATGTGAACAACAGGTAGAGATTAAAGCCTTAAAATCGGGCGGTTTGCCTCTTTATTTTCTGTCTCTGGAGAAAAATGATCTAACTGATTAGATAAAATACGAATAAAATACAAATATAGATTTAAAAGAAATTAGACGACCAAAGGAACTAAATATAAATGGATGAATGATATAACAAATGAACACATCAATACTCTTAAGCATTAATACTGAGCCAAACCGACAGAACACTGCGGTTAACATCTGCCAAATATTGATTCGACGGAGACCAGCCATTAAACCGAGCTGCACAGTACCCGATGCCATCACATGATACTCGCACTTCCTTAACAATGAAATCAACTCCCAACTTTTAAGAAAATTTACTAGGGAAACAAACATGCACTCAATAATCAACTGAGAATTATCCATGCAGTGAAATACGCGGGAGTTCACCATCATTTATCATTCAAAAGCACAGGACGTGATTTATTCTGCCTCTTCCTTTGAACGAGGCATCTCGACGTTAAAACATTATCCATACCAAAAACTTTTCCAAAGTCAAAACCAAACAAAGAACGCACTGGGAGGTAAGAACACAGCACCCGGACCGTGCAAATCGAGCTTCGAAAAGGCAACTTTGGAGGATAGAGACGGGCAACTCCACCCTGGGTGTTCTGACTTCAGCTCTCCCTAGAACAACGTACCCTGCTGAGGACTTTTTAGCAGCCACTCGGAGAGGCTTGGCGAGTTCCGGGATGATCGAGTCTAAACAGTCGACCGCCTGCTTGAGTGGGGGAGTGTGTACGGCACAAACATAATGGTAGTGATGAGAAGCAGGGTCAGAGATATATGAGAGCATAGCATACTCAGCAAGCCAGAGGAAGGTACGGGTAATTCAGGGAACAAAGAAGGTAGGTTGGAGGGCTTCAGTAAAATGGGTGAGAAGGTTACTGCGAATGAGGCATGCAGGAGGGCACAATAAATATTGCGGAAAACAAGGCGTAGAAGCGGAGTGCTGATTGGAACATGAGTGAACAACAAACAAAAGGACGAATAGGAGCAAGACACAACGTAAATGGAGAACAATGAAAGACGGGCACATATCATGGGTGGACAATAGGATGAAAGAATTAAACTCAAATTAGAATGACCAGTTAACGCAACGTCGAACTTGAACGAAAAACATCTGAATGGAACCTCGTGCATTACATGGTGCTGCTGAGAATTAGGAACATGTCCCGAGTGCTTAATGACAAACCATGAAACAAATAATATTCAGAAACCTAAATTTATATAATGCTTAGAAAAAACACTCCAATTTAATTTAAAAACCATATGTTGTGGTTCATTTCAGAAAGTATTCATCTCTGTTGAGTGAGAACAAACGAATGAACATCATAACTACAGTGAAAAACAAGTTCAAAATCAATATCTTGCAATTTCATCTACCCCAAGAACATAGTCATTTCATAAGAGGTACGTTGGACACAGACGAAGAGATTCATCACTTCTTTCGCTCCTGGTTACAAATGAGCCTCAACTTGAACACACACAGAGACCTTTACAACAGTCATTTGTCAAGATTTCACCCAACTATGCATTTCCAAACCCATGAACGAATTTCGTCACAGTCAACATGTAAGCTTTCGGCCAATAGAACACAGAGAAACATCAAAAAATAGCTTTGTGTATTTTGCCTTTGTTCTAAAAATAGAATCGCGAGAACAATAAGGTCATGAGCACACGTTTATTCAAGGGCCAAGGCCGCACAAAGCGACATAACACGAATATCTAGTCAACTATCCTTTACGAACACTAGTCCATGCTTCCACCAGCTGTTACTGTATTTATCTTTCTTTTGATGCTGAAATTAGTAATAAGAATCACAGATCAGGCCGACAGCCCAGAAATGCTCCCGCATCAGTATTACAATTTTTCGACAGATTTTTGGGTAAATATAATTCCCCTCCTTGAAGCCACCCTAAATTAACAGACGTAAGTCACAACCAACAAGGCAGCAACTGCACAACCTAATGACTAGTGTACACGGCCCATCAAAAACTACGCGATTTGATATTTTCCTCAAATAAATCTTCGAGATTTGGATAACAAGCAAATAAGTTCATCCTAATAGTACCCACAATTAAAATATTCGTTTATCTGTACGCCGGACAAACGTATCACAGATACGGTTATTAAGCATCCTTAAGAGCGTGACAGCAAGACGGACCAACCAACAACTGTGTATTATTATGCAGTGTTTCAGCAAAAGCGTAAAATAAAAGCGTATAACGCTATAAATGTGCTGCTAGAAGATTTGAAGGTCTCCCACTGCGACCACACACTAACATTTACCAGACACCTTTGCCTACGTTGTTAGCAAAGACCGAAAACGACCAACCCCATTACTGCGAGAGTGCCGTCACCACGCACTTCCACAGGTAGCACTATTTCCCCGTGTATGTCAACAAAAACCCAAGGCACTGCACTTTAAGAACGTCTCGCAATTTGTACTTAATCTGTGAAGCGCCAGCAATTTTCCTTACTTTACGAACGTCAATTCTGTTTGCTATCAGTTCATCGCCCTAAACATCTTGACACTGACCGCAATTGTTTAAACTGAAATTCAATATTCAACTCAAACTCCAAGTCAATTGTGGTAAGCAATTTTAGAAACTGCAAACAGTAACCTGATCATGCCTTCATTTACCTTTGAATATTTATGAAATTTGAGTTTCTGACTACTGGTCGGTCAGCAGCATTATGAAAATTCCCTCCGTGGCCAGCAGTGGCGCACGTTGCTGTCAAATGTTATCCCCTTAGACAATGCACGCAAGGGTGAACGTGCAAGCAAAAAACTGTGTTAAGCTGTGCGAGATACATCAGCGTAGTCTGACCTTCGATCATCATCAAACATGTTGTAAAAACGAGACAGAACGTCAACTTACGTCAGGACCAATGGACGATTATATGTACCATCCAACATGTCACAAACAAAGAGAAAAAACGTCAACTTAATGGCCTGTTACATATCGAACACGTCGAGAAAAAATAAAACATTAACTTACATCAGGACCAATGGCCGATTATACATATCATCAATGTCGTAAAAAGAGAAAAACCTTAACTTGCGTCAGGACCAATGCCCAATTCATACATATCGACCACGTTAAAAAAATATTGACTTACGTCAGGACCATTAGCCGATTATATACATCATCCATGTCGCAAAAAAAGAAAAACGTCAACTTACGTCAGGACCGATGGAGTCGTCGTCAGCAGTGGCAGTGGTGGTAGTGGCGGCAGTACTGAGGGTGCTGAGCTTGTTCTCGAGGCCGCGTATTCTGTTCTCCTGCTTCAGGAACACTGCCTTGAACTTCTTCATCTCCGTCTGTAGCTCGTCAATTTTCTTCTTGAGGTCGTCATTTACTTTAGTTACCTGAAATGTGTTGTAGTGTTATATTAAGCCTTATGAGAGTAAGAGTTATTTCCAAAATGTAAGATATTTCCGCTCTATACTTGAGTTCGTCGTTTACTTTTGTTACCTGAAATGTGATGCGCAATGCTATTTCAAGTCTTATGGAAGAAGTAAAATTTTAAATTTATAATAAAAAAACGGAAATGTTGAATTAACTAAAGTAATAGTAGGTAGTAAATAAATACCTATTAGTCCGATTTGCTAGCATGCATCTGTAGATTGAATGACTTCAATTCAATGGAAAATGAATGGCCTATATATTTCATGTATTTCATTCATCAAGATAATTGAAAACATTAGATACCCAACGATAACTCTGATTCAAGAAAAAACAGAAATTTGAAACCTTTTCACACTAACCTTCAATTCTTTTGAGCTATCTCAGTTGGATTCACACCTACCACAACGGAATCTTAAGTTAGACTTTGAGTGGAAAAAACCTGAAAAACATAAGCTGTACCATGGAGGTACATTTCAAATGATGAAAACCACGCTCTAAACGTCACCTCGCAACACAAAAAACGCGTTTAGAAACCTAGCATATCGCATAGAGCACCTGAGTAACTTTATCAAGGGCCTCTGATAAAAATCCCAAAGGAAAACATAAGCTGTACCATGGAAAACATAAGGTGCACGATCAAAATACATTTAAACGATGAAACCCACACACAAAACGTGACCTCGCGCACCACAAAAAAAATGTGCAGAAATATAGAAGTGCGCATAGAGCACCTGGGTAACTTTATCAAGGGCCTCCTGTGCGAGCGCAAGCGCCTTGCCATCGTCAGCAGAAGCTCTGGGGGCGCTGGCAGCAGCAGAAGCAGCTCCTGACGACGCTGACGACGAGGTGGGAGCTCGCTCTGCCAGGATGTTCGGGGTCTTCTTGCTTACTTTGAGCTCGTTCTTCTGCGTGGGCTGGTAGCCGCCTGAGAATGAACGTTTGTTGAGTCGTCTGTAATTTGTACATCAAGCTCATGTACACCAGATTGTAATAAACAAATGTTTACTTTACCAGCTCCTGAAACTGTTTCAGATTCAAGTTGCTAAAATTATTTCATTGCATTCGAGACACGCACCTTTGAGCGACATGAGTAGAGGCTCTGCGTTCTTGTTCTCATCCCACCACTCCTCGGCGCTGATAGCAGGGATGTCACCGGGCGTGTCAGGGTACAGGTCCTCTTGGAACAGCTCGCTCTGACACACACGCGGTATTTTAGAAGCAACCCCTCCCACTTACAGGGGCGACTTTAGGGGTTAAAATGAAGAAATCTAAGGGCTAACTTTCTAGGCGCCACATCAGAAGTCAAAATGAAGAAATGAAAGAGTTACCCTTTTGGGCACAACTCTAGAAGTCAAAATGAAGAAATGAAAGAGTTACCCTTTTGGGCACAACTCTAGAGCTCAAAATGAAGAAATGAAAGAGCTACCTTTTTGAGCACAACTCCAGAGGTCGAAACAAAGAAATATAAGAGCTATTTGAAAAGCTAACAATAAATTTCACATTCAGGGTTGAAATGAGAAGTCAGGGACTGAAACACACTCGTCAAATTTGATGCTATACAGATAACAACCGAGATAAAACGCTGTGCACGTCTATTAAGTATAAACCAAGACAAATTTCACTACCCTCGTCATGACTGAATGGTTACATACACGTCACGGCTGAAAAGTTAGAATCGTAAACATTACATACACGTCACGGATGAAAAGTTAGAAGCATAAACATTACATACACGTCATGATTGAAAGGCTACATACAAGTCACAGCCGAAAAGTTAGAAGCGTAAACAACAGCGTAGATGCGGCTCCTGCTTCTCTCACCTTCCTGGGGACGGTCATGGAGATGATCTGGCAGAAGCCATTATTATTGAGTCTGTAGAAGCGCATAATTTCGCAGGAGTTGACGTCCACGCCGCGCTTGGGCATGACGCCGATGCCGCGCTGGGGGTCCGGGAGCTGGAACGTGTTGATGTAGTGCACGAACGGCACGTCCGCGCTGATCTCGAAGTAGCGGATCACACTGTCACCTTTGCCTGCAATGCAACAAGAAAGTATAATAGAAGTAACGAGTGACACATCTCTACTTGCAATGCAACAAGAAAAAGCCTAGTAGAAGTCAGGATTTACACGATCACCTTTACTTGTGATGCGAAAGAAAGTATAATGAAAGCAACGAGTGACACCGGCATCTTTACCTACGATGCAAAAAGAAAAAGCATAGTAGAAGTCAGGAATTACACGATCACCTTTACTTGTGATGCGAAAGAAAGTATAATGAAAGCAACGAGTGACACCGGCATCTTTACCTACGATGCAAAAAGAAAAAGCATAGTAGAAGTCAGGAATTACACGATCACCTTTACTTGTGATGCGAAAGAAAGTATAATGAAAGCAACGAGTGACACCTCCATCTTTACCTACGACGCAACAAGAAAAAGCCTAGTAGAAGTAAGAAATTACACGATCACCTTCAACCTGTGATGCAACAAGAAGAAAATAATAGAAATGATGGACGCCACTGTTAACTTTCCCTGTAATGTAATAAGAAAGACCATAATATAAGTAACAAAATTACACTGTCACCTTTACCTGTAATGCAATAAGAAAAATTGTAACAGGAGGAACGAATTACACCAAACGTATAACAGACGTAATGGATAATTCTGACACCTGCGCCTGTACATCAATCAAAAATAAACAGTCACTCAAGTGTCCAACATGAAACACTGCAAGCAAACCCATGTCTGAAGGGATCAAGGGAATGAGAGGTCAAATTTCTATCCCGCCCTCTGTAGGGCACTATTTATGCGAGATGTTTTCTTGACTCATGAAATGTATTTGTTCATGCAGTGTAAACACAGAGTTATTCTATAAAACCTGACAAGTTCCTTTCGTCTATAATGAGGGTAGCGTCATCTGGAAATTCAAGAAAACAAAAGAGCTTCAAGTGGAAGACTCAAACGGTATTTATATGAAAAAACCTGCAAGTTTTAAGTCGCCTACAACGAGGGTAGTGTAGTCGTTTGTCTTTTTCTAAAAATCCAAGCAAGCAAAAGTTCTGAAACGCTATTCATCAGAGGAGCGAGACACAAAGCAAGAACTCACCACAGAGATAGAGACGAGGTTAGTGTCTGGAACGCCTCAATTCGAGAAGTCAAAAGAGCAAAAGTTCTGAAACGCTATTTAAACAAACAAACAAACATCGGCATCTTTGGGATGCTTTATTTCCAATCAAGCCAGATACATATGATCTTAAGCATTGGTTTTTCAAATGTCTTATAACTAACCCTATATATAGGACATCATGACGGTTCCCCCGTAAAGCCGGTACCCATTTTCGACACCTGGGTTGAGTGGGGTATTGTGCTTGAGCTTTCCCTTATACCCAACGGAGAAAATCTCCGCGCCAGCGCCGGGATACGAACCCTCGTCTCCAACATACAAGGCTGATCCCTTAACCACTGTGCCACGGAGTATTTGTTCAAAAAGCAACAAGAGCAAAAGTTCTAAAACGCTAATGGTTCGAGGAGCGAGAGCCAAAGCAAGAACTCACCGCAGAGATAGACGAGGTTGGTGTCAGGATCATAGACAGGGAACATGACTCCATTGGAGGAGTCGAGCTCGACCATGGTGATGGGGTCGTGCATGTGGCCGGGAGCCCGCAAGCTGTACTGCCTCTCCGAACGCTTGCTGAAGCCCGTCGTGAACACCAGCCCGTTCTTTAGGAAGATGGCACGAGCGCCTTTGCTGCCTTCGTGGGATGTTGCTTCCTGTGAGGTGGTCAAACTTTGTTCATATTTTGCAAATGATACAGTAGACGTTTGTACTAAACTGAATTCACGTATTGTGAAGGATACAGTGGTTGACTATTTTTAATATCTCAAGTAAGATCGGTGGTTCCCTAAATAAGTTTCCTTGCAGTGATAAAATACAAACGCTCTATCCCAAAATCCAACCTGAACTGGATTTAGCAGACTGCTCTAAATTACCTAGATGGGCATTAGCAAAATCTACTCAGGCTTACGGGGAAAACGAACAACAACTTCCAGGCAATGAGTATCAATTAATTTTGAACTGACCTCAAAGATAAAAGGCCAACAACTTTCATACCATTAGGACGCCTCAATTTCGAACCAACCTCAAAGATCTCTCCATTCCTGGGATTGAGTATCCTGATCTTCTTGTCTTTGCAGGTGGTGAGCAGTAGAGAACCGTCCCAGTTGAAGCAGCAGGAGTAGATGGTGTCGGGGTGGCAGTCGAGCGTGGAGAGAGCCTCGGCGCAGCCCACGTTCCAGATGACGATGATATTGTCAGAGCCCGCGGAGAGGAGGATGTTGTTGGCGGTCGGGTGCCACAGCACGCAGCTCACGCGGCGCTGGTGGTACACTAAGTCCACCACGGACTCCGTCAGCGTCCTGGGTGTATATTCGCAAGTGAGTGATGCTGTGAAGCTCTTCACTTAGTGGAAGATGGTGAGACATTTGTGTGTTGTTTTTTGTATTTTGGAGCGTTCTGGACGTACGTTCTTAAGTGAGTGATACTGTGAAGCTCTTCACTTTACAAAAGAAAGGCAAGATAATTGTGTGTTGATCTTGGTATTTTGGAGCGTCCTTGACGGATATTCTCAAGCGAGCAAATACGAGTATTCTATGAAGCTTCTTACTTAGTGGAGTAATGGTAAGACAATTGTGTGTTGCAAGAAGAGTGATTCTATGAAAAGACAATTCTATGTTGATTTTTATACTTTGTAGCTTGCACGGTAGAAGTAAGACACTTTCATGTTGATTTTTGTATTGTGCAGCGTCCTGGACGTACGTCTTAACACTTCGACTGCGACTACTAAATATTACGGTCAATGCTAAACTCAAATTTGGAATTAATTGTAGCAAACTATTTTGAAAATACCAAACATAAACTGGATCGTGCCTTCATTTAGCTTCGAATATTTATGAAAATTGAGTTTGCGACTACTGGTCGGTCAGCAGCATTATGAAAATTACCTCCGTGTACCACCGGTGGCGCACGTCACAGTCAAAGTGTTAAGTGAGTGACGCTATGAAGCTCTTTATTTTGCAAAAGAAAGGTAAGACAATTCTACGTCAATTTCCATATTTTGCAACGCCCTGGACGTACGTCCCAAGCAAGCTAAGACAATTGATTCTCTGAAGTTTTAACTATGCAGAAGAAAGGCTAAGCAATTCTATGTTGCTCTTCACATTTTGGTGCATGAATTTGGGCGAGTTTCTCTACAAAGAAGAAGAGCTCATAAACGTCTGTGATTTTCTTACCCGAACTTGAAATAAAGAACCAGTTCTGCACGACCAAGTACGATTACTGTTACTACCAGTGTCGGCACAAAAACAAGATAATTTTTTTCAAACATTTTACGATGCCCAGTAGGCTGTTAAAAAAGAGAAGACACTAAGACAATGCCTGAACTTTTTCGAAGATACTAAAGGAGGCAGACAAAAACCTACATCAACACATGAACTTGCAAAAGAAGTACACAGAACAGGAAATGCATAAAACACTTACTAAACATCAATAAATAAATAAAATATATTTCCTTACACGCAAGCAAAAGTTCATACATTTTTTTCTAGCTCATGGGAATAACTCTGTTTCATAATACCTTTGTACCGTTACAAAAACTTTATAGCTCTAAAATTCTACGCACAGTACGAGTTCTATTCAAAATGGCATTACTGAGCACCGTACAGTAGCAGGTACTGAAGATTAGATTAGAAATAAAAGTTATTTCAAGCCTCCCAAACCACCACATAAAATGCACTAAGTAACATAAAGAGGAATCTATGCACAATGTGTCCCCACACCTTGCGCATAGAACAGCAAGATTGAGAGAAGCTCGGCAAATAAGATTAAAGTTGAAGATAATAAAAAGTGCCGAAAGAAGAACCGCAGTGAACGGAAAAATGCTGGTTGGTAAAAATACAAAAACTATTTTATATTTCAAAGAAAGGAAGAGCTAATGAATTTTTAGCTCGGGACGTCACCCTCACTCCCGGATACCGCTCATTCCCACAGATACAACAGTTTCACCATTAATATTTTCATATAATGCAGGAATGATGCACTTCATACATGGTGGCATTATTTTCATACTCTTGACGACATCCGTTTCTTCGTTTATTATAAACGTGTAGAAATTTTTCTTTTTATATAATATTATACATTAGTTATTCAAAAGCAATCCACGAAATTTTGCACTGCAATTAGCAAGGTGTCTTGAAACTAATGCTTTACAAATCACGTAAATTTTCGCACATTTAATTCACTCTGAAATCTAATACTGTACTAGTGAGCTAGTAAAGTATTGCTTTCATTAGTAAAGCGAAGTTAGGTACGGAGGTAATTGGATCTGTATGTTATAGCCAAGTAATTGTATCTGTTCTCGACCCGGACATAATATTTCATTGTAGAGGGCATAGTCTTTCATTTTATTAATAATCTACATTCTTGGATTGCATTCAAGTGTTGGAAATGAGAACACATTTATGCGCTCGTCTTCGTTGCCCCTCAAATAAATAAAGCTCGTAAATCATTTATTATTGAATGAACGATTTTTGTTTATTCCTGTAAAGTGGTCACGTGGTGTATCAGTGCTACGAACTTTTCGTGAGCTTTCAAAGTTCGATGTACGGACAAGACAAGCTCTTATTATAACTTGAATTAAGGTAACATTCTCAAACTGATATCACTACATCAAAATTAGAGCACATTTACATAAGTTAATAGTGCATCAATCATCCATGAAAGTTCAGGACTAAAGGTTTTATGTAAATGTTCATTTATTAGAACGAAGCTCAAAATGCGCTAATCTCCTGCTATAATTCTGTGGCTGTTAGATAAAAAGATAAGCTAACATTTTCTTCTCGACGCACGCAGAGAAAACAGGAAATTGTGGTGAAATAATTATCCGTGTAAAAAACGAGAGGGAAATGTTCACCGGAAATTAAATTTTAAATTTAGCGGGAGTTAACAAATGTCTCCATTGTACAAGACTGAAAAAATAATCTGCTGCTGTATCACTTGTCGCAAATAAATTGTTTAAATTGAATAACCTAGGAACCCAAAACTTGCTCACCAATGAACAAGCGCATTTGCTAAAATGTACGACTACACAACGTGACAATGAAACTGAAGAGATTCGAGACGCGACAATGAAACTGAAGAGATTCAAGACGCGACAATGAAATAAGAAATTCAAGACGCGTCAATGAAACTGAAAAAATTAATGACGCCTCAATGAAACTGAAAAGATTCACCACGCGACAATGAAACTAAAGAGCTTCAAAACACAATAAAACTGAAGAGAGCTTAGAAGTACAGCAATGCGCACCACCATTAAGGGGCAAAAGCATGCAATAAAGCAGCAAGAAGGAAGAGAAGATAAGAAAGAATTAGCCACAAGCGGAGCAGATACCGAGAACGGCCTGATGATGATAGCGTCCCGGAGGCAGCAGGGATACGATAACGAGGGACGCTTCAGACGGTAACGTCACGCTTCGTATCAGTATCTCGGTATCTCCTCCTCTGCTTTATACGAGTTAATCTCGGCTTTTGGAGGCGACATGGAGTACACGTGCTTACGTGCTCCACCAAGTGAGCAGCACGGCCCGTACTAATGCAAACATCTTATTGGGCTGATCTAGAACTTACATGCTCCACCAAATGATGAAGAGCAGAGCAGATATCAAATGTGGAGTTCGTTGGGTTGATCTAGAATATATTATTGGGTTGAACTAGACTGACTTCTAACAGCTTCTTGAATTGAATTAGGCTGATTTGTTTTTGCTAACTAGGTTGAACTAAGTAGACTTAGAACAGTTTATTGGGTTGACCTGTACAACTAAATCGTTGTACACCTCCAACACTAACGAAAGCCACAACTCATTTACTCAAAAATATTGCGAATCTTTTTTTTTCACAGCGCAGGAAGGAGACACCCCACAGCCATTCAATTTATGCTGCCCTATTCGTACAATGCTAAATAAAGTAGGCATTTGTACAAACATAATCAAACCTACAAATTAATGCAATTAGCCAAAACTATTTGCTCGTTCAGGGCTCATGCTGAGCAAAGATGCCCATGTTTTACAATGGAAGCACCTGTCCAACAAATAACATCGCACAGCACTAGCACGGGCGTTAGCTCTCTGAAGCTTTAGGATCCTGCAAGCTCAAACAAAAAACACCCTCGCGACAGTGAAGAAGCATAGCAAGCCATGTACACCTTTCTATAGGAAGCACCTCTTTAAACTCTGGTAGGCATAGTCCCAAAACGACTCGATAAAATGAGTGAAAGTCAGCGGATACTGAAACTTTAGCTTGTAAGCTCTATGCAGAGAGGTGTACTAGTGGTAGAGTGGTCCTCTTAACATTCCCTCTGGGGATTGTATTGGGAATACAAATATTGGCTATCACGGCATGAAAACATAAGTATAAGCCATCACGACAGAAAAATACAAACATTGGCTACCACGACACAGAAGCAAACTAATATTCAACCAAACTGCTTATCAGTAATTTAAATGCTGCAGTTAGGGAACCATACATTACAGGTATAGTTTGGCAGTCAAGGGATGACTTGGTACAATTTTTAGAACAAAAAGGTTTTATTTTGAAGAGTGCAGCTCTTTGAGATATGTGGGGAGAACAAGAAACATTTACAGTAAGGGCGCACATCCATGACCATTAATAAAAACTACTGAAATATCAACAACAAGCGTTTTATTTCTATCACGTAAACATAAATAATAGTGTAGGGTAGTACTAAACATCTCACAGGGAAGTACTAAACATCTCATAAGGAAGTACTAAACATCTCATAAGGAAGTACTAAACATCTCATAAGGAAGTACTAAACATCTCATAAGGAAGTACTAAACTCAAAAGGAAGTACTAAACTCATAAGGAAGTACTAAACGTCTCATGAAGAAGTACTGAACATCTCATAAGGAAGTACTAAACAACTAATAAAGAAGTACCAAACATCGCATAAGGAAGTACTAAACATCTCATAAGGAAGTACTAAACATCTCATAAGGAAGTACTAAACATCTCATAAGGAAGTACTAAACGTCTCATGAAGAAGTACTGAACATCTCATAAGGAAGTACTAAACAACTAATAAAGAAGTACCAAACATCTCATAAGGAAGTACTAAATATCTCAATGGGAAGTACTAAATATCTCATTGGGAAGTACTAAACTCATAAGGAAATACTAAACATCTCAGAGAAGTACTAATCAAGTCATAGGGAAATACAGAACATCTCATAGGGAAGTACTGAACATCTCACAAGGATGTACTGAACATTTCGTTAGTCATAATTAGGAAGGGTCTGAGGAAGCACAAGAAAGAAAGCATAAGACACTGCAACATAAGTACCCACACCCAAGTACCGTACGTGCCACTCACCCTCCAACCACTCGTCAGTCCTGGTATAAGCAACAAGGAAGAACAGAAGGCATCAACTTTTGCCGCAGATCATGCATCGTGTTATGCAGGGTGTCTATAATCCACTGACCGACATTTGTACATATGATACCGGAATCATACAACAATTTAATTCCGATTCATTTCATATTATTTAATTTCATATACGTACATATGATACCGGAATCATACAACAATTTAATTCTGATTCATTTCATATATTATTTAATTTTATATATGCATATATGATACCGGAACCATACAACCGTTTAATTCTGATTTATTTCTTGTATTATTTTATGTCATATATAGTACATATATCGGTCAGTGGATACACTTTATGTAGACGCCCTGTATAAAGCACAAGCAGAAGTAACATGAGCTATAGTTCTGCATACACTAAATCTAGTTCAAGCTCTAGAAATAGTTTTAAAGTGAAATAACACTGCTCATTTTCAAATGAATCAAGGCCTGCATAATAAAAGTATCACACGTAAATTGATAGTGAAGATATTTTTCCAGCAAATCGCGACATGCTCATTTTGACCATGACAAACTGAGTACATATG
Organism: Morinoia aosen; assembly: GCA_030386875.1. NCBI lineage: Eukaryota > Metazoa > Arthropoda > Malacostraca > Amphipoda > Talitridae > Morinoia > Morinoia aosen. The sequence goes on along the minus strand of CM059568.1, from coordinate 62,617,367 downwards.
CTTCATATTAATTCAACAGAAATCCCAATTTCTGATGCCAAGCAAGGGTTCTTCGCTCAAGCTGAAATACAGGGGCCTGTCGCTCAAGTCTTAAGTTCAGACATGAAATAAGGTGCCACAGCCATGATAAATTGACAGTATGCCGTACATTACCAAGTTAACCACCACTCTTGCAACACTACATGGCTTTATGAAGCAGGTATAACCTGAATTTTTCATGGCTTCTCACCATTTACAAGTCCTATTTTAATAAAGCAAACATTATCTCCATTTCAGTGTCATATCACTACAATTTCTGCTGCTTCTCAACACATGAAACGCACATGTAATAAAGGGGAGAATGAAGAATACATGTTCAATTCACACACACTTAGATTTATCTATTGAAGAATTGAACCTTAGTTTGAAGATTTAGTCATTTTACAAGCCATTAGGAGATAATGGCATTCTTGGTCAGATAAGGAGTAAGGTCCGTCAAAGTGAGCAGATTATATTGCTCATGCTTCAGTTATGATGAGAGAGAATGATGATTCGCTCAGAGAACGCTTATGGAGGCTCACATGAAGCAAATGTTGAACTTAGCACTTACATTCTGATAAAAGAATAAACTTGAAAAAAAATAAAAAAATAAAATAAAAGAATAAACTACACTAAAAAAATGAAAAATAAAAGCTTTACTTCACACTATAAGTGGTTTGCCACTAACAATACCTAAACACCAGTTTTTCGTGACCAATGGAAAAATGTATTTTAATTTGAATGCCGAAAAAGTTAATGCAGCCCACTCCATGTGCTTTGAACATCACACAATTGAAGCAGGTTTGCTTAATTTGACACTGTTCGAGAGCCTTCGCTTGATCATCATCTATTATCTTTGATTAAATAAGTTAGTTTACACCTCTAACTACAACAAAGGTGTTCTACAGAGAGGAAGGCCCCATTAAGTATAGAGTTAAGGGAATGGAAAATCTCTATACAAGATGTATTCCCATGCAAGATCTTCTGCACACAGAAATAGTAAGTTGAGAAAGAAGTACATGAAACAAAATTAAAATTAAAAAAGAGAGCCAGAGGTTCACAAAATTAAAACAGCAGTGAACCAAAAAAAAACACATAACAAAACATAAATATACTATATTCAAACAAAAGCAAGACCTATATAACCTTTAACTTAGGACTTCACATTTTCCCCCTGAGAGCCCAAATTCCCCTAGACAAAATAGATGTCCTCCCTTGAAGGGTTATATGAATATTTTCATTAACACAATGAGAACTGAAGTTGCAATCTTATCTAAAACCCTCACTGCAGATTGAAAAACTTCAAAAAATCCGAAATTTGAATGGCAAGATATTTGCGGCAGTGTCATGAACATCTGGATATATTTACACAAGCTACAAGCATGACAAGCAGAAAATGGTCACACTCAAGTGTTTTCTGGACAGAGCATAAGAAAACAGGTAACAATTTCAGAGGGAAATAATTACCACTCTGTAATTGTTTTCTGTTTTATTATGAGGTTATAAATAAGGTAATTTCAAACTGGCTTTTTTAACACTTTAACTGTGGCGAGTAAAACTAATGCTCAATATTCAACTTAGATTTAAGGTCAATTGTAGAAAGCAATGTTGAAAATAGAAAACGTTAACTTGAGCATGCCTTCGTTTAGTCTTGATTAAGTATTTTATGGAAATTGAGTTTGTGACTACTGGTCAGTCGGCAGCATTATGAAAATTTCCTCAGTGTACCACCGGTGGCTCACGTCCCAGTCAAAGTGTTGGAACAGAATTGATCACTGCGCATTATTTCTTTTCCAAACTCAGGCACACGAGCATCGTCATGAAGTTGTCCCATTGAGCGGGAATTTTGCAATATACATTTTCTTCATTAGAATAAAAATTGAGTGGATAAAATATTAACTATAAGAAAATATATAATTAAAGGTCACTCTAATGAACAGTGTAGTAATGGTGAGCATGCAGTCTGTTTATTGTTGACAATGATTAATGATTGCATATTATATTTTACACTAAAATTGAAAAAATAGAAAGCCAAGCAAGCAAAGAAAACCGTTAAAACCCATTTTATGTACAAACAATAAACTGCACTTGAAGGTTCAACTAACTGGAGAATCATCAACCAATAAAAAGTTAAGCAGACAAAATGTCATTCCAAAATTTGGTACATTAAAAACGTGAATTTTTTTAATGTTTCGTATGAAAATATTACATATCTGTTAGGCCGACAGAAGTTCATTGAACAGTTTTTAGCATCTGTAACCCAGAAAATTATAATGCAGAAAAGTGTAGTACACATTCCCATGTGCAACAACTTTACCAAAAACTACATCAAATAAATAAGTACAAACTCTCTCTTCCATGACAGAAGATGCTGAGCTAAATTGCGACAGTCACTTGAACACTCATGTGACTAGTCAATACTAAATTGCGACAAAGTCATCAGAACGCTCAGGTGACTAGTCCATACTAAATTGGGACAGTCTCTAGAACATTTACATGACTAGTCCATCCTAAATTGCGACAAAGTCATCAGAACCCTCAAGTGACTACTGACTAGTCCATACTAAATTGGGACAGTCTCTAGAACACTTAAGTGACTAGTCCATCCTAAATTGCAACAAAGTCATCAGAACACTTAAGTGACTAGTTCATCCTAAATTGCAACAAAGTCATCAGAACACTTAAGTGACTAGTCCTTCCTATATTGCAACAAAGTCATCAGAACACTCACGTGACTAGTCCATACCAAATTGCAACAAAGTCATCAGAACACTCACGTGACTAGTCCATACTCGGGGATCTGCCAGACCTTCACGACACAGTCGTCCGAGCCGGAAGCGATGACGTTGTCATTGAAGGGATCCCAGGCAATGTCCAGCACAGGTCCCTTGTGACCACCGACCAGCGGGTAGTCTGCAGGGATGCGGCCAGCCTGACCACACCAAAAGTAGCATTTAGTTGCCATATGTTAGCGAATGATTCTAACCTTATCATACTTAGTTTATTTACCAAATGTTGTTTAGACTTGAAGATTTTTTGTAGAAAGAAAATGCAAAAAATACGATTTTACAAATTAGCGCTCACTTGACGTTGAGGAATGATTCTTAAGAAATGATAGTTTGTTAACCAACTGCTGTTTAGAATGAAAGATGCTTTTTTTCAAAAAGGAATGTGCTGCTGAACACAAAAAAGTGATTTTGGCAATTGAGTGGATGTTTTTTTCTAAATTAAGAGAACGAGTCACAGTTAGAAGAAGTTTTTAAGCAAAGGGATGATGTAAAAAATTCTAACAGTGAAACGACATTTAGTACAATTGTCCTTCAAAATTCTACCCTTGAAAAAGGGTAGAGTGGTAGCTGTCAAAAATTACTTTCAACATGTGGGTCATCCAAAACACAATAACATACAACCAAAGAACAGAACCTCAAAATATTGGCAATCATTTCTAATTTGAGATAAGGACCATTTTTTAATGTAATTAACTACTTTAGAGCAAGGTGAAGCTAATTCTACCTGAAGAATTTAAGTAAGCTAAACTTATTTTCAGGACAAATTTTACAATTGGTTCCTGGTCTGATAATTACAATAGATGCCCTATAGCTTATTAGTTAACAATACATATTACGTCGATGATAAGATATGGAATTTGTTCTTGCATTATACTGCTGGCAATGTACATATGTGAGGTACATAAGTCTTTCAAATCTAATGCTGTCAGGAAAAATTTAAATGAAGAATGGATTCACGATGAACATGACTAATAATTTTGTTGCATTGGATTTGTTGAAGCAACAAATCAATTTACAAATTCGCCCAACAACTTGTGTGATGGAGCTCCAAAAGACACAAAAAAACTGGATAAAAAGAATCACTCCAAACAAAAATCTCAAAAATTATCACCAATATGGCAACTGTATTCAAAGCTTTCACAACTTGAGTTACACTAAAGACAAAATATTTACAAAAATAAAAACAGAGGGAATAACAGGATAACACTTGGAGTTTGTAAAAATTTAATTGCACTTTCTAATAAAAGAACATTTTAACATATTAGAGATTAAATCCAAACAGAGCCCACCATAAGGGTCCATATGTCAGAAAAACCAGCTGTATGATTTGTTGTATGCGAACAATAACCTATATGCAAATGCCACTAACACATCTTACTTTACCACAAACATGATCATTGGTGATTTGAATACTATATACTATAGTTTATAAGCATAATAATGCAAGATATTCCATGAAGTTCATTTGGTAAAACAAACATGAAGTAAGGACTGGAATTTGAGGATAAAACATTTACAAAAATTAGCAAAATGAAACCAAACAGGAAGGAGCCAAGCACAGGAAAACGCTCATCTAAATCTTCATTCAAGTACATTAAAATAAGCAATTTATACTACACTTTAGAGGCAAAAATAAATGCCATGAGCAAAGTTAAGGCACAAATTTGACGTTTTTAAGCTCCATGAGTGCGCATTCTATTGACACAGGATACAAACACAGCAAAACGAGTGGGAACACTCAACAAATTTTTATTGGGATTGTGTTGATAAGATAAGCCTGACTCACCCCGCCTTTTTTGGAGGAATACGTCTGAAAGAATATAATTTGAACACCTGAATTAAAAGAACAGGGAAAGAACTGAAGTACAAGAAAATTAACATGAGAATAGAGATATAGGAGAATTACTACAAATAATATAATTAACATTTATAGACAAACATAACTGTTTTGAACTTATTCTTATTATCAAACAATGCATAATTTAAGGTATCTCTCGAAATTGCCAGTTTCACTACAACAGCAGGAATGTGTTTTCAAAGAGAATAAGATGTGGGACTTGAACCTGAGAGCAATAGCATCTCAGATACCCATGGGAGCCCTCCAGCATACCAGCCACTCCCAGATCAGATAAGAGATGCACTGTTAAGCATGGCTTAGGACTTCTCACTGCAAGAATTTACAAGTTGAAACAGCCCCACATTTACTTTATAGTCTGGATTTTGTTAACACCAAACATCCCTCTTTGCCAATGACCCATGACTTGAGCATTATATATTAATTACAAGGTTAACACTCATCTACCAAGAAAGAAGACATTGGAAGACAACTTTAATAGAACTACAAGGGGTCTTGAACAACTAGAGTGCCTAATGAATAACTACAGGTTTTGTTTACACCAAAAATTCCTCCTCACTAATGCCCAAAGAATCAAATGTTATACACTAACACTTTGACTGCAGCAGGTAAAACTGAAGTTTAACATTCAACTCAGTTTTAAAGTCAATTGTAGTAAGCAATGTTATAAATAGTCAACATTAACGGCACTGTGCATTCATTTAGTCTTGATTAAGTATTTATGAAAATCCATGTATGTGACCACTGGTCGGTCAGCAGCATTATGAAAATCCCCTCTGTGCACCACCGGTGGCTCACGTCGCAGTCAAAGTGTTAATTACCAAGGTTAACACTCATCTACCAGGAAAGAAGAAATTGGAGGATAACTTTAATAGAACCACAAGAGGTCTTGAACATTTTCTTAAGTGCCTAGTGAAAAACTACTGGTAGAGTGATAGGGTGCTACTTCAATGAAAGAACTGCAGGTACAGTTTTAAAATTGTCAATTAACACTCACCAAAAATGTTTCATCCTGAGAAGCATTGCAAAAGTTAATGAATAGTGTTAGAATAAAAATGAATACCTTAGAGGTTTGATAAAAGCCTTGCACATAGCAAGGAAATCTGTACGGCCACAGGCTATAACACATAGAAAGTAATAAATGAGGAACTATTTAAATTGCCAAATTCTGGGCACTTGTGCACTCTTTCCTGAATGTCATTGATACACAAATGGCATTTTAATTGACCCTCCATGGCATTTCAAAAATTACCCAGCCATTTAAACATTAAGCAATATGACTCAGTTTTTCAAAGCCAACATAAAAGTACCAAAAAGTAAGATATTTCAAACTAGCAAGATCATTGAAAATGGCAGCAAGAGTTGCAATACATTTTGGAGCTCATCCTCACACAATGCACAACCCACAGCTGTGCCTCAAGAGTGATAAGCATTCTGAGACTACAGTTTGGTCATCTAGGTAAAGGCAAAAGGAGTAATGACAAATTGTATGAATAACCCTTTAACGCCCACATTTTTATACTCATATTACCGTTATGACAACCACTATCACTAAACCGACACTGGCATTAGGTAGTCACTGTTATCAAGATGGGGAAGGAACTGCCACTCGGCAGTGAAGTGCAAAGGACACAGTGAACAAATTGAATAAGAAATACAATATATTATTGTTATTTTTGAAAGAGGACCGTACAGTCCACTTGGGCATTAAAGGGTTAAAATATTTTGGACAATTTCTTAACTTTTTTGAGGGATTTAAAGATGAGTCAGAGATATGGCACCAAGGAATACCAAAGAAGTTATGTCATTAGGTTTATACAAGTGATCTTAAAATGCTAATTTACATCTAACTTTAACAAGTAAATTCCACTGAATTGATCTCTAAAAATATTCAAGGAAAGTTTTTCTTTAATGAAACCAATTTACTGCTATCGAATTAACAGAATGCTATATGAGAGCATACATAGAAATCAACTTCAACATAACACTTCCAACAAATTCAATGAGGGTGAGCACCACCTTCATTGTAAACTAACCTAATCAAATAAAATATACACAGGATAAAAGTGAACACCATGATTAAGATACCTTGATTGATTAGATGTTAGTTAAAGCCTGCCTAATCACAACATAGGCATTCCAAAGAGAGGAAGGCACCATTTATTAAGGAGTTTTGGAAATGCAGTATCTATGCACAAAGTGCATAGAAACACTAAGTAGAAAAAGAAGTTCATGAAACAAGATAAAAATTGAAGAAAGTAGTAGGTGCTGAAAAACTGGACAGCAGTAAACCAAAACAAGATGGTCTTTAACAAAATAAAATATATTCAATTTCAACAAAATGAAAGCCTACCACAAATATTGAGGCCTCACATATTCCACTAGGAGCACTAGTTTCCATAGATACTAAAGTTGTATCCCCCGGTTAAGCTGTTTCTTAATAATGAAGTTGAGTGATTTTTTGAGCAGAAAACAACTATGGAGAACAACACCACTAAGTTTTCTCAGAATTACTTGCAAACAAAAAAGGTACACTTTTAAACAAATTTGTTTTCCTCATTGGATATTGAATACTAATTATCTTTACACCCTGATTTTTATCAATTATCATCAGCTCTAATTTTGCCCAATCAACACCAACTGCTAATATGCATTAATATTGGCGGCTTTCAGCATGAGTCTCACCTTGTTGAGTTTAGAGAGCGGCAAGACAATGAAGGCACCACCACCTCCTGACTCGACAATGATGGCACAAAACTTGGGGTTGACTGCGCAGAAAGTGGAATCCCAGGAGGCTTTGCTGACTCTGATATTGTCGAAACATTGTTCCCTCTTGAGGCACGTACCATAGACATGCCTAAACTTGCTCTGACGAACCAGTCGGAAAGACATCTGAAAAAGCAACGCTCAAGTTACACAGTGCGCAAATCATGAGGATGTAGAAGAGCAGATCATAAAAGTAAAGCAAAGTGTAATTTCAGGTTGGTAAAACAAAGCTTGGCAAATATTTCACCAAAGTAACACCTTGATGCTAAAATTAGTCAAATTTGGAATAAAAACATATCTGTTTGCAAATATAGTGTAATACATAATTCTTATGTCAAGGCATAAAAAATCAGTATCATACTATTTCCTGCTGCACAACACAGGTAAAACTTTTATACACAAAAAAATACAAAAATCTTAAAAATACTCATACTCAAAAACCTCAATCTTATAAAATACTTTATCTCTATTATTGTATCTTGGCACTGAGGATTTTAATTTCTAGGTAAATTGTGATCCCAAACACTTCACTCAGGTAATACTTTGCCTTCAATTTTAACTTCACTGGCTCCTAACATTATTCTTCTTACAGTCTTCCTTGGGTGACGCCTGGGTTGATATTGAGTTTAATGCACTCACAGAATTTATAAATTTGGGGTCAATATGCAGTGTGACCCGTTCAAGGAAATGAAAAATTGTGTTCCAAAGAATCACTTAAGGAACACATTTAAAAACGCTTTAGAAGAATGACATTCTGCTCGCTGATGCATTATTTTTTAGTTATTCAACTTTTAAATTTCATTCAAACAGCAAAAACCGTTGCACGCTTGAGCTGTTGGAGTACGTTTGGATACTTTATAATTTATTATTAGCCAACCCTGCAGAGCCTGAACCCATTTCTATGATGTTTTAGTTAATAACACAAGGTTATCACTCAAAGATATTAGCGGGACTGGGGTAGTGAATACTGAAATCGATATGCAGTTGACATCAGTTTCAATATGGCGGCCAAGGCAGAACATTAGCAAAACCGTAGGAGTGAATACCGTAGATTTAAGAATGCACTATCCCAGTCCCACTCATATTTTTGGGTGATGACCTTTATTGTGTTATTAACTAAAAGATCCTAGAAGTGGGTTCAGGCTCCACAGGCTCAGCTAATAGTAGAGTACAAAGTACCCAAACATACTCTTAACAGCTCCAGCTCAAGCGCGCAACTGTGGAACTGCGATGGAATACAAAAATTCAAAACTTGAATAATTCAAAAATAACGCATCAGTGAGCAGGATGTCATTCTTGTAAAATGTTTTTAAATGTGTCCCTTAAGTGATTCTTTGGAACGGAATTTTTAATTTACATGAACGGGTTAAACTGCATATTGACCAAATTTGGTTCTCTAGAATCAGTAAAGGAGCACATTTGAAAGCGTTTTACAGGAATGAGATTTTGCTTGCCGATGCATCATTTTCAAGATATAACATGAATTACGTTCAGGTAAGAATAACATTATATGGTGGGCGGCGTGGTACCTGCATTGTTGGAACACGCAGTATTTTGGCGGTAAGCCATCAGTGTTGGTATAGCTAAGTCAAGTTATTTCAGGTTCATTTAGGTTAGTTTAAGCTAGTTTATTTAACTAATCTAACGTTACCTACCCTACCATCACGTCAATACTATATTACAACATATTTATGAGTCCATTTCTTTACAGTTATATATGACGTCCCTATAACTTCTAAGCTTAATAACTTTAAAATTACGCATCCATCAGAAATCAGAATGTCATTTGTATAAAATGTTCTTAATGTGTTCCTTTAGTGATTCTTTTGAACAGAATGTATAATTTCTGTGAGCGCATTCAACTCAATATTAACCAAAGCCTATACCTGATATAAATATTACACCAGAAACCTGACATTCTCAAGACATACTACTTTGAAGTCTGGATAAATAAATGTTGGGGATTAACCGGGAATTGATGTTTGATTTTTCGGTGCCTAAACATAGTTAATCAGATCAAAATAACCAAGTTTTCTTCTATGCACTTCCAGTCGTAAATAAGTATTTTACAAGTTATAGCGGTGAGTTAGTTACCGCAACTCAAGTGTTTGAAGCGGGAAGTAATTCATCAAGACCGCCGAATGGCAACGCTGCAATGGAGTCTCGCTTCGGGCACTTTCGTTATCTAAGACAAAACCAAACCTACCGCTATAATTCATAAAATACTCATTTATGACGGAAAGTTCATAGAAAAAACTTGTTTATTTTTATCTAATTCACTATGTTTAAGATTCAAAAAGTGGAAAAATTGATTCCCGGTTAATCCTCAACATTTACCAAAGTCTATAAATAAGATATATATTCATGAGAACTATATATTTATTTAAGTAGTTTATGCTATCAAATTACTAAATAATAAAAACAAGCTATCAATATTAAAAATGAGGGTCAATATTGAATATAATGTTGTCAACAAATTTCATAATTTTGTAGGTATAGTTAGGTAATATAGCCGATTTTAAGAAGTTTTACAAGAATGACAATGTGCCCGGAAATGTTTATTTTTTGGAGATATTTAACTTTGAAGTTATAGGAACGTCGTTTATAAAATTGAACAAACGGAGAGGTAAATTAGCAGAAATCCGGTTCTGACGTAACGATAGATAAGGTTAGGTTTGGTAGAGTTAATTTAGTTAAGTATCCTAACCAAAGTAAGCCTAAAATATCTTAATTTAACTCAACCATACCGAGGCCAATGACTCCCGCCAAAAAACTTGGCATGGACCGCGTCCGCAAAACGCCAGAAGAGCCATATCAAAACTGCCGTTAATGCTATTCTTACCTGGCGTTATTTATCCTATATCTCCTAAACTAAGCATTTCCGGGCACATTGTCATTCATGTAAAACGTCTTAAAATCAACTATATTACCTATCTATACCTACGAAATTATGAAATTCGTTGACAACATTATATTCAATATTGACCAAAATGAGTTACTAGTTAATAGCAATAACAACTTTTGGTAGTGAAAACCAATCATTCAGAGTGGAAAATGCTACCAACAGTTATTACAATAACAGTTCAAAGTTCTTACAATTCCAAGTTTTAGCTACAGAAAATTCCAACCACATATTACACTCAAGTTTTGAAACATTTAGAAATGAAGAATTTATATTATCTCTAAATATAATTTCAAGTGAATTTCTTTCCAAAACAGTTTTTCCTCAAATCCTGAGACTTTATATTTTTATAGTTTGATTCAGATTCTCATGATGCATTCATAATGGTGCATTTATTGCTATAAATTAGAGGGCATAATATTGATTTAGTTTGAGAAGCTAATTCAACATAAAATAGAATGACTCTTATTAAGAACGCAAAAAGATTTAGTTAAAATAACATCCAAAAATAATTATGAATAGTCACTTTCCATTGCTAATTGGTTAAGAAGCACTACATAAACTATTTTTAGAATACACCACACTCAAGGACTAACTAGAAATACTCAAACCCAATATATATCTAAGTTAGTATAATTGGTTAATCAGTACATCTTTATGTGCTACAAATGAGATTTAAATAATCATAAAAAATAAGGAGCTTCACATATCACTCATAAAGAAAATGCAGAATCACACAGAAGGAAATGATTTAACTAGGGGGCTACATTCATGACTCATCTCTATTTTTAAAATCATACCTTGGTATTTATTGAGAAGACCTACTCACTCACAACGTACACTCAACAAATAACGGAGGAAACTGAACTGATAGTATTTCGCAGCACACAGAGCCGCAACAGCCACAGGATATACCAGTTATCAGTGAGATAAGGACCCTGCCTAGCAATCGGCACCCTCAACCCACACTACATTACATACACACAGTTCCAATGTTTTTTCCTACGGGTCGCCGAAAGTCAAAGACTTGTAAAGGACTCATCGGAAATAACTGGGAGAGGGCGATAGTAATTGTGGGTAAATGATATGAATTTAAATTATAATTTAGTAGATACTTTCTCTTAGGGTGAAACATAATGGAGATATTTATTTCAATTCCAAAAGAGGTGCGGGAATGTAAAGAGCGTCAAGTTATTCCCTTATTTGGCTTTGTGAGAGAAATTGTTTAATTGAAGCAGAAACGGATTTTTCAAATTTTCAGCGACGATTCAAAACATCTCTAGCTGTAAACCTATTACAGATGGTGTTTAGATGATTATTACATTAACACTTTCGGCTAGGAAATACTTTAAATTTCTTGATATATGAAATTTAATTTTGTGCTTGTTAATAGAAAATAAGAATTTCGTTTTGTGGGATTGGGGATTGACACAAGGATTGCTATTAATTTCTTCCAAGCCATTATCAATCAGTTACAAAAGAAATTATTTGTTGTAAAAGAATAGTATATCAAAAAACAATATTTCGGGACTTTATGCTGATAGATCGATTTGTTCTACTAGTAGTAAAGGGCTGATGTAAGGTTTATTTACATTCATGTCCTTCCTTTAAGCTTATGTCCTCATGATAATTTTTATATTTCGAATTGCCTTGCGCTTTTTCATAATCATAATTAAATTCAAATGATTTGCGTTGGTTTTAGAATCATTCTCTATAAGATATTCGGACTATGATTTAGTAAACAATGTCACCTATACTTTGGGTGCATCATCAGAATCATCGTTTGTTTTAATTGTCCCGTTATTGTTACTTAGTTTATCTTTATATGGAATGAGGCAAGGATTTTGAAGATTGTAAATTAAAATAACAATTAAAGCAGTTTCTCAGAATGATATATTGAATTATTAAAATTATTAATGCTGTAGACAAAATAGACGATATTTTGGAAGCTGTTCAGCGTTAAATATAAGATAAATTATTCAATTGAGTCTTCATTCGGTTTGTGCGTTATTTTCTTAAGATTGTGAGCTAGATAATGCAGTTGTGGGTGCTATTTTGGACTTCTGTTTTGTTTAGGCATGTACCTTGATTCCTCAACTATTTAACATCGCATTAATTGTGTAAGATAATTTAATTTTTTCGCGATTCGCAAGAACTGGCAATTAGGATTTTTTCATCATTTTAACAGTATAAGTATTTATTTTCAAAATCATTTTGAAGAGTTAAAAATCCTTCTTTGGGGCATAATTGTTGTATCCCATGAGCAGCAATCATGTGAAGATCATCAGCGGCGCAGCCAGCCGAAAATTTCGTGGGAGTCCAGGATCCACAGACAAATAATTTTGGGGGGGAGGGCATGACTCCCATGCCTCCCCCCCCCCCCATGGCTGTGCTACTGAAGATCATATTAATTTTAGAAGCAGTGACTGCTCAGTTCTGTCGCTTTCGAGATTTTACTATCCAACAGCGTCTTCTGTGACTTGCGTGAGAGACCGAACTCAACTGCGTCAAGTGTTATAAGGTCGGTACTCCAAATGATTCACCACAATAACACCATAGTCCTGCTTAAGCTAACATGACCTATTTCTTGTAGCTACTCATTCATTCGATCTATTCTAAATTTTTGAAAAAAATATTTCCACTGCTTCTCCATTTTTCCAATTGAGTTGTACACGTTGTCATTCAGCGTCTTTACCTAACAAGAGGGCATGAGTGAGGGAGTAACTCATGCCCTCCCTCACTCATGCCCTCTTGTTAGGTAAAGACGCTGAATGACAAAGTGTGCAACTCAATTGGAAAAATGGAGAAGCAGTAGAAATGTTTTTTTTTCAAAAATTTAGAATACACTATGTAACTCTATTGGGATAAAATTTTCCATTCTAAATTCTTCTGTCCGACTTCTGCCTGATGTTCGTTACTTGAACGAAAATGTCTACACGGATTCAAATAGATTTATCCGACTTGCCGAACTGGGATTGGTCCAAAACTGCACTCTTTTAGTTACACGCTTAGCCCTTTGTGTTACATTGAAGTACATCATTGTGGCCTTACATTTATGAAGGACTTAGGTACTATACAGAAGAAGTCCATAAAATTCATAAATTTATGAAACAGCTGAATAAACTTACAGAAACAATTGTCAATGTTCGTTCATTCGTGGGTCGGAACACAGTTTTTGTTTGAACAAGAACGATCTTTGTCAGCTCACCAAGCTATACGACTTTCGTACCTGGTACCGCGTACCTACTGTAGGTACTTGATGGTACGGGCCGAATTTAGTTCATGGTACCAGACCGTTAGAAACCTGGGGTACCAGACAACGAGGCCATGTTGAAAGGCAGGCACTAAAGCAGTGATTCTCAACTTTGTTGAAGGTACTGAACCCCGCAAGTTCCAAACATGCATTCATCGAACTTTTCGTAACAGGACAAATCAAATGTGTTTTTTTCTTCAAATTCAAAACATCTACATAACTTTATATTGTATATAGATGCTTTGATAACTAAAACATCTATACCCTATATAGATGTTTTATTTTTAAACATTTTAAACATCTATACCCTGTATAGATGTTTTAGTGCACAAACTGTACCACGCCAAACCCCTGAAACTGACTCGCTGAACCCCTGGGGTTTAATCGAAGCGGGGTTAAGAATCATTGAGTCCTAGCCTATTACAAAAGCCTGTATAAATAGGCACGTGCATGACTTGTGCGATGATAATGACTAATGAAAATGAGTTTCAGGCGACACTTCGAAGAAAAGTTGTCATATTCCTCACAGGTGACTTGGTAGGAGAACACACTGTACTACTAACGCTGTCTTCAAATATGATGTGGTGTCAGATTACGCCTTGCACAACGCACCATTAACCTGAGGTACTGTAATCTTTGAGCGTTCGTTTGCACATGCATAGAAAATAGAATAACATTTAATGTTTGACACCATGAGAAGGACATTTAAACCACATGGAAATGTTGGAATTTTATTTAAGAAAACTGAAATCTAGTCATCGGCATTTGATTACAACACACACCGCAAAAAGAATAAACCAAAATTAGCTTGGATTGCAAGATGGATTTAGTAATTCGCATCACGTAATACAATAATAACCATGTATTACGATAGGTATAAGTTGCAAAATTTTCCAGAGAGGAGTTCTAAATGGAATACGACAAAACACAATAAAGGTGGTAGGCCTACAAGTCGCAATACTCGTAAGTTTACGGGATCGATAAGCACAACTTCGATCGCTATGTACAGTATGTCCCACAAAAACTCGAACCGAGTATTTATTTTCCCGTATCAGTAATACCATCATCAGAATACCCGCATCAGTAATACCATCATCAGAATACCCGCATCAGTAATACCATCATAATTTTGCTTGAAATTAAATGCTTATGGTATTCTTATGATGGTAGTACTGATACGGGAAAATAAATACTCGGTTCTGGATTTGTGGGACATACTCTAAAGCGATGCTTACATCATTTGCGAAGGAATTGATTGAGCAAAGAATAAAGGCTTGCAAGGCTACATTAAGCATAAATTGAGCTCCATGATAGTGAAATAACTAATCATTCCTATCTATGAATTAGTTAACAAAACGTCAGGACTTAATAGTCCACCATCAGTAACCTCATAGCTTTCCAAGATATACTTGGACTAGCCAGAAACTTTAATCCAATGGTTTCTCTGCACTTCATTATCATTAATTACAGACTGAAAGCAGCGAAGTCAAGACATTGCTTCACCTCTTTGTTAATCTTTAATAGTGAATTTTGTGACACTTTTCACCTCAATAGCCGTCGGTGCGCGCCCGAACTACTCGAGTTTAAACTGTAAATGCTTATGGACCATTTTTGAACATGTTGGGTCGTTGTTGTGGTTTAGCTAGGTGCGTAAGTTTACCTATTGACTTGGCCATGCTGCATGCGATTTTTTCTGGCCAAAATCCTTAAGTTCGAGCTTTTACAAATAAAATTTGATTAATTTGGCTTGAAAAACCGTCGTGTTGTCAGCAGAACTCATGCCACTGTCTGAGCCGTTACGACGATGTAAAAATTGTTTAAAAGTTTCCCGTTACGTTTGCATGTTGAACAGAAGTATATCTCTCTTGCGTCAAAATACAAGCAAAGCCCCTGGGATATTTCCAGAGCACAGTCTTACACCGCAGTGTTGTGAGGGTGAAACTCTGATCTGACTGAAGGTAGCGCTAGACCAAATGATTGCTGGTATTTGTGGTAGTTGAGTTACCAACCAGCAACGCATGAATAGCTCAGGGCAAAATTTGGGGTAGCTAAGCTACCAACCAGTAACTCATGAATAGCGCAGGGCAAATTTTGCGGTAGCTAAGCTACCAAGCAGCAACGCATGAATAGCTCAGGGCAAAATTAGCGGTAGCTAAGCTACCAACCAGTAACTCATGAATAGCGCAGGGCAAATTTTGCGGTAGCTAAGCTACCAAGCAGTAACGCATGAATAGCTCAGGGCAAAATCTACGCAAAGAATGACAGGTTCACACAGCTGTTGAAATGAATATTATACAGCAAATCTTCAATTATTGATAAAGCGTTCAGTACTAAATTGAAACTAAGGATGGTTAATTTAACGTTTCAGTGTCTTCGCGCACCGCTCTGGAATTACACAATGGCCTTTATATAAACACAAAAATTAGCCGGTTTCGAGACGCTTGTGCAAAAAGGCAGGCAGCTGAAATTTTTCCTTACCAGTTAACGATAAAGTTTGGTGAATTACATAAAACAAAAATTTCAACATCTCGACGCTTTTCATAAACAGCATGGAAAATTTACTTGTTTTGACAATTTACTGGTTACCAAATAGAAGCCTGTTTTACTACACGCATTAAAAGCTCTTGCATGGGTGCACAGTTAAATCCTATTTATAGACGGATAGACGATTTAAGGCAATGATGGAAGCTTCTCGGTCATATATATAGGGTCATGCTAACAAATCATACACGGTGACGGTAAAGCCGGTTGTTAAGCGATTGTCTCCTGATAATTTTATATCTTAAATGAATTAGTTTTTGCAGATGGTATGAAGTCATGCACTAAAGTAAATATAAAGCCAGGAAATATTTGTTAACTTCTTCGTTTATTAATTTATTTATTAAATAATTAATTTCATCTGATTTTGCGAAAATGAGGAGCGCCATACCCACGGTAGGTATGAAGGATAGACATTTCTTTATTTTCGACTTGTTTCAAGGTTTGATTTTTGAATCATTGAGTGCTCCTCCGGGTCTATTTAGCCCCCGTCACGCCAATTAGCCCAGACTGGTTAGTCTATTGGTATGCCTCGTGTGCTTTGTCTATTGGTACGCCTCGTATGGTTTGTCTATTGGTACGCCTCGTATGGTTTGTCTATTGGTACGCCTCGTATGGTTTGTCTATTGGTACGCCTCGTATGGTTTGTCTATTGGTACGCCTTGTGTGGTTTGTCTATTGGTACGCCTCGTGTGGTTTGTCTATTGGTACGCCTTGTGTGCTTTGTCTATTGGTACGCCTTGTGTGGTTTGTCTATTGGTACGCCTCGTGTGGTTTGTCTATTGGTACGCCTTGTGTGGTTTGTCTATTGGTACGCCTCGTGTGGTTTGTCTATTGGTACGCCTCGTGTGGTTTGTCTATTGGTACGCCTTGTGTGGTTTGTCTATTGGTACGCCTCGTGTGGTTTGTCTATTGGTACGCCTTGTGTGGTTTGTCTATTGGTACGCCTCGTGTGGTTTGTCTATTGGTACGCCTTGTGTGGTTTGTCTATTGGTACGCCTTGTGTGGTTTGTCTATTGGTACGCCTCGTATGGTTTGTCTATTGGTACGCCTCGTATGGTTTGTCTATTGGTACGCCTCGTATGGTTTGTCTATTGGTACGCCTCGTGTGGTTTGTCTATTGGTACGCCTCGTGTGGTTTGTCTATTGGTACGCCTTGTGTGCTTTGTCTATTGGTACGCCTCGTATGGTTTGTCTATTGGTACGCCTCGTATGGTTTGTCTATTGGTACGCCTCGTATGGTTTGTCTATTGGTACGCCTCGTGTGGTTTGTCTATTGGTACGCCTTGTGTGGTTTGTCTATTGGTACGCCTCGTGTGCTTTGTCTATTGGTACGCCTCGTATGGTTTGTCTATTGGTACGCCTCGTATGGTTTGTCTATTGGTACGCCTCGTATGGTTTGTCTATTGGTACGCCTCGTATGGTTTGTCTATTGGTACGCCTCGTATGGTTTGTCTATTGGTACGCCTCGTATGGTTTGTCTATTGGTACGCCTCGTATGGTTTGTCTATTGGTACGCCTCGTGTGCTTTGTCTATTGGTACGCCTCGTATGGTTTGTCTATTGGTACGCCTCGTATGGTTTGTCTATTGGTACGCCTCGTATGGTTTGTCTATTGGTACGCCTCGTATGGTTTGTCTATTGGTACGCCTCGTGTGGTTTGTCTATTGGTACGCCTCGTATGGTTTGTCTATTGGTACGCCTTGTGTGGTTTGTCTATGGTACGCCTTGTGTGGTTTGTCTATTGCTACGCCTCGTATGGTTTGTCTATTGGTACGCCTTGTGTGGTTTGTCTATTGGTACGCCTTGTGTGGTTTGTCTATTGGTATGCCTCGTATGGTTTGTCTATTGGTACGCCTTGTGTGGTTTGTCTATTGGTACGCCTCGTGTGGTTTGTCTATTGGTACGCCTCGTATGGTTTGTCTATTGGTACGCCTTGTGTGGTTTGTCTATTGGTACGCCTCGTGTGGTTTGTCTATTGGTACGCCTCGTGTGGTTTGTCTATTGGTACGCCTCGTGTGGTTTGTCTATTGGTACGCCTCGTATGGTTTGTCTATTGGTACGCCTTGTGTGGTTTGTCTATTAGTACGCCTTGTGTGGTTTGTCTATTGGTACGCCTCGTATGGTTTGTCTATTGGTACGCCTTGTGTGGTTTGTCTATTGGTACGCCTTGTGTGGTTTGTCTATTGGTACGCCTCGTGTGGTTTGTCTATTGGTACGCCTCGTGTGGTTTGTCTATTGGTACGCCTCGTATGGTTTGTCTATTGGTACGCCTTGTGTGGTTTGTCTATTAGTACGCCTTGTGTGGTTTGTCTATTGGTACGCCTCGTATGGTTTGTCTATCAATTAAGGACCTTTATGTTTAGAAATTTTTAAAATTCAATTTGTTGTAATGAATCTCATGCATCAACTTTTATCAGAAATAAGGGTTTTTCTTTTTCTTCTACTTTTTTTCTAGCAGGTCAGCATTCGATTGGCAGGGTTTCATTCATTTGTGAAGTACTCGTCACAGATGCCGGTAAAACCGTCCATTTGAGATAAGATCTTGGGCAGATTTAAGAGCTTGACGCTATCGCGACGAGCTTGCGATAACTTGCATTTGACGATAGCTTTAACATTTTCGCAGAACATCAACTGACGAGTGTTGCCAAATGAGGAAAGTAGATTGTGCGTCTCAAGAACATGAATTAAAAAAGGCTGTCGTCACACGTGCGTGGCAGAGACAAAAGTCACGGAGCAGCATAATTGTAGTGTGAGAATAAAATTTTAAATGCATATACCAAGACATCATGAGTATTAATTAAAAAAAAAAAATAGCTGCTACGACGTTTTTACGGCATTTCCTAATACATGGAGATCATGATCAAGCTCTAAGGTACTTTTTCATTCATAAAAAGGATATTTTCTTTATTTCATTCTTTACGCTGACATAGTGGCAACCTGAACAAATTAAAGTTCAAACAATTAACAAAGCAAGTTAGCAATTTAAAGCATTTTTATTACAGCTTTTTGACTCAGGTCTCTTCTCTTCCGCATCCATGGAAATCGGATTTAGATTTCTTGCTGTACAGACATGAATTTTCCTCATAGAGAATTAACTGTAATCACGCACGACTAGAACAGGACACGTACTCCGTTACGATTGACTAGACACAAAATACCTGCGTGACACGCGACATCATTGATAAGAATCGTCAAAAAAGCAGCATACATCACTGAGAATAAATCGTGAATTTCTTATTTACTCACGCACTTCTAACATCAGTAAATAGAAGAAAAATTAGCCTTTATAAAGCATATACAGGTAGTGAAGTTAGACATCATTCAGAGAAGTTAACGCAAGATTCAGTTTAAACACTCGAATGTGCATAGCTTAAATATGAAGAACAGCATAGGTATATTCATAAACACGATATCATTATAGATTAAATATGAAGAACAGTATAGGTATATTCATAAACACGATATCATTATAGCTTAAATATGAAGAAGAGCATAGGTATATTCGTAAATACGATTTTATCATAGCTTAAATATGAAGAACAGAATAGGTATATTCATAAACATGATATTATCACATACTTGTTATGTAGGAAGACATGAATTGCATATCAATGGAACGGACGTTGAAAAATTGCATAGGTTAATATTATGGTGCTTAAAATACTGTTTATATTATGAAATACGTATTATAGAGATTTGTGATCTAGAAATATAAGAAATAGGATTATTGAACGTTGATTGGTTGTTGACGGCAGTCTGAGAAACACACATAAACATATATTTATAAATGAATAGAAGTCATTTCAACTTAATAGCTACAGTAACATTTTTTAGAATGTAGCAGTGTTGTGGTAGCATAATATAGCATTCGTATAACATTGAAATCAGGTGCGTGTATAGCATTGAAATAAGGTACGTAACATTGAAACAAGGTACGTAACATTGAAACAAGGTACGTGTATATCATTGAAACAAGGTACGTAACATTGAAACAAGGTACGTGTGTAACATTGAAACAAGGTACGTAACATTGAAACAAGGTACGTGTATAACATTGAAATAAGGTACGTAACATCGAAAAAAGGTACGTGTATATCATTGAAACAAGGTACGTAACATTGAAACAAGGTACGTGTGTAACATTGAAACAAGGTACGTAACATTGAAACAAGGTACGTGTATAACATTGAAATAAGGTACGTAACATTGAAACAAGGTACGTGTGTAACATTGAAATAAGGTACGTAACATTGAAACAAGGTATGTGTGTAACATTGAAACAAGGTACGTGAATAGTGTCTAAAAGTTATTTCGTGTAAATGTACATGAAGGTACGAAGGTGAGCAGGATGAGAAACGGACTCGATCAATACCTCTCGTTAATACAATACACTCCACGTATTCGAGACACTTTTTAGCGTTGACTTACTGCAACATGGGTGAAATACATGACAGAATATATTTTGTTCGTGTCTCTCAATTACATAGTTAACCCTTGATGCGGTTATCGTTAACATCGTATAGTTTGTTTATTAATAAAGGATTGTTGTATTAAGAAATTTCAAAAATCCATTGTGTTGTGATGCATTCCATGTACTACATTCTTTGGAAATAAACGGTTTCTTTCTTCTTTCCTTCTTTATTTTTAACGATTTATTTCTTCCTTCTCTTAATTGATTTCTTTCTTCTCTCTTTCTTTCTTTCTTTCTGCAACATAGGACATATGGCATGAAGCTACAAGACAACTAGTACCGCCCGTGCATTACGGTCGAGTCTAGCTGAAATAGACCCGGTGCAGGGCAATAGATATAGCTTCAGACACTTGAGTTCTGGCCAAAGAACTAGAAAGAATTTTCCATTAAAATATTATTAATATCAATATATTATTTTCTACTGTATTAATAACATATTTAATAACATATTATTATTCAGATAAATATTATTTACCATGACCTGCTATACGCTACGAGATGTAGGATCTAATGCCGAATGTGACACGTATTCAACTTCTTGAACAAACTAGTAACATTGGCGGTGAAATGCCTTTTGAGGAACAATTTCATGTGATTCTTTTTAATTAAATGCATCTGAAATAACAGTGCATCTTTCTATGTGAGTAAATGATAACTCAGCACACGGAGGTAGTGCATGTGCAATCCTTCACTCTTGCAACACAAAGCTGTTTTTAGATGTGAAATAAACGTGTGCAACAAGGGGAAGGTATTCGAACGAGTTAAAAAAAATACTGTGGAAGAAAAACTCTTAGTAGTCATCTTACGCGAGTGAGATATTTAAAAGTGTCTAATACTGAATTGTGTTAAATATTTGTTAAATGCCAAGTAACCACATTTATTAATGAGAAGTTTAGTTACAATCCGCATTCTCTTGGTTTTTAAGAGATTCTAATATAGTGTAAAGTAACCACGCATTTCTTATACGAGTCCATGTCGCATCATATTGAGATATGAGTAGCAGAAACATGCGTAAATTTAGGACCAAATTTAGCGAGTGTAACAAACTCATAACAAACTCATACGTAACTCATAGCACATCATATTGAAATATGAGTAGCTGAAATACGCATAAATTTAGCACCAAATTTAGCCAGTGTAGCAGACTCATAACACATCATATTGAGATATGAGTAGCTGAAATACGCATAAATTTAGCATCAAATTTGGCGAATCTAACTGATCTCCACACATCATTGCATCGTCATTCGTCGGTCAATGAGTTAAGTGCTGCATGAGAAAGTATTACAGTGTAACGTATTATCCGTGTGAGGGCATTTGTCAGGGTAAGCAAGGTAAGCAAGTCCGCACAGGGTTAGGATGAGAAGAACACAATAAAGCAAAGCGTTTGATCTGAATTTCGTTTTAGAGTGAATGTGGCCCAATAGATGACACTCGGACCCTCTTTCGCGAAGACAAGTTATAGAACGCAGAGCCTAGTTGGATTTTTTGACAGGGCATTTATGATTTTTGCCGTCCCACCAAAGTGGCCGCTAAAATTATACATACAACGGCGAAAAAGTTAGATGGGGTCAACGTCACTGCTCACTCCCGATGCGAACACTCTGGATTCACACTTTCTTCCCTGTATTATTATTTACCACGACCTTCTAGTGATGAAATTGTGCAAGAAGGCATCTTTCATATGGCGCACTTTACACACCATCCCATACCATGGTGCACCATACATAACATCCCATAAAATGGTGCACTATACACACCATGGTACACCATACGATGATCCGGGAGCATGGTGCACCATGCTCACCCTCTCAGAACATGGTGCATCATCCTAAAACGTCGTGCACCACCTCATAACACTGTGCACCACCCCACAACACTGTGCACCACCTCATAACACTGTGCACCATCCCACAACACGGCGCACCACGACGAGTTGGCGTGAAGGTCTAGTCAACCTTTTCCAGCTTGGCAGGCTTGGCCTGGAAGGGGCCCAGTAAAGTCTGCTTGACGGGCCCGGTGTTCCAGAGCTTCAGGGAGGCCATGGACCCCAGGATGGACCCGGCCCAGTACACGACCACGTGTTCTACGTGGGTGTGCCCTCTGCATCCCCACTTCAGCCCAGTAGCGAGAACGGGGTTGAAGTAACCCCCGGAGTAATTGAACGCTGCGTGAAGAGCAGAGTGAAATAATTATACGTATAAATTAATAACATTTCACCTGATTTGCAACCTTTTTTACATTCTAACATTTAGTGCAAAAATACGAGGGGTTGTCGTTGACGCTGTTACTACCTATGCGGAGAGTTAACCAGTTTGATTTGAATGCTGACGGTCTCGTCACGATGTATAGTGCATTTTATGAGCAGATATAAAGTTTTAGTCGACGTTACTCAACCGCTGCTAATCAACGCAAGATCTAACATCATACAAAGACATCAATTGTCGTCGCCCACATATCTGTGAAACTTCAAGTCGCTGGGAAATTTTTTAACATCCATGCTTGAACGACGCTTATTTTCCACATCTCAAGTGGTGCATGTGATTACAAGTGGTGCGCGTTTCATTAGAAAAGGGGATTGTGTGCTTCACTAAAGAGGATTGCGCGTATTCAAGCCATTTAAAGCGTATTGAAGCGATTGTGCCATTTTTGGAGAAAAAAGGATTGTGCGTCTTATCAGAAAAAGGATTGTGTCTGTTATTGAATAAGTGGATATTGCATGTCATTATAAATGATTGTGCGTACTTTTAGAAGCGGGGATTGTGAGTACTTTTAGAGAAGAGGATTGTGCGTACATTCAACAAAGAGGATAGGCGTAAAATGAAAATGAGGATAGCAAGTGTTGCCAGAAAAAAGAGTAGTTTAAAAGAAAAAAAGTAGTGTACTTATTTGTAGAAGAGAGGATTACGTGTAAAATTACGAAGAAGGCTGTGCGTTACAAAAAAAAAACAGAGAATGTGCGTGTTAGTTAGTAAAGGACATTGTAAGTATTATGGACAAAATCGTGCACATGGTTGAAGAAGAAAATGGGGCGTATTATTATAAGAGAAATTGTGCACATTATTAGAAATGAGAATTGTGTGCATAATTTGGCAAACATTCGTGCGAAATACAAGGAAAAATTTGTAGTGCATCTACATAGATCTTATTTACTTCACAGAGGAGTACTAGCCATTATATGCCTCGCATGAGCTGGCCGTAGCTACGATACGACTCGAATAAGTTGAGCTTATAAGGCGAGAGCGTCGAACTGAAAGCTGAGTTGTGCAATTGATGGCTGCTCAAGACACCAATAATTAGCAAGCAGAGTGCGAACTACCTTGAAAATACAAGACAAGTGCGTCATTAGTAATTTACTGATAAATTGGAGACTTAGGGAAGAGGAGCTTTTTGTACTGTAGAAGCAACAAGCTGTACGTCACTCACTCTGCGCATAAGAGCAATAATGTTGAGAACTTTTATTGCTGCGCCTCAGAGCAATAATATCGAAAAATTTTGTTTGATGCAGGGGCCGAATTGTTAAAAAAAATTATCGTAATATCACAACCACACGAAAAGGGAAAGCAAGCAAGCAAGCTATATTTGTGCGGAGATTTGGGCAGTGCAAGTTGTAGTAATAGTTTCTGAATAAATATATTTAGTAATAAGTGATGTTGTATTTTTTAATATGTTCAACAAAATTGTTACGCCACTCACCAACTGCAGGGTTTGTCCGCGGCATGGAAATGAAGGAAGAAAATCTCAATTTGTGTAATGTGTTCCGTGTCACGGACCGTGGGTAAGATTAAGATCAGGGCTCTGATTAAATCCTTTCAAGATACTTCCCCTAACCTTGGTCCAGGTTCCTGTATTTCAATGCAGTGTTGCCAGATTGACATTTTTCGGGCCCAAGTCTGCCAGTTCGGGCTTTTTGTACAAAATTTCACTCAAAGTTCACTTATCATCTCCCAGCCCTGTAGGGTTACAGGAATGTTACAAATGAAAAAAAAAACGAACGTGTTGAAAAAAAGACGCGCAAGAATATCAAAATTGAATAAAAATGCTAAGAAATTGGGGTGTACATAAAAGAAGAAGAAATTAATATGACTCATGAGTTAAACAAAATTAAAGCAAACACGTACAACGAAACACTGAAAATTCCAAGAAATGAAAACGACCCATAAAATAAAAATAAAATCAAGATGCCAAGAAATGCTGATGCACATGAAAAAGAAGATATTGATTGAAACAGGAATAAAACAAACTAACGGCAGAAAAAGAGGTTCAATAACTCATGAATTAAAGAAATTAAGTAAGTTAACCCTCACGTACAACTATACACTGCAAACTTCAAGTCTCACCGAGCACGACCATGGAGGTGGCGAAGAAGGAGTCAATGGAGGAGGCGTACTTGGGCTCCAGCTCCCCCAGACCTCTGGACACGAGGCGGCAGGCGCACGTGAGGACGAGCTCGATGAGGAACCCGTAGAGCACGGGCACCTGCAGGTCTGCAGAGCATGTGTCCACTCCCCTACCCACGTGTGTGGCAGCCAACTCCATCACCCACAGCTTCTTGACCCACCTGCGGCAGGATAGAGGACATTAATACGTTGGTCGCGATGGGTTGAGCTAAAGTTCAATATTCAACTGAAATTTAAAGTCACTTGTAGTAGGCAATAATGCAAATAGAAAACAATTGGATTGTGCCTTGTGTTTAGCTTTGGTTAAGTATTTATAAAAGTTGAGTTTGTGACTACTGGTCGGTCAGCAGCATTATGGAATTCCCCTCCCTGTACACCGGCGGCTCACACCGCGACCCGACCAACGTGTTAAAGGATGTTTTATTCCAATCAAGCCTGATACATATCATCTTGTACGAGTATATTGGTTTTTCAAATGCCCTTTAACTAATACCAAAAACACATGACGGTTACCCACGGTCAAGTGGTATCCATTTGTGGCACACATGGGTAGAGTGGGGAATTGTGCCTGAATTCTTCCTTTTCCCAATGGGGAGAAACACCGGGCGGCACTGCCGGGATTTGAACTGAAGACACTTTCCCGTGATGAGAGCGTTCTTAACCACTCGGCCAAGGTGACCACTCTTGGCGCCACTTATTGCACGAAATATTTTAGCCCAAGAACAGGCATGAATGTTTAATTGTGGCCAGAAATTATCGTTTGGTATTAGACACTCGGAACTTTATGGCTGTCAGTTAACTGCGACATAACATTGATTGAACAATTTATGAGGTTTGTGTGCTGCAGAACATTATTTTTTATTTAGAATTTTGTCCTCTTTTTATAAGTTGCTATCAAAAATTTGCACGTATCACACGTGGTCCACATTGCTAGTGTTGTTTTATATTAGTTATTGAGTTCCTTCATGCATCTTACTCGTATTAATTGATATGCTTATTTCAACAAATCTTTTAAAGGAGGTTAACACACGCATATATTTTATGCGTTTCTACTGATCGGTGGATGATAAGTACAAAAGGACTAACACTACCAACTGTTCGTCTATAACAACAAACTACAAATCATAGTACAAAGTGTACTCTTTCAACAACAAATCACGGAAAAACAGCTATTTTACCTGAAGAATACGAACTAGCACTACCAACTGTACACCTACACTAACATACTGTACATCATTAAAAAACATCTATTTTACTTGAAGTATACGAACTAACTCTACCATCTGTAAATCTACAACAACAAACCACAAATCATTGTACCAACTGTACACCTACAACAACATATAACAAATTATTGAAAAAAATAGCCATTTTACCTGAAAGAAGCAATACCCCCGAGGACCTGAGCTGCCACCTTGGTGGCGACTTCCTTGGGGTCGGAGCCAGACTCGACGTAGTCCTCCAGCAGGCTGTAGGGGCAGGCGGTGGCTGCGCCCCACGACTGTCCCCACCAGATGGTCATGAGGAACAGGTACACGGCGTACGCTCCCACTCCATAGTTGTCCGCGACTGCGGGAATGTAAAAACGCGTCACAAAGTGCCACTATGTTTAATTTCTAGTCTCATGGCAGAGTTGTGACCAAATTTCGCTACGTTTAATTTCTAGTCTCATGGCAGAGTTGTGACCAAATTTCGCTACGTTTAATTTCTAGTCTCATGGCAGAGTTGTGACCAAATTTCGCTACGTTTAATTTCTAGTCTCATGGCAGAGTTGTGACCAAATTTTGCTACGTTTAATTTCTAGTCTCATGGCAGAGTTGTGACCAAATTTCGCTATGTTTAATTTCTAGTCTCATGGCAGAGTTGTGACCAAATTTCGCTATGTTTAATATCTAGTCTCATGGCAGAGTTGTGACCAAATTTCGCTATGTTTAATTTCTAGTCTCATGGCAGAGTTGTGACCAAATTTCGCTATGTTTAATTTCTAGTCTCATGGCAGAGTTGTGACCAAATTTCGCTATGTTTAATTTCTAGTCTCATGGCAGAGTTGTGACCAAATTTCGCTATGTTTAATTTCTAGTCTCATGGCAGAGTTGTGACCAAATTTCGCTATGTTTAATTTCTAGTCTCATGGCAGAGTTGTGACCAAATTTCGCTATGTTTAATTTCTAGTCTCATGGCAGAGTTGTGACCAAATTTCGCTATGTTTAATATCTAGTCTCATGGCAGAGTGTCGGTATATCCCCGAATGTCAAACGCCACACAATGTGTTGGTATACGAGTATTTCATTTTGAGGATTATCGATGCTGGGTAGAATGATGATAATGATGATGGTGATGGTGATGTTGGTTATGGTTATGGGATTGTGATGATGATGGTGTGGATGATGATGATGATCATGGTGGTGATGGTGATGATGATTATGGTAATGATGATGGTGGTGATGATGATTAACTCTACAGGTGTTGAATTAATTGGAGTGCGGTGCAATGAACCTTTACACCACAAAATCAAGCGAGTTTTTGGATTAGTGAGGTTTCGACCCAAAGACAACATGATGTAGAAAATGAGCTGCGCCGGTCAACTAAAATCATGTAGGCCGAGTCAATAGAGTCATATTGGAACAAAAATTAAGATATATAAAAATTTTACAAGAAATAAAACCTAACAGCGCAACGGCGAAATTTTCAGGCTCTTGAATGGAATATTGCGGTAATTTCTCGTAAATTATTATTCATGAAACCCATTATCTAGTATGTAAACTTCTCATCGAAGCATTTAAAATATAAGAAGGATGTTAGTAATTTCCCGACGTCCTTCATAAATGACGCTGGGCAATAGAAAGATAAGGGTGCTCATAAAAGGGAAATGTGAAATCCACTCGAATTGTGATAGGTTACGGCGAGTATAAAGTAAAGATTGTGATAGGTTACGGCGAGTATAAAGTAAAGATTGTGATAGGTTACGGCGAGTATAAAGTAAAGATTTTGATAGGTTACGGCGAGTATAAAGTAAAGATTGTGATAGGTTACGGCGAGTATAAAGTAAAGATTTTGATAGGTTACGGCGAGTATAAAGTAAAGATTGTGATAGGTTACGGCGAGTATAAAGTAAAGATTGTGATGGGTAACGGCGAGTATAAAGTAAAGATTGTGATAGGTTACGGCGAGTATAAAGTAAAGATTGTGATAGGTTACGGCGAGTATAAAGTAAAGATTGTGATAGGTTACGGCGAGTATAAAGTAAAGATTGTGATGGGTTACGGCGAGTATAAAGTAAAGATTGTGATGGGTTACGGCGAGTATAAAGTAAAGATTGTGATAGGTTACGGCGAGTATAAAGTAAAGATTGTGATAGGTTACGGCGAGTATAAAGTAAAGATTGTGATAGATTACGGCGAGTATAAAGTAAAGATTGTGATGGGTTACGGCGAGTATAAAGGAAAGATTGTGATAGGTTACGGCGAGTATAAAGTAAAGATTGTGATAGGTTACGGCGAGTATGAAGTAAAGATTGTGATAGGTTACGGCGAGTATAAAGTAAAGATTGTGATAGGTTACGGCGAGTATAAAGTAAAGATTGTGATAGGTTACGGCGAGTATAAAGTAAAGATTGTGATGGGTTACGGCGAGTATAAAGTAAAGATTGTGATAGGTTACGGCGAGTATAAAGTAAAGATTGTGATAGGTTACGGCGAGTATAAAGTAAAGATTGTGATAGGTTACGGGGAGTATAAAGTAAAGATTGTGATAGGTTACGGCGAGTATAAAGTAAAGATTGTGATAGGTTACGGCGAGTATAAAGTAAAGATTGTGATAGGTTACGGCGAGTATAAAGTAAAGATTGTGATAGGTTACGGCGAGTATAAAGTAAAGATTGTGATAGGTTACGGCGAGTATAAAGTAAAGATTGTGATAGGTTACGGCGAGTATAAAATAAAGATTGTGATAGGTTACGGCGAGTATAAAGTAAAGATTGTGATAGGTTACGGCGAGTATAAAGTAAAGATTGTGATAGGTTACGGCGAGTATAAAGTAAAGATTGTGATAGGTTACGGCGAGTATAAAGTAAAGATTGTGATAGGTTACGGCGAGTATAAAGTAAAGATTGTGATAGGTTACGGCGAGTATAAAGTAAAGATTGTGATAGGTTACGGCGAGTATAAAGTAAAGATTGTGATAGGTTACGGCGAGTATAAAGTAAAGATTGTGATAGGTTACGGCGAGTATAAAGTAAAGATTGTGATAGGTTACGGCGAGTATAAAGTAAAGATTGTGATAGGTTACGGCGAGTATAAAGTAAAGATTGTGATAGGTTACGGCGAGTATAAAGTAAAGATTGTGATGGGTTACGGCGAGTATAAAGTAAAGATTGTGATGGGTTACGGCGAGTATAAAGTAAAGATTGTGATAGGTTACGGCGAGTATAAAGTAAAGATTGTGATAGGTTACGGCGAGTATAAAGTAAAGATTGTGATAGGTTACGGCGAGTATAAAGTAAAGATTGTGATAGGTTACGGCGAGTATAAAGTAAAGATTGTGATAGGTTACGGCGAGTATAAAGTAAACAACACGAAATGGGATGGAATGAACTCACTGATGATGAGCTCTTTTTACATCATCTTTCCTTTAAATAAACTGTCTTTCTTTCTTTCTTTCAAATAGATTACAGCGGCTACATTTCTTTTTTCTTTCTTTTTAACAGATTACAGCGGGTACATTTCTTCTTTCTTTCTTTCTAATAGATCACAGCGGGTACATTTCATCTTTCTTTCTTTCTAATAGATCACAGCGGGTACATTTCTTCCTTCTTTCTTTCTAATAGATTACAACGTTTACAAAGTAAACAACACGAAATGGGATGGAATGAACTCACTGATGATGAGCTCAAAGCACGTGCCGCACATCTCAGCGGAGGCGATGAGCTCGAGCACGGCGCCCCTGACGAGGCTGTGCGTGATGTTCGATGCCACGTGCATCCTGATCACGTGCGACAGCGCTATCTGCGTGATGATCGTCAGCGTCGACACCACGATGGACAGCATCTGCAAAGCAGTGAGGTTGTTTTTAGCAGGGATGTGCAGCTCCTCTGGCAATTACAGCTAAAGGAGATGTGCAGCTCTTTTGGTGATTGTAGGTAACGGAGACGTACAGCATCTGCAAAGTAATAGTGTGGTTTTTAGCAGGGTGTGTGTGTAGATCCTCTGGTGATTACAGACAGCATCTGTAAGGCAGTGAGGTTGTTTTTAGCAGGGAACAGTTGTAACAGGATTTAAGCCCGCATATTTAAGGGACTCATATGCCTGGTGAACAATGTAAGACGGAGAGAGAACTTTAGGCAAAAGACGCACCTTCTTTTAATCAGAACTTGCAGCTTTCAGACCGAACTTGTAACAGACATCACTGGCGAAGGAGTCTCACTGAGAGGTAAGACATTTTTACCGGGGATTTCTCTCTTGCATGTGGGACTATTTTGAGAGCTCTATTGCTTATCTCCAGTGATAAATGTGGAGATACAATAACGATGATAATATTGCTGTGCAGAGCAACATACTCCGGCGTACACACATTGCACAGTGCAACATATTCCGGCTTTTAACTCTACACAGTGCAACATACTCCGGCGTACATACGCTGTATAGAGCAATATATTCCGGGCTTTCGAGACAGTTTTCAGCGTCATAGCTCAGGCAAGTTCGGGATATAAAATTTTCGCATCATTTTTAAAAAATGAATTCCAGTGTTGACTAGAACCAGTGTTAAGTTAAGCATTCAGCTCCCGCCAGGGTTGGTTTGTAAATATGTAGTTGTGTGCTGTGTGCCTATAGGTATATCCAGGATCTGTACCACATCTACTTATATAATGAAAGCAAGGAATTTCCTTTTTTTGTCTTTGCAGATGTTTTACTTATGAACTGATGGTGGACTTCAACTCTTCATTATTAAAAATCCTGAATTTTTGTATTTGCAAATACTGTTCGTAATTTTCTGGCATTTGTGATGTCGGATGCTCAACACTCTAATTTTTCTCGAAAATTGCTCAAATTGGAGGGTTTTGCCAGAAAACGGAACGTGGTGTGGCCAAGTCGACAGATGAGTTGTTCATTACCGGCTGTACCGCTACGATGTATAGTGTATTTTTAAAAATACAGCGCCATGTACGAACGTTACAATGCGAGCATAAATACTAGTTGACTTTTAACTAGTTTACACTTGACTAGTTGACTTATGACAAGTTGACTTTTCATTAGTAAGCTTTTTGACCAGTTGACTTTTGACTAGTTGACACTTGACTAGCTGGCTTTTGACCAATCAACTTTTGACTAGTTAACACCAGCCTGCCACTTACCTTGTCAACACGGAAGGATTCACACCAGCAGGCAGCACTTGTCACCCAAGTGTCTTGTTGACAACCCTCATCTCAGCCCTCAAGCTCAGCGTCATAGAGCAAGTCAAAACACTGACGCGACATTTAAACTTGAATTTTTTATGACATTTAAACAATTTAAACAATTTATTTATCACAAGTGATACAGCATTAGACTGAATCGTAAGTCTAGTTAAACAATTTAAACAATTTATTTATCACAAGCCATATAGTGGTATATTGTTTCAGAAGTCTAGTACAATGGTCTAGACATGAGGATTGAATCAATATCATTGTCTAGATATGTACATTGAGTAAATTAATTTTTGTGGTACGTTAATTTCCTGTGAACTGTTCACATGGATTAATATAATATGGTACATATAAAATAAATCAATTATAGTAACATGCTTTAGAATTGTGCAAAAAAGGCATGAACGGGACGCTGAAATACTTAAAACGGTAAAGATACAACTGGCGAGCGGTGGTGTGTTGCGCTCACACTCGAGCTTTGATGCCGAATAAAAGCAACTCGGTATCACTAATACACTTCTCTTTAAGGTAAATGAAAACAATAGCAAAAATTCATCTGTA
Source organism: Morinoia aosen (assembly GCA_030386875.1). NCBI lineage: Eukaryota > Metazoa > Arthropoda > Malacostraca > Amphipoda > Talitridae > Morinoia > Morinoia aosen. Next base: position 62,585,412 of record CM059568.1, on the reverse strand, counting down.
TCACTGATACGCTCCTCTTTGCGAAAAATGAAAACACTAGTAAAATATTTATCGGTATCACTGATACACTTCTCTTTAAGGTAAATGAAAGCAATAGCAGAAAAATCAAATGTATCACTCATACGCTCCTCTTTGGGAAAAATGAAAACACTAGTCAAATATTTATCGGTATCACTGAGTTTATTAGTTTATTAGTTAGTTTAACCCTTTCGGTACGATAATTCAAATTGTTTGGGTAAAAACTTCCTGGGGAAAAAGTTGTCATTACCCTTAATTGTCAGTGAAATTGTCCTAGTGTGGTGCTTTTAGCTTAAGTAAGTGCCTTCTTCATTATTTTAATTTTAAAATTTTTTGAATCTTTGAAGCTCGATGCTTGGCGACGGAAATTTTTGATGTTGATAATAAAGTTTTCGTATTTACGAAGCGACTATTTATACGTTTATGCCCGAATTAACCAAAAATCAACAAAGTTCAGAAAAAACTTGCTCAAGTTAAATGGAAAGGGTATTGAATATGTTGCTCGGGTCCTGTAGCATGAACTTACGCGTGCTACAGGGTCCTATGGTAATTACAGGGGCCTATGGTAACCTATGGTAATTTACGCGTGCAGGTTTCTGGAATTGTTTAAAAACTAGTTTAATGAATGTTTGTAATTTCCCTAATTTTGTTATTACTCTAAAATATTCCCTCACTAGTTGAATTAGTTTAAAACTAGGTTAGATGCCCTAAACTGGAAGCACTAGCCAACTTGGCACTGGAGTAGCCGTCAGTACCGAAAGGGTTAAGCCTCCCTATCCTCAACAATGAGATGTAAAGAGAGGAAGGAAGAAGGCACCATTTAGTATGGAGTTAAGGGAACGTGGAATCTATGCAGAAAGGGCACAGAAACAGACAGCTAAGAAAGAAGTTCATGAAACAAGAAAAAGTTGAAGAAGAAAGTGGTAGGCAGTGAAAAACAGGACAGCAGTGAACCGAAAAAAAGATGGTCCGTAACACAACAAAACCTATTCTATTTTAACAAAAGAAAGCCTACCTAACCTTTAGCTCGGGCCCTCACATTGTCCCCCTGGGAGTGCTAGTTCCCATAGATACAATAATTGTATCCCCCTGAGGGGTCGGTATCACTGATGTAGTCCTCTTTACGATAAGACAAAACACTAGCAATATATTCAGAGACTTATTGTCCTGTTAAATATCAGAGCTCGTTTGTGGTAAAAATTCAAATACACTCTCATAAACACACACACGCACACAAAACACAAACTTACACATGCACACACACACACACACACACACGTGTGGTCACGGGATGCGTTCACAAACTTTGTATGTTGTGTGAGCAACGTAAATATTGCAAGTAAAGATATTCTCAACTCTGACTGGTAGGGTGAGGGGCACGGCTGCAGTGGGGCACAGCACAGGTATCCTGGCACAGCTCACCAGACCTGGCTGCCGCTCCTCAGAAGCAACACAAACACCTCAACAACCCTCCTCTGAACTCTTTTTGCTTAGTTTCATCGCTCTCTTCCTAGTTTTATAACTCTCTCAATTTTTTCATAACTCTCTCTCTCTCTTATCTTTAAACTCCCTCTCTTTCTTTATAACTCACTCTCTTTCTTTATTACTTACACTTTTTCTTTATAACCCTCTCTTTCTCTTTCTCTATAACTCGCTCTATTTCTTTATAACTCTATTTCTTTTTAACTCTCTCGCTTTCTTTCTAACTACCTCCCTTTCTCTTTGTTCCTCTCTCCTTGAGTTTACATTAAAAGTTTGTAAAACTCCTAACAAATCTTTGGCTGATTTTCGTGCAAGAAAACGATCCATTAATACGAGAGCTTCTCATCATTAACGTGAAGTTGTCTCCCATGCGACACAGCTCGTGGCCGATAACGTCATCAACAAACACAAGATCTGCTTGTGTAATGCGCCCATTTCTCTCTGAACTGCGATATCCAAGCATTCCATTCAAAGTAGTATCCAAATGTCTACAATATTCAAGCATTTGATGGTTCTCTCCGATATTTTTCCCCTCATTTTAATCCTCATGCCTCACACGCATGCCTCACCATGAGGGGAACGCATGTCTGCCTCATGCTTCACTCCTCAAAACAGTTCCAATCCCCCACCCTCTCAGTAATGGTCGTCAAGGGAAAAATTTGAAGCAAACTGCCAAATTATTCTCATAAAATTTTCATTTCGTTAAGCCTTTCACAAAAGCGCAGCAGGAAATTAGCAAAGTGCTGATCTTTCATAAAACTTCAACTCATGTCTAAAGGTACATCCACATGAAGGAAGTAATTTTGATGGTAAAATTAGTTGTACAGACGCGAGAGCAAATTACGATATTTAATTGATCAGTCCATTTCCGGCTGACATTTTAATGGTTATCTAACGGATTTAATTTTAACATGCAACACTCGGCCGCTACCGACACACGCCCGACGCCCCCTGGAGACTGTGACCTAGTCGTACAAAATGCAAAATGCAAAATTGCATGTCATTGTTCGCGGCCAACCCCAAGCCTCCCAGTTCCTCGCCTCTGTCCTCCAGCATTAAAGGGCAACCCCTCTTCTCTCAGCTGTGAGCTTCAATACCTCGATGAACGGCTAGGATTTACCTCACTTTTCATAAAATACTTGCTGAGCGAGGTAAAATTTAGCAAATCTGTATCAGCGATACATATACAAAAATTACATCGTTCTCATAATTCAGTCATAGCTATGCAAATATAACGCACAATGCATCACTACGAGACTCGCTACGCCGGCCGGAAAGTGCCGTTCTCTGCACAGATGTTGCCCTACACAACATCCCGGAAAAATGGTTCTTTCAGGGGCAAAAATACGACCTTACCAAGCAAAGTGCCTGCAAGTAGGAAACCTACATCCTCTCACTCACAAGATTCTAATGCTCAAAACGCAGGAGACTTGCTAACCGCTGCCAGTAACTCCGTCAGAGAATGTGTGTCACTTTCCGAAGCAACGTCAGTGAAGACTATGCAACCAATATCGCAGGACGAGGGAAAACATATCTGCCAAACCTCCAGCAATCATTTTAAGGTTCGAAGCAGTGAAGTCTCAGCCGCAGCACCACAACAAACTGCTGCTCCTCATCTGAACAAGCATAACAGCGTGCCAGCTCCCCAGCTCTGCGTCAACAACAACGCTCCAAACTGTCCGCCAGCGACGGGGACACAAACGCCATCCTCATCAGTGGTACAAGACAGAATAGTTGTTATTAATAAGGACATTTCAAGCGTGGTAGACTCTCCTCATTCTCCAGATCATATGTTCGATAATATTCGCGCACAAACCGATACTGGCAGTAAATTACCCCAGAGCGCAAGCTGTGAGAACAAAATGAAATTTCCAGTACAGAGCAATAGAAAATACACTGTTACTTCTTTAAATGGCTACTTGCACCCGCTTCAAATCACAAGCTCTCAAAAAATTCATGAAATTATTCACAATTTGTCTCTAACAGCAGCGTTTTTCAATAAATCCCTAAGACAACGTGAGCCTCCTAGCCCGTCGTCGATTTTCTCTACAGTATCAAACATTCAGAACTTAACCGAGCAACTTTTTGCTTTAAATTCACATATAAGTTCTCATGACCTTGCAACTGCGGTACCTGCTAGTATCTCTTGTGAAATCGACTCCAATTTTCGAGAACCTTACGATACTCTGCTGCTAGGTGACAATATCCTAAGCAGGATCAGAAGGAAGGACATCGATCGCTCTTGCTGGATCAAAACTGTTCCATCTGGGCGCTTCGACGACCTTCTCCATGCTATAAATTGCATGCCTAGATTAAAAATTATATACTAAGTTTTGATAGTCTCTGCCCCTCTCCCTCAGACCTTGCTCGAATCGAACAACAAATTGTAAGGAAGTACGCACTTTCTACTATTTATATCGCCAATGCTTGCAGTGCGAAAGAATTCAACAAAGCGATGAATTTCTGCAAAAACCTGGGTTTAAACTTGATTCAATTTCAAACTTACCCCGATAATGAAAATGGTGACGCACTCAATAACATTCAATGGCCTCGGACCCAGGCAGAAAACTTCTGTTTTCTTGGACAACTTGCAATGAAATCAACATTGCGAATCACCGTGCCATATTGTCCTCGTTTCAACAAATGTCAAGCAAAAATTGGAATTGTAGGTCATTCCAATGAATCGAAAACTTCACGGAAAGAGACAAATAGTCTCACTTTAAACTTTGGAAAAGAATATTAGCCTATGCACATCGCTGCACATGGTACACCAAATCCTTCAAAATTGATTGCGTCATCAAGCAGAGCTCTGAGTAACTCACCCACCCACAACATGAGGAACATGAATAAGCCTGAGCCTTTCCCTGACTCGATCTCAGACAAATATAATGTCAGTACGAAAAATAAATTTGCGTTACTTGCAACAGACACAAATAGTGATTGCGACATGCCATTCTTTTCAACCAATTCTCAACTTTCCAGTGAGTACGCAGGAACCGAGGAAAGTCAAGCTAATAACGATATTCAAAACTATTCACAAAAAAATCAAATCATTCAAAAAAAATCTGTTGCCTCTGCCAGGCCTCCGTTGAACGATCAAACCGATACTGCTACCGCAAAACCAACAGTGAATCAAATTTGCACACGCGTTGCAAACACACTGGACGACTTGAAACGATCGCTCAAAATGGAGCCTGCTTACACTGTAGGTGACGGACACTGTCTCCTCCACGCCGTAACGACGCAGCTTGCTTCACAACAAAGATCGAAATGGGATTATACATCTCTGAAAATAGCCATCAAAACTGAGAGCTCCAGAAACAAGGACCAGTATGCAAAATTCGTTGACAAGAACAGTGGCAGTTTCGAACAACTCATCGATAAATACATCAATAGAAAAGTCTTCGATCACGCAGTTGGAGACCTCATACCCCAAATACTTTCTAATGTGACGAGAACACCAATTCACGTATTTGATGAAAGAGAAAATGGGATTTGGAAGACGACAATCTCCCCTACATCAAATGCTCTGATAAACTGTCCTCCGGTAAACATACACCGGAAACAGGACCACTATAGCGCCCTCTTGAAAATGCGTGATGAAAATCGTGTTGCTCCCTCCCCCATCTTGTGACTAAATAACAGTGATCAAATTGAATTTGAAGCTGAAATCACAAACAATGAACGCGGCAATAAAGACCTAGAGACGAATACCAAATGCCCTGCTAGACCTAAAAAATGCAATAACTCCACTAAAGATCTGCCTATTGAGATAAATAACATCAAAATATTACACATAAATGCTCGCAGTCTCAATGGTAAAATGGATGACGTACGAGTAATGTTGATCACTAACGATATCGATATTTTATGCGTATCTGAAACATGGTTCGATTCACGAGTCGAAAGCTCATATCTCAGCATTGCCGGGTACACATTGTACCGTTATGACGGAGTCAAGAGTAAGAGAGGTAGCGGTTCATGCATTTTCATCAAAGATGTCTACTCTACATCCTTATTTCCGATAAAAGAAAAATGCGAAGACATAGAAATGGTTTGGCTCAATGTTCAGGTAAACAAACACAAGTCTTTCATTATCGGCAGTCTTTACAGACATCCGTCAGCATCTCTACGTCCAACATTAGATTTCATTGAAAATACGTTTAAATTAATCTCTGCAGCCAAAAAATCTTTCTATGTTTTCGGAGATTTTAACGTAGATCTGACAAATAAAAACAACAAGCTAAGCAAGATGCTGCACAGACTTAATCTTTCTCAAATGGTCCAAGAACCAACGCGAATTACCAACGCTTCCAAAACTCTTCTTGACCTAGCAATTACAAACAATCCCCAAGCAGTACTCAGCACAGAAATCTTACCGTCCTTTTCTGATCACCGTTCTGTAGAATGCCAAATAAATATTGCAAAAGAGAAACAGAAATCTAGTTACATTTCATATCGCATGAAAAACCACTACTCCCCTGAAATATTTCAAGAAAAGCTATTAGACAGATGGAGTGAATTTCAAGGCATGAAAAACACCGATGATGTCAATTTACAAGTTTCGCTTTTCAACGAAAATTTCGTATCGGCTCTTCACGAATGCGCACCTTTCACTACGAAGAAAGTTAAGCCAAGAATTTCTAAATGGATAACAGATGAGATAAAACGGTTGAGCAGAGCTAAAAGAAATTTGCAGCGTGAGTACAAACTACAAACTGAATAAATCAGACAGTACGCGTCGAAAATTATATAAAGATCATGAGAAGATCCTACGAAGAAAAGTTAAGGAAGCAAAACGGGACTACTTCCACAAAGAACTCTTGGCGGCAAAACAAAACCCAAAAAGAACTTGGGAAATCATTAGAGAAGTTGCTCAGTATAAAAACTCGGAGTGCAAAAGCACTTTCGACAACCCCTCAAAAATGGCTAATGACTTTAATACTTTCTTCTCAAAAGTTGGCGAAGATGTTTTCAATGAAGTATCCAGGACAGTTTCAGACACATCTACAGGAGCAAATCTGAGCGATGTATCATCCCCAAATAGTAGAAACAAATGGAGACCAAAGCCGGTTAGCGTCGTAGAGTTACGAAAAATCTTATACTCACTAAAGAATACCAAAGCGACTGGACATGATGGCCTAAGCCTCCAACATATAAAAGACAGCTTCCCTGTCACAGCACCCCTCATTCGTTTGATAATAAATACATCTATAGCCACAAACAAGTTTCCCGACCAATGGAAATTATCCATTATTAAGCCATTACATAAATCTGGTGATATCGACATAGCGTCAAACTACAGACCAATCAGTCTCCTGCCTGTTATGTCCAAAATATTAGAAAAAGTAATAACAAACCAGCTCTCGTCTTACATAGACGAGTCAAATCTACTGCATCGCAATCAATATGCTTACAGAAGGAATACCAGTACTCAGGACGCCCTGTTAAACATAACAGAAAAAATTTACAATGATATTGACCAAAAAAATTAACTCTCTTACTATTGCTTGATCTCTCCAAAGCTTTCGACAGTGTTGAGCATAAGAAACTTCTACAAAAAATTTCAAACCTCAGAATTGACACTCAATGGTTTGAAAGCTACCTACTAAACCGCTCTCATGCAGTGTGCTTGAATAACAAAATGTCATCATTCATACCAAACAATTTTGGCGTTCCTCAAGGTTCAATCATCGGCCCGCTCTTATTTTCAATTTTCATCAATGATTTCCCCACCATGCCGGCAAACACAAAAATCTCAATGTATGCTGATGACGTACAAATTGCCATGACAAGCTCAACAGCAGATTTAAAAGAAACACAAGCCAACGCTGAAAACCTTCTGAGAAACCTTAAATTGTGGTATGACCATAATGGCCTCAAACTTAACGCAAGTAAAACGCAATGCATTATTTTTGGATCAGAGAATGCGACTAAAAATTTACCACCATTCAAGCTAACATTTGGAGACGATACAATTGAACCAGTAGAGACGGTAAAAAATCTGGGTGTTTGGTTTGACAAAAATATGACTTTCAATTCACACGTCGAAACAATGTGCAACAAAATAAACGGAACCTTAATGTTCTTTCATCGCATTAAGAACACACTTGACGAAAAATCTAGGTTGTTAGTGATTCAGTCTTTAGTTTTATCGCGCCTGGACTACTGCAGTCTTGTATGGGAAAATTTACCTCAATATCGTCAGGAAGAGTTGCAAAAATGTCTAAACTTCGCCGCCAAAGTGGTGTGCAAAGGAAATTTCAATAAATACGATCATGTCACCCCTCTTTTAAGAAAACTCGACTGGATCCCAATACCGAACAGATTCATGATCCAAAAAGCTCGACGAGTGTTCTCCTCTCTGTACCTCCCCCAAAGTAATGCAGAGGTGGTAAAATTTTTTCCATCTAATATCCCAAACAAAAAACCAAATCGGAGGAATGATGTTTTAGTCAGTTACCGTTCATCTAACGTGGGACAAAAAGCTCTCTCAGTTTCTGGAGCTTTTTTGTGGAACAAGCTTCCCCAGCATATAAAAAACTCTAAAACTGTAAAAGAATTTAGAGTAAATGTGTCACGTCATTTTGCATCTCTATAGACCTGCAGCATTTCGGTGTGAATTTCCCATTTACCAGAAATTTTAATTTTCCTGAAATTTCTGTTAGAAAATTAGAAACTATTTCATTTTACGTTTGCTAAGCCATTCGTGCATTCATCTTAACTATTTCTGTCGACAATAATGAGCACCCCCGCCGTGAGTTCAATACAGCAGAATGAACGTTTTTTTCCATAATCAGGAGTATTTCCTCATCTTTATTTTGTTATTTTTTCTTCTCTGTGTTAATATTTAACATCCGTATGGAAAACATACTCTGAAATACATTTTGTGTGTACACCAATATACAGGTTTATAAATGTGAGGATTGTGCAAAGTTTATAATGAATTAAATTTTGGCTAACGTTGTCTCGTTATTTCAAAATCACTCTCGAAGATATTTTCAATCGATTTCGGCTGAGCTGGGGGGAGAGGTTAATTTAAGCATTTTCATTTAGTCTTTTATTATTTTTCCGTGCGTTCAGTGCACACCAGCACTAAACTTTAAAATCGAAAAAACTGTTAATTTCTGTTATCAAAATTATCACTTTGGACCATTGCTTAATCTACCTATATGTGCCAAATTTTGTAAATATTCTCCACTCAAATGTGATATCCGGCCACAATGTTACTCCATTTTATCCCATGTACACATGTCTGTATAATGCTGAAGAGTTGTGTTGTTTCTTGACTGTAACCTGAGTTTTCTTAAAAATTTCTATGAAGAAACTAAAAATCAGTTCATTTTACGTTTTCCGAAGTCTTCTTTTCCTTTTAGTTATTTTTTTTCGAATAATTTCTTAGGATTACAATGAGCTCAACTGTCATTATCGGTGTAATAGATGGTAGGTTGTTGCTATCCTCTTATTTTATATTTGTATTTTTTTCTTATATTTCATTCTCAATAAGTACATATATTAATATGTGTGTATACGTATATAGGTATATATATATCTACATAAATAGATATACATGTTTCTATTTCATTTCTTTACACAAAAACCATCCGGTTAATAAATTTTATTGCACTAGCGAAATGATTCAAAAATAGATCTCCCACTTACACCAGAGGACGTCTCTGTGAATCGGATAAATGACAAATACAATTAATGAAATTAATCGTAATTTGAGCGTATGAATCGTGGTAAAATTATCTTTCTGTCCGTATGTTGTACAAGCAAATTTTGATGTAGAGTATATGTTTGTTTGCGCATTTCTGCCAAAATTTTGTAGATATTTGTCAATCATGAGTGGTAACTGGCCTACACTGTATCTCCATTTTATCCCATGTACCCATGTCCGCATGATGTTGCAGAGAATATCGAGAAGATATGATATATGATATATATTGAAGATATATGTTTTTTTTTGTTGTTGTTCCTCAGCGGTAACTTGAGTTTTCTTAAAATTTCCTTTAGGAAATTAAAAAACCATTCCATTTATACGTTTTTCGAAGTCCTTTTCTATTCCTTATCTTTCCTCAGGTTATTTCTTACGATTCATCAGAGCTTGGGCTGTCATTTTAAATATTGAAAGAGTAAGATTATTTTTCATGTCCATTAGCATTTTTCTTATATTCGTTTTCAATACGTATATATATGAATATGTGTGTTGGTGTGTGCGTGAGTATGTACGTGTGCGCACGCAAACATAAATGTTTATGTATCAGTGTAAAGATGCACACGTTTCGCACACATATATGCGCACATGTACATATATCGGTTTCTATTTCTACTTTTTGCATAAAAAGCAAAACCTCAAGACACATTACATTTTACCTAAAGCTCTGCGATCAGTTAACACTGCACCAAATTTCAGAAATAAACAAATTGATTGCGCTTGCTTTATGATTTATAAATCGATCTATCACGACCCCGAAGGGCATTTCTATGAACAGAAGAAATTAAAAAGTATAAACAGACAAAGGAAATAAAGCACTCGTGCAAAAATTATCTCTATATTTGTATGCCGAACAAGCCATGCATTTCAATTTCGAGTGTAAGTTTGTTTACGCATTCCTAGATGTGCGTGCTGTGTTGCGCGATGTTCTTTACAAATTATTTCGAGACTATCTTTTTCTCAATACTTGATTGTCATTTACGGTGTTGTTTCAATCTAGTACGGTGTAGCGTTTTTTTGTATTTTTCCTACTTCGATGATCTTATAAATAATTCGAAAAATACTAAAGAATTCTTCGAAACTGCCAAGTTCTTAGTTGAAATTATCGAAGTAGGAAAAAGGCAAGAAGCGCTGTACCGGAATCTCTTGGAATATACAAATATCCAAGAGATAATATTTCTCATTTCTCATTCAACTACCCTTGACAGAGTTAAACTATTAGCACGACCCGTATGGTTTGTCTATTAGTACGCCTCGTATATTTTTTCTATTAATATGCCTCGTATGGTCTATCTATTTGTACACCTCTGATAGTTTATCTATTAGCACACCTCATATAGTTTGTCGATTATTATGCCTCGTATGGCTTATCTATTTTTACACCTCGGATGGTTTGTCAATTAATACTCCTCGTATGGATCTTTTGTTTTAGGACGTCTTATATTAAGGAACTTTTAAAAGCCAATATGTTGGCATATGTATCTCATGTGACAACTTGGAAATAAACGGTTTTGTTTGTTTGTTTAATGTGGGGAGGAGCATCACATTGCACGAATGTATCTGTGATACCATAGTTGACGTATTACAGGTATCTGTGATACCGTAGTTGACGTATTATAGGTATCTGTGATACCGCAGCCGACATACTACAGGTAGCAGCGACACCGCAGCTGACATACTACAGGTAGGAGCGACACCGCAGTCGACATACTACAGGTAGCAGCGACACCGCAGTCGACATACTACAGGTATCAGCGACACTGCAGTCGACATACTACAGGTATCAGCGACACTGCAGTCGACATACTACAGGTAGCAGCGACACCGCAGCCGACATACTACAGGTATCAGCGACACTGCAGTCGACATACTACAGGTAACAGCGTCACCGCAGTCGACATACTACAGGTAGCAGCGACACCGCAGCCGACATACTACAGGTAGGAGCGACACCGCAGCCGACATACTACAGGTAGGAGCGACACTGCAGTCGACATACTACAGGTAGCAGCGACACCGCAGTCGACATACTACAGGTATCAGCGACACTGCAGTCGACATACTACAGGTAGCAGCGACACCGCAGCCGACATACTACAGGTAGCAGCGACACCGCAGTCGACATACTACAGGTATCAGCGACACTGCAGTCGACATACTACAAGTAGCAGCGACACCGCAGTCGACATACTACAGGTATCAGCGACACTGCAGTCGACATACTACAGGTAGCAGCGACACCGCAGCCGACATACTACAGGTAGCAGCGACACCGCAGTCGACATACTACAGGTATCAGCGACACTGCAGTCGACATACTACAGGTAGCAGCGACACCGCAGCCGACATACTACAGGTATCAGCGACACTGCAGTCGACATACTACAGGTAACAGCGTCACCGCAGTCGACATACTACAGGTAGCAGCGACACCGCAGCCGACATACTACAGGTAGGAGCGACACTGCAGTCGACATACTACAGGTAGCAGCGACACCGCAGTCGACATACTACAGGTATCAGCGACACCGCAGCCGACATACTACAGGTAGCAGCGACACCGCAGTCGACATACTACAGGTAACAGCGTCACCGCAGTCGACATACTACAGGTAGCAGCGACACCGCAGCCGACATACTACAGGTAGGAGCGACACCGCAGTCGACATACTACAGGTAGCAGCGACACCGCAGTCGACATACTACAGGTAGCAGCGACACCGCAGCCGACATACTACAGGTAACAGCGTCACCGCAGTCGACATACTACAGGTAGCAGCGACACCGCAGCCGACATACTACAGGTAGGAGCGACACCGCAGTCGACATACTACAGGTAGCAGCGACACCGCAGTCGACATACTACAGGTAGCAGCGACACCGCAGCCGACATACTACAGGTAGGAGCGACACCGCAGTCGACATACTACAGGTAGCAGCGACACCGCAGTCGACATACTACAGGTAACAGCGTCACCGCAGTCGACATACTACAGGTAGCAGCGACACCGCAGCCGACATACTACAGGTAGGAGCGACACCGCAGTCGACATACTACAGGTAGCAGCGACACCGCAGTCGACATACTACAGGTAGCAGCGACACCGCAGCCGACATACTACAGGTATCTGCGCTACCACAGTTGACACATCACCAGGTACGAGCCACAAAAGTAGCAAACGGCCGCTGCAGAGCTCGCCACATTTGGACGCCCGCCAGCGCGCAAAGCGCCAACTGAACTCCTCTGATCCCAGCCCCGCAACTGCATCGCTGCGACTCTCCTAAGCTAAGCGTTGTGTTGCCTCCAATTCTGGGTGATTAGATTCGTAGATAAATTATTTTTGCTCCCTGTTCTGACCGCTAAATTTTGTTTTTTCGTATCATTTTATTTTGAAGCATTACAGGTATCTGTGATACCATAGTTGACGTATTACAGGTATCTGTGATACCATCGTTGACGTATTACAGGTATCTGTGATACCGTAGTTGACGTATTACAGGTATCTGTGATACCATAGTTGACGTATTACAGGTATCTATGATACCATAGTTGACGTATTACAGGTATCTGTGATACCATATTTGACGTATTACAGGTATCTGTGATACCGTAGTTGCCGTATTACAGGTATCTGTGATACCATAGTTGACGTATTACAGGTATCTGTGATACCATAGTTGACGTATTACAGGTATCTGTGATACCATAGTTGACGTATTACAGGTATCTGTGATACCGTAGTTGACGTATTACAGGTATCTGTGATACCATAGTTGACGTATTACAGGTATCTGTGATACCATCGTTGACGTATTACAGGTATCTGTGATACCATAGTTGACGTATTACAGGTATCTGTGATACCGTAGTTGCCGTATTACAGGTATCTGTGATACCATAGTTGACGTATTACAGGTATCTGTGATACCATAGTTGACGTATTACAGGTATCTGTGATACCATAGTTGACGTATTACAGGTATCTGTGATACCGTAGTTGACGTATTACAGGTATCTGTGATACCATAGTTGACGTATTACAGGTATCTGTGATACCATCGTTGATGTATTACAGGTATCTGTGATACCGTAGTTGACGTATTACAGGTATCTGTGATACCATAGTTGACGTATTACAGGTATCTGTGATACCATAGTTGACGTATTACAGGTATCTGTGATACCGTAGTTGACGTATTACAGGTATCTGCGATACCATAGTTGAAGTATTGTTAAGATCTATTTCGATAAGCCAGACAGATTTTACTACTTACCCAGGATAACTTTTTCGCCGCCTACATGCATGTTTTTCGCAGCCCAAATAATTAAATCGCTTGGGCGGTGAAAAACACGCATGCTCCGGTGAAAAAGTTAGACTGGGTAGTTGGTACAATACATTTAAGCCCAGAAATGCTCAAACGCTAATGATTATAAACGTTAAAACGCCTCACCGCTTGCCTTTTTCAACATAGAAACGGTAAGCACTTTGAATGCTTAAGCACTCAAATACTGATACGCTTAAACCCACTTGGCCTTGATAGATCCCCTCAATTTCTGAGATGATGCTACAGAAGCCCCCACTGCTACTGCCCCACCCCCTCCCCTCCACTGATGAAGGGGGGTGGGGTTATATACCCCCGTTTGGGCACCCTTACTTTAAGGTCCAGGGGGAAGTCAGGAGTATAAGCCCCTTTACACTTCCCTTGTTCCCGTCCCTCCTTCAAATAAGCAGACGAAATGCAATTTAGACGGCGTTGGAAAGTTTCGCTTAATTAAAGCCTGACGAGTACACTGCCGTTTCCAGCAGTAATTGTAACCGCATCGAAAATGACGGAATTTTATTTTTTCCTTAAATGAATCCTCCAGATGTGGATGCCAAACAAACATATTCATTTAATAGTACCCGCGATTAAAATATTCTTGTACTTGTGCGCTGGTGAAACTTGTATCACAAATTCGGTCATTAAGCATCCTTTAAGAGCGTGAAAGAGAGACAGAATGTATAAAGAGATGGAAAAAACTTTGTTGGGAGTCAATTTATTGATCCTAAGTTAGTTTTTGAATGTAGAATAAAAGGAGGTAGTCATGTGCTTTGAATCCGTCTCCAAGAATGACGGTGAGCAGCGCGCGAGTAACCTAAATGTGAATAGTGAACACCGTAGACTTGTTGAAAACTGTTTCAAGGTCAGTGTGGCTTAAGTGCGTGCAAATATATAGTGTAACGTACGACCAATACTACTTATAACTTAAACGTAGCCCATGCTCACCCATTATTTGGAAATATATAACTAATTTTCTTCGTACGCTCTCACATTTTCTCGAGAAATAAATATCACCCACAGGAGTAACTTGAATATGGCTAGTAAATACCGTAGACTTAGCACTCATTATTTTCTAGTTAAGCGTACACCAGTGCATAGTATAACAAATGACCAACGTTACTTTTCCATTTACCGTAGACCACGCTCACTCATCATCACTATTATTAAAGTAGCCACGTCCGTCCGTCTGTGTGACCCCCTCTTCTGATCGATAGCTTTGATAGCAACAAGGATAAAGCTTAAAGAAATACAAGAAATTATTCAACTGCATTATTTTTCTGTGGCGATTCAAATCCCTCTCGCTTGGGTAATGGTATCCAGAATACGCAATTGGCATATTTTAACAAATAAAAATTTTATTTGAAGCTTTCTCTGTTGATATTCATCGTGTTACTTTGATATTTTTAATTGATTATGCGAAAAAAATGTTTTAAATTTGTTTGACCAGTGATCTGGCTACAACTTAGTATAAAGCCCAAGGTTTTGGAACTTGAGTTATTGTTTTCGAAAATGTGATTTTCTTGAAAAGCTCCGAAGATATAATAGACGACATTTCAGAATAAAATTCCGGCAAAAGAGGCCACCATGGATAGAAATGTGTCCAACCGCAAGATAGAAGTAGCAAGACTTTGACAGCAAGAAAAACGTCGAAGACGATCTGATGAACAACGCGAAATGGCAAGACGAAGCAATGCTGCTCGCCAACGAGAAGCTAGACCTAAATTGACCCTTGACCGGCGTTTGGAAATTCTACGGAATAATGCAGAGCAACACAGAGTAGCTAGAGAGAGCTGAACACATGAAAGAAGCGAGGAAATTCTTCGGCATAACGCTGGACAACATCGAGTGGCACGAGAGAATTTAACTCAAGAAAGAAGGGGTGAAATTCTTCAGACTAATGCTGACCAGCAGGTGTGCACTAGTTATTTATAAATATAAACTAATTTATTTTCGTGCGCTCTCATATCTTCTCCAGAAATTATTTTCATGCGCACGCGAGTAACTTAAATGTGGCTAGCGAATACCGTAGACTTCACACACATAGGCATTTGGTAAGTTCGGCTTAAGCGTGCAAACTATGACCAATACCAGTGCAGAAGCGTAACTGTTACTTCTAACGTCTACTAAATTATGTACAAATTGAATTCAAAAAGCTGTGCAAAAGTGCAACTGTCACTCCTAAAATTTAAAGCTTCAACATCATGCACAATTCCAATGCACAGAAATTCAGCTTCAACCCTAAACAATTAGAGCATCGAGCACACTTTGAATTCGAGCATTTGATCAGAGTGACGAGCAGCCCACATGAATGAAGATGCTGAGCATTGACAAACAATATAGAGTGAAGCATAAGGGTTCGATGGAACCCAGATTAAGAACCGCACGTGTGCCCACCAGTGACCCACAAGGCAGAGCGGGGCAGCTGGGCTGCAGCGCGGTGCGGCAATCGATAGCAGACTGCAGGCGGTGCAGTCACTCTCTCACGCACGCAAGCGATGTTAAAACGACCCACGAAGTACTTCTACGCGGGAATTGAGCGTAATAATATTTGATTGAGTTCCTCACAGAAGTTCTTTTTCACATAGGTTGAAAGTAAAAATACTCAATTATATTCCTCTCATAAGTTCATTTCCGTAGGAATCGAACGGAATAGCATTCGATTAAGTTCCTCTCAAAAGGTTTTTTCATCAGAAATTGAACGTAAACCGAAAAAATTAAAATCCTATCGAACGCTTTACTAGATAGGAGTTGAACCTGAGAGCGTTCAATGGAACGCTCAACACAGTACTTCATCACAGGAATCGCATACAAAACCATTCGATTGAACGCTTTTACTTAGGAAACAAATGACAATTGCGTTAATTGAAATGATTCAACTAGAAGGTTAATGCGACGCAGTTTGAAGTAAATATCCGAGAGATCCTTGACTTAATTAATTAAAAAAAATTATAATTAAAATTATTTATTCGAAAATTAATTAGTGATGTTGTTGAATTAAAAATTATTTCAACACCATGGCTCTAACAGAAACTTTGTGGATTGGTACTAGGTACTTTCTGTACGAACAAGAATCCGAACTGAGTCTTCGAAGTACATAAAACTTTTCTATCATGTAAAAAGCGACTACAGCTTCCGAAACGCCGATTTAACCACACGCAAATTTTACTGCATGGGTCATTTACTGCAAATAGTTTGCTGTTGGAAACAGGAACAGACAAAAAATCCACCAATATTAGAGAGTAATATGACAAAATTATTCATGAAAAATTTGATCTACTATGTTAACTTCCACCAATATTAACGAGTAATGAGATAATATCAAGAACAAAAAAGTTCGATGTTGTGACAACTTGAAGTTGTGCTGGTTTCCGTAGCTACCACGACCTGGCTCAGGCCTCGCTTGCTTTGAACATCTCATATCGTCTCCCGCTTTTGTGTCCACGTCAGGTGTCGATACAAAACTTACTTGATATAAGGCTCATACTTAGCATGTTAACTGCAATAGGTTTAACTGAAGTTCGAAATTCGATTCAAATTTAAAGTCAATTGTGATCATCAACTTCGAAAATAGCAAATATTAACTGGATGGGGCCTTTATATAGCTTTCATTAAGTATTAATAAAAAATGACTTAGTGACTGCAGGTGGGTCAGTCACCTAAATCACCTAAGTGACCACCGGTGGGTCACTTCGCAGGAAATATGTTAAGAAATAATTTATTTCGTAAAGAGTGCGTTTTTTATGCCTTAAAGAACGCATTTCTCCGTGCATACAAATACATTAATGACGTTCTACCAAGAGCTTGATGCATGACTTTGAAAAAACTGAAAATACGGTTTTTACGTCTATCTACCCAGTCTATTTTTTTCGCTACCTGCATGCATTTTTTTTGCAGCCCCAGTAATTAAATCGCTTAAGCGGCGAAAAACATGCATTCTCCGGCGTAAAAGTTAACTTGGGTAAGCGCAGCAAACGCTTTAGCTGAGTGTGGAGGCTGTGTACATCATCATTCATCATCCAGCTCTGTTTTCCCAAATAAAATACGTCCGGGAGAAAAATTAAAAACACTCACTTTTCATGCGTACATGCACACGATGACGGAATAGCTACAGGTCTAGAAAAAGGGGCCAAATGCTCTGCAAATGCAACTCATAAAAAAAATCCATTTTTGTATCCGAATTAAAAACTGATTAAGTGTAAAATTTGGGCAATTATGCGATATTCGAAAGAGCCGAAGTTCTCCACGGACCAGGTACTATTTTACAGCAATGTAATAACACACAGTGTTGGAAGGTTTACGTGTTACGTAGTACGGCGGAAATGTTGTCTTCCATTTCCGTAACACCAACAACACCACCACCACAGCACAACACCGTGATACACTAACACTACCACCATAACAACACTGCATTGCACCAACACCACCACAACGCAACACTGCACAAACACCACCACCGCCCCACAGCCCTGCAGAAGGAGCACCACCACAACACTGTGGTGCACTAACAACACCGCAACGCGGCGCCACGCAGCACCACACTGCACCACCACAGCAACACAGCACCGCACCACCACCGCAGGCAGGGGCCACAGAAGCCCCACTAACGCCGGCGGTTCAGCGTACCCGCGACTCCGAAAAACCGGAAAGCTGTGCATCCTCTGCATGATTCTTATCCGCAACCTTGGGTTTCCGGTCAGCGATTTTGCAAGACATCATTTAAATTGATCATAGATGTTACATAGTCCCTTGAACGAGTGTGGTGCGCTGGTAAGAAACTGAAACTCAGGAGATTCTTCCTGCTGTGTCATGTGTTAGGCTGTTAGAGGACCGTAATTGCTTGTAAGTGTTTAACTGTGGGCCGAAACTGCCGCCGGGTCTCAATTTCAAGTTCGAGCTCCAAAAATTTTGGTTGCAAACCACGTGCGACGGAGAAATTCCCAGTGTAGATATTTTATTCGACGCTTCTTTGTACATCAAAACATTGTTGATCTTTTTTTCATGAGTACAACCCGTTGGAATCTTTCCTAGCGTTCATTCCAGGCCGCAATACAGTATAAGACGCTAGTGAAATTAGTACAGCTTGTCTGTTTGTTTTGACTAGGGAATAAATTTTGTTGCTTGCTATAATTTTCATCATTAGCGTTTCTTTAAATGTGTAACAATTTACCTGTAACAGAGAAAGGTCTAATATAGTACATGGGTAACAATCTCGGAATACTGATGTACATGCGAGGTGTTTAGTACAAAGGCACAATGATTTAATTAAAGTGTATTTCCGTTGAATTCACCACCTTTCTCCAGAAATTTTAGGTATCAGCAGGTTTGATTCAGCACTGTCAGTATGAACATATCTGTGATCTTGCGAAAGCTAGGAGCGCAAATTTCACCTAAAATTAACAGTAAATGGAATTGACATACAAAACATAAAATTGGCAGTTCATGCTCGCGAGTATACCAAAGACGAATATTTTGTGAGGAACAAGTTCTGTCTTCATTCGAATGCCACGCGGCTGCTTACAGGAAAAGCACCGACTCACCAAAACAAATATTGGAGATGCTCATCTTGTAATTTCCGTATTCGGTCTTGTATTATTAAAATTTTTTACGGCGATCCTGTCATGGGATAAATAATATGAAATTTGCAAGACCTCACTCATTGGAGTTAAAGTAAGAGACCGGAAGCTTCTTCTGGAGTTTAAAGTTCAGTGCAGACTAGACTTCCACCAGCGCTCAGTCAACTTCAACTCATACTGAGTTTATGAAATGGTGACATGTCACTGGAAGGGTAAATCGAATTTTCTCAGTCATTAAAAAGTTTCAGAGTGCAAAGACATTATTACGTCACGCTAGCAGCTTTGGAAAGAACCTTGTTTATTGTGACGCGTAAAAAAGACCTTTTCACTCCCCACACCCATAAAAACTCACGAACCAAGCCAAACTTTTGACCAAAGTTAACAGAATATGGGGCAAGTAGTTACATTTAGTCTGGATCAAGTATTTTCCATTTTTCACCCGCGCAAGAGAACTGCGGTCAATCGTGAACTTCCGAGCACTGAACTGGACGACACAGCTGTACGTATAAACACAGCTGCTCTGCGGCAGGGACTAGAAGAGCTTGCTTCAATCGATCACTTATATCTGTAATTCATATTATTCCAGCTGTGCAACCACGACGCCACTCGTGTGTGATAACTCGGCCCACGCATCTGCTCTGTGAGTGTATTTTGTACATCACGACATTGTTGCTCTTGTTTTTCATAAGTACAACCACATGGGACATTCCTTCTACTTTGTTTGTGTAAATGTTTATCGTAATGAAGTTGTCAGCGCAACTCCAGTAAACCGTGCGGTACTCAGGTCATTGGTAAAGGAAGTAGTTTGTTCAAGCCTAACAGAGCGCGAATTCAAGTTAAAGTAGAATAAAAGAGTAACTTACAACACAATCTTGTAGAAACCTTTTGAATAAGTACTCAGAGTTTCTTATCGAGCCAACCAAATCGTAATTTATTTTAAAATATTTGAAAAATATTAAGATAAGTTCTACTATGAATATATTATTGTGGAAACTCCAGCTCATCCCTTACATATTCTGGCGTGTTACACCTCTTCGCATTAATAAATTCAGATATTGCATGATATTCGACTTGAAAAACTACAATAAAAGTTTTAACGAGGGTGGTTTACCTCAACAGGGCACTGCTCTCAACACCAGAAGTTAACACTAGCTCCAGCATGTAAGCAAACTGCAGTGAGATCCAAACCGCTTTAAAAAGACGTAAACATGGCGCGAGTTTCGAGCAGAATGAGAAGCTTTGTGCGTTCTTTCAAGGCTAACGTGAGCAGAGGGTACATAAGAATAGTTGAAGATTAACATTAATCCCTCATCGAAACGTTACATTTTATAGGTTGACAGAGGTATAGAATTTTATCGATTGACATGGTGCAGTAAAAAATGTTGAGTGATTTCATTTTCATTTTAACACGGAAGAACTTGAAATTTTTCGTAGAGTTGAGAAGTTGGAATAGAATCTCTCAATTTACAATGAGAATTCACCGAAAAATATCATAATTTGTAGGTAAAAATACACTGATTCTCAATGGTCAGTCCGTGTTGGTTAAAGTAATGGTGGAATGGATCGGATCAAGCTTTCTCAGCGAAGCGATATCTAAGCCAATGCAAAGAGACGTTTTCGTTTTTATTTAACGGATTGAGGTAAGTATCGACAATAACTTAAATAAATGCTAAAAATAACCAAAATACTAAAACTATAAATACTTGAAATAATCGAAGTCAATTTGTGGGTCGCTCCTACAGCAGAGCAGTTTTCTAAATTCAATATCAAAACTGTGGGTAGCGGTAGAATGTACAGAGAAATACATAATATCAAAACGCTTCTTTCGCAACTCACCTTTAAGAAAGTCTGGCTTCAAAAATCATTTGAAGACGTCATTGTTCATAGGCAACAATTGTCAACTTTTTTTCAAGGAGGCGCAATTTTTAATTCCAGATTGTAGATATTTCAAACCAGGGACCTCTGGTCATGAAATAATGGATGTCGCCCTTCGTTATAAAACCTTCGTTCATAAAAAATCATGTGTATCATAACATTTTCATGAAAATAAAGTCACTTGGTACTCTCTCGTAAGATATTTCGAGTTAGACGTGTTAGACGTACTCTCTGACCGTCGCCTCTGGCGCATATTAGCGAGTCAACGCACGTTCTTGTAAAGGGCTTTTCCGAACAGGTTTTCATTTGTACGCGTGAATGTTCTACAGGATATAAGACGAGTTAAAATCTTTCTGAGTTCATCTCTGCAGCTTCATTTGCTTGAATATCCCATAACAACAAAGCCAGGAGTGTTGTTTCCAAAGTGATGCGACTGTTTAACAGTTTTGAATATCAACGATCAAAATTTCGGTTTTGCCGAACATCGAGTCGAACATTTGTCACAATTTCTCGGTACACAAGATAAGAAACGACGTAGACGTACGAGAACAACTTTTCTCGCACTCGAACGTTGGCTTCCACTGCGGAAACATAATTTTTTGTTGAGAACTTAGAAATTTTTTTTTTGCTGATGGCACATCATGAACAAGAGCGCCAACCATTAGTTGTAGGGAGTAAATTATTTTATTTGAAGTAAATTTGCATTGTACCGTTGTTCACATAACTTGGTTGAAGTTCAGATTTTCTTAAATTTTATCAGAGTGCTCGACGAGCAGTACAGTACAAGTTTCACAATTTTCCCTCTGGGCTTTTCATTCCAGGTTGTTCTCTCAATGTTGTTCATTCCAGGATGTTCTCTCAGCGATGTTCATTCCGAGGTGTTCTCTCAGTGATTTTCATTCCAGGGTGTTCTCTCAGTGATGTTCATTCCAGGTTGTTCTCTCAACGTTGTTCATTAAAGGGCGTTCTCTCAGAGATGTTCATCCCAGGATGTTCTCTCGGTGATGTTTATTCCCGGGTGTTCTCTCAGTGTTATTCATTCCAGGGTTTTCTCTCAGTGATGTTCATTTGAAAATGTTCTCTCACTTACGCTTGTTGAACATGCAGAACATGACCATGAGCCACAGCGTCATGATCCTCCTCATGAACTTCAGGATCGTTTCTCCTAAGCCAATTTTTTCTCGCGATGGGACATCGTACTCGAGCGCCAGCAGCATTGTTGCGGGGTACTTAGGTACTTTTTTGAATGTGAAGTACTTCTCTTGTTCAAATTAGGGTTTTCAATTTTTAGTATTAGTGAGAGATGAATTCTCTTTCGAGGGCCCTAGGGTACCTTGTGTGAATGTGAAGTATTTCTCTTGTTCAAATGGGGAGTTTTCAGTTTCAGTGAAACATGAATTCTCTTTTGATGTTCATACTCGACACTAATTCTTCAGCTTGTTTTCATTGGAAAGCTTTTGGAGTAAGTGGAGAACTATTGAGAGTTCTAGCACTTTCAAAAACAGTTTGTCCTGTTTACAACGTTTGAGCGTGTTTTGATCACAGTCTGTTTTCTATACTTCAAATTGTTTATCATTTGCGGTTGACGTTACGCTTACTTTTTCAGAGCTCAAGGGCTGGGTGATATAGGCTATCGAATTTTCTCCTACATTAGGTCACTTCAGGAATTCCTTACTGTGTAAAAAAGGAACAGGCGTAATCAAACACACAAATTATAAAATAAGGATCTTCAAGTGCATCACTTTGCAATACGATCTTTGAAACACTCAAAATATAATCCCGAATAAACAGTGATGATGAATAATGATGCATGACTCCCGTGGTTTCTGATAGCAACCAAGCGAATATCACCGATCGTTCTCCTTGACGGCTCTGACTAACAACCTCCTAAGTTATTGGTGGTGAGTGTTTTACAGTTTCAACGCAAGTAAAACTCATAGCAACCGAACTGCAACGCACCGCGCTGTGGACTGGCATCCAGTGTCCTGTTTCTGCTAGGCAATAAAGATTCAAAGTAAATATATACCACCTGAACCTATAGTCGATTTAATGACATCTGGTGACGCAGATGTGCGTTCGTCGAAGTCGGTGCTTTGTGAGTGTTCTACTGTTGTCTTCGTACTGAAAGTAGTAGAGGTGTTGTTGAACACTGAGCAGTTAACTTAACGTCAGATGCTAAAGCTAAAACAGTTAACGTGACGTAATCATTCTGAAAGTTGTAGAGAGGTTGCTGAAACCTTGACATCTAATACTGAACAAACAAAGATAATACCAAAGTAATCGCTTCGAAAGCGGGTGTTTCAACTCTTGAGGTGATTAAAATAGCTTGTAAACAATAATATAGGCATATTGAAATATAGTCAAGCTTTGACTGGTACACAATGTATTTGAAAACTAAATTTTCCTCATGAGACGAGAGTTACAGAATAACGAAAACGAACCCGAATTTTAAGAGTGAGAAAAGGCGATGAAATGCAGCGTCCGCGCTTAAGATGAAAAATAGTGGTCAAGAGGCTCTTCACTAATTTTAAAACGACTCATTTTGAATTTAGAATAAGCCAAATGAAGCAGTACTGTGAAGCCGAACCTTCAGACACGGCAAAACCATTTTGGCATGGGAATACAATTTGGGCAAAAAAACTCCCATCACCATGATGAAAGAATCCGTTAATATTAAACCCGAGTTACATCTTTACACCAATATTTTAATTGTTTTTTACACTTTTAAGTAGTTGTACATTTTGTAATATTTTATATTTTTTCACAAATACCGGGAAGGGTTCATGGCGGACGTGGCTTCAAGGTTTTCGTGAATCAGGCAACTCGGCGGCGCAGAATCGCTGAGCTTGTCTGCAGTACACCATACAGCTCCAGACCCAAATAAGCCATCACACGAAATACTCACATTTTCCCATTCAGTAAAAGGTTCCAAAGTGCGAATAGTTCGTTATATACGTCTTGTCCCCTGAATGTCGATGTTGACATGTCGCTTGTCACTTTCGCTAACTCTAGCCAAAATAACCTCAATGTTCTGACAAACCACCATATTACACAACAATCTGCATCTGCCTGTCACAAGCCACCGAGCTATCAGCGTGTAGAGTTGGTGACGCCGTTTTCCCTAAAAGAAGTCATTTAAAAAAATAGCCTTATTGTTCTTAAGTCAAGGACTATTTTCCTGCGGCCTTCATACTGAGAAAAGGTTCCAATTTCCTTTTGTAATGGATTCTGATATCTTTCGACCACATTTAATAAAGCATCCGTAGATGCCTTCATTATTTCGCTACAAGTGGTGATTTGTATAATAAAAAAAAAAGGCGTGAAGTTTTATAAGTGCTTTTCAAAGCTCAGAAATTGTGAAATCAATAAAAATCCCACTTTGAAAGGAACACACACAGTTTTCTTTATGAAGCTGGACATATTTCTGAAAAAATGAAGGGTTGAAACGTGGGCATTTTAGCTCTGGGTTTTTCTAGGGGCCAAGGGCCACAAGCCTTGGATTTTTGCTCTACCCATGAACAATATATCACTTCTGCTACGCTGCTGATCATGGTCTGTAACTTGCAGTCCACACATGCGCAAAAATTGAAGGATTACTGAAGTTAGAGACAAGTCATGCCAAAATCAGGAATCGTGGATAGTACTCAAACCGATATATCCCGAGGCACAAGTGGGAGTTTTAGCCTTCCAGGTATTGTATGATGAAAGACACAAAATTGCTTTGTGACAAAATATACAGAATTGTTATATGAAGAAATACACAAATTTGTTGTATGATGAAGCACGAAATTTTCAACGAGCCAAAATTCGTACTAACAACCATTCCAAGTTGTTCAAGTGGTCTCCAATCCACTCAAAGTGCCATGGCAAAGTTTGAAGCCTCGCATAAATAAAAACAAATTGCAGCCATACATAACAACTATTGATAAAGATCGTTTTTAACAGTGTAACAATATTTATAGTGCAAAATGATACACATCACAGCCATGTAAAATAACGTAATCCCTTACAAATACATCTGTAACAACCATAAAATCTATACTTTTACTTTGGCAGGACTAATTGTAATTGTTACTAATTGTACCTATTTGTAAATATAACTAATTGTAACTAATTGTAATTGTAACTAATTGTAACTATTTGTAATTGTAACTAATTGTAACTATTTGTAATTATAACTAATTGTAACTATTTGTAATTATAACTAATTGTAACTATTTGTATTTATAACTAATTGTAGCTAATTGTAATTGTAAACTTTGACGTAAATAATTGTAATTATAACTAATTGTAATTGTACACTTTGGAGGGACTAATTGTAACTAAGTTCAACTGCATACTCACTTTGGCGTTGGTTTGCCGCCGTAACCCGTATCTCAGAACAACACTTCACGCAAGTACTGGCGGACCACAAATTATTATTATTATATTCCTAGTTTTACCACCGCAGCCGCACAAGTGTTGATCTCAGCAGTGATTCTCAGTTATACTGGTTTGTTGCGTTCACAAAGACTTCCTAAAGTTCGTGCTCTGTGAAAAGTTGGAGAATTGGCGATTATTTCTAAGCAAGAGCGGCATCTTATGTATTCAACGCACTATTCATGAAAGAAACACGAACATAAGCATATTAAATAAATACGTCTTTAGCAGTGTGTGAAAAGAAGAGGCTGGGAATAAAGCTGTAAATTCACTTCAGAGCTGAAATTGCTTGTACTAAAATTTTTATAATTTTCAATGAAATTCACGGCCCAATCATGGAGTCTGTTTTACTAAATCGAAATTTTAGTTGATATTAGAAGGAATAAAATAAAAATTGGTGAAGCTCGATGAACGTAATTAGGAAAATTTTATCTTTCATTACTAAAATTAAGTGAAACTGGTATTTTCTCGGAGTAAAGAGGCTTGGGCAGCATCTCATCACTAAATGCCCTATGTTCTGAAGTTACAATAGCAACTTCCTTTCCCAGGTTGAACATGATATCTTAACTCTGATCTGCATACTAAGGTGTTGCGTATAAATAAATTGAAACATTTAAGTAAAGAAAAATCTATTTAGTCAAAACTATCGTCACGGATTGCAGACAATAACTTCTGCTGGAGTTTGAAATATGAGTAGCTGAGAGGCACACACCGCACCGCACGGCTCTCAAAGCAACACTGGAGGCGGTTCCCTCGTGTCAGTGTGAGACCTATGATCACCTCTCCCCTCAACGCGAAATATATTCCCTCACCAACAAGCTGCTTCCCTCACTTTTAGAATTTTTCTCTTACTCTTAGAACTTTGCTTCCCTCACTGTTAGAACTGTTTCTTTCACTCTTAGAACTCTTACCTTACTGTTTCCTTCACTCTAAGAAGTCTGCTTCCCTCGTTCTTAGAACTTTTCCCTCACTCTCAGAAATCTGCTTCCCTCACTCTTAGAAGTCTGCTTCCCTCGTTCTTAGAACTCTTCCCTCATTCTTAAAACACTTCCCTCACTCTCAGAACTCTGTTTCCCTCACTCTTAGAAGTCTGCTTCCCTCACTCCTAGAATTCTTCCCTCACTCTTAAAACTCTTCCCTCACTCTTAGAACTTTTTCTTCAAGCATTGAGTGTTTTGAAACCCATAAAACTTTTACCATTTAAAGACGAGTCAATGATTCTATTTCAAAAATCACGCACTTACAGCGCGCGTCTGACTACCGAGCATTTATGGGGATCTCCATGATATTCATAATTAATATTTTATTATCAGATTAACCATCATTGGTGATCTGAGCAGTGATGAGCGTTTAAGAAATTTTAAAAAATGTAACGTCCTGTAAAACTAAACAGCGCACGAGACTTTTCCACGAAAAGTAAGCGTATACTGATCAAAAGGCACAGTAAATAAAGTTACCGTTGTTTCATGTAATTGAGTGTCTGTATCTTAATTTCAGTTCAATAATAGAGTTCATTCTTCTCGCACTGGATCTGGTGCGATATTTTCGTAAAATTTACTTTGTAGTTATGGTGCCTCTGGCAACGCCAATATTTCTTTCTATTTATACATTGCGTGCGACTTAAATACCATAATTAAGTACCATAAATTGAGCATACAGCACTTTACAACGCTGAAAGTTTGCAAGATGCTCAGTGCTCAAATTTTATTTGAGAAAACTTTAAATTTAAAAATTTTGTCTCTAAAACAAATCAGTTTTTTGAGTAGCCAAGTTCACAAAAGCACTTACTCTACCGGCAACATTATTATTTTGCCTAAGTAATTTAGTCTGAAAATCAGGCAATAAATACTGGGTTGAATTATTGTTCATCTTCTCACAGCCTCAACTTCTGTCATAGATTCGAGATGAATTCTATTTCAAATCAGAGCGAAACGTAGATTTGAAGAAACATGTAAACAAACGTGCTGAACAAATCAACAAAGAAATAGTTTTGATCGTATGGAATGACGACCAGTCTCCGGATGGAATCCAATGGAAAATACCGAGACCAACTTGAAAGAAAACGCTAACAACTTCAATAATTTTTTTTTCGCGTTCATTAGGACTGATTCGTCGCTAACGATAGCTTTGTAGGCTGAGCTGAAATAATTTGAGCAATTTAATTTCCCCCCTCGATGCTTTAGTCAGATCATAACGTAAGGCAATTATGTGTAGTGTAGTGTACTTGGTCAGAATATTCCCAGTGACTTTTGGTCATCCTTGCAGAAATGATTCGTAGGTCATCCTATAGAACATTTTCGCTTTATATTCACCAAACGTACAAAATATGATGCATTAAAACTAAGATCAATAAATAATAAACTGAAAATATTGAGTATCACATTCATTTTACCAGGGAGCTACAAACTTTCATCTGATCCAATCATCATACACTACAATAACCAAAGACAATGATGTGAGCCATGTTACAAATTCAGAAAGTGATAGTGTTAGCTCCTGCGCTGAATACTGAACTTGAGTACAAGGTTATAACACCATGAAAGCTGTTGTCCTTCTTTAGTGAATAAGAGTCGACTGAGATGCTGTATGAATGCGCTGTTGATGCAGCATCACGCATCAATCAAATTGAGAACTCATACATGTAGAATGCGCATCATGTTACACTGCTAAAGCCCAAGGACGGTCTCGTGTTCAGTTAGCCTAGAAAAGTTCATTAGTATTGTTCGATTAACACCAGGGCCGATATGAGCGACGGCTCTAGTATGCAAACTAATAGTATTAATTGAACAAAGATTAATTAAAATTTATTAGCGTTAATTGAACTTCAACTTATTTGTAGCCTTTTAAGTTGAGCGGAGGTAGGAAAATAGTATAACGCGAACAGAATAAGAAAATATCTATTCTTTGATTCTTTTGCCTCACACATTTCCTACACATTCAATTCTCAAATCGAAATCAGCCAAACGGCTAAGCTTATCAAGAAGATCCATCTGATTTCTGTTTAGTATTATTATATAAAAATTTCCCAAATAAATTAGTCGGATTCACTTTCCTCCCGAACTACCATTGGACGACATCCAATTTTGACGGAATGCCAAAAAATACTTCATTGTTTTTAATATTTTTGGCTCTTTTATTACGGAAATCACACTCACTTAAAAGTGAAAAGCATTTTGCGTTGTATATCAATCGAATAACGTAGAAAGACTACAGTATGCATTTGAGGAATATTTCACCAGCTCGAAATGTATTAAAAAATGATATAAGAACATGGTTCATGAAAAAAGAGAAAAATATAATAAAACGGTAGGGACTAGATTATTTAAGACATTTCAAGCCATCGCAAGCGTAGGTAGGCAGCGCAAGCTCTTTTAAGTCAAACCTAGCTTCGCCAAAGCGAGGGTCGAATAGTTTCGAGCTACATTTCTCCTTAAAAATATCTGGTATTGAAGGGAGAGTTGGTCGATAGCGAGAGCCCAGGTGAACTGTATTAACTGAGTTGGCAGAAATGAAAGAAAATAAATTCAGGCAGACTATTATCTGAAATTCCATTATGTATAGAGGAATTTTTGAGGCCACTGAACACAATATCGAAAAAAGAAAGAAAAAAACGTTCATTTCCTAAAAACTCGTTCATGAAATGTACCACAACACATTGATTTTTAAAAATTTCGTAATATAAAGGTCTTTAACTGATACACAAACCATACAAGGCGTGCTAATTACTTAACCATAAGAGGTATATTAAGAGAGTGTACGACGTAAACTCAATGAGAATGATAGTGAACAACCGTTGCTATGTTAAACAATTTATTTGCCACAAACGGTACAGAAGTAGATTGTTCCTTAAGTCTAGCACAATCTAGATTGTTTATGAGTCTAAGTCTAGTACAATAGCTAAATAATAAATAATAATAATAATAATAATAATGAAGGCATCTACGGATGCTTTATTTCCAATCAAGCTTGATACATATCACCTTATACATTGGATTTTCAAATGCCTTATAACTAACGCCAGGACGCTTTCCCCCGGTCAAGACCGGTACCCATTTCAGACACCTGGGCGGAGTGGGGTATTGTGCTTGGAATTTTTCTCCTATACCCAACAGAGAAAATCGCCACCGCCAGCGCCGAGAATCGATCCCGGGTCTCCCGCACGGCGACAGAACCCCTAGCCACTTGCGCTATGGCTAGCACATTGAAAATGTTATACAGAAGTAGATTATTTCTCAAGTCTAGCACAATATTTAAATGTTAAGTAAGCACAGTTTCTGGCGAGGTGGATGTGGCAGGTGCTGTTCTGTGAATTCAATTTTTCAGCCTTCAAATTAATTCAAGACCCCATCATCGATACGAGGCGCTTCAGCTGCCAGCTGTACCGCCAAGACGACGTAAATTGTTCAAAAATAAGATTACAAAATACCGGCTCCTTTGATTTAGAAAACGGAAACACGTGAGAAAAATGTCCTATTCAACGAGCTTAGTTTTGCTATCTAGCTTTTGATTAGAAAAGGTTGTACGTAGCGGAATTAAAACAGACTTCACCGTACGAATACGACGCCACTTTTTCCAATGAACGCGAAAAAAATAACAGCACGGTAACATTTCAACAACTCGTACGCTTAAATTGATTTTGAAAAAGGTAGTGAAATAATTGATATGCTACGACTTCATGCAGGTACGTTAACGAGCAATATACCTCGTGGTAGGTACACATGTGTACTGTTACGTAGTTGTGTTGAAACTGAAAATCCATAGTTATTGCAAAACCTGTAATTGTGGGTGTAACGATAAGCACTTTTGCTACATTCTCTTTTTTCTAAAATTTCGATTAGGTAAGAACAGACTTCCTAATCTGACGACAGGAGTTCTGCACCTCGGTCGGTCAGAAGCAGCGCATCGTAAGAGGTAATTCAACCAAATAAATTGATTCAAGCCGTCCACCATCTGCAAATGACGAATCGTATATGAACCTCTTTTGTTCGAGTAAAAATCTCTTGCGTATGTAAACAAAACGCTGGTGTGTGTTAAAAAAAAAACCTCTGGTGTGAGCAAAAAAACAACATTTTCGTAAGTAAGCGAATCTTTTGCGTAAGTTTGGTTCACCTAATGTTACCGATATTCTCCAATGGGTGTTCAAATTTTTTCTCACTCACAGGACCTGACAAGTCAGCTCAATAACTTAGACAAAAACTAGTAACGGGTACACCACCACGCTTAGAACTACAGTCTGGGGGAGAGCAAAACAACGAGATATGAAGCCACACTTTTTTATCAAGAGCAGGGAGTGAAATGCAGCCCAACTTGCAGCACAAAGAAGAGATGCTTTCACACCGCACAGAAGAGAAAACCACTAATTTCTTCAAATTGAAAAAATGAGATTCTGCCATACAGATACTACGGAGTACGGCCGACATCTGAAGCTG
The DNA here is from genome assembly GCA_030386875.1 of Morinoia aosen. Lineage (NCBI taxonomy): Eukaryota > Metazoa > Arthropoda > Malacostraca > Amphipoda > Talitridae > Morinoia > Morinoia aosen. The sequence continues at coordinate 62,554,576 of CM059568.1, read as the reverse complement.
ATCCCTGCGTGCTGCGGTGGTTAGGCAAAACGAAGTAAGTATGTAACAATAATAGAAATGATCCGTGGATGAAGTGAATGTTATGCGTGAATTGTGTTACGTTGGTTATGTTATATGAAGAATGTTATAATAATAAAAACGATCCATGTGGATGTACAATGTTAATGTGTGTTATGGTGGGTAGGGGGAACGAAGTATACAACTATAACAAAAATGATCGCAGGGGGTGAGGTGACTAACATGTGAAATGCCCACCGATCTGGATGAAGCTAGCGCACCTCTGGATGCTTCAAGATAAACAGAAACCAATTAAAACAACTTTGGTTGAACATAGAAAATAAATGACACTTCCATAACATAATAAAAACAAAGGTTGCAGTACTTTACCATATAAGATACGATGTTCGAGCACAGCTTGAGGAGCATTTTCATGCAAACAATGAGCAATAATAGCAAGCACTGAAATTTATAATGATTATTTTACGATAAGAACACAGATTTCATATTATAGAAACACTACTGGCTTAGGTCTCATAAAACGTCTACGCGTTCATTATTTTTGAAAAAGTAACGTTCTTGAATTTATAGATAGATCTATTTTTCAGAGCAAATCTCTAAAATTTTAACTTTAACTTTAACTTAGGCCATAAAAATGCTTGAGCATTTTGCAACCCTGCACAACAAGGTTATCAGGTTTCTTACCCGGTAAAATTTTAAAATTTCCACCCTTTCCAAATAACCCATAAAATCCTAGAGAACCTGGCAATCCAACCACAAAAGTACTTAACCTCGAGTTATTTGTTGCAACTCCTGTCTTTAGTGGACGCGATGCCTCTTGAGTTACATCTCACGCAGAATACAGGGATCATCAAACTTCCATGTGGTCACCTGGCTGCTGAACGAGTCGTCGCCAGTGCAGCAAGTACATCAAAAGAACCGTCACCACCAAAACGTTGATGCTGTTACCAATAAGTTGATATTGCTGACGGTGAGTGAGCGTGGATGGGAATGAGAACGAAGAAGAAAAGCACATTAAACGGAGGCATTCTGCTGGCGTGAAATGTCTCAGCTTCAATGACAACAACGGCAATAGAGACAGCTGGCATGCATCAGTTTCATCAAGGCAGTTTTTTCCAAGATGTTCCTTGTCTTTTGTACTAAAAGAGCCGGAGAGTGACTCATGGCGCACATTCTTCTTTAGGGAAAAATGGTTTTCACTCGCAGAGGTAGAAGTTGCAAAATCCCTGAAGCATTCATCATTTCCTCTATTTGTGCTACTGCTTTCTACAGCCGTGTGATTAAATCCAGTCTCATGTACTCCAATACTTTTTCTTGTTTCTATGCTTTCTGTGCCAGCCAAAGTTACGCAACGTGTCCCACCAGTTACATCACCTGTTGTAAGTACCCCACCGCACGGGACAGAAGTGAGTCCAACACTACCGTCAGCTTGCCCTTTCAATGATTTTTCTCCCGCGTTGTTTTCCTTGAGCCAATTTTGGAATGCTGCGTCTAGCTCTGCCTTGCCACGAGGATTGTACACAGACCCTGTCCCCTCTACCAGCCGCCCGTACCCTTTGGTGAAGCAGCAGGTTCTCCTGCTGCTGTTGTCTACAACGTCCAGCAGCATGGCATACTTAGCAAGGACTTTCGGCTTCAGTTCAAACTGAGACAAGTCGTGCTTATCCCTCCAGTTGCGTTGCTGATTATGAGAAAGCTCACTTTGATTTGGGTTCCCAGTAACTGAAGAGCTAACTAACTCTGGCGTTTCACTGTCAGAAGAATTTTCTTGTTTACCTTCTAATTTCTCAGAACTTTTAGAGACTATTTCACGTTGTTCTCGCAGTGAAGGGTTTTGCAATGAAGCTTCTAATTTTGGTGAAGGACGTAGAAATTGTTCAAGCGTTGGGGTTGTGTCAGCGTAGGTAGGAGGGCTAAGAAATAAGTCAATGTCCTCCTCAGTGATGCCATTTGAGCTTCTGTGTGAGGAATGGAAGTCGTCCAGTAGGGCCCTAACTCCAGCAATTACGGGGCGTTTACACGTCAGGCATTTCTCCGGCGTGGCATTTTGGTGTCGGCCGAGGCACAAGCATACAGGAAATTCTCGGTCCACCTGGAAGAGAAACCGACTTTTAACATCTCAAAGAATAGCGTTAACATGAAAAAAATTTATGAAATCATAACTGTTCTTTTATGTCATACCCATTGAATGGTTCCCACAACAACTTTTAATGACTGAAATACTAAGCATAACTGCATACTGCAATGAAATGGGAAGGATTCAAAACAGTAACTCACTATCCAAGTTCTTTAAAACTAACATTTCTGGGCTTTACAGAGAGTACACAAACCCTTTAAGGACATTCCTGATCCCAGCTCATAATGTTGGAATATCTCCACGATCACCAACGCGCGTTTTGTAGGAAGAACAAATCAAACAAGGACGAGAGCAGAATGTGCAACAACATAGTCCATTCCACTTATCAGGGAGGCCCAAAAATTTTTTATTCATCACAACTTTACATTAGAAATTATCCTGAATTACTTCTATGTTGTAATGCAGAAGTAAAGGTCTCCATATGAGAATTAATACCTAGAATGATTTTGTCTTACAATGACCAAAACATTCTTAATTTCCATAGATAATATTTTGATGGTGAGTGATTGAAACACGCTTCCCTCTTAGTTATAAAATTCACGAGCACAGCATACATGGATTTCTATTGGGTTTTGGAACATAAATATGAAAAGACTCAAATGAGCGATGTAATTTTCATTTGTTATTTTATCCGTCCTCTTGGGCAAGTAACATGAGAGAAACCCACCATATGACATGGGTAAATTGTCAACGTCAGTTATAGCTTGACAGAAAATAAAAACCAAAAAAGTTTCATCTCTGCCTAAATAAAGTCTACAGGACGGGACTACTTAAATTTGTATTCATTTAGGGAGACTTGCGTCACTAAATCCTGTTTCTACCACCAATCACTTCCGATTAATCAAGAACGCAGGTTCTTGATGAAATAATATAATTGTAGAACCTAAAGACATTCTGATCAAACCCATACTTATGCCTACATTTCCACTTAGATTTGCTCAGCCTTCCCAGGGGTCGAAAAAAATGTGCACCAGAAAAGCATGAGGAGTTTGTGGCCAACCCCATTTTTACTTCTACACTTGTATTTAGATACCCAGTTTGCCCTAGGCTCTCGAAAATTAATGGGCATCAGAAATAACGTTAGGACAAGTCAAACTTTTTCGCCGGAGCATGCATGTTTTTCGCCGCCCAAGCGGTTTAATTACCTGGTCGGCGAAAAACATGCATGCTCCGGCGAAAAAGTTTGATTGAGTAGTTATGCCTGCACGGCTGTTTAGATATCCAAACGATTTTGGTCACCTCTAAGTTCTTGAAAAAAAATTGGCATCAGAGAAACGGTTGTGGGCAACCTCAAAGGCCAAATATTTGTAGAGACATCTGCTTCCTTGGATATCTAAAAATATTTATTTAAACATGTTTCCCTGGATGTCTTACAAATATTTAGACTTCTGCTTCCCTGGATGTATTAAATATTCATTAAGACATGAAGACACTCACAGCAATCTGCTCATCACGCGACGCCAGCCCAGGGGACGACGAAGGCAGCACTGCGAGGAGGTAGTACCGCAGTCTCGAGTTGGGCACCCCCAGTTGTGAAGGGCACAGCAGAAATTCCTGTACATGAAAACTTGTGAAATTAGAGGCCAGTGAGAACATGAACGCGGCTGAGCTCATAGTTTTACAGCAAGCTTTGATAGATGCTTTTTAATCGATTTAGACTGGTACAATCGGAAGAGTAAAAAGCTGAACAAAATCCAAGGAATAATTCAATTTTTCGCCGCCATAGCGGCAGAGCTAGCAGTGAGCATCTTTCGTTAGTTTGACTACGTTACATGCTGTTTTTCGTGTTAAACAAAAGAAATATGAGAAAAATACACCATGAAACAGACCATAAAACAGAGTCCATTCGTTTCACATGTAAATCACAATAACTGTTCAATTAGAACGTCTTCAAACCATAAATCCTGAACCACCCCTGTATAGCACGGTAAATGTTAAAGTCTTTGTATGAGAATTAATCTTGGGAATAACTTCTCAATGACAGACATACCATCAACAATCAGAAAATGCAGCCGCCATCTGCTAAACATACCTGCCAGAGATACCCTCGCTCGCTGATTCCTTTGACAACTTGAGCCCTGGCTGCCAAGGTATCGAAGCCCTTGACGTTGTAATGCATAGTATATGGTGTTTGTATGGGAATTGACACTAGGAATAATTTTGCCACCATGACAAAAAGCCAATCTGAAAACGCAGGCCTCTGATAAACATACCCGGCAGAGGTAAAAGTTAGGTCTTCCTATGAGAATTAATCCAAGGAACAATTTCATCTCACAATGACAAACACTATCAGAAAATGCAGCCGTCAGCTGAACATACCCGCCAGAGATACCCTCGCTCGCTGATCACTTTGACAACTTGAGCTCTAGCTGCCGAGGTCTCGAAGCCCTTGACGTTCTCGAGCAGCAGCATGGGAGGCAGATGGTGCGCTGTAGACAGCAGCTGCAGGATATGAGCAAGAGGCTTGCTGCGCGGGTCTGACGTGTCTAGCTGTAGACCCTGTCTGACACAGAGCGAGTTAGACTATAACCCAGTTTGGACCAGATTATGAGTTAAGTGCCACAAAAAAGGCATAAAAGCTGCTGCTATAGCAGGACGTCTACCACACTATAGCACGAGACCTACATCTAAGCTAGTACCATAACGTGAGGTCTACCGCTGCATTTCCCCCCGTAATGGATTTCACTAATTTCCATACATTCAATTTAGCGATTAACAGTTTGCACATCTCAAACTGCACCTAGGTAGGCAACACATGGCGGCACACCTCACGCTATAGCAGCACTAGGCAATGGCACTCAGGCATGCCTAAGCAACACACACCAACCTAGTGAAGGGCTGACAGGGGGGAGACATGGTCACCAGGTCTGTCTTCAGGCCGTCCCACTCTTCCGTTGTCATGCCGAGCAAGTTGCGAGCCTTTATGCTAGCCTTCCGGGGTTTTACCTTCTTTTTTGCCTGTGAAGCAGTGAAGTCACTCAACAATTGCAGGTGTATAATTAAAAATGAAGGACATTCATTTGATGGGCACAGCCTGTGAAGGAGTGAAGTCCCTAAATTATGGTAGGAGCATATTTAAAAAGAATGAATATTTCTTTTATGGTTGCACAAGAACCTCATAAATGGGACGCACGTTATTAAAAAGAATTGATGTTCATTTGATGAGCACACACTAACCTCTTAAACGGGAAGAACATAATTTAAAAGAATAAAAGAATGGATGTTGAATGAACGGGCAGATAAAAACTTAATTTTCATTAACACTATTGTAAGTCACAACTCTCAGCTTGAGCTGCCTCACCAGTACATGTGAACTAGAAAATACTGATTATTCCCGTTAAATACTGAAAATACTTAAAGAGACCTGATGGGTTGCAGTTGTTATGAAACAATTCTAGCAGCTGATGAACTATCCCAACACTGGGATCAAGCTCCAATTTGCCTAGTTTATGCTACATTAAATTCATCGTAAGATCATAAGAATAGAACTGAGAAAACAGTTCTGAGGTAAAAATGTGTTTATCTTAAGTTATTTTATACCTGCCATCAGATGTTAAACTCAATGGGGAAATAGGAATCTATGCATGAATAAAAGAATTAGTGCAGAAATGGGAATTCAAACAAAAACTTGAAGAACTCACAGGCTTTAGAGGCTGGTTGGCCTCATCACTGCCAGGGAAGTTGTGGGAGTATGCCAGCAGGGCACTGGGGTTGATCTCATAGGGTTGTATTGCTGCAAGACGAAAACCAGCAGCTGTGGAATGGACACAAAAACATTTTAGAAGATTATTTTTATCCATTTAGAACATTATCCCTTTTGTTAGTATTTTTTTGGAGCAACATGGTGCAAACCTCTCCGAAGTGGGTTAACAGCGGCCATCAGTGAGACAAAATGAGTGAAATACACTGAATACTTGCTGAAAGTAAATTTATAGCATAAGAGTGAGAAAATTCCACCCGACAAAGACAGATAAAGCAGTGAAGACTCGAGCAAGTGGTAGATGTACAGGAACTCAGTTAAGCAACAAGGGAAAGTAAGAGAAATTTCAACTAAAAGGTGAGGCACAATAGATTGCAGGGAAAACTCACAGCAGTTATTGCAAGCTTTGGCATGCTAACTTGAATTTTGATTAGAAGAGTAAAATAAGGGCATGAGGTAACTTCAAGGTGTTAGTTAAAATGAAAAAGTATGCTAAAAAATAATGAGGAAGTGTTGTTAGCTGCATGTAAGCATTAACATGTTGACTGCGATGGGTTTAACTATGTTCAGATTAGATTAGATTAGATTAGATTATTAGATAGTTTAGGCCTCCCTAGCCACTACAAAAAAGAGCATATTAAAGAGAGGAAGGCACCATATAGTATGGAAGTAGGAGAATGGGGACTCTATGCAGAAGTGGCATAGAAACAGTGACTTAAGAAAGAAGTTCATGAAACAAGATAATAGTTGAGGTGCTGAAAAACAGCACAGCAGTGAACCAAAACAAGGTGGTCTATAACATGAAAAAATATTTTATTTCAACAAAAAAGAAGGCCTATCTAACTCAGCTTGGGCCTTCACACATTTCCTCCTGGGAGTGCTAATTCCCATAGATACAATAGTTGCATCCCCCTGAGGGGAAACTGATGTTCAATGTCCAACTCAAATTTTAAGCCAAAAGTTGTTAGAAATTGCATAAATGGGTATACTAAGTACCATTAATTCGAAGAGATTGTTAAGAATTTTTCAAAGGACCCATCGATGGGTGGTTTCGCAGCTGGAAACACTCAAGCATGATCCACCTGTGAGTCATGTTGCATGCAATGTGTTAAACAATTTTACAGGATGAGCTGCTGAGTAGATTTGCATTATGTTCAAGTTTCGAATCTTAGCTTCAAATTGAGATCAATCAATGAGAACTTCAATTGAAATGTTCATGTTTAATCTTTTAACGTCCAATTTATTTCCAGAAGAGGGAAATTTTTTTCCAATAATTGTTTGCTGTTTTGGCATCGTTTGTGACAGAAAAACAACATTCAATCGAGAAATCGGGACGCTGTAACTACTTGTAGACCAAATGTAAACGTGTTCTAAAAGTGAATGATCCGAAGTTGTGTAAAAACTTGCCTTCAATTTTGTGTAATTGCATTTATTTGAAAGAGGACACTGGTGTCCTCATGGGCATTAAAGGGTTAAGAGAACAATTCCTGATTCCATCATACATATTTATTTACCCAGCAGATAAAAATTTTGGCAAGGGTAATTTCCAAATAATGTGGCTGAGAACGTCAAACTCAATCCATACCTTAACATGAGTAGGAAAATCAAATTGCTTCAATTAAACATGCTGGACATAATGAATAGGTTTTGACTTACTGCTGCAGTATAATACTTATAATACAATTTGCTGCTATCAACAGCTTAACAAAATGCTTCCTTCACCTAGATTTCAAGGCAATTTGTACCTCTCTAGCCACAAAAAATTTAACCACAAGAGAAAATGACAAATCAAATATAAAAAAATTGATGGAGAGTCTAAGTAAAAGTGGTTTTCCCATCCTGATTACAATAATGGTAAAATTGAAAAAATACATAAGCCTAGGAATAAGTTAAAAAAGAAAAGGTAAATGTAAAGGACTTGACCATAATCGATTTTCCACTTTTTGATCAACAAAGATTGTTGATCAGACCAAAATAAACAATTTTTCTTCAATGCACTTTCCGGCGGAAATGAGTATTTTAAAAGTTATGGCGTTAAATGAGTTACCGGAACTCCAGTGTGCATCACCCTATTACAAACGTAAAGAGGTTGGGTCGTGAGGGGTAGCCACAGTTCTTTTAGTTTTATAGTTTTCACTAAAAGAACTGTGGCTACCCCTCACGACCCAACCTCTTTACGTTTGTAATAGGGGGTTTGCTCTTCGTCGGCTTGGTTAGAGCGTGGTAACGCCTGTTTACTTTCACGTCGGACCGCGCGGTGTATTTTTCCCCGCCTCAAACACTGGAGTTACGGTAACTCATTTAATGCCATAACTTTTAAAATACTTATTTCCGCCGGAAAGTGCATTGAAGAAAACTTGTTTATTTTGGTCTCGTCAACAATCTTTATTGATCAAAGAGTGGAAAATTGATTATGGTCAAGTCCTTTACATTTACCAAAAAAAACACGGTCTGCAACAAAATAACCACAAAAAACTATATTCTTTAATAAGAAGTATGACCTTTCAAAGCTATAGCTCAGAAATTGACTTCTCTCTAGCTGCATTTATTCCTTAAGATAAAATATTTATGTCTCTAAGATGAAGACTGTTTTAATACCATATCATGAACATTAGAAGAAGTGTTCCACAGAACTTGTGACTATGTGCTCAGTAGATTGAGCTTGTTGGCAGGTAAAGTGCAAAGTTTTTTCACAAAATAATACAGCACAACAGTCATAGGTTCACAAATAATTAGTTTTGCCAGTAAAACTGTAAGTGGCAGCAATGTAACCCTAGATTCTTGGTGCGCATGTTATGTTATATTAAAAACAACTGTGCTAAAAATGACACAAAAAGACACAAATAGTTTAGGTACAAAGTTGTTGGTATATTTCCTACCAGTCAATGCTGCTATAATTAAAAATACAATTATACAACAATTTAAGCCAACCAATAAGCACCTTATGGTACTTGACTGTTTTCAGGCAGAACTTTGTAATTTAATTTTTTCAATCCCTATAATTACTAACTCAAGTATTTCTTTGTCTTGTCTGTGTGCTTGCTTATGTTAGGTTATTAATTTAGAAAATCATCTATACATGAAAATTTATAGGTCATATACAAATAACTTTATATCAGAGTAAACCATTAAGGCTTTAAGCTAATGTATTCAAAGTATTTCCTCGTACAAATTTGAAAACTTAACCATAAATACATCAAGCCTAAAATTTCCATCTACAATATTGTAATACCCTCAATAATATAGATGCATTTACTTATAAAATTAATCAGCTGGGGGAAAAAACACAATAAAAATTCATATACAGAACAGGTGATTACCTATTTCAGAATAATTATCTTTATTTTCCCATATTCAATAGAAACCCAATATCCAAGAATAGATAACAAAAAAGCAAGAAAGTAGAATTATAGTAATGAACTGAATAATATATACATTCATTAACAAAATTTAGCTACTTAAGAATAATAAACATCCTGAAAGTTTATGTTCATAGTGTGTGTTTACATATTTCAGAACAATTTTTTTTAAATGATAAATAATAACACAACATTCAACAATAACAAAGAAGCGAAAAAGTAGAATTTACCCTCGGCAGCTGACCTCATCCCTCCGATGCCCGCGAACAGCTCCATCATCTTCATTGAGGGGAACAGCGAACTGACGGCAAAACTATCCTCTGAGGAGAAAGCCATCGCGATGGTCCAGCAACCTAGTTAGGGGTTGTATTCAATCTGAAAATGGAAGAAACTGTTTAATTAAATGCAAATAGTTGTTTGAAAACTGTAACGAAAAGATTAACATAGCAGTGAATACACGTACAATCAAGGATTTTTTATAGTAACAAAATAATTTATCTTAGAGAACTCAAAATTAGGAAGACAGAGGAATCATACCGTAAGACAGCTCCTACGAAAGGCAACCCACCTCGCTGTCACCTGTGACAAGACAACGGCTCAATGTTTTATCAGTCGTAACAGCGATAACAGAATGTGTTTAGGAAACTCGATCCTACTATGCACTCGTCGATTTGACTATTCCTCATTATTTCGCTTCAAAACTATAAAAGAAAGTTAAAGCCAGGTTTCATATATATGATAGCTTCTTATTAAGCTCATAAAGCTTGAAAATCTTAATATTTTCATATATTCTGTTAGGTAAGAAGATCGATGTCCTTTTGTCTCCATTTGATCAATTCGTTTATTGAAGAGGCCAAAATTATCACTGTTTTTGAAAATAATAGGACATGAAATATTATAGGGAAACTTTCATGGGAAATATGTGAATTTAAGAAAATACTGTTGTTACGTTTTCTCATTACTACCCTTGCCAACATCACATGTGAGACGTCGAAATTCCAAAAAGCGCAATAAGTGGCGAGGCGTTGTTTGTTGTTTGTGTGTCGATCGGCAACATGGCGTCGTTATGGTAGACGTCTGAGAATCATCCATGCAAAAGTATCGTTATCGACAGCTATATCAACGACAACTCTTCAAAAATTAGCTTTTGCATTACGTTTGGTTTTGATGGTAATGCATGCGAGGAAACTTCCACGTATCAGCGATGGGTGAGTTCTGTGTATCTAATTTACGCGGCTTTTCGACAATCTTCGTATGCCCACTATTATTTTTTCTGCTCTTATCTGCCATGCATTTCCTGCATGAGCCTATGTAGACGCACTTCTTTCTTCTCAATCTAAATAGGTTTGCCTTCTCAATGGAAAGATTTTTGTGGATCAAACGTGTGTTATCTGGAAGAATTCGAAACTTTTTGCTGAGGGTGAAAATTGAGGAAAAGTTGGCGAGATGAGTAAGTTTCAGGCAGCTTAACCACGAATGGTAATAGTTGATAGATTTTTAATTGAAATAAATGTCGCGGTAGCATTCGGTATGTTTTCAAACTTTGTTGTTGTTGTTAAGTTCATGCAATTGGTTATAGTAGCTTAACTAGGATATTTGAAAATATTGAGGAGCTATATTTTTAATTTCATCTGCTGATTACAGGTCAATGTTTGTGTAGCCATACATTATTGTTCAGAAGCTTATTTTTAAAATTGAACAAAATTTTGATTTGAAAGAAATTAGGCATATTAGTAAAATATAAATTCTTTTAGTTTTCAGAGAATTTGAAAATTAAATTGATATTGATCTTGAGAATTAAGTTAATCTAACATGTCAACTATGTTAGAAGCATTGATAAATCAAGTTTTGTCTATAGATATGACAGTATATTTTCAATTTATCATATACAGCCATTCATTGCAATATCAGTAGTATATTTGTCATGATAAATTTTTGAAAATATTTTTTTAGGAATTTTATAGTTAGCTTAACTTTAAATGCAATTCTTAGACCATGTTTGACTTCAATTAAAAAATAGTTAAAATATTACAGCAATGAGCTGCCAGAGTTTATCAAGTCAGCAATAAGAATGCTGCAACTCTGTATCATAATCTCAGAAGCACGATATAAATTTATCTGTTTTATTTTCATAATCCTGTAGTCATATCAGGTTTATTATTTTCTCCATATTCTCTTTTAATTAATACTAGTCCACCCCCCTTTATTTGAAATGAAAAAGAGGGCGAAATGAGAGAAAGGCTGTAAGAAATAAAAAAATACAATCTCTCGAGAGTTGATGAGGCCGCGTGAACACGGCCCGTCAAAATATATAGGGATGGAGCTTGTATCATAGATACGCTCGTCACACACTGCAGGCAGGCTTCGGACGGACGGACGGACGGACGCGGCTCTTATTATAGTATAGATTGCCACTCACTAGCCTTAATCCTCTTATAGAGTTTCATATCATATTGCTATTTTTCATTCCTATTAAATTGAAGTGCCATTGGTATATAAGGTTAATATTCATTTGTGTTTTAAATCATCAGTATTTAAATTGTCATTATTTTTTATTAATTGAAATTAATAAAAGCTATCAATTACAAGCAATTGAGGGAAACTACAGAACTTTCTACAATGAGCTGTATATTGAAAATGAAGAATTGTCCAATATAAGGGCTAAATTGGAACTACAGACCTGTCCAATATTGCCCATAAACTTGAACTACAGAACTGTCAAACACTAGCATAAAAGAACTGTCCAATATTCTGAATTGGTACAGAAAAACTGTCCAATATGAGCTGTAAATATGCTCCTGAAAATTGTCCAATATTGGCTGTAAATAGGCTCTTGAGAACTGTTAAACATTAGCTGTAAATAGACTTTTGAGAATTGTCCAATATTGGTTGTAAATAAGCTCCTGAGAACTATCCAATATTAGCTGTAAATAAGCTCTTGAGAAATGTCCAATATTAGCTGTAAATAGGTTCTCGAGAAATGTCCAATATTAGCTGTAAATAGGCTCTTGAGAACTGTTAAACATTAGCTGTAAATAGACTCTAGAGAATTGTCCAATATTGGTTGTAAATAAGCTCCTGAGAACTATCCAATATTAGCTGTAAATAAGCTCTTGAGAAATGTCCAATATTAGCTGTAAATAGGCTCTTGAGAAATGTCCAATATTAGCTGCAAATAGGCTCTTGAGAAATGTCCAATATTAGCTGCAAATAGGCTCTTGAGAACTGTTGAACATTAGCTGTAAATAGACTCTTGAGAATTGTCCAATATTGGCTGTAAATATGCTCTTTAGTACTATCCAATATTAGCTGTAAATAAGCTCTTGAGAAATGTCCAATATTAGCTGCAAATAGGCTGTTGAGAATTATCCAATATTGGCTGTAAATAAGCTCTTGAGAACTATCCAATATTGACTGTAAATAAGCTCTTGAGAATTATCCAATATTGGCTGTAAGTAAGCTCTTGAGAACTATCCAATATTGACTGTAAATAAGCTCTTGAGAATTATCCAATATTGGCTGTAAGTAAGCTCTTGAGAACTATCCAATATTGGCTGTAAATAAGCTCTTGAGAAATGTCCTATATTAGCTGCAAATAGGCTCTTGAGAATTTTCCAATATTAGCTGTAGATAGGCTTTTGAGAACTGTTACATATCAGCTGTAAGTAAGCTCTTGAAAACTGTCCAATATTTGTTGTAAATAAGCTCTTGAAAATTGTCCAATATCAGCTGTGAATTGGAAATAGAGACCTATTCTAAATCAGGTGGTCATTGGCACCAGAGAATTACCCAGTATTAGCTGAAAATTAGTGCTGAACAAGTATCCAATTATGACTTAACATTGGTACAAATGAAATATCTAGTCTATGCAGTAAATTGACCGCAAATAAGAATGTGCTCAACATTATCCGTACATCGGCTTTGAAAAAGTATTTTAATATTGTGTGCTGAAGAATTTTCCAATATTAGCTGTAAGTTTACATTTAACAAATTTTGATATAATCTGTATGTTTGCAGTGAGCAAGTTTTCAAAGTTTGTTGTATGTTAGGATTAAGTAATTTTTCAAGATGAGCTGTATGTTTGCATTAAACATGTTTCTAATACCAGGTGTAAATAAGTATTAAACAAGTACCAGTATTAGCTGTTAATTGGCACAATGTCTACCATCAGCTGACAATTTAGTTTTATAACTCTCCATTTGTCTACATTTTTTTTATTCATGAAGTTCCACCTAAGAATTTCTTACGTATACAGGCTTAGGGTAGTTTAGGTTGTCCATCCTATGCTATAAGGACTGGGACTTCCATGGGAGATACTATCAGATACTTCAGCTAGAGCAGGGCTTCTCAACATGTCTATTGTTGTGTATTCGCTTAGCTCAATGATGTATCTTCATATACCCCCAGCACGGTTAAAGGTTTAAGAAACTATAAAGTACACTTGATGTTTAATAATTATTTATACTCATAAGGTTGTATATAGATATATACTGCACATTTTAACAAATGAAGTATGTTAAATGTACCCTTGGCTGAGAAGCCCTGAGCTAGAGGTATGCCTTTAGGACTAATATCTTTCATTCTACATTGCTTCTTTAAATTTTTGTGCCTCCTTTGTTTTTCATTTTCTTTTTTCTTCATTGTAAATTTTTGTCTATGCCCATGATATCCTGTTTTGAATGCACTCTGTGCATAGGTTCCCATTTTCTAGTCTTTACTTAGTGGTTCTTTCTCTTGGCTCTTTTGAGATTCTTGCTGTTGTTGCTAGGAAGTCATAAACTATTCAGTGTAATAACGATTTATAAAGTTTCTGTAGTACTTCCTGAAGGAGTTAGAAAGTGCATGTGTGTGGTGGGCAACTGAAGTGCAGTGTGTGGTCAGAACAGGGCTAATTTTTCAGAAAAAATGGAAAACTTATTTTGTTGCTATACGTGTCATCTCATGGCTTTGCGGGAGATCCAGGATTTAATTTTTCTTCTGGGAAAAGTTGAGCATTTGAGGTGTTCTTTGGAGATATTTAATAACTATGCATAAGATGTATTGAAGTATAAAATATTTGAAAGAAAGAAAGCCGTTTATTTCCAAGTTGCCACATGAGAGACATGCCAACATATTGGCTTTAAAAATTCCTTAATATAAGACGTCCTAAAACAAAAGTTCCATACGAGGAGTTATACGAGTTATACAGAATAAACGTTATACAGCCCTGACACTCAAGTTGAACTAAATTGGATAATGCTATAAAAGAAATTTTCATTTTTATCAACTTGAAAATGCTTCTGTATAAGTTTTTACCTGGGAAAGTTTACTATATATTCTTCTTTTTTTAGGTAAGAACTTCCCTGCATATTTTCAGGTAGTTTTTAGGAATCATTTGCTGAATAATTTTGGGTATCCTATAAAAAGTTATTTCATTCACTGAATTGGTTCATTCTTATTTAGTTTTAGTGTGTGAAAAAGCAGTTTGTTTCTTTATATATATTTTATATTTTTAAATTATATTTATAACCATTCCTATGCTTAAACTACTTTTACACCCATTCCAATGCATAAACAACATTTGCTTCCATTCCTATGCATAAACTACATTTATTTCCATTCCTATGCATAAACTACATTTATTTCCATTCCTATGCTTGAACTACATTAACATCCATTTCTATGCATAAACTTTATTTAGACCCATTCGTGTGCATAAACTACATTTACACCCATTCATATGCATCATGAGTATTTATAGCTATTCCTCTGCATCAACTGCATTTGTAGCCTTGAAAGTATGAATTTTATTGATTTACGAGCTGATAATCACAGACTCAGTGTGCCACGTGTGAACATGTAGAGATGAGATAGTGGGTCACACAAACTGTAACCTCTACATCAGTGGTTCTTAACCTTTTTTGGCAGTGACCCAAAATTTGTCCAAATTAACTGCTGCGACCCAAGCCTCTATAACAGTAAAAAATTTACCAAAATATAGGTTGATACAAGCAGGTTACACAAATCCTAAGCGACCCAATGAAATAGCTTGGCGACCCAACTTTGGGTCGCGACGCAGGGGTTAAGAACCACTGCTCTACATATTTGGCACTGACTTTGATCTTATTTGGGTCTGCTTCTCTTGAGTGGCATGATAAGTGATCTTCTTATGGCCTCAAGTGTTTTTTTTAAAAAGTTGATGCTTTATTAATTGGCAATTATTTATGCTATTTTCTGTTGGTGAAGAAATTAACTTGCTCTTTGAAGGATCTAAAGGGCTTAATTTTAGCAGTAGTGAAATCTGATTGAATTATTTAAAGATTCATCTCCATCATGCCAGAATAGTTGTTAAATTTCTTTGCTAAAATTTTAGTATTTTATTTGTATCAGCTTGAAATGAAAATTTGAAATATTAACATTGATAAACTCTAGGATGCTCGAATTTTCCTTGTAGGGTTAATTGTGTAGTGCATTTTTTTTGCAATGGCTTGACAGTGAATTCCCTAGTGCTCTCATAACCAAAGTATTTCAGTTGAGGGTTATTAACCAGTCTCAAATTTAGTGCTCTTTTAACGTTCTATAATGTGCTTCAGTTTGAGAGGATTCTGATGTGTTATACTCCTAAAGCCCATGTTGGGTTTTACATGTTTTCTAATAGAAATGTGTGGCGATGGCCATTGTTCTTTTCCTTTGTACATGAATGTACATTTGGATCTGTGGGGATTCAAAGGTATTCATGGCAGCCTGCTGATAGTCCGTCTGTCTTCTGCTGTGTATCAATGGAAGAAATTAGACCTCTTCAGCGGTATCTGTTCCTCCTCATAGTTGATTAAGCAATAGTTCTTCCAAGAGTTGGTGGCTTTTAGAGCTTTTTAGTGAGGTTTACTCTATCCCTTTTGCTTTCATATTTTGTACTCATCTGGAGGAAAAGCTGGCATTTTGTGCAGCTAATCTGCATTTACTGTGCCCTATCTGTGTATCTCCATGTTTCTTGTAAAAATGATTACATTGCAGTTGAAAATTTTTAGCAATCAGTAGGTGTACTCCTGTTTATATAATTCATCTGACATCAGTCTGCAGAAATTTATTTCTTGGTGATGCTCAACTATGTCCTTGTTGTTTTCCAGCTAAAAACAAAAGTTGTAATTCAGCTAAGCCCTATCTTAGTATGTGGTGCTTACGTTTCCGCTTTGTTAGGTTCATGTCAAATTGTATTCAGTTTCGATGTTCATGGTCAACATGTGTCTGAAAGTTCCAGATCATTGGTGAATTTGTGCATTTAAGTAAATTTCCAAATTGTGTTCATAATTTATATTTTTTTGTTCCAGGTTCACTGAGAAGCATCAGAGCCACAGCACATATGAGGTAGACAAATGAATAAACCTAGTCAGTATGTCAGTTAATTGCTGGATTTCAACCTTTACTTAATGAGCGAATGTCTGCAAAAGTTTAGGATGTATTGAATCATTTTCCAAGTTAATTTTTTACTACTAATAACTAAGAAAATAATGTGGTTTATAGGTGTGTGTGTGTGTTGGTGAAGATTTCTTGAAATAGAATTAATATGTGCTCAAATGGTATAAATATATCCTATGAACCTTCTTTT
Organism: Morinoia aosen; assembly: GCA_030386875.1. Classification (NCBI taxonomy): domain Eukaryota; kingdom Metazoa; phylum Arthropoda; class Malacostraca; order Amphipoda; family Talitridae; genus Morinoia; species Morinoia aosen. The sequence continues at coordinate 62,537,777 of CM059568.1, read as the reverse complement.
TCATATGTTCTGAAATACAACTTGTTGTATCTTTTGACAGTTTCAATATTAGCAACTTCTGGCTATCCATGAAAATTAGTGTTTCGAATTTAATAACTTGAATCAACGCTCTGTGATGCATCAGCTGAGTTGTGTGCTGCTGGTTATTCCTTTGGAGATAACCAACACAGAATCTGGTGTTGGGCATTTTTGTATCTGATAAATTTCAGTCATTTTTTATTTGATCAAGGCCCTAATTAGTTTAATATACACCTCCAATATTGCTTGGAAACTCACAGAGCATCAGTAACCAATAAGCAGCATTTCTATAACTTAATTTTTCAACATATCATCTTTTGAGGGTTTTCATGCTGGGAGATAGGGTCTACTTCATCAGCCCACCCTCTTTGTAATTATTTTCAACCTTTTAATACTTAAGCATATTTTGAGGGTTTTCATGCTGTGAAATAGGGTCTACCTTATGAGCCCACCCTCCCTTTTCAACCATCTAATACCTCAGCATCTTTGAGGGTTTTCATGCTGTGAAATAGGGTCTACCTTATGAGCCCACCCTTCCTTTCCAACCACCTAATGTTGACATGTGTTGCAGTCCTCCAAGTACACAAGTGGCAGTGGAGGCGGAGGGGGCAGCGGAGGCAGCAAGTATAGAAGCGGAGGTGTTGCAGGAGCCATGGCTGGGTATGCCGACAAAAGGCTTGACTCACCCTCAACAAATTCCCTCAGATCCTCCTCCCCTGACTCCAGATCTCAGTCACCTCGCTATCATAAGAGTGAGTGCGCACCAATGTTCTTGGGTGTTCTTTTGGCCTTGTTAATTTATGCCGGTTAAGTGTCATTGGTTTTGGGTTTTTTGTATGCCAATGACTTGGTTAGCTGAAAGGACTGAAAATATATCAATAGAAGCAACCAATGCAATTTTCTGTCATATTGTGTTTTTTTTAATTGACCTAGCTTCTCTTTTTGGCAGCATTTAAGGGTAGGGGTGTGGGTGAAGCTCAGAGATGTTGATGCTTTTCCCCAATTATGGAACAGGTGTGATTTGGATGTAGCCTGAAAATAGTATGCTTGTGTGTATTTGGCTTTAACCCTTTAACGTCCAAATTTTTGTACTCATATTACCGTTAACACAACCACCGTCACTAAACTGGCGCTGGCATCAGGCAGTCATTGATATCAGGATGGGATAGGAACTGCCACTCGGCAGAGAACTTCAAAGAACACATTAGGGAACTAATTGAACAAGAAATACAATATATTGAGGGTATTTTTGAAAGAAGACACTGGTGTCCTCTGGGGCGTTAAAGGGTTAACAAGAGCAAGTTGAAAGCAGCTTAGTAGAATAAAGCCGGCTCAGTTCTGTTTTACTTGAAAATGTTGCACTTGTCTTAGTCCTAGAAAAGTTCATGGCAATTTTTTTATTACTTGATGGTGGTTTGTTTGAATTTGGTTTTGGTAGGAGAGTATATTTTTTACTGAGCTATAGCTCTTGCTTTCAACATCACTATTATGACAAATTTATGACTGCCCTTGAAATTTTGTGGCATTCATGGGAAGTTGAATGTATTCAGTGCTAGGCTACAGACTGACACGTTGTGATCTGGATAGAGTAATTTCAATTAGAAGTTCATTCTAAGGGATTCCTTTGGTGCAAGGTTTTTCCATTCTAAACCGTTAGTTGTAGAGGAGGAAATCGGAATTGTGAGTATGAGCTGAGAGCTGTTCAGAGATAGATGATTTTTTGTGTCCATCACCTGAACGATTGTTTTTTCTCTTGATCTTCAGGAGGCCTTTAATCTTGTGTACTCGTGTACTTTAGTCTAGTGTACTCTGTGTACTTTAGTCTAGTGTACTCTGTGTACTTTAGTCTAGTGTACTCTGTGTACTTTAGTCTAGTGTACTCTGTGTACTTTAGTCTAGTGTACTCTGTGTACTTTAGTCTAGTGTACTCTGTGTACTTTAGTCTAGTGTACTCTGTGTACTTTAGTCTAGTGTACTCCGTGTACTTTAGTCTAGTGTACTCTGTGTACTTTAGTCTAGTGTACTCCGTGTACTTTAGTCTAGTGTACTCTGTGTACTTTAGTCTAGTGTACTCCGTGTACTTTAGTCTAGTGTACTCTGTGTACTTTAGTCTAGTGTACTCTGTGTACTTTAGTCTAGTGTACTCTGTGTACTTTAGTCTAGTGTACTCTGTGTACTTTAGTCTAGTGTACTCTGTGTACTTTAGTCTAGTGTACTCTGTGTACTTTAGTCTAGTGTACTCTGTGTACTTTAGTCTAGTGTACTCCGTGTACTTTAGTCTAGTGTACTCAGTGAACTTTGATCTATGTAGTGTACTCAGTGTACTTTGATCTAGTGTGCTGAGTGTACTTTGATCTAGTGTACTTTATTCTGTACAGTTTCATGGAAGTTGAGGCCTCTGTTGGTATTGTGTTTTGAGTGAATATTTAAGAATGCAGAGTTTTTGTAATTGGTTGGAACAACTCCTCAAATTTAGTTGACTCATTTTATTGTCGATTTATTGATGTGTTAAATGACTGTGATTGCAGGCAGCAGCGGCAGTGCAAACTATTATAAAAGGGAGGCCTACAGAGAAAGAGAGTTCAACCCTAGAGACTATAGAGAAAATAGAGGTGAGTTCCACGAGGACCTGTGTGCATATATGCTGTGGTAATTTTTAAGGTCTTGGTTCTTCAAGAAAAGAAGGATTGAAAGAATGGACTGTCAGTCGTTGTACCTGATGAATTTTGTTGCGCATTGATATACTAAAAACTCAGCTTTGTGTAGGCTACCTGTGGATAAAAATAATTTCTATTGATTAAATGGTCTCCAAAATAGTGTAAGCTAATGTTACAATGCATCAACCATTCATTTCAGTTTTTCCTGCAGTTTCATGAGATGCACAGAAAAAGTTCTGATCCAATATAACTGAAGAGAAACTGTTTACAAATTACTCGTTTTGCAGAATTGATTAGTTTCAAATCATCTTCATGGCAGTTTTTGGCATGAACTATTGAGCTTTGATTTGATGTCAGCCCAACGAGTACGATAAATTTAATTTTTGTATCTACTCTCCATTCTTCAAAAGTGGGTAGTATTTAGTGTCATTACTTGTTCTCCCAGATGGTAGCAGATCTCCGAAGGAACGGCGGCGTGACGGGCGGGAGCGGAACTCGGAGCACGTGCCTCGCAGCGGCGCACTGGTGAGACGCATCGCGTGTGTTGTGTGTGTTGTGGTGCGTCATGTGTGTGTTGGTGTGTTGTGGTGCGTCACGTGTGTGTGTTGGTGTGTTGTGGTGCGTCACGTGTGTGTTGGTGTGTTGTTGTGCGTCACGTGTGTTGGTGTGTTGTGGTGCGTCACGTGTGTGTTGGTGTGTTGTGGTGCGTCACGTGTGTGTTGGTGTGTTTTGTGGTGTGTTGGTGTGTCACGTGTGTTGTGAAGGGTTGCTGTGATGAGGGGTTGCTGTGATGAGGGGTTGCTGTGATGAGGGGTTGCTGTGATGAGGGGTTGCTGTGATGAGGGGTTGCTGTGATGAGGGGTTGCTGTGATGAGGGGTTGCTGTGATGAAGGGTTGCTGTGATGAAGGGTTGCTGTGATGAAGGGTTGCTGTGATGAAGGGTTGCTGTGATGAAGGGTTTCTTCTATTAAGAATTACTTAATGCCCTTAAAAAATCCTTCAGTGAAGGATTATCAATAGTCCCTCCCCCCCCCCCGCAAGAAAAGCGTGTCACGTTGCACTAAATTACAGAAAAAGGAGAGCAGTAGCAGCAGTGGCGGAGGCAACCAGCAGTACCGGGTGGGGGACTGGAGCGAGCACGTGAGCAGCAGTGGCAAGCGGTACTACTACAACTGCAGGACCGAGGTGTCCCAGTGGGAGAAGCCCGTGGACTGGCTCGAGTGGGAGCAGCAGCACAGCGGCAGACACCCGAACACCTCCAAGCAGTCCCACTCTGCGTACAACAACCAACACAATTCCTCTTCATCCAAAGGCGCTTCATACAATTCGGCGTCTTTGACGTCTAATAGTAATAATAGTAGTAGTAATAGTAAGGTTCCTTACAATAACCTTGCTAGCCACCCCAATTCCAAGCCTAATAGTAACTATAGTAGTCATAGCGGTAGTACCAACAACAGTGTTTCTACTTCTTACAACTCTTCTAAGAGTGCGTATAGTGGTAGTGCAGCTTCTGGGAGCTCTATCCCCTGTAAAGGCTCGTCTTCTAGTTTAATTATGAATAATTCCTCTACATTAGCGCAGACCAATCTCCAACATTCATTGTCATTAGCGCCCTCCACGTCATCTTCTCACCATCACCACCATAACCAGCATCATCACCATCACCACCACCACGCGTCTGGCAACAACAGCAGCAGTAGTTTGGTATCACCCAGCAACACCAACAGCGGCATTAAGGATAGCAGCAATGCTCCCAATAGCAGCCAGCACACCAGACCGTCTCTTGGGCATGACAAGAATAAGCTCGGTAAGTGCGTTTGGGGGTGAATAGAAACGTTACGGTTGTGTACGTCTTGTTTCCAATGTCAGTAGTTAGCTAGTTAAACCTTGACTGTCTTATCCATAGGTAGCTAATTAGCCCTCAACTGTCTAATATTTGTACTCATATTACTGGTATTTAAACATTTGGGGTGAATGGAGAAGTTGTGGTTGATTTTGCTACGTTCCTCCAATGTCAGTAGGTAGCTAAATATTCCTCAACTATCTTATTTTGGTACTCATATTAATGGTATTAAAACCACCGTTATTATACTGCCTCTAGCATGATGAGGTGAATGGAAATGTAGATTTTTTTGTGAAAGTCTACCATTTTTTTGGTTCACTGCTATCCTGATTTTTAGCACCTACTACTTTATTCTTCAATTTTATCTTGGTTCATAAACTTACTTCCTTACTTACTGTTTTCATGCGCAGGAAGATCTTGTGTGAGTACGCACTTCGTGCGTAGATTCTTTGTTCCCCCTCAACTCGATACTAAATGGTACCTTCATCTTTCCTCTCTTTGGAACACCTTTGTTGTGGTTAGGGAAGCTGAAACCAACTTGTAATTTAATCTTTATTATAGTTTGACTTTATTGTGTATTTCACGTGATTTATTGTTGTGTGACTACAATATTTGAATCAAAATTGTGCTTCAGATTACCTGCCAAAAATTCAGTTGAGAACACAACTTATGGTCAAATTCCAAAAAATAAATTAGGCACAAAACCTGTTGATAACAGCTGACCAGTTTCATTCCAAAATAAGAGATACAAAACCTGTTGATAATAGCTGACCAGTTTCATTCCAAAATAAGAGTTAGATACAAAACCTGTTGATATTAGCAGTTTCCTTAAAATATTTATGCCAAATAAAATTTCTGGAGAGAAATTCTTATTACAAAACTTGATGTAAGCTGACCAGTTTGATTGAGGCTTTGCTGTGTTGGCAGACAAACATTCCAGCCTGGACGGCGCCAGGGATCATTCCTACCGAGCTGCAGACGATCTGCACGACAAGAGAGACCTCCGCAAATACCAGAGCTCAGGGCAAGGTGAGCTTTGAACCTCTTCTCCCACACGAGGCTGAGGTGCATCAGCCTCGTAATGCTTGCAGAGCTCAGAAGTCTGTGATGGCGACCGTGGGAATGTAAACCAGGTCGTTTTTTCACACTATTTTATTTTTTGTCTAATGTTGAATGAGACCACAAAGTTTGTTATTGGAACTGCGACTACGCGTTATCCTCTGACTGAGAAACGTGTAGTTTTGCACCAGTCTATTGTTGTGTCTAGTGTGAAATGCAGAAAATAGCCTAAAACCGTCGTAATGGCGGGCGATACAGTACTCGCTAATTTTAGAGCTCCTCCAATGTGTCTTTGAAATTGGTCAGTGCTCTTAAAAATGAGTGCTTCATGTTGCAAGTATTCCAACCCTGGTGCTGGCATGAGCTAGCCTCGAGAAGGGAGAAATTCAACACTCGTTGAGTTTGGAGTGGATGAATGCTTTTCATTGTAAGGCATCTTAGCAAATTACCGCCTTTGTTTCGTTTGATGCTTCTTTCAGCCTGAGATGGCGTTATCACTTTGGTTGTCAGGCACCTTTTAAGGTCGTAAAAAATCTCAGAGTTTTTGCATATTTATTTGTGCTTCTCTAGGAATTCCTGAGGAATGAATGTTTGAGTGGAAATTAAATACTTTCATTTCCTTACGCAGATTTGTAAAGATTCGTTCCGAGTGAGTATGTTTATGAACTAAAGTATACTTTTGACGCAGCTTTTTCATGGATCTTTAGATAATGTTTAAAATATTCTACTGATTAGTATTTTCTCCTGTTGCATTGGCGAATATTCCCGGTCAAAACGAAGAGCTTGAGTTCGATTCATCTAATGAGTCGAATTGATGATTAGTATTTTTTAAGCTCATTACAGAGCAGACATAGAATATTTTCCCTTGGATGTTTTCATGCATTCAATAAGAAGCTAACGTGTCTGTGTTTCAGAATAGGACATTTATACAGAAAATTCTCAGTTACATGCTTACATGCATTTCATAAGAAGCTAATGTGTCTACGTTTCAGACATGGACATTTCTTCAGGCGGGAGCACACCCACATCAGAGTCAGTACATGGCCGCAACAAGCACATGCACCCAAACAGCAACAGCGTCACAGCACCGTCACCGCTGCTCTTACCCGCAACCTGCCTAGCCTCTACGAACCACCACACTCACCACCACCATCATCACCACTCCACCGCCACCAGCAACCACCCGAGACTAGGGGCATACACCAATACCACCTCCTCCAATAGTAGTGTCAGTCTCGCTGACGCTCGTCTTCATCCCTATCCCAACTCTGGCTGCGCCAACACCGCCAGTGTCAACAATAGTGCCGACGCTCCCTACAACAATAGTATCGGAGGTAGCAATAATAGCAGCGGCAAGGGGCATGGGGACATGCTCACCATCAACACCTCCAGCGGGGGGGTGGGGGGACAAGGACCTCCTACCCCTACACATTCCGAAACTCATGATAATTCTGACCCGAGGAAAGGTGAGCGATGCGTTCTGGATGTATCTATGGTTATTCAATTGGTCATAAGGAAAGGCGAGGGCTTAATTTTTGGGTGTATCTAAGGTTATTTAGTTGCTTAAGGAACAGGAAATTTATTGTAGACATTTCTTCAGTTATTCGGTTGATCATAAAGAAAGCTGAACTTTTTGATTTTGCGTCTTTGGTCACTGTAATGATTCTTGAATGTTAGAACGAACTTAAGCGTGTTGAGTGTGTGTATGTGAAAAGATTAAAATTACGGTCAGCGATTGGTTTTACAATCAATTTAATTACTCGTATTGAAATAATGTCTGGACGTTGAGAGTTGAGGGTACCGTCCGGGATTTTGACCTCTTTTCGTCCGATTTGCTTAAAAATTGGCCAGGATATGTATTTTTTGAAGGTAAACCTTTTTTACTCCTGTCATTTTTTCGATTTAGGCCTTATTTTTTTACGAAAAATTAGTTTTTTGATACATTTTTATGTATATTTCAAGACGTATCAACTCATTGAATTTTGATGCTACAACAAAACCAAAGACAGTATTAGAATCCTTGAAGCATTTCTAACCAAGTTATAATTTTAAATTTTAACATTTCGAAAAAAAATTTCTGTGATAAGCGATACTTAATAATAAGCGATATCACAAACAATTATTTTTGGGTTTGGAGCCGTATAACTTTTTTTATGTTCTAAAATTTGGGAGAGTCTAATTATAACTTTGTTAGAAATGTTTCAAGGATTTCAAAACTGTCTTTGGTTTTGTTCTAGCATCAAAACTCAATGAGTTGATATAGTTTGAATGTTGAAAGGTAATTGTTTTGGGTATAAAACCATAACAAAATTTTTGTTGAAGTGTCATATAATGGATAATTTATGTAACCGAATGCAGTTTTAATTTTTATTTCGATAATTTCCATGCATAACTTCATATTTACACTGTGAATTGTGCTTTCCAAAAAAAAATAAGTAAAAATTTTTTTTATATACATAAAAATTATGAAATTCTTCATTTTCAGTCTGATTCTTATGAAATTTGACCTTAATATGTAACTTTTGAAAAGAAACACAATTTCTTCTATTCATTTTTTTGATTCAGGCCTTAGTTTTTGAAAAAATTTGACATACTGATTTTTGAGTTCATTTTCATGGATATTTCTTAACGTATCAACTCATTGAGTTTTGCTGCTAGAACAAAACCAGACAGTTTTAGAATCTATGAAACATTTCCAACAAAAGTGTATTGGGAAACTATCCATTTCCCTTTATATTTTCTGTTTATATGGGGTCGAAATTAGGTCGAAAATTCAATATTTTTGTCCCATTCCCCTCCTCGGGGGGGGGGGGGGGGAGGATTTATTGGCCGTAGCGCCATAAAATTTTAGGACCGAATAGTCCACCATCTAAGGGTTCTTTTCCAACAATGTAAAATGCTCACCGGACCGACAGGGGCCTGGCAGGGGCTTCGGACGGTATCCTTAAATTAGGATAAGAATACATGACCATGAAAAATAACTGAACACCGTTTTATTGGGTAACGATACCTGAACATAAAACGTTAGGTAAAAATAACTAAAGTGTGAACAGCGTCCTATTGAGGTAAACATACCTGAACATTGTGAAAAACAACAAAAATGACTTGGCTAATTGCTCACAGACGCAAGCGGGAACACATCCAGCAGTCGAGCGGCCACCTCAACACACAGCACGAGCGCCCTAGGGACGGGGGGAGTGTCCCTCAGCTCCCTAAGTCAGCCTGGCAGCTCTGGCTCCCCCTGGAGCAGCTCCCTGTCCTCGTCCCTCAGCTCCCAGCGCCCCTCACACCCCCTCCCGGCCCTCACCCCCTCGCTCACCAACTACTACAACGAGACGCTCATTTCACACGTCCGCGACTGGCCGGCCGAGAACGTCGAGAAACAGGTTCGAATTTGCGGTGAAATTCACGTGCTGACGCAATTTTGAGCGGGAATTTGCTGACGCAACCTTGTAAATAATTGGGAATATACTTGACTAGTTTAGATTTCCCGTGGATAGTTCGTGCTTTGCCTTCCTAATTTAGTTACTTCGTGAATGATTCGCGATGCTTTCATGGTTAGATTAGGTTAGGCAACAAAACTTCCCTAGTTTTGTTGCCTTGTGTGCAATTGGGAATTTCCGGTGAAATTCACACGCTGTACTTCACGAATTGGAGGGCAAATATGCAGAGTGTCCTAACCCTCAAAACGCAGAATTTTAGGACTCTCAAGATAGTGGAGTGGAGTTCATCGCAAGATTTTCAAACTGGCTCTTCCTAGCCAAGTTACTAACTAGGAACTAGGCCACTCGGCCTGAAGGACATCTACGCCGCTATGAGGTGAAATTATCACTTAAAACACTCTCCAGTTTTGGCCTCTGATTTGTGGGTTAGGCCACTCTGCATGTTTACCCTCCAATTAAATGCGTTTTATTTCAAATCTGTACTTAATTTTTTACCGACATTTAGTACCTTGCCGTAATCCTGTATGACTGTAGATGTTAAGTATGAGTATCACTTGAATGCTAGACATTAGAGCGTGATCTGCTGCGCTGTTTAGTGTTTACAGATATTGAACGCGTTTTATTTTAAATCTATTATTGTTTTTTAGTTGCTAGTTTTATATGTTAAACAGGAGTAGCTTGTAGTTATTGAGAATGTGACGTGGCGTGTTCTCTTCAGAGCCAGCGTCTGTCTGAAGAGGCCCACACGATGGGCAGCTTGTTGATGACCAAAGTGTCAGCAGACCTCAAGATGGCGCGGTCCTTGGTGCGGCTTGCTGAAATCCAGGCCACGCTGCACGAGCAGAGGTGACGCAACTTTCCCTGTGATCTGGGAACCTACTTCTACTACTCTCTGATCTCCTAATAGTCTACTTACCATTTTATTCATTTAAAAAGCGTTCTCTGATCTAGTAGTCTGCTTGCTATTTTTCAAGATCTGTTGAATTTGCTTTTACTCTCGTCTACGGCAGCTATCTGATCTATGAGATTGTATGACAATCTCAAATCGTATTTGTTATGGATGTACCCTCGGTTGAGCCAATGGCTATATTTCCATCTACTTTGGTTAAGAATTTCAGGTTGACTTTCACAAAAGACAGCACCAGATTCTCAGAAATGGCTTTGAAATTATCTTCTTATTTCCCTGTTGTATTCTTGTTTGAAAAGAATACAACGTAACATGGCAACAGAAACTAGCTAAGTGTTCCATTCTGGGGTTGCTACCCTAGTGCGATTCCACACGGTGCCAGAGTAGGTGTAGAAGATTAAGTCTTGCATGCATAAGCAGTTCCGAGATGTAGCAAGTCTTGTCTGTGCAGGATAATGTTCCTACGCGCGCAGAAGCGGGAGCTGGAGGAGATGAGTTTGAAAAGTCAGAACAGCTTCTTGAGCGACGCCGGCAGCAACAGTTAGTGACCCTCGGTGTGTGTGGTCGGGAGGGGGAATGACCTTCTCCTTCCTGCGTCATTGAGGACTAGTGCGCTCCTTCTAACAAGAGATCGTGGACAGGTTGTACCGGCTACAGCATCAGCGACAACTTTACACCGACCAATCGTGGGTTGAAGTCAGAGGAAAGTTTATGCGCTGTGCAAAGGTGAACAGATGGTACCGGTTACAGCAGCAGCAGCAGCAACAACAACTTCACACCGACGAATCGTGGGTTAAAGTCAGTGGAACGTTTATGCGCTGTGCTTCTTCTCTTGGGGAAGTGCAGAGATGGACATTGCGTTTCCTGGGAGGGTGGAAGTTGAAGTGGTTGTGTTACTGGCTCCTGCGTTGTGTAAATCAGTGGATCTTATGAGTGACCGCGCCCTGTCATAGCTAAGAACGGTTTGGATTTTTTTATCTGTTATTGAGCAAGGACTTCTAAAGGATGGATTCCGTTCGCAGGGCATGAGAGCTTCAGAAAATGTGAAATGGACGTACATTTGGATGTTGAGGTTCTGAGACTGTGTCAGGAGCGTTGTGCATACAGGGTAACGAGGAGATTATGGGAGGGATGTTTGCACTCATGTTTTTTTGCTAGCTTGGAATGAGTTACCAAAATTGCAGTGGCCAAGCAGCTGATCGTCATTCGAAAAGTGTAGTGGTTTTATAATGTTATGAATGAATCGGTTTGAATGGTGAAGAGAAAAGCAATCGAATTTGATATTCCTCTTTTTTTAAAAAAAGAAATGATGTGAAGTTGTTGAGTTGGAACTTCTGGCAGCACCGGCATTTTCCTTTGCTGCTCTCCATCGCAAAGCCAGGGTTGCCAGATGGCTATTATTCTTGTCAATATGATCATCAAATTTGGCTATTTTCTTTTTCAAGTATAATTTGGTCTTTTTTCTGAAATTGTGCCTTATTTCAAAACAAATTTGACTTTATTCTTTTTAGAATATTTTAACCATTTGGCTTATACGAGAAATATATTCACCATTTGGTCAATTTTGTTCGGTGTTATTTTTTTCATGTCCAAATTTGGCAACATTTGATCGTATTAAGCAAAAAAGTAACGCATGCACGGCAATTGTGCTCAAAGGCGTCGAAGGTCTGCTCCACAGATCAGTTCTCGTTTTGAATTACTTCAATTATGCATTCGTAATTTGCCAGAAATTGTAGCTGCTTATCTTTGGTTTTACTCCTTTGTGTATTGACGGGCTTTTTGAGAGTTGGCGTTCTGCAGCTCAGGATCATAGTTTCAATGCATTAATTTTTGTATTGTTTTAAAAAAATATAGTTGAGCAAAATGAAAGACGGGAGCTGCGCGTTATGATTCCATGATTGCGGGCAACAATTTGTAGCATTGGAACTATTTTCCAATCAGCTGTTAAATGAAGTAACTTAGTGTTTTACTATCGAGATTCTTCAGGGACTTGCTGAACTTCACGCTGTGCTTGTGTTTTCTAATTTTGTTTCCCTTGTTAGGTTTCCTTCTTATTTGCGATGAACTGTTCATTTTCATGCTTGTTCGTTGATGGGAAACTTTGTTGAAAAGCTTCTTCGTTTGGAAAGCTAATTTATTCTCAGGAAACCTATTTTGAAATCACTGTGAATGCGAACATTTCGATCAGGAGTTTTTTAACTAGACCAATCCTCCGTGATCGACCGTAGCTAATTTGTGGTAGTTCTTTCCTTAAACATCTCGTTAGCTTGTACATGTAATTTCTGTTCATTTGAACTCATTTGTTGTGTATTTCATTCAGATTTATCGCGGATCTTTATTGGACGTATGAATAAATTGGACTGTGTGGGGGAACTAATTTCTATCATCGCATCCTCCCGAGGCTAAAACCGCTATCAGATGTCGCAAGTTTTGTGAAGCTGCGTTTGCTTTTGCTGACTCAGCTTAAAGTCAAGTAGATTGGGGGAAGAAATATTTAGAAATAATCTCGTTAACTCAAACCTACTGCGTGAGGCTGGTATTTTATTCTGAAATGATGAAATTTGGTCGTGAAGTTGACACAGTATTTAGTAACTCTGCGGTATTGCCAAATTCTGAATGCCATTTACGACCAAATTTTTCAAAATGAAGTCAAATTTGAGCATTTTAGCCAGCTACCCTGATCAAACGAAACACGAACTTCTTACTGCTTCAGTGGGTGGGGAAGGAAATTTCACCTAGTATTGGGTGAAGAGGAATAACCTAACTGAGTATATTCATTAGTACTCGTATTCATGAGTTGGTAATTGGGTTAAAATTCCCTACCACTTCCTTTGATGAAATGTCATAAGGGTTTCAGAACCTTTTGGTTCACCATTGTTATGGATGTCAATTTCAGGCTGGGTCCTACTCCAGAGGAAAGAGTTCTAGCCTAGAAAAACATTGCATGTTTTATGCACTGCTGTAAAAGTCTCTTGAATATCTCTGGCAAGTTATAAGATGTTCTTGTTATTTTCTTTTCCTGTCCTTGGCAAAAGCCTCGTAAAATCACGGACGAGCTCTGTGTGTTGAATGGCATTTGAAATGACTTGCGTTCTCACTAAAATAATTTGAAGGAAGGTAATTTGAAGGAAGATGTACGTAAGGTCATTGGTTATCGTGTGTATTGAATGACATTTGGAATGCCTCGCGTGCTCAGAATAATAGGCCCTCTGCAATTTGAAGGAAGATGTACGTAAGATCATTGGTTATCTAGTTGCTACTCTGAGCTTTATTTGCGCAGTAGCAAACCTCAACACGTTCACCGCGATGGGTTTAACTGAAGTTCAGTACTCGACTCACTCTAATTTTAATTCAAAAGTTGTTAGAAATTATATAAATGCCAAACATTAACTGGGTCCATTGAATGGAAATTTTATAAATACCAAACATTAACATTGACTGAGTCCATTGACTGGAAATTTTATGAATACTAACGCTATCCGGGTCCATTGAATACCATCATTTTCAAAGAGTGTTAGAACTTTTCAAACGACCCACCGATAGATCGTATCCCAGTCAACGTGTTGAAAAAATGTTCGCCGGCGTGACCATGAGATGAAAGAAATGCTTCTGTTCCGTTCTGGGGGAACAGGGATGAGTTGTTTACTTACATTTTGGCACCTAAGCTTGAAAAATACACTGCGTCAGCAATTGCTACCTCATGAGCGTGGAGCCGTAGTTCTGTATTTAATTCTGCTGTTTTGTATTGACCTGAAGTCTGTATTTGAAGCAAGAAAAGTCGCTCGCTTTTTGAACTTATTCAACTTGAGAAATGTTCTATTCAAGACTCGCGTATTTTCCCTGGGCTTGCTCACGGTAGTCGGGGTGAATGAAACTTGTTTTTGTTGTGGAACTTGCTGACGCTGCTGCGGTCTGCTGTATTTCTTGAAAAAATAGCTTAAATCGGTGCTCACTAGTGTGCTTTTTAAGAAATTTCGATAATTTGTGTGATCTTCAAGTATTGGCTGAGATTTTGAGGGGATACGATAACCTGCAAATCATGAACTATTGGTAAGATTTTGCTTCAATCTCACTTACTTCAGCATACATGTTCAAATTATCGCTCTGTTGAATGGGTTCAAGGTGTTCTATTATTCAAATAAAAGCACAAGGGAGAGTAATATCTGAGGCCCCATTTGCAAACAACTCCTCGTCTCTTTCGGACCCACTGTGGACGTTAACTTGCAAATACCGAAAAATTTGGGCAAGACAACTTCAAATTATTTCAGAGTCAAGTAAACGCTTCCATATGATTGTTAAACTTGCCTTGGAGTTGTGCTAACGATTTTATTTTCTGTACGCAGGAACGCCATGTTTACCATCCAAGACCTAGTACTGGGTTTTGAATTTCCAGCACTTGAAGGGGAACGCTAATTTGACTAGACGGGCACAATCAGAGGTATGGACTGTGGTAGAGTTGTGTGTGTTTTGTATGGGAATCGCTGTTGTGCTGCGCTGTGGCTGCTATGGAGGTAGGATTTGTAGGGGTATGGAGAAAGGATTCATAGGGGTATGGAGATAGGATTTGTAGCAGTCCCATCAAGGGTTGGCCGATTGAATTTAGTCGAGGACGTGGTTCACGAAACTGTGCAATTCAGTTTTACTTGAAATTGGTAATAAAATTCAAATTTTGAGAAATACGGAAAAAAATGGTCAAATTTTGAGAAAATTGGGAATAAATGGCCAAACTTTAGAATATTGACCAGAAAATGATGTATCTGGCAACCCTGGCCCCACCTGTCGACATGCATATGGTGTATCTGACAACTCTGACCCACACCTTCCGACACGCACGACAAATTATGTCATTCTTAAATTTTTAGTTTCTTTGATAAGCAAGTCCACACGCCTTTGTGTATTGTGAGTTGTATACGAGGCCTGTCGAAAAAGTATCCGACCTTTGGCCAGAAAAAATACTTCAACAACCTGACGGGGTTGGGACCCTAATCCCCTTCAAAGTAGGCTCCTTGTGCTTCCACACACTTAGCCCACCGATCCTTCCACTGCCGGAAACACCTCTGGAAGTCTTCTTTTGGAATGGTGTTCAGCTCTGTCGTCGCGTTCCGCATTATCTCTTCTCTACTCTCAAAACGGGATCCTTTCAGTGGTGTCTTCAATTTTGGAAACAACCAGAAGTCGCAAGGAGCCAGGTCTGGAGAGTAGGGAGGTTGGCGAACGGTCGCAATTCCATGTTTGGCCAAGAAATTGCGGATCAAATGGGATGAATGTGCGGGCGCGTTGTCGTGATGCAAGTGCCAGTTGTTCGCAGTCCACATGTCTGGTCTTTTGCGCCGAACTGCATCACGAAGTCGCCGGAGAACATCCTGATAGTACTCCTTTGTCACTGTTTGTCCTTCCGGTGCGTATTCGTGATGCACAATTCCACGGACATCAAAGAAAACAGTCAGCATCACCTTGATTTTGCTTCGCACCTGCCGCGCTTTCTTCGGCCTTGGAGACTCGGGATGCTTCCATTGGGATGACTGTCTTTTTGTTTCTGGGTCGTACCCGTACACCCATGACTCATCTCCAGTTATCACGGTGTTCAGAAACCCAGGATCAGTGTTGGCGGTGTCCAGAAGGTCCTGTGCAACGTCACGACGGAGGTCTTTTTGTTCCGGCGACAACAACTTGGGCACGAATTTCGCAGCCACTCGGTTCCTGTTCAAATCGTCACGCAAAATGGCATGTGCAGAATCTTTACTCACTCCAACCTCTTGGGCAATCTCCCGCACGGTCAAACGACGATCTGCCATCACCAAATTTCGCACCCTCTCAACAACAGCTGCACTCCGAGAAGTTTTGGGCCTGCCACAACGCTGCTCACTCTCCGCTGATGTGCGGCCATCTTTGAATCGGTTGAACCACTCCTTAATTTGTGTTACACCCATAGCATCTTCCCCAAACACCTGCTGAATCTTACGAATTGTTTCAATTTGAGAATCACCAAGCTTTTGACAAAATTTGATGCAGTGTCTTTGCTCAATTCGTTCAGTCATCTTGCAAGAAAACTAAATCCGACAAACACTTAGAACAGCACCTTACTTGGCGACCACCAGCCAGTGACTGGCCCAAGTGAATGCGGTGAAAAATGTCAAGCATGCGCATTAAGATTCCTCCTTCCACCGTGCACAGTGGCGCCGCCTTAGAATCACTACTTTGCGCGGGAAAAATTAAGGTCGGATACTTTTTCGACAGGCCTCGTACTTTGTGCTATTCTTGTAAGTAAATGATTTTGCTACTGAAGGGCGGTGAATGTGTTACGTGTATGGCTTTTGTTGTAAGCATTGTGTTTGTAAGTGAATAATTTGGGTACTAAGGGGAGGTTAATGTGTTACGTGGATGGATATTCTTGTAAGTATTGTGTTTGTAAGTAAAAAATTTGGGTACCAAAAGGCGGTGAATGTGTTACGTGAATGAACGTGCACGCTGCTGCGAGTTCCTTTTGGGGCGAGTCACGCTCGAGCATTTGTGTGTGTGTGTATTGGAATGGCCTTTAAGTATCTCACTGTTATTTAATTTAAGCCTAAACTCTATATCATAAAACGTAATAAACATTGAAAGTTTTAGTTTGAGTAACTGAAGTGCTAGCAAACCTATGTTACTACTAATACATTGAAAGTTTTGTACTTTTATGGAATTAATACACTTGCTAAAGATGAATTGGAGCATCAGTCTACATATGTGCCGTGGGATGGTTAAAATGGCTTCTGCTATTTTCCGAAGGTTGCGTAGAATCTCCGTATGGTCCAAGCTGGGAAATTAAAAAGTCGATGTACAAGACCAAGTTAACTGCTCCTTGATGCTTATTGATGTAAAATAAAACGCTGCTGATGTAATTGTTTAAATTGTTTATTCAGTACTGCACTGCCGCGTGAACCGGTGTTGATGATGGGGATGTGGGCCGGTGTGATGGGGATGTGGGCCGGTGTGATGGTGATGTGGGCCGGTGTGATGGTGACTTGGGCCGGTGTGATGGTGACTTGGGCCGGTGTGATGGTGATGTGGGCCGGTGTGATGGTGATGTGGGCCGGTGTGATGGTGATGTGGGCCGGTGTGATGGTGACTTGGGCCGGTGTGATGGTGACTTGGGCCGGTGTGATGGTGACTTGGGCCGGTGTGATGGTGATGTGGGCCGGTGTGATGGTGACTTGGGCCGGTGTGATGGTGACGTGGGCCGGTGTGATGTGTAGAAAGAAGGCCGTGTCTGAAAGTTAAAAGAGCTTGCAAGGTGGGAGTTGCGCTCGATTCCTTGCTGTACTATCGTTGTAGTTATGAACTGAAGTAAGTAGGTAGGTGCCTCATATATGTACAGGCTGTAATTGTCTCATAGCTTTCTCTAATATAGCTTATAGAGTAGTCAAAAAAGTCGCTAAGAAAACGACTGGAAAATATCACGTGGTGATAGAGCAACTCTGTAAAAAAATGCTGAATTTTCTTAACTTTGTGGAGACCTGTAATATATAGAGCGCGCGTTTTCTTGTGTATCTTAGTTTGTGGTGTGCAAGTTTTCTTTGCTAGCACCGGCAAACTGTGCAACTATCAGGCATTTCGGCGATACTAGCAGCGATATCCACTCTGCACATGGAGGTCATGAAGTGGGGAACGCTTTTATAGTGTTATCGGTGGTGAAACCGCTAAAAATTATATCATCGGCCAACACGGAGTGGAAGAGGCGATCTTAGCGCCAGACTCTTGTGTGTGTTATGCAGTGCGGGTCTGTTGAGACCTGCCAGTGGTCGTATTGATGATAGCTGCCCCGAATTAGTCCTGACGTCAACTTAACGCAAGTCGAACTAGGGGATTGACAGCGTCCTGACCTCAACTTGTGCGAGGGAAAATTAGTCCTAGTCGTGGCTTGACCACACGATGCTTCTGTCGTGCTGTGAATGACGGCGTAATTTTAGTTTTCACGAGTTCGGGCTTGCGTTAGATCATGTATAACTCGAGGTTCGACTGTTGAATGTATTAAATGTGCCTGGAATTACGGCGCTTGAAATTTTACAACTGAAGGCTTTTTCACCGACTTGGTATTGTGGCTGTTGACATTTTCTATTTAATGACTGGAAATTTTCTATTTAAAGATTTTTTATGGAATTAGTTGTCAGGCCGTTGACACATCCGACGACGGAAAAGGAAACTTTTATCTGAGGATTTAAAGCTCCTGAGCTTCTGAGTTCTGGTTTGAAGACTTCCCAGTAATCCTAAAAAGTGTTCGCGGTGGAGAGCTAAGGAACGTCAGATTATTTTCTCCAATATGCTATCTCCACTTGTGGCGCTGTGTACAAAAGATGAAGTGAGATGTACGTCCTTTACGTCTGTTTGGTTAAGATAGTGAAGTGTGCATCTGTTTCAGATGTCGATATTTGCATCGGCTTCAGGTGTCGATATTTGCATTTTTTCCTCTGTTATTGGGACGTCAACGTTTGCTGGCATCTCGGTGAACTGAGATTGCTACGGCTTTGTTATCGAAACATTGGAGCAAACATTGGAGCAAACATTGGAGCAAACATTGAAGCAAACATTGAAGCAAACATTGAAACAAACATTGAAGCAAACATTGAAGCAAACATTGGAGCAAACTTTGGAGCAAACTTTGGAGCAAACTTTGGAGCAAACTTTGGAGCAAACTTTGGAGCAAACCTTGGAGTAAACAATGGAGTACACAATCCATACTCATGTGTTCAGTCACGGTAGAGTCTAGCTCTGACCTCCACCATCTCGCGTCACGTCTCGAGCTGCGGATTGCAAGGAGACGAAATTCAAGTAGCTCTAGGAAATATTTTTATTGTAGTTTTTCTCAATTTAATGGGGTACGTTGTTCTCTTACTTGAGTGTATGTATATTTTCTGTGTATGTAGAATGTCATGTTGTGCTGCTGCTGCTGTGTAGATCTTTCTTGTAATTTTCTATATCTCTGTTCACCTTTCGAATTGGACGACGTTAGTAAAGATCTTCTACAGAATTTCTCTCTGTTTTTGTCTTTCATAACATCAAAGCAGTGGAATTTGAAGTATAAACTTTATTTTTTGTGCGAGTTTCAAGGTATTTTGATTGTGCTGTTTTCTCATATGTGAGGTCCCGATCTTGAAGTTATGTAGACCCTCCTTTTATTGATGTTGAACTGGTTTTTGTTTTGTTACGAACCAGCTTTTTTCGGCTCACTGCTGTCCGGTTTTTTATTGCCTATTATTACTTTCTTCAACTTTTTCTTGTTCCATGAACATTCTTCTCAACTTGCTGTTTCTGTGAGTTGAAGGTTGGGTAGGCCTTTTGTTGAGATGGACGTGGCTTTTTGTTATGTTTCGGACCATTTTGTTCTCTGTTCACTGCTGTCTTTTCTAGCTTCTGTTTCTCTTCTGTGACTTTTATCTTGGTTCATAAACTTCGTACCTCGCTTTGTGCTCAAGGAATTTTGTGTGGAAACACTCCTTGTGCGTAGATTCCAGGTTCCATGGACTCCTTACTATATGGTGCCTTCATCCTTCCTCTTTTTGGAGCACCTTTTTGTTTTTTGGTGACTCGACTAATTTATAATCTAATCTGTGCACACGCAAACAGCTCACCAACAATCGCAGAAAATGAAATATGGATTTTTTCACTGTGTTCATGCCTGCATATACACGTGTCTGTGGGTAAGGCATATTGTGAGGCTCAGTACCGATGAGGTATCACCGATACCAGTGAGGTATATTGTAAGGTATCACCGATACCAGTGAGGTATAATGTGAGGCATCACCGATACCAGTGAGGTATAATGTGAGGCATCACCGATACCAGGAAGGTATATTGTGAGGTATCACCGATACCAGGGAGGTATATTGTGAGGTATCACCGATACCAGTGAGGTATATTGTGAGGCATCACCGATACCAGGGAGGTATGTTGTGAGGCATCACCGATACCAGGGAGGTATGTTGTGAGGCATCACCGATACCAGGGAGGCATATTGTGAGGTATCATCGATATCTCCGCACCGATGAGGTATCACCGATACCAGTGAGGCATATTGCGAGGTATAACCGAGGCATCTCTGGATAGCTGGCTAGAAAGCCCAGGTTGGCGTTTTTATGGCCATCATTTTATGGTTAGGGTTTTTTGCGTGTAAAATTTTGGCGTAGCATACCAAGTGTGATGATTTTTGGCAGAGAAGTTACTAGCGAATTCAGAGTTGGTTTTGTTTTGTTGTCAAGTGACGTTTCTTTGTGGCTGCTCGCGAGTCCGTTTTGAGCAGATTTGTCCTTTATTCAAGCCCTCTTCATGTCGATTGTTTGTACATTTTCAATTGGGCGATTCGTCGTGAATCTTATTTGTAAAACAAGAAGAATAACCAGTGTAAAAACGTACATTACATTCATTGAAAATGTTTCTGAACTACTACAATTCCATCATCAGTGCTGAAAGAGGAGATTGCTTATATGCGCTCGTTGCCTCGCCATAGAAGCGTAGCTCTCGCTCGGAACCGTGTGTCGCCTCGACGGAAGAGGACGAGCATAGCATTCTTCCTCTTAACCGAGAATGATCACGAGGTCCTAGCTCACCAAAGGAAGTACGAACGCTGATTAGCGCGAGAATTCTGTTGAAAGACTCGTTCACTTATCTGTGAAGTAGCCTATACAAATATTCTCATTATGTCAGTCAAGTTTCTTTGATGACTTTCGTGCGCAGTTGTTTTTTGTAATTGTGCTCCATTCAATTTTTATTTTGCGACACTTGATATCTCTATTTGACAGATTTTCGTTCTAAAAAATAAGTTCGGAAGCAATTTTTCTGTGATTTATCAGTGAATGTATCTTCAGTTTATGGATGAATCAGGTTGTTACTTGATGCCTATCAGCGCATACAAATATTGTATCCATAGGGATAAGCGCTCTCAGGGGGAAGATCTGAGGTCCCAAGCTGGAGGTTAGGGGGGCCTTCTTTTTGCTGAAATAGATTTTTTTTTGCTTAATGGCGGACCAATTTTTGGGATCACTGCTGTCCTGTTTCACAGCACCTACTACTCCTTTCTTCACTTTTTATATTGTTTCTAAATTTCCTCATAAACTTATTGTTTCTCTATACGCTGGGGATTATGTGTGAGAAGACACCTTGTGCATAGATACTCGATGTCCTTAGCTCCATTCTAAATGGTGCTTTCCTCCTTGCTATCTTCGGAACACTGTTGTTGTGGTTATGGAGGCTTAAACTTACCTGTGCGATATCTAATCTAATTCTTTATTCCAAGTTTTACTGACTATTTAAAACAAAGTTAGGCTAATTTTTTTTCAATTGTCGGTGAGGCCTAAATTCAATTTTTTGTAGCGCTTTAGTGCGTTGACGAGAATTATTTACCTGCTGTATTTTCCCTTCTGCTGCAATTTTATAAGCACCAGAAGTAATTATTATAACAGTTCAAAAGCGTCAGTGTCTAGTCTTCATCTCGCTGACAGAACATGTTGTGCGCTGCTCTCGCTGCTTCTTATACATGTTATCAAAATTAGGACACGAACTTACCTCACATGCTTTATGTATTCTTTGTAGAATTGTTTGTTTCTGAAATGTAATGTTTTCGCAAGTTATGGCTTCTTTTGACGTCCTTTTGTATCGTTTCGTATCGGTGCGGACTTGAGTCTTGAAAGTAGAATGCCTTTGCTGCGAGAAAAAGTCTATTCTTTGTTTGATGTTTGCAGTAGTGATGTTTTTGTCATGTTAGGAAGTAAACTCGATTTAAACAAGTATGAGAATGTGGTTGCCATTCACTATTCTTTCTCTTGCAATCTGTAGTTGCCATTCTCTATTCTTTCTCTGGCAATCTGTGGTTACCATTCACTATTCTTTCCTTAACAATCTGTGGTTGCCCATCACTATTCTTTCCCCAATAATCTGTGGTTGCCATTCACTATTCTTTCACTAACAATCTATGTTTGCCATTCACTATTCTTTCCCTAGCAACCTGAGGCTGCCATTCACTATTCTCTCTGGCAATCCGTTCGTTTGAAGTCGATGCATCAAGTTTAAGTGTATAAGAGCAACCCGTTTCTTGGGCCAATTCTCAGGAACACTGTGAAAATAATAATAATAATAATATTGGAGGGTGTTGATTAAATCAACATTAAGCTGGAACACAGTCACATGCGTTGTGTGTTGCGATCACTCGGTCATTTTTAGAAGCAATTCAGCGAGTTGCGCAGGTCCAGAGAAAGTCGGTCTCGAAAGCAATGATGTCGTCAGTGTGAAGCAGCGAGCCGTTCTGCAGATTTTTGGATGTGATATTAGCTTCTTTGTTAGCTTTCTTTGGAACTGAGGAAGCAAGTGCTAGCGCTGCCAATTCTGTTTGTGTTGTGCGTGTTCTGTAAGCTGCTTGTGGACGGATGTTCGTTCACGACGTGGCTTGCCTCCGTTGGAGTTGCCGTTTGTACATCTTTATCGTTGAATGTTTTTAGCAAAACATAGTTTGGATATGTATTTGGGTCTTTTTAAGTTCGTCATGCAGTTTGACTTGAAGTTTCATTTCGGCAAGCTGATGGATTGCGTTCGGATAGGTAGAGTCTTCTAGGTTCAATTTTCGGTTCCAAACCAAAATGTGGAAATGGTCTGCACTTGTCAGTAACGCTTATAACTCGACGATCTTTGGAATTTCACGCTAGTTTTTCATAGCAATATTTGTGACGTTACCCAGTCTAAATTTTTCTCCGGAGCACGCATGTTTTTCGTCGCTCAAGCGATGCATGCATGTTTTTCGCCGGAGCACGCATGCTTTTCATCGCCCAAGCGATGAAATCGCATAGGCGGCGAAAAAGGTAGGCTGGGTATTGTGTACCGCTGTCAGTTGTTTCTTGCTCTTTTTTTTATTCATTGTCGTGAGCGGCCGATGATGTATCATGCAGCCCCCTCGCGGTGCGAGCGCCGGCGATCTTGTATTTCTCCACTTCATTTTTTAATTCTTTTCTATTGTGGACTTTCTCTGCCGCTGCTGATATTCTTGGCCATGAAGTGTTAAAAAATAGTTTTGGAAATGAAGTGTTAAAAAGCCTGTACAATGTAATGATGTAAAACTTTTTCAGTATTTGAATGTCCTGTTACAGAATTTCTGTTAGGATGACAGCACTCTCGAGCTTGGCCACCATACATAGAATAATAATTGCTTTACACACTTGAAAGAATTACTTAACAACATACAGAAAAAATTGTTTTGCACACACGAAGGAATTGCTCTACATACGTAGAAAACTTGCTGGATGTGCTTCACTTTCAGCAGCGACCGCTTGCACGCCTGCACCTTACCCCAGTCTAACTTTTTCGCGAGAGCATGCATGTTTTTCGCCGCCTAAATGATTTAATATCTGGGGCGGCGAAAAACATGCTTTCAGGTGACCAAAAAGTTCAAGAGGGTTACCTCGTTTTTCGGGGGTGAACTTGTTGAAGCTCCTGTGTCTGGGATGATTATTATTATATCTTTAGCGTTCCTGGAGACGATGTACCCATGAATTTGTTGATTTTGCTTGCTTTATGGAAGGAAGGTAGGTTATAAATTCTAAATTATTTGACATGATCTTGTAAAAAGTAGTTCTTTCCTGCGACGATATGAAAGCGTGGGATGTTGTCTGTACATAGCTTTTGCTGTCGACTGTAACTAGGTATTTTACAAAGTCCCCGGTCATAAAACTTTGGTTTACATTGATTTATTTCTATAATTATAGTAATTATTATTGTTGTTGTTCTTCTTGTTCTCCTAGTGAAAGAACCGAGATTTCTTTCGCGTACACCACAAAATGAAAACTTGCTTCTTTCAAATGCACATACAAAAAATGATTGTTGTGCGGTTTTTAATATACATGAAGGATTGAAGTCAGTTTTTCTGTACGATTAACCAAATTTAGATAGATAAATTAGCGAAAGCGTGAATGGGACCAGACGCTTCGGCTTGGGCTAACGAAAGCTAAAGAAATTCGCGGACTCGAGCTAAAGAAATTCGCGGACTCGAGCTAAAGAAATTCGCGGACTCGAGCTAAAGAAATTCGCGGACTCGAGCTAAAGAAATTCGCGGACTCGAGCTAAAGAAATTCACGGACTCGAGCTAAAGAAATTCACGGACTCGAGCTAAAGAAATTCACGGATTCCTAGTGCAGCAATGCCTGTGACCAGTTTTCCTGTACGACTAGCCGAATCTAGTTTTATGTAATAGCGAGTGTGTGAATATGACCAGACGCTTCGGCTGGTTCAGCGGCCAACGGAAGCATCAAGGAACTCTCGGACTCGCGTATGAAGAAAATTGCTACTGAGAAGTTCAGTAAAAGTATCATTTCGTAACTATGAAAAGCAACTTTGGTAGATATACCAAAGCGACAACTAAATAGTCTCTGACCGAAGTCGTTAACTGAGTTTCTTATTATCATCAATGCCTGGGTTATACAGGGCGGCTCAAACAAGTGTACTCACTCTTTGACCAGTTCGTGTACTTGGTTTCGATGGAAGTTTTTTATTGACGTAGGTGCAAGTCTTAGGAGTTAAAGGAACTTTCATTTCAGGAAAATTATGTACTCGGTTTTTGACTGCTCTGTACTCGTGTATTGGGTTTTAATGGTTTGTTGACGTAGAAACAAGTAATCAGTTGAAAGGACATAAAATTCAGGAAAACTAGCTCGTAAATAGAACTTGGGTGCACCCGAAACCAAAAACACATACATATACCAGGCTTCTCCTCCCTATGGGAGGGTAGCCGACAGCAGGCCGCGATCAACACTATTAGCACTAGGAGGCGAGAGAGGCAGCACTGCATGGCCGCACCAGACTGCCAAACCCGTGATAGGAAGTATTGTATTTTTGTGCACCGGTTAAACTCGTATCACAGATACGGTCATTATAACTATCCTTATGAGCGTGACGGAGAAATGGAAGACGTGGACATCAAACAAGTATATAAATAAGCATATAAATAAACACACAACGGGTATTATTAGGCTAGATGCTTCTCGATGGAGTTGTTTGTTATGTGTAGCTGAATGAGGAAGCATTAGGTGAAAATTCGCTTCATGAACTATTCGATCTAATAATTCTATTCTACCAAACGTCTGAAACGTTAGGATTATACGAGTGAAAGTTTTCAGCATAGATTAAATTAGCTGTTAGTTTAAAGCCTCCCTAACCGCAACACAGGCGTTCCAATGAGAGAACGGAGGAAGACGCTGTAAGGCCAAGATGTTGTGGATGCTTCGCCTATTGAGTTCCAATTAAGGCGAGAGTAGCGACGGCCTTACATTTATACTCCTGCGGTTGGTATCGGTGATACGGGATGGAGGAGTAGGAACTTGTACTTCAATAAATTTACAATGACACATATTACGGTTACTGAACATAAATGACCAGAATCGAGGTTTGAGGGGTAACCAAGGTAGAGCACTACAACACCGTTTAGTGTGGAGTTGAGGGAACGCAGAATCTATGCACAAGGTGTATAGAAAAAAGTTCAAAAAGAAGTTCAGTTCATGAAACAAGATTAAAGTCTAAGAAGGAAGTAATTGTTGCTGAAAAACAAGACAGCAGTGAACCGAAAAAAAAACACTCCTTAACAATACAAAAAATCGTTTCATTAAAAAAAGGCTTACCTAACTCTAAACACGAGACCTCGCATTTTCCCCTGCGATTGAAGGCCTTACAAAATTGCACAAGAGGTGATAAAAATGATGCCAATGGCGCCAAACGAAAAAAAATCTAAAGTTCATGAAGGTGTACTTACATTAGTCCGGTTAGTAGCATTATTTGACGAGTCGAACTACGATTTTTGAGCAGCCTTTAGACGATCAATTTAATTGTCAATATCATTGACTCGATATATTGACGAGTGCTTGTTGCCCTCAAAGTCAGTTAACTGACGGTCGTCAATCAAACGCACAGACGATCAATTAAATTGTCAATATTCATTGTTGACAATTATATTGACAATAACATTGATCGTCTATAGGCCGCTTTAGACAACCAAACCTTCGAGTGGAACAACGAGACTTGCATTAGTTGTGATAGTGGTGTCTTCATTTGAGAAGTGAAGCTACGATTTTTTGGACGACGACACAGAAAAAGCAACTCAGTGTGTGGCGCACTACTGGAAGATGGAAAACCAATTAGGTTTCGGATACTTTTATTAGTCAATTGATGAAAATGTGAGAAAATACAGTCCTTCATTAAAACTACACATGCGTTGGACACCACCCACGCGCGTCACTACAGCACAGCTAGGTAGCATAGTTGCCTGGTAAAAAATCCATGTAAACGAGCAATTATTTCACTAACAGAGGTAAAGAGACATGGATAGTCTCATTGTAATTCACACCGTTAGAAATATTCCGTAAATTTACAGGTACGAAAAAATTATAAGCGTGCAACGAGAATTTAGATGGAAATGAACGTGATAAAAAATTCCCAAATATTCAAATAAACCGAGTTAAAAAATTCCTAGACATGATTTGTATTGATTTGTATTGATTTGTAGCACTCATGATTTGCCTACGAGATGTTTAGATCTATTATAACTGAAGGCTTATAAGCAAGGCTAAATGAATTCCATTTTCGCTCGCACTCCCAACACTACAATTTTTGTAATTGTGAATAATTACAATAATTGTAAGTGCAATTTTTGTTATTGTAATTAATTTCAATAATTGTAAATGCAATTTTTGTAATTGTAAATAATTACACTAATTGTAAATGCAATTTTCGTAATTGTAAATAATTACAATAATTGTAAATGTAATATTTATCAGTTGACTAGACGACAGATGGCAAAACTGACAACGAACCGTATCCTTAGCTACATGTGCAGAAACTAGAGCTGAGATTCGTTGCCGCTTCTGGCGTAAACTTAGAAACGATGCTTGGATGCGCACATTCTTTTAAGGAAGCGGAAAAATTGTTTGCAAGTTTCAATACGTGAAAACATTTGAAAATAGAATTTTACCTATTTGCTAAGTTTAATACTGAAAAAACTGAAATATTCAAGTAAATACGGTGCAAAATGAGGGAAAAATTCAATTTTACCACTTTTCACCACGGTACTAGCAGAAAGAAAAATTATTCGCAAAATGAACTAGTAAATGATCGATTATTTTACAAATGTTTTTAAAAGAAACCAGAGTTTACTAAAAAGTAATTAGCTTTTACTGAATAAGATACTCACATTTGCTAAATAAATGAACGATGGAAACAACCTCAGTAACCTCAACAATGGGTTACACGCTCACATACCCAGTCATTTTTTCGCCGGAGCATGCATGATTTTCGCCTCCCAAGTTATTAGATTACTTAGGCGGCGATAAACATGCATGCAGGCGGCGAAAAAGTTGGACCGGGTAGCGCAGCTTCGGGCAAAATCGACCAAATTTTCGATCAGTTTTAAAAAAAAAAGATTAAAAATAGATATATTCTACATGTAATTTGTAACGACAGTAATACTAGCCATGGCAATAGTGAAGTAGCACCTTGAAGCAGTTCATATTAACCATTTTTCATTTACAGAGACTTCAAATATTGAAAAGATGTCAGGTATGACAAGTTATGCTCCATCGGCATACGAGTATTTTTCTATTTTGATGGTGAAAAAAAAAATTCGAAACCATGAGAAACTAAAGACAAAAAAAGATAAAGATTAAAGATAAAAGATAAAGATAAAAAAAGATAAAGATAAAAAAGATATAGATAAAAATTCGAGTCCATGAGAAACTAAAGACAAAAAAAGATAAAGATAAAAGATAAAAGATAAAGATAAAAAAAGATAAAGATAAAAAAAGATAAAGATAAAAAAGATAAAGATAAAAAAGATATAGATAAAAATTCGAAACCATGAGAAACTAAAGATGAAAAGTTCACTCCAAATAAGGAACACTGAAACTAGCAACAATTGAATAATATCACCCAAGATTTACATGACATCATTCGAAAGGAAGAAATTACAATGGAGTGAGCAAGAGAGAAAACAGTAAGAACATGTTTAAATTGTGACCTTTATCTATAGGTAGAGGTATTCTTCCGTGCATGCACGATGAAATTAGAAATAGGCAAAACATGTACCATTAAAACTCGTCATTTAGACATAACATCGATGTCTCAGTTACCATGTAAAACTCGCGTACAACGTCATAAGAAAAAGAAAATATTTCAGTGGAGATTGAGTTGAGTACTCGACTGATTTTGGTCCAAGCAGGAGCACAGATGAGAAGGATAAGACAACTTTCATTCGTTTAAAATACTTGCAAAAGTAAATACTTGACACAGACTATCTCTCAGATAGTGGTGATGAATCTCTTTACAAAGTCAATTTCAACTTCGAGTTCGTGTTCTCCTTTGATTTAAAATACATAAACGATCCACAAGTAAAAATTTCCACGTGTTCAGTGTTACCGGCAAGGCCAATGGATGAATTAATATCCAGCGAAGTTTTTTAAAATATAATTCGGCGCTTACAAACTTCTAGCTAAAACCGTACGAAGACGTAAGAAATCAGTCGCAGATAATCTCTGCTTGTCTTCTGTTCGTATGATGAAGACTCATTAAAGAATCACCTATACTGCCCTAGTAATCAGTAACACTGCTCTAGCAATCGTCAACATTGTTCTAGCATCAATCAGTACTGCTCTAGCAATCAGCAACGCTGATCTAGCAACCATCAACACATAGTAAAACTTGGCTCTAGCAATCGTCAATACGCAGAAAACTTCGCTTCCCTACGTGTTACCTACATTTAGCCACAGATCTACTTTTGCAGCAAGCAATGTTGTAACTAGTTGGAGCACTGGAGTTGATCGCTACCGTCATAGTCAGAAAAGAAGTCAATGATGGCGCCGATACTAGTCACGGTGCCGACCACTGAGCCCAGCATCCCAAAGCCAACGATGAAAATGGCCTGCAACAAACGAAATCCAATGATTAAAATGGCTTGCAACAAACGAAATCCGATGATTAAAATGGCTTGCAACAAACAAAATCCAATGATTAAAATGGCTTGCAACAAACAAAATCCGATGATTAAAATGGCTTGCAACAAACTAAATCCAATGATTAAAATGGCTTGCAACAAACGAAATCCAATGATTAAAATGGCTTGCAACAAACTAAATCCGATGATAAAAATGGCTTGCAACAAACGAAATCCGATGATTAAAATGGCTTGCAACAAACGAAATCCGATGATTAAAATGGCTTGCAACAAACTAAATCCGATGATTAAAATGGCTTGCAACAAACTAAATCCGATGATTAAAATGGCTTGCAACAAACGAAATCCGATGATTAAAATGGCTTGCAACAAACTAAATCCGATGATTAAAATGGCTTGCAACAAACTAAATCCGATGATTAAAATGGCTTGCAACAAACTAAATCCGATGATTAAAATGGCTTGCAACAAACGAAATCCGATGATTGAAATGGCTTGCAACAAACGAAATCCGATGATTGAAATGGCTTGCAACAAACGAAATCCGATGATTGAAATGGCTTGCAACAAACTAAATCCAATGATTAAAATGGCTTGCAACAAACTAAATCCAATGATTAAAATGGCTTGCAACAAACTAAATCCAATGATTAAAATGGCTTGCAACAAACGAAATCCGATGATTAAAATGGCTTGCAACAAACAAAATCCGATGATTAAAATGGCTTGCAACAAACGAAATCCGATGATTAAAATGGCTTGCAACAAACGAAATCCGATGATTAAAATGGCTTGCAACAAACGAAATCCGATGATTAAAATGGCTTGCAGCAAACGAAATCCGATGATTAAAATGGCTTGCAACAAACGAAATCCGATGATTAAAATGGCTTGCAACAAACAAAATCCGATGATTAAAATGGCTTGCAACAAACGAAATCCGATGATTAAAATGGCTTGCAACAAACAAAATCCGATGATTAAAATGGCTTGCAACAAACAAAATCCGATGATTAAAATGGCTTGCAACAAACAAAATCCGATGATTAAAATGGCTTGCAACAAACAAAATCCGATGATTAAAATGGCTTGCAACAAACAAAATCCGATGATTAAAATGGCTTGCAACAAACAAAATCCGATGATTAAAATGGCTTGCAACAAACAAAATCCGATGATTAAAATGGCTTGCAACAAACAAAATCCGATGATTAAAATGGCTTGCAACAAACAAAATCCGATGATTAAAATGGCTTGCAACAAACAAAATCCGATGATTAAAATGGCTTGCAACAAACAAAATCCGATGATTAAAATGGCTTGCAACAAACAAAATCCGATGATTAAAATGGCTTGCAACAAACAAAATCCGATGATTAAAATGGCTTGCAACAAACAAAATCCGATGATTAAAATGGCTTGCAACAAACAAAATCCGATGATTAAAATGGCTTGCAACAAACTAAATCCGATGATTAAAATGCCTTGCAACAAACTAAATCCGATAATTAAAATGGCTTGCAACAAACTAAATCCAATGATTAAAATGGCTTGCAACAAACGAAATCCGATGATTAAAATGGCTTGCAACAAACGAAATCCGATGATTAAAATGGCTTGCAACAAACGAAATCCGATGATTAAAATGGCTTGCAACAAACGAAATCCGATGATTAAAATGGCTTGCAACAAACGAAATCCGATGATTAAAATGGCTTGCAACAAACGAAATCCGATGATTAAAATGGCTTGCAACAAACGAAATCCGATGATTAAAATGGCTTGCAACAAACGAAATCCGATGATTAAAATGGCTTGCAACAAACGAAATCCGATGATTAAAATGGCTTGCAACAAACTAAATCCGATGATTAAAATGGCTTGCAACAAACGAAATCCGATGATTAAAATGGCTTGCAACAAACTAAATCCGATGATTAAAATGGCTTGCAACAAACTAAATCCAATGATTAAAATGGCTTGCAACAAACGAAATCCAATGATTAAAATGGCTTGCAACAAACGAAATCCGATGATTAAAATGGCTTGCAACAAACGAAATCCGATGATTAAAATGGCTTGCAACAAACTAAATCCGATGATTAAAATGGCTTGCAACAAACTAAATCCGATGATTAAAATGGCTTGCAACAAACTAAATCCGATGATTAAAATGGCTTGCAACAAACTAAATCCGATGATTAAAATGGCTTGCAACAAACTAAATCCGATGATTAAAATGGCTTGTAACAAACGAAATCCGATGATTAAAATGGCTTGCAACAAACTAAATCCAATGATTAAAATGGCTTGCAACAAACTAAATCCAATGATTGAAATGGCTTGCAACAAACTAAATCCAATGATTAAAATGGCTTGCAACAAACGAAATCCGATGATTAAAATGGCTTGCAAAAAACGAAATCCGATGATTAAAATGGCTTGCAACAAACTAAATCCGATGATTAAAATGGCTTGCAACAAACTAAATCCGATGATTAAAATGGCTTGCAACAAACTAAATCCGATGAATAAAATGGCTTGCAACAAACTAAATCCGATGATTAAAATGGCTTGCAACAAACTAAATCCGATGAATAAAATGGCTTGCAACAAACTAAATCCGATGACTAAAATGGCTTGCAACAAACTAAATCCGATGACTAAAATGGCTTGCAACAAACTAAATCCGATGATTAAAATGGCTTGCAACAAACGAAATCCGATGATTAAAATGGCTTGCAACAAACGAAATCCGATGATTAAAATGGCTTGCAACAAACGAAATCCGATGATTAAAATGGCTTGCAACAAACGAAATCCGATGATTAAAATGGCTTGCAACAAACGAAATCCGATGATTAAAATGGCTTGCAACAAACTAAATCCGATGATTAAAATGGCTTGCAACAAACGAAATCCGATGATTAAAATGGCTTGCAACAAACTAAATCCGATGATTAAAATGGCTTGCAACAAACTAAATCCAATGATTAAAATGGCTTGCAACAAACGAAATCCAATGATTAAAATGGCTTGCAACAAACGAAATCCGATGATTAAAATGGCTTGCAACAAACGAAATCCGATGATTAAAATGGCTTGCAACAAACTAAATCCGATGATTAAAATGGCTTGCAACAAACTAAATCCGATGATTAAAATGGCTTGCAACAAACTAAATCCGATGATTAAAATGGCTTGCAACAAACTAAATCCGATGATTAAAATGGCTTGCAACAAACTAAATCCGATGATTAAAATGGCTTGTAACAAACGAAATCCGATGATTAAAATGGCTTGCAACAAACTAAATCCAATGATTAAAATGGCTTGCAACAAACTAAATCCAATGATTGAAATGGCTTGCAACAAACTAAATCCAATGATTAAAATGGCTTGCAACAAACGAAATCCGATGATTAAAATGGCTTGCAAAAAACGAAATCCGATGATTAAAATGGCTTGCAACAAACTAAATCCGATGATTAAAATGGCTTGCAACAAACTAAATCCGATGATTAAAATGGCTTGCAACAAACTAAATCCGATGAATAAAATGGCTTGCAACAAACTAAATCCGATGACTAAAATGGCTTGCAACAAACTAAATCCGATGACTAAAATGGCTTGCAACAAACTAAATCCGATGATTAAAATGGCTTGCAACAAACTAAATCCGATGATTAAAATGGCTTGCAACAAACTAAATCCGATGATTAAAATGGCTTGCAACAAACTAAATCCGATGATTAAAATGGCTTGCAACAAACTAAATCCGATGATTAAAATGGCTTGCAACAAACTAAATCCGATGATTAAAATGGCTTGCAACAAACTAAATCCGATGATTAAAATGGCTTGCAACAAACTAAATCCGATGATTAAAATGGCTTGTAACAAACGAAATCCGATGATTAAAATGGCTTGCAACAAACTAAATCCAATGATTAAAATGGCTTGCAACAAACTAAATCCAATGATTGAAATGGCTTGCAACAAACTAAATCCAATGATTAAAATGGCTTGCAACAAACGAAATCCGATGATTAAAATGGCTTGCAAAAAACGAAATCCGATGATTAAAATGGCTTGCAACAAACTAAATCCGATGATTAAAATGGCTTGCAACAAACTAAATCCGATGATTAAAATGGCTTGCAACAAACTAAATCCGATGAATAAAATGGCTTGCAACAAACTAAATCCGATGACTAAAATGGCTTGCAACAAACTAAATCCGATGACTAAAATGGCTTGCAACAAACTAAATCCGATGATTAAAATGGCTTGCAACAAACTAAATCCGATGATTAAAATGGCTTGCAACAAACTAAATCCGATGATTAAAATGGCTTGCAACAAACTAAATCCGATGATTAAAATGGCTTGCAACAAACTAAATCCGATGATTAAAATGGCTTGCAACAAACTAAATCCGATGATTAAAATGGCTTGCAACAAACTAAATCCGATGATTAAAATGGCTTGCAACAAACTAAATCCGATGATTAAAATGTGTAATGTGTTATTTTCATGTTATGGGGTTTGAAGGGAAGAATAGAAAGTGAAATTGAAAAATAAATGTTAAACATGTGGTACCTGATGTTAAACACGTGGTACCTGATGTTAAACACGTGGTACCTGATGTTAAACACGTGGTACCTGATGTTAAACACGTGGTACCTGATGTTAAACACGTGGTACCTGATGTTAAACATGTGGTATTTGATGTTAAACACGTGGTACCTGATGTTAAACACGTGGTATCTGATGTTAAACACGTGGTATCTGATGTTAAACACCTGGTATCTGATGTTAAACACGTGGTATCTGATGTTAAACACGTGGTATCTGATGTTAAACACGTGGTATCTGATGTTAAACACGTGGTATCTGATGTTAAACACGTGGTATCTGATGTTAAACACGTGGTATCTGATGTTAAACACGTGGTATCTGATGTTAAACACGTGGTATCTGATGTTAAGCATGTGGTACCTGATGTTAAGCATGTGGTACCTGATGTTAAGCATGTGGTACCTGATGTTAAGCATGTGGTACCTGATGTTAAGCATGTGGTACCTGATGTTAAGCATGTGGTACCTGATGGTAAGCATGTGGTACCCGATGTTAAGCCTGTGGTACCCGATGTTAAACATGTGGTACCCGATGTTAAACACGTGGTACCCGATGTTAAACACGTGGTACCCGATGTTAAACACGTGGTACCTGATGTTAAACACGTGGTACCTGATGTTAAGCATGTGGTACCTGATGTTAAGCATGTGGTACCTGATGTTAAGCATGTGGTACCTGATGTTAAGCATGTGGTACCTGATGTTAAGCATGTGGTACCTGATGTTAAGCCTGTGGTACCTGATGTTAAGCCTGTGGTACCTGATGTTAAGCCTGTGGTACCTGATGTTAAGCCTGTGGTACCTGATGTTAAGCATGTGGTACCTGATGTTAAGCATGTGGTACCTGATGTTAAGCCTGTGGTACCTGATGTTAAGCCTGTGGTACCCGATGTTAAGCCTGTGGTACCCGATGTTAAGCCTGTGGTACCCGATTTTAAGCCTGTGGTACCCGATGTTAAGCCTGTGGTACCCGATGTTAAGCCTGTGGTACCCGATGTTAAGCCTGTGGTACCCGATGTTAAGCCTGTGGTACCCGATGTTAAGCCTGTGGTACCCGATGTTAAGCCTGTGGTACCCGATGTTAAGCCTGTGGTACCCGATGTTAAGCCTGTGGTACCCGATGTTAAGCCTGTGGTACCCGATGTTAAGCCTGTGGTACCCGATGTTAAGCCTGTGGTACCCGATGTTAAGCCTGTGGTACCCGATGTTAAGCCTGTGGTACCCGATGTTAAGCCTGTGGTACCCGATGTTAAGCCTGTGGTACCCGATGTTAAGCCTGTGGTACCCGATGTTAAGCCTGTGGTACCCGATGTTAAGCCTGTGGTACCCGATGTTAAGCCTGTGGTACCCGATGTTAAGCCTGTGGTACCCGATGTTAAGCCTGTGGTACCCGATGTTAAGCCTGTGGTACCCGATGTTAAGCCTGTGGTACCCGATGTTAAGCCTGTGGTACCCGATGTTAAGCCTGTGGTACCCGATGTTAAGCCTGTGGTACCCGATGTTAAGCCTGTGGTACCCGATGTTAAGCCTGTGGTACCCGATGTTAAGCCTGTGGTACCCGATGTTAAACATGTGGTACCCGATGTTAAACATGTGGTACCCGATGTTAAACATGTGGTACCTGATGTTAAACATGTGGTACCTGATGTTAAACATGTGGTACCTGATGTTAAACATGTGGTACCTGATGTTAAACTTGTGGTACCTGATGTTAAACATGTGGTACCTGATGTTAAACATGTGGCATCTGATGTTAAACATGTGGCATCTGATGTTAAACATGTGGCATCTGATGTTAAACATGTGGCATCTGATGTTAAACATGTGGCATCTGATGTTAAACATGTGGCATCTGATGTTAAACATGTGGCATCTGATGTTAAACATGTGGCATCTGATGTTAAACATGTGGCATCTGATGTTAAACATGTGGCATCTGATGTTAAACATGTGGTATCTGGTGTTAAACATGTGGTATCTGGTGTTAAACATGTGGTATCTGATGTTAAACCTGTGGTATCTGATGTTAAACCTGTGGTATCTGATGTTAAACCTGTGGTATCTGATGTTAAACATGTGGTATCTGGTGTTAAACATGTGGTATCTGATGTTAAACATGTGGTATCTGATGTTAAACACGTGGTATCTGATGTTAAACACGTGGTATCTGATGTTAAACACGTGGTATCTGATGTTACACATGTGGTATCTGATGTTAAACATGTGGTATCTGATGTTAAACATGTGGTATCTGATGTTAAACATGTGGTATCTGACTCAGAAGATAATTCACTCAATTCAAAAGAAACACGTTTAGAGCATCAAAAACTGTAAGAATTTAAGACAGAAAAAAATGTGTATAGAAAAAAAGAAAATATTAGATTAGATGTTAGTTTAAGCCACCCTTACCGCAACAAAGGCGTTCCAAAGCGCTAATGGAGGAAGGTACCATATAGTATGGACTGAAAGGTTTGCGGAATCTATGTACGGCAGCACAGAAACAGTTGAACAAGAAAGTTTTTAAGACAAAATACAGCTTGGAGAAAATATAAGGTGCTGAAAAACAGAACAGCAGAGTATCGAACAATAGCTGCGTAATAAAATAAAGAAAATCTAGTGTATTTTAGTAAAAGTTGGGTGATCAAATAAAAACTATTAGTGTTTTTAACAAAAGGAAGGCCTATTCTACTTTTAGGTCACATATTCCCCCTGGGAGCTTTAATTCCCATAGGTACAATAGTTGTATCCCCCCTGAGGGGCAAATGCTTGCGAAAAGCAAGTTGTCAAAACATGTTCTTTGGTCACCTCTACCAGAGAGAGACAGAGAGTGCACTTTTCCTCTGAAAAGTGCACTAATATGAAGCTTGATTTATGCATAGAGTATAGTACTTCCATTAACAAAGCGAAATATCTGTAAAAAGGTGATCTTCGCATCACACGTAAATGACATGGCGTAGTAATTCGTAGCTTTTAGTAGTTTAGTTTGTGTGCCATATCTGGCACTCTGTGCAGAAAGGGAATAAGTAAACATTATAAGAAAACAGGACAAGAAAAAAAAAAAACGTTTACTTAAAAAAAAATTTGACACATGGAATGTATTACAGCAACCCATTGGATTCAAATAAAATTCTCCATGTAAAAAGACCTTAGTTGATTTACAACCCTAAAAGCTGTGTCACGGGTTAACCATAAACAAAATATGTTCTCTTGAAGAAGCGAGAAGAAAAAGGAAAGAGACCGAGCGAAAGAAGCAGACTCTCTCTCGGACTCGAGTGACTTTGATAAAATTATATCTGCATCCTGTAGAGCGCCCCCTGTGCTAAGTGGACCGTTAGCCGACTCTTAAACTCTTCTGAACTAAATATTGAACGCCTTCTTTCATTCAGGTTTGCTTACGAACATCAAATCTAAATGATTATTGTGAAATTCCATCCATGACTGTGAAATTTAAAATTTTGTCAAATTCTCTGCTGTTCTGCATCATTGGATTCAACTTATTAACTTAGGATTGTTGATCTTTATGTCCTACACATTCGTGAATGGCTTGAAACTTTTTTTTTGCAATCAACAAGCTCATTTCACCATAAGCAATTAAGTGAGGCCTGGCATACCCATGGCATGACAGGAGTTTAGACATATCAAAAATCAACGAGGTTTTTTGAATCAACTTTATAGGAAGTGAACAGTTTTTTCTTTCGGAAACCGTTGTTGATGATCGAAACGTATGCCATAGAAGGGTACGTTCAAATAAACTTTGAGCGAACAACCCTCCCAATATACAGGTATCACTTGCTCTACTCCTCCTACTCTGCTTTGAATGTTGTCATCCAACACTATTGACAAAATTTCTTATGGTTTCACCTATATATTAGCTTCAGCATCTCTAACTACGGCAAAAGCGATCTCAAGCGAATTATAAGAAAAGACCATCATATACCAATTGTTCAGAACGGAGAATCTAGCGTTATGTTATATTTATTAGTTTAAGAATCTCTAACTAGGACAAAGTGGTTCAAAGAGAGGAAGCAAGAAGAGATCATTTATAATTGGAAGTCTACGGAACAGGGGATCTATGCACACGGTGTGTAGCTACACCGAATGCGCAGCGCATAGAAACATCAAGTTAAGAAGGGCAGAGAGGAAGATATCAAAAAGAGATAGCAAAGAAGGCATGAAAACAAAGTTGCAAAGTTTGGACAAAAAGTCTCGAAGGCCTATCTTTACAGCTGAGGTAACCTGACAGTATTCCCCAACGAGTTCAGGTCTCCCCATAGTGTAGGATATCAAGGATGTTTTATTACAATCAATCAAGCCTGATACATATCATCTTGTACATTGATTTTTTAAATGCCTCATAACTAACACCAGGACGCAATGACGGTTACCCCTGGTCAAGCCGGTACCCCTTTCCGACACCTGGGTAGAGTGGGAAATTGTGGCTGAGTTCTCCATTTTCCCGACAGGGAGAATCATTCGGCGGTACTGCCGGGATTCGAACTGCCGAGACACCTTCCCGTGAAGGGCGCGCTCTTAACCACTCGGCCACGGTGACCACCTGACCTGACTAACCGAAACCTCGCATCTATCCTGTATCTCTCGAGGGGAGTAAATTTCATTTGCCTGCGTCATCAAGACGAGCAAGATTCAAAAGCTCGCAACGAATTTGTCTTCTGTAAGAAAAAAATTATCAACAATCTATATGAGAAAGCGATTTTTGCCATACGATTGAAAATTTTCTCCAGCCGACAGATTTATTGGACTTAACTATTATGCTAATTCAGAAATTGTGGCGGCTGAAAACAGTTTCTTCAAATCAATTCATTACATTCGAAGTTTCACGTAAGAGGGCGTATTTCTTGGTATTAACTGAGACTTATCCATTAACTAAAAGTTCGTATGCTTCAGGAACCATTTCAGTCTTGAAGATGAAATGTAACGAGAGCATGACAAGAAAAATTTCTAAATGTTGTTCTGAAGTCCCTCAACTGGAGATGCAGCCTGAGGCCCAGAGATTCAATGATATCATAAAATAATTTAGGCTTCTTTAGCCTCAATAAAGGTATCCCAAGGAAAGAAAGAAGGCACCTTTTCGAATGGGGTAACGATCTTTATTACGTATTACCAATCCCGTTACAACCATGCTGTCGTCATTAGAACAGATGAGCCTCCCTAGCCGCAACTAAGACGTTCCAAAGAGAAGAAGGAGGAACACCATTTAGTATGGTGCAATGAAACAGTAAGTTGAGAAAGATGTTCATGAAACAATATAAAAAATTTAAGAAGAATGAAGTAGGTGCAGGAAAATAGGACAGCAT
Organism: Morinoia aosen; assembly: GCA_030386875.1. Classification (NCBI taxonomy): domain Eukaryota; kingdom Metazoa; phylum Arthropoda; class Malacostraca; order Amphipoda; family Talitridae; genus Morinoia; species Morinoia aosen. The sequence continues at coordinate 62,498,949 of CM059568.1, read as the reverse complement.
TAAACCGAAAAAAGACGGTTAACAAAAAAAAATTATTCAAACAAAAATACGGACCATCCAACTCTACGCTCGGGACCCCAAATTTTCTCTCTGGAGTGCAAATTCCCATAGATAAAATAGTTTAATCCCCCTGAGGGATGCTATCTTCATAAATTTCTGCTCACCTGAGCCACAAGGAACGTCTCCTCCTGCCACACAGCCAATGGCTGCTCACCTTAGCCACAAGAACGTATTGCGTATTACCAATCCCGTTACAACCGCGCTGTCCCCATAAATGTCTGCTCATCTTAGCGACAAGGAACGTATGACGTACCACCAGTCCCGTTTCAACCAAGCTGTCCTCATAAATGTCTGCTCACCTTAGCCACAAGGAAGGTACGTGGCGTCTGCTCAGGCCACACGGCCACCAGGTGCACGATGGGCGGCAGGACGAGGCACATCATCGCGCCGCTCACGGCCCCCACCAGCGAGATGAAGAGGCCCACGTCGGGCAGCGCCAGCGCCGTGATCACTGCAACGCGGGGTCTGTTATGGTCTGGGGTTCTGCTTGCTTTGGAGTGTGGGGGTTGGATTCTGCTTAGATTGGGGTGTGGATTAAGGAACAAATAAGGAAAGTCGGTAAAGTTGCTTGCAATTTCTTTTAAGCTCGACAAAGAAAAACGCTCTACATTCACACCAGCTACAATCACAAACAATAACGCACCAAATTATCACCAACAGCTTGCCATTAATGGCAAGGCACAAAACGACAACACACAAAAAAAAAGGCTCCGACAACACACAAAAAAAAAGGCTCCGACAACACACAAAAAAAGGCTCCGACAACACACAAAAAAAAGGCTCCGACAACACACAAAAAAAAAGGCTCCGACAACACACAAAAAAAAAGGCTCCGACAACACACAAAAAAAAGGCTCCGACAACACACAAAAAAAAGGCTCCGACAACACACAAAAAAAAAGGCTCCGACAACACACAAAAAAAAAGGCTCCGACAACACACAAGAAAAAAGGCTCCGACAACACACAAAAAAAAAGGCTCCGACAACACACAAAAAAAAAGGCTCCGACAACACACAAAAAAAAAGGCTCCGACAACACACAAAAAAAAAGGCTCCGACAACACACAAAAAAAAGGCTCCGACAACACACAAAAAAAAGGCTCCGACAACACACAAAAAAAAGGCTCCGACAACACACAAAAAAAAGGCTCCGACAACACACAAAAAAAGGCTCCGACAACACAAAAAAAAAAGGCTCCGACAACACAAAAAAAAAAGGCTCCGACAACACACAAAAAAAAGGCTCCGACAACACACAAAAAAAAGGCTCCGACAACACACAAAAAAAAAGGCTCCGACAACACACAAAAAAAAAGGCTCCGACAACACACAAAAAAAAAGGCTCCGACAACACACACAAAAAAAGGCTCCGACAACACACAAAAAAAAGGCTCCGACAACACACAAAAAAAAGGCTCCGACAACACACAAAAAAAAGGCTCCGACAACACACAAAAAAAAAGGCTCCGACAACACACAAAAAAAAAAGGCTCCGACAACACACAAAAAAAAAAGGCTCCGACAACACACAAAAAAAAGGCTCCGACAACACACAAAAAAAAAAGGCTCCGACAACACACAAAAAAAAAGGCTCGACAACACACACAAAAAAAGGCTCGACAACACACACAAAAAAAGGCTCGACAACACACACAAAAAAAGGCTCGACAACACACACAAAAAAAGGCTCGACAACACACACAAAAAAAGGCTCGACAACACACACAAAAAAAGGCTCGACAACACACACAAAAAAAGGCTCGACAACACACACAAAAAAAGGCTCGACAACACACACAAAAAAAGGCTCGACAACACACACAAAAAAAGGCTCGACAACACACACAAAAAAAGGCTCGACAACACACACAAAAAAAGGCTCGACAACACACACAAAAAAGGGCTCGACAACACACAAAAAAAGGCTCGACAACACACAAAAAAAGGCTCGACAACACACAAAAAAAGGCTCGACAACACACACAAAAAAAGGCTCGACAACACACACAAAAAAAGGCTCGACAACACACACAAAAAAGGCTCGACAACACACACAAAAAAAGGCTCGACAACACACAAAAAATACAAAAAAAAGGCTCGACAACACACAAAAAACACAAAAAAAGGCTCAGACAACACAAAAAAAGGCTCAGACAACACAAAAAAAGGCTCAGACAACACAAAAAAAGGCTCAGACAACACAAAAAAAGGCTCAGACAACACAAAAAAAGGCTCAGACAACACAAAAAAAGGCTCAGACAACACAAAAAAAAGGCTCAGACAACACAAAAAAAAGGCTCAGACAACACAAAAAAAAGGCTCAGACAACACACAAAAAAAGGCTCAGACAACACACAAAAAAAGGCTCAGACAACACACAAAAAAAGGCTCAGACAACACACAAAAAAAGGCTCAGACAACACACAAAAAAAGGCTCAGACAACACACAAAAAAGGCTCAGACAACAGACAAAAAAAGGCTCTGACAACACACAAAAAAAGGCTCTGACAACACACAAAAAAAGGCTCTGACAACACACAAAAAAAGGCTCTGACAACACACAAAAAAAGGCTCTGACAACACACAAAAAAAGGCTCTGACAACACACAAAAAAAGGCTCTGACAACACACAAAAAAAGGCTCTGACAACACACAAAAAAAGGCTCTGACAACACACAAAAAAAAAAGGCTCTGACAACACACAAAAAAAGGCTCTGACAACACACAAAAAAGGCTCTGACAACACACTAACAGCTCTATCAATACTTAGACTAACGTGTGAAAGCGACGCAGACGGCTCGAACGACGTAATTTTTGACAAGCCGTCGATTTCTGGAGTCGGAGTCGCGGCTCCAGATGGCCGTGAAGAGCTGCGCCACGACGTACAGCTGGATGGGGTACGACAGGAACACGGCCGCGCTCACGATCAGCTTCGCAGCTTGGGCCAGACTGCAGGGGAAGAAGTGAGGTCGGTAAGGAAACGAGGGAAAATAGACATTTGCGAGGGAAGGGGAGAGTAGACATTTGCGAGGGAAGGGGAGAGTAGACATTTGCGAGGGAAGGGGAGAGTAGTCATGTGCGAGGGAAGGGGAGAGTAGTCATGTGCGAGGGAAGGGGAGAGTAGTCATGTGCGAGGGAAGGGGAGAGTAGTCATGTGCGAGGGAAGGGGAGAGTAGACATGCGCGAGGGAAGGGGAGAGTAGACATGCGCGAGGGAAGGGGAGAGTAGACATGCGCGAGGGAAGGGGTGAGTAGACATGCGCGAGGGAAGGGGAGAGTAGACATGCGCGAGGGAAGGGGAGAGTAGACATGCGCGAGGGAAGGGGAGAGTAGACATGCGCGAGGGAAGGGGAGAGTAGACATGCGCGAGGGAAGGGGAGAGTAGACATGCGCGAGGGAAGGGGAGAGTAGTCATGCGCGAGGGAAGGGGAGAGTAGTCATGCGCGAGGGAAGGGGAGAGTAGTCATGCGCGAGGGAAGGGGAGAGTAGACATGTGCGAGGGAAGGGGAGAGTAGACATGTGCGAGGGAAGGGGAGAGTTGACATGTGCGAGGGAAGGGGAGAGTAGACATGTGCGAGGGAAGGGGAGAGTAGACATGTGCGAGGGAAGGGGAGAGTAGACATGTGCGAGGGAAGGGGAGAGAAGACATGTGCGAGGGAAGGGGAGAGTTGACATGTGCGAGGGAAGGGGCGAGTAGACATGTGCGAGGGAAGGGGAAAATAGATACAGGTGGGAGGGATATTAGGGGAGAGGGGTGAAATCAGAGGGAGGGGAAAGTGAGGGTATTAATGAAATGAAGGGAAAACAAGAAATAGCATTAGCTGGATGGGAGGAAGCGAGGGGAGATACGCGTTTCACATGTATGAACATCACGTGACCTGCCCCAATGACAGGCCAGGTGAAGACGTGTGGTCGCGTTCTGGTGTACACATGTCTTTCAGCACCCAGATGATGTGGCCACTACTCACACGCAGCACTCACATCTCATCACTAGGCAGGTTGAGCGTAATGTGACCAATACTCACATGACGTGGTCAGCACTCACACGCAGTACTCACATCTCATCACTAGGCAGGTTGAGCGTAATGTGACCAATACTCACATGACGTGGTCAGCACTCACACGCAGCACTCACATCTCATCACTAGGCAGGTTGAGCGTAATGTGACCAATACTCACATGACGTGGTCAGCACTCACACGCAGCACTCACATCTCATCACTAGGCAGGTTGAGCGTAATGTGACCAATACTCACATGACGTGGTCAGCACTCACACGCAGCACTCACATCTCATCACTAGGCAGGTTGAGCGTAATGTGACCAATACTCACATGACGTGGTCAGCACTCACACGCAGCACTCACATCTCATCACTAGGCAGGTTGAGCGTAATGGCGCCCTGCACATCACTGGAGTACTGCAGGTACCCAAAGAAGCCGATGCCAGTGTACAGGCAGGTGACTATCGCCATGCAGGTGTTCAGCACCCCTATCGTACCGCTGAAGTTAGACGGGTCTGCCATTCTGTTCTCGATCGGCAGCATCTGGACGTGGTTGTGAATTGGTTTATCATGTATTAGTTTTGGCAATAAAGGCTAATACTAGTATAAAATCAACCATTTCACAACCACCGTCTAGATGCTGCCATTCTGTTCTCGATTGGCAGCACCTGCACGGTGGTTGTGAACTAGTTGATTATATTTATATTAGTTTTAGCCTTCATCACCACAAAGACTATGTTTTAGCCTCCCTTACCACACAACAAAGATAACGTCCGTTACCTTACCAAAGAGAGGAAGGAAGAATGAAGGCAAGGCAGCATCTGAACGGTGGTTGTGAGTTGGTTGATTATGTGTTAGTTTTAGCCTTCATTATCAAAACAAAGAGGTTCGAGGAGAGGAAGAATGAAGGTGCCATTTAATATGCGGTTAATGGAAGATTGACGGGTCCGCCATTCTGGTCTCGATCGGCATCATCTGAACGGTGGTGATTGATTAATTGATTGATTGATTATAAGTTAGTTTTAGTCTCCTTTAACACAAAAAAACAAAGCGTTCGGAACCTTACCAAAGCGAGGAAGCAGGAAGGCACCACTTCGTATGGGGTTAAAAGAAACGAGGTACAATTCCGATAGACAATTGAAAGAAATGAGCTGTAATTCCGATAGACATATAAAAGAAACCAGTCATAATTCAGATAGATCCCACAGAATAGAGTTCTAATACTGACAGATCTCCCAGAACGAAATAGGACGCAACATTGGAGGTTTAACTAGACGCTCACACATCCGATGCCCTCGATGGCGAAGACGACAGTACCAAAGTAGAGCGGCAGCGCGTCCCAGCCTCCGAAGGCGGGCAGCGCGTCGACCGGGTGCTGGGCCAGGTCTCTGCGGAGCGGCTCTTGTTAGCGTATTAAGGCGAAAAATATCTTATAAAGATCAAAAACGTAAAAAATATCTTGTTTAGATCAAAAACGTAAAGAATATCCTGTTAAGACCGAAATCCTGTATGTCTTGAATTGGGTTTTTGGATAAAATCCTACGTTTGGTTTTCAGATGCAATGTAACTTTAGCAAAGGAAGAATTGCAAGTGATATCTTATTAACAACAAAATCCTGTATGTCTTAGATTTGGTTTTTGGATAAATCTTACGTTTGGTTGTCAGACATAATGAAAGTTTAGCGATGCAAGCACGTAAAAAATAACTTATTAAGATGGAAATATTGAATGTCTTGGATTGGATTTTCAGACGCCTTGTAAGTTTAGTAATGGATTGGATTAGATTGTTAGTTCACGCCTCCCTAACCGCTAAAAAAAAGCGTTCCCGAAGAGAGGAAGGCACCATTTCGTACGAAGATAAGGGAACGCAGAATCTATGCAGAAGGAGCATAGGAACAGCAAGTTGAGAAAGACGTTCACGAAACAAGATAAAAGTTGGAGAAGAAAGTAGTAGGTTTCTTCTCATGGAAGCAGCTGAAAAACAGGACAGTAGTGAACCGAAAAAAAGGTGGTCCTTAACGTAAAAAAAATTCATTTCAACAAAAGAAGGACAACTTAACTATCAGCTCGGGTCTTCACACGTTCTCCACCTGGGAGCGCTAATTTCCATCGATACAATAGTTGTCTCCCTAACAGTTCTGATTAGCAATGCAAGAAACGCAAAAAAATTGTCATACCGATCATAATTACCTTAAGTTCTATATAAGGCCTCCATAAATATATAATTTAATAGACATATATAAATAAATTAAAATATACATTTTTCAATAAATATACACCCATTGAACCTTTCCACGCTCGGCAATTCTTTTCATTTTCGTGGTATATCAGTGCACACAAAACTACACGTTGAGTTTTGTAGCTAGCGGAATACTTTTAACATTAGCGTGGAAGTGGAAAAGAACAAGCTTAATGCTGTGGCCTCGGAGCCGCCTCTTATATTTAGCAGGTCACTACACTGCTAGTAGTAAAAAAGGATACTTTATTCCAATCAATCAAGCCTGATACATATCATCTTGTACATTAATTTTTCAAATGCCTTATAACTTACAACAGGACGCAATGACGGTTACCCCCGGTCAAGCTAGTACCCATTTCCGACACCTGGGTAGAGTGTGGAATTGTGACTTTTTCCCTTTTCCCAACCGGGAAAAACACCGGGTGGCACTACCGGGATTCGAACTGCCAACACCTCGTGAAGGGCGCGCTCTTAACCACTCGGCAACGGTGACAAAAAGATTATTTACGGGCAAAGATTTCCTATTCGGCAATTCGTGGCTTCGTAGAAACAAACCTTGTACAGTAGTACAGGATGATCGTTATGGTTGCGACGAAAAGCGAGCAGGACGTGATAGACATGTAACCGATTATCTGAAAAAACAATAACATTAATCCTTGTGCCCGGTACTGACCAGTTAACTCGTCTTATCCCAGTTATTTTTATCGAAAAAGCGACGAGTAAGCTCGTCCAGAACAGAACGTATTCAAGTCAGTAGTAAATGTTATGCGTCGATTCAGATCTAATATTAAGTGTCAACGAGTTCAGCGTTAAAAATAAAGACGCAAAAAATAAATTCGTCAAAAAGCGTCACATTTTCCCAAAAAAGACGAAATTTAAATCGCCGGAGAAGGGGATGAACAATTGGTGTTCTACCTTTCCTATCACAGTTTGGGATGATAACAAAAATCACATAAACACCGTTATCGCCTGATAAGTTTGGCAGAAAAACAGTGACTCAGGTGCCAAAATAATGCCATTCTGGGCATCGGCACACCTGCGAGCCCTTGTAATCATTGCTATCGAGAATGCAGCGTACCGAATTATTGACGTGCTTTTGATACTATTTATGAGTAATATTATTTACTATTTCGGTTACTTTGAGTTTCCCTAACCCCAACAAAAGGCGATTTCGAGAAAGCAAATAGAAGAGACAATTTAAACAATATATTTATCACAAGCGATACAGCGGGAGATTGTTTCTTAAGTCTAGTACAATGGTCAAATTTGAGTACAGCTACGCGTGGGTGCTAATTCAGTTCAGTGAATTCTAGGGCATCGTACCACCAACGCTATTCCAAGGTGTAAAATTACGTTTAACCTGATTCTATTTAGCATTGATTTAAGCTTAATGTGGCAAAATTCAATCTAATGCGATGATCTAGTGACAACAACCACCTCACTAGGCTGCCTAGTTCACGTGACGGAAGAGAAAACAAGGTAGGGTCATTTCTATGGTAGAAAATACACCTTTGCTTGTTCGGCTAGCCAATAGAAAGGCTTTATTTCAAACAAACTTTATATGACGTCACCAAACCGCCATGTCGTTAGGCCAATAGTGCAGCCAGATTTGAGAGTAGCAGTGCTACCAGATGCAATATGAGCGCTGCTATTGGTTCGTTGTCGTGACGTCAGCAAAACCACTCCGTCAACGAAAAAAAGACTGGTTTGAACCTACTTTATATCCTCTACCGTAGTTCACACACCTTTAGCTCGGTAGCGCTGCAGATGAGAATAAAGGGTAGAAACAGGATTAGTTTGTAGTCCACCAGCGACATTCCTGATTGCGTTGCTTCGTTGCACTCTATTACCTGAAATAAGATTCAGAAGAACTCCACAATTAAATGCTCCACAATTAAATGCTCCACAAAACAAAGCGCTGTATTTGCGAATCCTTAAACGTGTTTATAATAATGTCAGCCAGTTGCTGTTATAAAGTACATCACACAAAAACTCGAACCGAGTATTTATTTTCCCGTATCAGTAATAACATCCTAAGAATAAAGCATTTAATTCCTAGAAAAATTATCCGTCACAATTAACCAATAGGAAGGGTATTACTGATACGGGAAAATGAATACTCGGTTCTGTTTTTGTGGGTCAGTCTGTACAAGCGGGTTAATGTACAGGGTGTTCCCCCACAGAAAGTCGGTCTCACAGACTGCCATAATGTGCGATTTGGCCAGGTTGAGCGTAGCCTGGTTACCAGATCATCTTGTTTTCAAAATCCCGTTCGTAAATGACCATAAAACTCCGTCTTTGAACGTACAGCGTGGCACGAGAATCAAAAAAGTTCGGTGCATCAGTCGGTTCCGAAAGGAAGCGTCCACGGGCATGTCGGAAAATGAAGAAGATAGGCGCACAAAAATAAAAACTGAACAGATACACTCGTGCAAAAGATACAATTTTTGCTACCTCGTGTTTTTGTCTAATTCCAGAGCCGACATAGAAAGAAAATTAAAGACTCGACCTAACAACAGGGCTTGTTGATACTGCTAGAGTTGCTTCGGATGTCTTGAATGCGCTGCTGAAAGCATCTTCTGGATTGAAGCAACGGGCCAAATTGAAGCCCAAGGGCCAAATTGAAGCCCAAGGGCCAAATTGAAGCTCAAGGGCCAAATTAAAGCTCAAGGGCCAAATTAAAGCTCAAGAGCCAAATTGAAGCTCAAGAGCCAAATTGAAGCTCAAGAGCCAAATTGAAGCTCAAGAGCCAAATTGAAGCTCAAGAGCCAAATTGAAGCTCAAGGGCCAAATTGAAGCTCAAGGGCCAAACATAAGCTCAAGGGCCAAACATAAGCTCAAGGGCCAAATTGAATCTCAACGGGCCAAATTGAAGCCCAAGGGCCAAATTGAAGCCCAAGGGCCAAATTGAAGCTCAAGGGCCAAATTGAAGCTCAAGGGCCAAATTGAAGCTCAAGAGCCAAATTGAAGCTCAAGAGCCAAATTGAAGCTCAAGAGCCAAATTGAAGCTCAAGGGCCAAATTGAAGCTCAAGAGCCAAATTGAAGCTCAGGGGCCAAATTGAAGCTCAAGGGCCAAATTGAAGCTCAAGGGCCAAATTGAAGCTCAAGGGCCAAATTGAAGCTCAAGGGCCAAATTAAAGCTCAAGGGCCAAATTGAAGCTCAAGGGCCAAACATAAGCTCAAGGGCCAAACATAAGCTCAAGGGCCAAACATAAGCTCAAGGGCCAAACATAAGCTCAAGGGCCAAACATAAGCTCAAGGGCCAAAAATAAGGTCAAGGGCCAAACATAAGGTCAAGGGCCAAACATAAGGTCAAGGGCCAAACATAAGGTCAAGGCCCAAACATAAGGTCAAGGCCCAAACATAAGGTCAAGGCCCAAACATAAGGTCAAGGCCCAAACATAAGGTCAAGGCCCAAACATAAGGTCAAGGCCCAAACATAAGGTCAAGGCCCAAACATAAGGTCAAGGCCCAAACATAAGGTCAAGGCCCAAACATAAGGTCAAGGGCCGGGCATTTGACCAATTTACGTCGCGTTAGCTGTATCTTTGCAGCTGAAGTTTTTCTTAAAAAAAACTTGGCCACGCTAATTTTATTTCATAAATAAAACCAGAACATGAAGCATTTAAGAAAGTTAAAGTTTAAAGTTCAATATGTGAGATTTCAAATGCCATTAATTTAGAATATATATTGCATAACTGCATAGACGTAAATTGGTTGATAATTATTTACGCCGATAATTTAATAGGTTGATAACTCTTCAATGTATATGGCTCTCATAGTTTCCAATCAAGTTTATGCTACAAAAACATGCCTATTATAAAAAAACTTGCGCACCCAGTACAAGTTTTCCAACTCATAGCATCAAATTTTATGTTAAAACCATGCTGTAATTCGTAGTTTAATAGGCGTATTGATTAAAACTATGCCCAAAATAAAAAAACTATGTACCCAATATAAGTTCTCTGACACACAGGTATTCTCAGATTTCAAGCAACAAAACTGAATTCGCACAAAATTATTGATTTAATATGCAGCTTTGAAGTTAAACATCTTAATTTTTTAATTTGCAGGTAAAATACTTAATTCTTATTGAAATAAGCGTATTAATTAAAACTATGCGTAAAATAAAACAACTACGTTCCTGACAAGTTCTCGAACACAAACTCGCAATATCAAAAAATTTATGCTACGAAACATTAATGTAATTTGTTTTTTAATAGGCCTTAAGATTAAAACTATGCGTAAAATAAAACAACTACGTACCTGAAACAAGTTCTCAGACACGAACTCATAGTACACGCAGCAGAAGCCAATCTGCGTGATGCAGATGAACGCTTTCGTGGCGACGGTCATGAAGGGCGCCAGACACCTGAGTCTGGGCGGGCCTGTTCGGAACGCGGCGTTCATGCTTCCTTCGTAGTTGAGCGTCTCGACGTTGATGCGCTTGGAGAGGAGCCTGCTGCTCTGCAGCTGTAATATGTGAAGGTTAAAAATAAAAAGCAAGGTGAAAATCGCTACACGTAAAGTCATTTTTATTAAAAATGATAAAATAAAACTGAACGTTTCGGACTAGCTGTCTATTTTCAGAAAAAAATCTATGTAAAACGAAACCAAAACAGGAAGAATTAATACACTAAAGAAGTATCTAACAATCTAAACTTTAGAAAAAATACGAACATCGGTTAAAAAAAATATAAAAGGAAAAACTGAGTGACTGAATTATGTGTTGGCAACATGAAACGGGAAAGCACTTAGGGTGTCATTCAGTAGAGTCATTTTTATTCTCAAGCTTAAAAGCATCAATGCTGGAGTTATTTTAGAATATGAAGGTTAATTGCACGGTTTTTCTTATTTACAATGGAGATCAATAAAAGGGGTTGTCATCAATTTCTGGTATGAACAGTAGGAATAATTATGTGCATTGTATCCAAGTTTTAGTATCCGCAATGGGAATAATTGTGGGTTGTATGCCATTTATTGATGTATTCGCAATGAGAATAATTCTGTTGGTTATATCCAATATTTAGTACCTATGAAGTGAATATATTTAGGTTGTATGCAGTTTATTATTGTATCTACAATGGGAATAACTACGGGGAGGGGTTGTATTCAATGTATTCTTGCAGCCTAGGCAACGGAAGTGGGAGTTAGTTATATATTAGTTAGTTAACTAGCCAATAAAGTCATCAAATGAAAAAAATTGCAATGAAAAAATCATGTAACGCGTAAGATTTGTTGATGGGTTTAGTCGTTATGGGAGCCCTAGGCTTTGTTGTATTGTCAGGGCCTTAGGGAATTTTAAAATAATTCTTAACAGTGGCTTCTTCAGCAAAAGCCAATAAGTGAGTTCAATGAGATAAATTGGGAGCCACAGACTCTGAAAAACTGAAATACTAAAGAATGGAATCCTACCACCAATACGGCCGTCGTGCTGCGTGTTGCGGATGGCAATAGCGTGTGGACCTATACACCCACCAGCAGATGCATGCAGTGGATGGCAACACCGCAGACCTACACACCCACCAGCAGATGCATGCAGTGGATGGCAACACCGCAGACCTACACACTCACCAGCAGATGCATGCAGTGGATGGCAACACCGCAGACCTACACACTCACCAGCAGATGCATGCAGTGGATGGCAACACCGCAGACCTACACACCCACCAGCAGATGCATGCAGTGGATGGCAACACCGCAGACCTACACACTAACCAGCAGATGCATGCAGTGGATGGCAACACCGCAGACCTACACACTCACCAGCAGATGCATGCAGTGGATGGCAACACCGCAGACCTACACACTCACCAGCAGATGCATGCAGTGGATGGCAACACCGCAGACCTACACACCCACCAGCAGATGCATGCAGTGGATGGCAACACCGTGGACCTACACACTCACCAGCAGATGCATGCAGTGGATGGCAACACCGTGGACCTACACACCCACCAGCAGATGCATGCAGTGGATGGCAATAGCCGCAATGAAGGGCGTCAGCACAAGGCCGAGCCACAGCCCCGCATAGAAGAACGCCTGCGGCAACGCAAGCATCCCGGTCCCGATGTTGGCTTTGAGCAAGTTGAAGAATGCGTTGAGTTCTCTGCAACAGGCAAAGTGTAACTTCTAACTTGACGCTTGAAACGTTCTAACTTGACGCTTGAAACGTTCTAACTTGAAGCCTGAAACGTTCTAACTTGACGCTTGAAACGTTCTAACTTGAAGCCTGAAACGTTCTAACTTGAAGCCTGAAACGTTCTAACTTGAAGCCTGAAACGTTCTAACTTGAAGCCTGAAACGTTCTAACTTGAAGCCTGAAACGTTCTAACTTGAAGCCTGAAACGTTCTAACTTGAAGCCTGAAACGTTCTAACTTGAAGCCTGAAACGTTCTAACTTGAAGCCTGAAACGTTCTAACTTGAAGCCTGAAACGTTCTAACTTGAAGCCTGAAACGTTCTAACTTGAAGCCTGAAACGTTCTAACTTGAAGCCTGAAACGTTCTAACTTGAAGCCTGAAACGTTCTAACTTGAAGCCTGAAACGTTCTAACTTGAAGCCTGAAACGTTCTAACTTGAAGCCTGAAACGTTCTAACTTGAAGCCTGAAACGTTCTAACTTGAAGCCTGAAACGTTCTAACTTGAAGCTTGAAACGTTCTAACTTGAAGCCTGAAACGTTCTAACTTGAAGCCTGAAACGTTCTAACTTGAAGCCTGAAACGTTCTAACTTGAAGCCTGAAACGTTCTAACTTGAAGCCTGAAACGTTCTAACTTGAAGCCTGAAACGTTCTAACTTGAAGCCTGAAACGTTCTAACTTGAAGCCTGAAACGTTCTAACTTGAAGCCTGAAACGTTCTAACTTGAAGCCTGAAACGTTCTAACTTGAAGCCTGAAACGTTCTAACTTGAAGCCTGAAACGTTCTAACTTGAAGCCTGAAACGTTCTAACTTGAAGCCTGAAACGTTCTAACTTGAAGCCTGAAACGTTCTAACTTGAAGCCTGAAACGTTCTAACTTGAAGCCTGAAACGTTCTAACTTGAAGCCTGAAACGTTCTAACTTGAAGCCTGAAACGTTCTAACTTGAAGCCTGAAACGTTCTAACTTGAAGCCTGAAACGTTCTAACTTGAAGCCTGAAACGTTCTAACTTGAAGCCTGAAACGTTCTAACTTGAAGCCTGAAACGTTCTAACTTGAAGCCTGAAACGTTCTAACTTGAAGCCTGAAACGTTCTAACTTGAAGCCTGAAACGTTCTAACTTGAAGCCTGAAACGTTCTAACTTGAAGCCTGAAACGTTCTAACTTGAAGCCTGAAACGTTCTAACTTGAAGCCTGAAACGTTCTAACTTGAAGCCTGAAACGTTCTAACTTGAAGCCTGAAACGTTCTAACTTGAAGCCTGAAACGTTCTAACTTGAAGCCTGAAACGTTCTAACTTGAAGCCTGAAACGTTCTAACTTGAAGCCTGAAACGTTCTAGCTTGAAGCTTGAAACGTTCTAACTTGAAGCCTGAAACGTTCTAACTTGAAGCCTGAAACGTTCTTATTTGAAGCCTGAAACGTTCTAACTTGAAGCTTGAAACGTTCTAGCTTGAAGCTTGAAACGTTCTAACTTGAAGCTTGAAACGTTCTAACTTGAAGCTTGAAACGTTCTAACTTGAAGCCTGAAACGTTCTAACTTGAAGCCTGAAACGTTCTAACTTGAAGCCTGAAACGTTCTAACTTGAAGCCTGAAACGTTCTAACTTGAAGCCTGAAACGTTCTAACTTGAAGCTTGAAACGTTCTAGCTTGAAGCTTGAAACGTTCTAACTTGAAGCCTGAAACGTTCTAACTTGAAGCCTGAAACGTTCTAACTTGAAGCCTGAAACGTTCTAGCTTGAAGCTTGAAACGTTCTAACTTGAAGCCTGAAACGTTCTAACTTGAAGCCTGAAACGTTCTAACTTGAAGCCTGAAACGTTCTTATTTGAAGCCTGAAACGTTCTAACTTGAAGCCTGAAACGTTCTAACTTGAAGCCTGAAACGTTCTTATTTGAAGCCTGAAACGTTCTAACTTGAAGCTTGAAACGTTCTAACTTGAAGCCTGAAACGTTCTAGCTTGAAGCTTGAAACGTTCTTATTTGAAGCCTGAAACGTTCTAACTTGAAGCCTGAAACGTTCTAACTTGAAGCCTGAAACGTTCTTATTTGAAGCCTGAAACGTTCTAACTTGAAGCTTGAAACGTTCTAACTTGAAGCTTGAAACGTTCTAACTTGAAGCTTGAAACGTTCTAACTTGAAGCTTGAAACGTTCTAACTTGAAGCCTGAAACGTTCTAACTTGAAGCTTGAAACGTTCCAACTTGAAGCTTGAAACGTTCCAACTTGAAGCTTGAAACGTTCCAACTTGAAGCTTGAAACGTTCCAACTTGAAGCTTGAAACGTTCCAACTTGAAGCTTGAAACGTTCCAACTTGAAACTTGAAACGTTCCAACTTGAAACTTGAAATGTTCCAACTTGAAACTTGAAATTTTCCAACTTGAAACTTGAAATGTTCCAACTTGAAACTTGAAATGTTCCAACTTGAAACGTGAAATGTTCCAACTTGAAACTTGAAATGTTCCAACTTGAAACTTGAAATGTTCTAACCTAAAATATTCTAAATTAAAATATAACAAAAACTGGCAAAGTTTAGAGCATATGTTAGTTTAAGCCTCCCCTAACTGCAAAATTGAGTATCGAAGAGTGGAAGGAGGAAGGCACCATTTAGTTTAGAGATAAGGGAATGCGGAATCTATGCAGAATGGGGCATAGAAACAGTAAGTTGAGAAAGAGGTTTATGAAACATGATAAAAGTGGAAGAAAGTAGTAGGTACTGAAAAATAGTACTGCAGTGAACCGAAAAGAGGTGGCCCTTAACATAGCAAAAAATTTTATTTCAAGAAAAAGAAGGCCAGCACACAATTCCCCTGGGAGTGCTGATTCCTATAGATAAAATAGTTGTATATCCCCCTGAGGGGACGGAATTACGAGAACTTTGCGTGTTTCGTCGCACGCTGCGTTTAGAAACAGCAAGATTGAAAGCGGTTTAAGAAACTAGAAAAATATTAAACAAGAAATTAATAGGCGAAGAAAAAAAGGACAAAATTGAATCGAAATGAGCTGGGCTGAGACAAAAAAAAGCGTATTACTGAAAAAGAAAGGCCTTCTTAAATTTCAATTCAGGATTTTTTCTTGGGCAAGAATTTCTTTTGAAATCTTTCTATGAGAAAATATCTATTTACATCTTTCAACGGAAGAAATTAACTTTTGAATACTTTATACATTCAATTGAGAAATAAGATTTTATTGGACACGAGGTACGAAATTCAGCTTTCAAAATTAAGCATATTCACTTTTATTGAATTAATTTCGAGGAAGTGAAAGGAAACAACAGCTTTGCTTACAAGTTGTTCCACCGAAAGAGGGAAATTAAATTACCCTACGAAAAGTTGTTCCACCGAAATACCAATGAAATTACCCTAATACTGCGACACAAAAATATAATTACCCAACAAAACCTCAAATTCCCCTAGCAAATAGTCGCATCTGTTCCAGGGAACTTACGTGGTTGCGTTCTTGTCATTCCGAGAAGGTTGCGTCGCAGAACTGTTCACAATTCCTGGTATTCTGCACACACTGTTGCTGCTGTTGTCGCTAAAGCTGGTGACGGCACTATTGGTATTGTTGGTGGGGTTGTTGGCACCGTCAGAACTGTTGGGAAGTGTGCTACCATCTATCCCCTCGGTACGGTTGTTGTCACCAGTAGAACTGTTGGTATTGCTGCCACCCGCTGAACTGTTGATACTGTTGTCACCTGCGGAACTGTTGGCATTGTTGTCACCCCCAGAACTGTTGATACTGTTGTCACCTGCGGAACTGTTGGCATTGTTGTCACCCCCAGAACTGTTGGCATTGTTGTCACCCCCAGAACTGTTGGTCCTGTTGTCACCGTGTGTACGCTGTGTGAGTGCGGGTGGCAGAGCCCCGGTGTCGTCGACAAAAACCGGGTTTTCAAAAACTGTTTTCCTTTCAGTTGACGGGCCTGAGTTTGTGGTCGACTTCAGGTCACCAGGTGTCGAAATGCCGAGGCTTGTTGACGGGTTTTCACCGTCAAAAGTTCGGTATGTTCGCTTCTGAAAAGGGACATTTTCTCGCGTCACTCAACAGATATTCATCATTTGATTTACGTAGCACATCTTTCACTTGGCGAGAACGCAAGCTAATTAGAAAAATTAAAGTGAAAAATATAATCCGAAGAATACGTGAGGAGAAAAATCTTTCAAGGTAAATCTATTTGAAGATGTAAACAAAATATGGTTCTCGTACATGACACACACATGAACTAACAAAGGTAATATCGGTTAGATCGTAACACACGAGGGAAAAGAACTGCTGTAAACATCTTATTAGATTATATGTTAGTTTAAGCCTCCCTAACCGCTAAAAAAACGTATCGACGAGAGGAAGGAGGAAGGCACCATTTAGTATGGATATAAGAGAATACGGAATCTATGCAGAAAGGGCAAAGAAACAGAAAGTTGAGAAAGAAGTTCATGAAACGAGATAGAAGTTGAAGAAGAAAGTAGTAGGTGCTGAAAAAACAGGACAGCAGTGAACCGAAAAAGGTGGTCCTTAACATAACAAAACAATACTCATTTCAGCAAAAAGAAGGCCTACCTAACTCTCAGCTCGGACCCTCACACATTTCCCCCTGGGAGCGCTAATTCTCTTAGATACAATAGTTGTATCCCTCTGAGGGGTCGTAAACGTGATATTGAACGCCGATTTCCTGTTATTAAACATGCAAAATTAAAAAAATTCTGAAGTTTGAAAACTCGACTTATGCCCAGTATGGACTAGTTTATCGTGTGATTGTATAGTTGTATACTCGCTGATTATATGTAAAAATTCAAAAATTGAACAGAAATTAAGCTAATGGAGAAGAGCTCTTGACCAGCAGTAAATATATGTCACCAGTTATATGTCAATATCACATGCATAATATTATCAGGTTTTATTTCCTTCCTACCCAAGTTGGGTCAGAAAGCGGGATGAGTGCTGAATATTCTTTCTAATGCACGATGTTGAAAAGTCTATATGCTTTCTATAATTATGCATTTAATTAAGACTAGGAAAGGGCTGCAAAGAAGCACATCCGAGTGACCATTAGAATGAAAAATGTAACTATATAAAATGATGCAACTGCCGATAAAAATTAATGATGCAACTGCCGATAAAAATTAATGATGCAACTGCCGATAAAAATTAATGATGCAACTGCCGATAAAAATTAATGATGCAACTGCCGATAAAAATTAATGATGCAACTGCCGATAAAAATTAATGATGCAACTGCCGATAAAAATCAATGATGCAACTGCCGATAAAAATCAATGATGCAACTGCCGATAAAAATTAATGATGCAACTGCCGATAAAAATTAATGATGCAACTGCCGATAAAAATTAATGATGCAACTGCCGATAAAAATTAATGATGCAACTGCCGATAAAAATTAATGATGCAACTGCCGATAAAAATTAATGATGCAACTGCCGATAAAAATTAGTGATACAACTGTCGATAAAATGATGCAACTGTCGATGAAATTATTCTGCTATAAAACGTTAAAATTTAACTAATTAGCTTAAAACTCCCATACTTACCATCTTGGCACAACTGAAGCAGTTCCCTTGGCACAACTGAAGAAACTTTTTGTTAAAATTGGAAAAAATTGGGATTCAATCCAGGAATATAGACTATTGAAAAATGATCTTGTTATGACTGAAAAATTCGAAAAATTTGTAAAAGACATGAAATATATGTGACCTACAAGCAAGTGAATAGTTACTAGGAAGGTCTAAGAATATGCACTTAGTATCTAACGGACAACGGATTTTTCCAGATAAGCCCCGCCACCAATGCAACACATAAATTCAACCACTTGTAACTTTCGAAATAATGCATGTATCGACTTCAAATTTTCTCAAACAAAAGAATGTTTTAATATTTTGTTTCAATCACAATTTGAAGTCGATAGATGCATTATTTGGAAAGTTACAAGTGAATGAACTTATGTGTTGCATTAGTGGCGGGGCGCATCTGGAAAAAATCCCGAACAACAACACAAGCAATGGGCTCCAAATGAGTTAAAGGGGCTTCTATAACGGTTAATAAGATATGGCAAAATTCTCCATTAAATGCAATGAAAAACGTTATGTTCACGTGTTTCTAACTTGAAATGCAAGAACCTAAAAAACATCGAAACAGAAAAGTTGAAAAGGAGAAAATATATCCATGACTCGTTAAGATGACTAATTTTTCGGAATTATTTCTTTGCTTCAATGGAAAAACTTTGGATTCAATAAAACTGAAGCGTTAATTATTTATTTATGGTGAACAGCAAGAAAAAATTTTCATTTTGACTCTGGAGAATTCTGTAACGGTTGGAGTATTTCCTTATCATAACTTTAACGTTTTTCGGACAAAATGGCGCACTTTCTGACAGGTGAAACTAGCTCGCTGCCCTCAAAGCATGTTTACCAGCACAACTAGAACATGTTTTCCTAATGAGGTCTCAGTTAAAATTGGAGGGCAAATATGCAGAGTGTCCTAACCCAAAAAACACAGAACTTTAGGACACCATTGTTAGAGGCGTGGTGTTCATCGCAGGGTTGCCAAACTGGCTTTTCCTAGCCAAGTTACTAACTAGGAACCGAACTAGGAACTAAGCCACTCTGCCTGAAAGACATCTATGCCGCTATGAGGTGAAATTATCACTTAATCCACTGCCAGTTTTGACCTCTGGTTTCAGGGTTACGACACTCCGTATATTTGCCCTCCAATTCTTTTACCGCCTGACTCATTTTTGCTGTGTTTTGAAAAAGACGCACGATTGTAGTAAATATAGTTCTGCTGTATTATTTTGAATATTATTCTAATTTTAGTTGACGACTTCCTAGTCACAACAGAGGAGATCTCAAGAGGGGAAGGAGAAGGGACCATTTGGTATACACTATAAAACGGGGAATTCATGCACAAGGTGTGCTCCCTTACTGGATACCATGTGCGCAGAAACAACAATGAGTACATAAGAGGAAGATAAGACAAACAAGAGATACCAATGAAGGCATGAATATGAAAGAAGCAAAGTCAACACGAATGCAGAAATCCCCCGAAGGCCTATCAAATACCTAATATTAATACTAATAATACCCCATAATTAGTATTATTCCCCATCATTACTATTGGTAACCTAATACTAATAATACCCCATAATTAGAATTATTCCCCATTATTGGTATTGGTAACCTAATACTAATAATACCCCATAATTAGTATTTTCCCCCATTATTACAATTGGTAACCTAATACTAATAATACCCCATAATTAGTATTATTACCCATTATTACTATTGGTAACCTAATACTAATAATACCCCATAATTAGTATTTTTCCCCATTATTACTATTGGTAACCTAATACTAATAATACCCTATAATTAGAATTATTCCCTATTAATGCTATGAGCAACCTAATACTAATAATACCCCATAATTAGTATTTTCCTCCATTATTACTATTGGTAACCTAATACTAATAACACCCCATAATTAGTATTTTTGTCCATTATTACTATTGGTAACCTAATACTAATAATACCCCATAATTAGTATTATTCCCCATTAATGCTATGAGCAACCTAATACTAATAACACCCCATAATTAGTACTACTCCCCATTATTACTATAAGAAACCTAATACTGATGATACCCCTAATACTAATAATACCCCATAATTAGTATTATTCCCCATTATTACTATAAGTAACCTTATACTAACAACACCCCATCTGGAGGTATCAGTTCCCATGGTATAAGGAAGACAAATCAACCTAAACCTGGGAATCTAAGCTCCCATGATGGGATTAGATTAGATCAAATTAGGCAGTTTAAATCTCTCTAACCGCCAAAAAAAGCGTTTCGAAGGGAGGAAGGAGGAAGGCACCATTTAGCATGGAGATAAAGGAACCCGGAATCTATGCAGAAGGGGCATAGAAACAGTAAGTTGAGAAAGAGGTTAATGAAACAAAATAAAAATTAAAGAAGAAAGTAGTAGGTGCTGAAAAACAGGACAGCAGTGATCCAAAAAAAAAAAGATGGTCGTTAACAAACAAAAAATATTTTATGTAAACAAAAAGAAGGCCTACCTAACTCAGCTCGGGCCCTCCCTCACACATTTTCCCCCTGGGAGGGCTAATTCCCAGAGATACAAAAGTTGTATCCTCCTGATGGGGGCCAATTTAAAGTAAAAATTGTTAGCAATTTTATAAATCCCAAACATTAACTGGGTCAGTTAAATACTATTTGTTTTAAAAGATTGTTACAATTTCCAAACGACCCATCGATGGGTGGTATCACAAGCATCGTGTTAATGCCCGAGCGTTTCTATCCGTACTAAAGGAGTCGCCAAGTTTCAAATACGACGCAAGTGTAGCTTTTTAGCACCTCCGGATAAGCAGCAGAAGAAGCGATTGATACGAAGCGAAGTGCACGATAAAACACAAGAGAAAGGTAGATAAGAGTGCTCCAGTATAGCGCTTTGATTACGGAGATCATCGATAGATTTATGAATGTGTTGTGCGAGACGGAGTCGTGACTGGTATAGGCTTAGATTATGCGTGACAGATAGGTGTTATTTCCGACACGCAAAATACTTGATTTACTTATCGCTGAAACCTGCGAGGCAACCAGACGGTGGGCAGAGGGGTGTAGGTTTTAAAACTTTCCATTTTCTCGTGACTCTCCAGCAACGCGAGTGTTCTCAAACAGCGTTCTATCGCGGGAGATATGACGCCAATTAAGCATAAAATCCTCGTCTTGTTGGACTTGGTCTTAATGAGATTAGACTCAAGTGCGTCTCATTGCTCGGAAAATTACAGTGGAAACTTCCAGGCGAAACTTTAGCGTCGTGTACGAGGCACCGAGTACCGTACAGGTCGCGGCGAGGTCGCGCTTGTAAGAGGTTCACCACACATCGTCGTTCAAAAAATGAGAAATTGCGCATAAAAATTACTGTTATTTTTTTGGGAAAATCTAGCGGCGACATTTGCAGGAAATGATGCTTGCCTTGATTAGAACACAAATTAACTTCCGGAAATATTAAGACGTTCACCGAGTTTCTGCGATGTTTATGGTTGGTTTGGTAAGGTTGTAATTAGCAGAATTGGAAAGTCGACTTTACGGCTCGAATAGATTTTTACCCTTCCCGAGAAATATGAAGATACAATTGCACGGTAACATTTCACCTCGTATGATAACAGTAATCAGATAAAAATAGTCGCGGAACAGATGAAATGGCATTCATTTATTTCAGAACCTGAATTAGAATTTCACCGATTAGGACTCACATGGCCCAATACGTGACGAACATGTCAAGAGTTTGATAGACGGTGCAAGATACCTACAGATTAGTTTAGATTATTCGTTAGTTTAAGCCTCCTTATCCGCCACAAAGGCGATCCAAAGAGGAAGGAGGAAGGCACCATTTAGTATGGAGTTAAGGGAACACGCAATCTATGCAGAAAGGACATAGAAACAGTAAGTTGAGAAAAAAAAATTATGAATCAAGATCAAAGTCGAAAAAGTAAGCAGTATGTGCTGAAAAACAGGACAGCATTGAACCGAAAAAAGGTTCAAAAAGGTTTTCAGCTGCTACGGTCACTTCGGCTAGGTTGGAGAAGCCGTACTGGAGAACTGGCTTTAATGCTCATATACATTTTTAGCCATTCTAAAAAGAGTGAAAGCACCACTGCACGATAATATTTTACCTTGTACGCTAATATTTATTTCGTGACCGTAGTAAAATGATTGAAATCCCATTCGTTTTTACAGGTACGAAAAGGAGCAACTTACCCAACGTTGTGTATCGTTGGTACACATGTGTATCGTTGGTACACATGTGTATCGTTGGTACACATGTGTACCAACGGTACACATGTGTACCAACGGTACACATGTGTACCAACGGTACACATGTGTACCAACGGTACACATGTGTACCAACGATACACATGTGTACCAACGATACACATGTGTACCAACGATACACATGTGTACCAACGATACACATGTGTACCAACGATACACATGTGTACCAACGATACACATGTGTACCAACGATACACATGTGTACCAACGATACACATGTGTACCAACGATACACATGTGTACCAACGATACACATGTGTACCAACGATACACATGTGTACCAACGATACACATGTGTACCAACGATACACATGTGTACCAACGATACACATGTGTACCAACGATACACATGTGTACCAACGATACACATGTGTACCAACGGTACACATATGTACCAATACGTAGTGAACGTGTCAACATAATAAAAACATTTTATTTCAACAAAAAGAAGGCCTACCTAACTCTCAGCTCGGGCCCTCACATGATCCCCCTGGGAGCGCTTATTCCCATAGACACAATAGTTGTGTCCCCTGAGGGGGCAAGACACAGAACACAACCTCGCTTATTAAATGTATTGAGATTATTAGTTTAGACCTCCCAAACCGGTGCAAAAAGAGCGTATCGAAGATAGGAAGGAGGAATGCACTATTCAGTATAGAGATAAGAGAATGGGGAATCTATGCAGAAGGGGCATAGAAACAGTAAGATGAGAAAGAAGTTCATGAAACAAGAACAAAGTTGAAGAAGGAAGTCAGAGGTGCTGAAAAACAAGACGGTAGTGAACCGAAAAAAGATGGTCCGTAACAGAACAAAAACCCATGTTATTTTAACAAAAAGAAAGCCTACCTAACCTTTAGCTCGTGCCCTAACATTGTCCCCTTGGGAGCGCTAATTCCCATAGATACAATAGTTATATCCCCCTGAGGGGATTTATTAAATATATTTTCTTCGCTTTTTCTCGAAAAGAACCAAAATGAGTTTGAAGGAAGAAAAAATGCAGTTTTCCAAACGTTAAGCCTAGCAATAGTTTCAGACACGGCCGTTCATGAAACCTGCTTCACTAAAGGAACTCGTATTCTTGATACATAAGCCTAATTATTAGATGTTAGTTAAAGCCTCCCTAATCGAAATAGAAGCGTTCCAAAGAGAGGAAAGACAAAAGCCCACAGTACGGACTTGATGGAATTCTCAATTCATCTAAAAGGTGCCAACGAAAAAGTACAGAAAGAAGTTTATATAAAAAGATAAAAATTTAAGTATAAAGTAGCAGGGGCGGAAAAACATGAAAGCAGTGAACCGAAAGCGGGTTAGGGTAGTTCTTGGGTATCGCGCCGGCGTCATACCAGCATCAGCAGATATAGTATGATAGGTGTGAACACTTTGACCCCAATGGGTTAAAATGAAGTTCAATATTCAACTCTAATTTAAAGCCAGTTGCAGTAAGCAATTTGCGTTTTTGGAGTTGAACAACCCCACGATTTGGTAAATCTGAAGGAGATGACAGTTGTCGATTTTGTAAATTTCGATGCCTTAGCATAGTTAATTAGATCGAAATAAACAAGTTTTCTTCTATGCACTTTTTGTCTCAAATGAGTATTTTATTAGTTATAGCGGTAAATGACTTACCGCAACTCCAGTCTTTGAAGCGGAAAGAAATTCTTGGATCGAGCTGTATGGCAATACTGCAATGGCGTCTCGCTTCCAGCGCTCTGTCTTGAAAGACGAAACCAAACCTACCGCTATACCTCGTTAAATACTCATTTGACGAAAAAAGTGTATAGAATAAAAGTTGTTTATTTCGATGTTATTACCATGTTTCAAACAACAAAAATTCGAAAATCGATGAGTAGCTGTTTATTCGAGCGCATTCGTCATCAATGACGAAACTAAACTTACCGCTATAAATCGTAAAATACTCATTTGAGACGAAAAAAGAATAGAAGAAAACTTGTTTATTTCGATTCAATTAATTAGGTTCAGGCAACAAAAAGTGGAAAATCGACAACTGTCATCTCCTTCAGAATTACCCACGATTTTTTTCGAAAAGTATCAGGAAAACTTGAAAAATACTGTGAATCATGTGTGTTTTAAATTTAATTTTATATAAAGCGTGCAAGTTTCATACGAATCGGACTATATGTAATATTAAAATCGGACCGATTTCATTAGACGTGCAGGTAGCAGCAACGGCGAAAATCTCCCTAATGAAGTTAAGCCAAACAACAACTGTTTGATCATCTAAATTCAATTGTTCTAAGATCACAGTCATAGGAAGGTCCAAGCATAAATAAAAAAAAAAGGTTTCAAAATTTGTGGGATCGAAAGATGGCTTCCCTCTAAAAAGCTCTTCCCCCTTGTGGAAACAAAAGTATTACACTTCAGTCTAAGAAAATATTTGAAACACCGAAATTTTAAAACTCAAGCCTTAAATTGCAGGGGGGAGCCACATTCTACACACTTCACATTAGTCAGCATCAAGTTGTATTACTGCAAATACGATAATAGTGACACTTCACAATTAAATAAATGCTCAAGATCTTCTAATGTACTAACGAACATGCTAATTTTTCTAAAAAATAACGAAGAAAATAGAAAATTATGTACATAAAATGTTTTACAAATTCAATTTTACATATACCTAGCTAGTTTCATGAAAACTGCACTAAAATTAAAAAATGATGCGTCTCCACAACTCCACAAATGCCAGCAATTTTGAAAATAGCAAACGTTAACTGGATCATGCCTTCATTTAGCTTTAATTAAATATTTATGAAAATTAAGTTGGTCACTACTGATTAGTCAGCAACAGTATGAAAATTCCCTCCGTGGGCACCGGTGGCGTACACGGCGGTCAAAGTGTTAACTGAAAAGACTTCAGAACGCGTGAAGCCATAGCCACCCTAGCCATCACTCGGACTTCCGATCACTTCTGGTAGTAATTGAAAGCATGCACAGTTGTGCGTTCGCTCAACGGCAAACTTACTGACAACTGTGTTCTTACTGACGCATCCGCAAACTTATCGACGCATCCGCAAACTTATCGACGCATCCGCAAACTTATCGACGCATCCGCAAACTTATCGACGCATCCGCAAACTTACCGACGCATCCGCAAACTTACCGACGCATCCGCAAACTTACCGACGCATCCGCAAACTTACCGACGCATCCGCAAACTTACCGACGCATCCGCAAACTTACCGACGCATCCGCAAACTTACCGACGCATCCACAAACTTACCGACGCATCCACAAACTTACCGACGCATCCACAAACTTACCGACGCATCCACAAACTTACCGACGCATCCACAAACTTACCGACGCATCCACAAACTTACCGACGCATCCACAAACTTACCGACGCATCCACAAACTTACCGACGCATCCACAAACTTACCGACGCATCCACAAACTTACCGACGCATCCACAAACTTACCGACGCATCCACACACTTACCGACGCATCCACACACTTACCGACGCATCCACACACTTACTGACGCATCCACACACTTACTGACGCATCCACACACTTACTGACGCATCCACACACTTACTGGCGCATCCACAAACCCACTGACGCATCCACAAACCCACTGACGTAACCACTAACCTACACCGGCACAAACTTACAGACACAACCATGTTCTTACTGAGGCAACCATGTTCTTACTGAGGCAACCGCGGACTTACTGACCACCATGACCAACACCGCCGCACTTCAACTGAGAAGCGCCAGCAGAACACGTCAACAAGCGGCGTCTCCCACGTGTGCTGCTGCTCTATGGGAGCGTCACGCGTTTAGCCGGGTTTTGTTGAGCCCTTTGGTGGGCTTAAATGCTTCATTCGTCATTTAATTGGAAAAAAATTCATTTAGTTTTAGTTTTAAACTGTTGAGAAAAATGAGAAAACTATCACTGTATAAATTTTTTTGAATTTTTCGCCGAATTAAAATAAAACACATACGATTTCAGCGAAAAATTTTGCGTGCTGCTAGAGTGAAGTCCTTTTGGTGTGCTAAAATTCATTATAAAATTCTTTATTCTTTGGCTTCAATTAGTAATATTCTTTATTCGCCATTTAAATGGCACAAAAAATCATTCAGCTTCAGTTTTAAACTGATAAAAGATTATGGAAATGCCACCGTATACGTTTTTCAAATTTGTTGGCAAAAAATACAAACGGTTTTAATGAGAAACTTTACACACTTCGAAAGTGAAGTTTCACAAAAACGATGTATCGGAATTTGGGGTAAATTCATTTTAAAATCGTTCGGTCGCCCGTCTAATAGCTAGCTAATACCCGTCTGATATCCACAAAATCTAGAGTGAATCCTCTTCTGAGGCATATTTTACATTGCCAGATGCTTTTATAAATCCAATAATTGATGTACATATATATTATAGCAATAATATCTGTTCAGGGTATATATATATATATATATATATATATATATATACACGAGTATATATATTGGTGTATGTTGGCAACAGGTCATTTTGCAAACACACTTCGTTAAAAGTTAGATGGTACATATCCTTTATTCTCTTGATCACTAGTTTTTAAAGAGCGCGGAATTTTAAAAGAGTAAGTGTAAGAGTATATATATATATACCCTTATGTTATGTATATATATTTTGTTATGTATGCATATATTGTATAAAGGTTACACTTGCCAATGGGCTGACACAACAGAGGGCTGACTACGGTCAATTACAGTCCTTCTGTAACCCACAGCATGAGGCAGCAAACTCTGCTCTGGCCATCACACTTACTAATTCTCATCTCGCACGAGACGCAATACGATATTTACGTTTGAGCTCCAGGGTTATTTAGAGCCCACAGCTCTGGAGACCTAAATAACCTGGTTATTTCTGGTCTGGTTATCAAGAAAGTGGGTATTGGTAGTTGTGTATTACTCAATATAAAACTTCGAATCAGAAGGTATAAAGAAGGTTTTGCGCAATACACCACTCTATTTAATGCTAAGAAACTTTAACTTATTGCATAAACATGAATATTTCATCCACCTAGTTCCGTAATCATTATTCATTTCGTGAATTTTACATATACCGAGCTAATTTCATAAAAACTGCACTAAATTGTTTACAAAACTCCAGTGTTTGTCGTAAGCGTTTTGTATATCCAATGTTTGTCGTGAGCGTTTTGTATCTCCAGTGTTTGTCGTGAGCGTTTTGTATCTCCAGTGTTTGTCGTGAGCGTTTTGTATATCCAATGTTTGTCGTGAGCGTTTTGTATCTCCAGTGTTTGTCGTGAGCGTTTTGTATATCCAATGTTTGTCGTGAGCGTTTTGTATCTCCAGTGTTTGTCGTGAGCGTTTAGTATCTCCAGTGTTTGTCGTGAGCGTTTTGTCTCTCCAGTGTTTGTCGTGAGCGTTTTGTATCTCCAGTGTTTGTCGTGAGCGTTTAGTATCTCCAGTGTTTGTCGTGAGCGTTTTGTATCTCCAGTGTTTGTCGTGAGCGTTTTGTATCTCCAGTGTTTGTCGTGAGCGTTTTGTATCTCCAGTGTTTGTCGTGAGCGTTTTGTATCTCCAGTGTTTGTCGTGAGCGTTTTGTATCTCCAGTGTTTGTCGTGAGCGTTTTGTATCTCCAGTGTTTGTCGTGAGCGTTTTGTATCTCCAGTGTTTGTCGTGAGCGTTTTGTATCTCCAGTGTTTGTCGTGAGCGTTTAGTATCTCCAGTGTTTGTCGTTGAAGAGCAACATAACTCTTGCCATAATCGGGACCTATCCGCATAACTCTTGCCATAATCGGCACCTATCCGCATAACTCGTCCCGTAATCGGGACCTATCCGCATAACTCTTGTCGTAATCAGGACCTATCCGCATAACTCTTGCCATAATCGGCACCTATCCGCATAACTCGTCCCGTAATCGGGACCTATCCGCATAACTCTTGTCGTAATCAAGACCTATCCGCATAACTCGTCCCGTAATCAGGACCTATCCGCATAACTCGTCCCGTAATCGAGACCCATCCGCATAACTCGTCCCGTAATCGGGACCTATCCGCATAACTCTTGTCGTAATCAAGACCTATCCGCATAACTCGTCCCGTAATCAGGACCTATCCGCATAACTCGTCCCGTAATCGAGACCCATCCGCATAACTCGTCCCGTAATCGGGACCTATCCGCATAACTCTTGTCGTAATCAAGACCTATCCGCATAACTCGTCCCGTAATCGGGACCCATCCGCATAACTCGTCCCGTAATCGGGACCAATTCGCATAACTCTTGACATAATCGGGACCTATCCGCATAACTCGTCCCGTAATCGGGAGATTTCTAATCACTGGGAAAACTCGAACGCGTGCCGCCCGTACAGTTAAGATAAAAGAAGCAAGGCACCGAGGTCGCAATCAAATACATCATCAGATGAATGTTCTGGCAATTCCTTATCAGACCGTTCATCCATAGCCGTGGGTAGGGTGTCTGAGATAACTCGTCCCACTTCAGAATATATGAATACAAATTTTGAATTACTGTTGCATCGAAAATTTCTGCGTAATGAAGTCTGTGAACACCTCAACATATTAAATAAAATAGCACGCTACCTAAAATAACACCTCAATATCTAAATAAAATGGCCCGCTACCTAAAATAACACCTCAAAATCTAAATAAAATGGCCCGCTACCAAAAATAACACCTCAATATCTAAATAAAATGGCCCGATACCTAATATAACACCTCAATATCCAAATAAAATGGCCCGCTACCTAAAATAACACCTCAACACCTAAATAATAAGGTAGTTGACAAAGCGAGCAACATAGCTGTATGATAATTATACCTGGCTGCGGTGGGTGGACATTTCAGAGAGGGAGACCGTGGGTTCGGACAGATGATAAAATACATCTACATGATAAAATAGATGATTATTCTGCTATTGATGCTCTCTGCCGCACACTCACACGTCACTTGACGTCATATCAGCCCTGTTCCTTTCTTTCCACTCGCTTCTTTTTCCGACACACTGTGAGTCAACAAATAACCTTTGACCCCACTTCTCAAGTACCACCGACCTGCACATTTCTTCTAGTTTATATGACAATCACAGTTATATTTTAAATAACACTCTATGACTCCACTTCTCCAGCAACACCGACTTATACATTTTTTCAGTTTAAGTCGCAATCATTGTCCTATTTTCGATAAGCCCTATGAATCACTTCTTAAGTACCACCGACCTACACATTTCTTTCAGCTTAGGTCACAATCATAGTCACATTTTAGATAATACCATATGACCCCACTTCTCCAGCAACACCGACCTGCACAATTCCTTCAGTTAATTTTAAGCCACAATTACATTCCAGATAAAACCCCATGACTCACTTCTTTAGTACCACCGAACCACACATTTCTTTCAGTTTATGTCGAAATCAAAGTTGCATTTTAGATAAAACTCAATGGCCCCACTTGCAGTACCGACCTACACATTTTTTTCACTTTAGCTCTCAATCACAGTTACATTTTAGAAATAAAATGTAAATGTGGGTGGACACACTAAGCACACTGTTCTGACCTCAGCGCACACAGTATACAGTATTTGTTTGTAGTAAAACATCCTATACAGGCTTGATACAGGCCTGACGCCGTATTTATTCGGACATGCATGTCTCTTTTTCAGAAACGTTTACCATTTCAAATCGTAAAGTACGACGGGGGTTGAAATTGCTGTAATCCGTCACCTGTGTTTATCGTGAGAGTTTTGTAACTGCAGTGTTTGTCGTGAGAGGTTTGTAACTCCAGTGTTTGTCGCGAGAGTTTTGTAACTCCAGTGTTTGTCGTGAGAGTTTTGTAACTCCAGTGTTTGTCGTGAGAGTTTTGTAACTCCAGTGTTTGTCGTGAGCGTTTTGTAACTCCAGTGTTTGTCGTGAGAGTTTTGTAACTCCAGTGTTTGTCGTGAGAGTTTTGTAACTCCAGTGTTTGTCGTGAGAGTTTTGTAACTCCAGTGTTTGTCGTGAGAGTTTTGTAACTCCAGTGTTTGTCGTGAGAGTTTTGTAACTCCAGTGTTTGTCGTGAGAGTTTTGTAACTCCAGTGTTTGTCGTGAGCGTTTTGTAACTCCAGTGTTTGTCGTGAGAGTTTTGTAACTCCAGTGTTTGTCGTGAGAGTTTTGTAACTCCAGTGTTTGTCGTGAGAGTTTTGTAACTCCAGTGTTTGTCGTGAGAGTTTTGTAACTCCAGTGTTTGTCGTGAGAGTTTTGTAACTCCAGTGTTTGTCGCGAGAGTTTTGTAACTCCAGTGTTTGTCGTGAGAGTTTTGTAACTCCAGCGTTTGTCGTGAGAGTTTTGTAACTCCAGTGTTTGTCGTGAGAGTTTTGTAACTCCAGTGTTTGTCGTGAGCGTTTTGTAACTCCAGTGTTTGTCGTGAGAGTTTTGTAACTCCAGTGTTTATCGTGAGAGTTTTGTAACTCCAGTGTTTGTCGTGAGAGTTTTGTAACTCCAGTGTTTGTCGTGAGCGTTTTGTAACTCCAGTGTTTGTCGTGAGCGTTTTGTAACTCCAGTGTTTGTCGTGAGCGTTTTGTAACTCCAGTGTTTGTCGTGAGAGTTTTGTAACTCCAGTGTTTGTCGTGAGCGTTTTGTAACTCCAGTGTTTGTCGTGAGAGTTTTGTAACTCCAGTGTTTGTCGTGAGAGTTTTGTAACTCCAGTGTTTGTCGTGAGAGTTTTGTAACTCCAGTGTTTGTCGTGAGCGTTTTGTAACTCCAGTGTTTGTCGTGAGCGTTTTGTAACTCCAGTGTTTGTCGTGAGCGTTTTGTAACTCCAGTGTTTGTCGTGAGAGTTTTGTAACTCCAGTGTTTGTCGTGAGCGTTTTGTAACTCCAGTGTTTGTCGTGAGAGTTTTGTAACTCCAGTGTTTGTCGTGAGAGTTTTGTGACTCCAGTGTTTGTCGCGAGAGTTTTGTAACTCCAGTGTTTGTCGTGAGAGCTTTGTAACTCCAGTGTTTGTCGTGAGAGTTTTGTAACTCCAGTGTTTGTCGCGAGAGTTTTGTAACTCCAGTGTTTGTCGCGAGAGTTTTGTAACTCCAGTGTTTGTCGCAAGAGTTTTGTAACTCTAGTGTTCGTCTTAGAAGTTTCATAACTCAGATGCCAGTGACGTCTGCTTACAAATCAGTTTCGTAACGAAAGTTCCAGCAACTGAGCATGGGAAGATAGCAAGGCTGAGGTCTATAGCTGTTAAGATATTGCAAAAACGATCATTTGTAGTGGCGTGTGTTGCTGGTTGTGTTCTGACGAAATAATATGATGTGACGTGTGTCTTTAGTATATTGACGAATGTTTCATGGACAAATTGAGTTTTGTTCTAGTATATTGCTAAATATTTCAAGGATAAATTGAGTTCGGCTATAGCATATTTATTAATGTATCAAAGATAAATTGAGGATGTGAAGCAAGTCCTGTTTTAGCATATTGGTCAATGTTTCAAAGATATATTGAGGATGAGAATAAAGTTCTGTTTTAGGATGCTGATTAATGTATTAAAAATAAATTATCATAACCGATAGTTTCATTATTTTTGGCTAACGCTGCCTGCCTCACAGACGGACTATAACATACTGCAGTAATTAGTGATTTTCTATAAGGATAAATGTTAAAAAATTGAGTAAATCATTATACTTAATGTTTTTAAAAGTTGATCGTTATTCATTAATCTTTTAAGAATATTGTTTGGGCTGCACCAGCTCATATTTGAGTAACTTTATGAAATACCTTCATGTTTTAACAAGTGCATCAAATTATAAATGAATATCTAAAGAATTGAATGAGATAAAAAACTTTTGTCCGAAAATCGAAAGCTCAAGGACGGACTTTACTTTTCATTCATTATTTAGCTTCTGTATTTCGTTTTTAACTTTAAGAACACATTTATTAACTTTCAACCTGTATCCCACGTCTTTAGAATGAAAAAAAACCTGATGGTCTCCTAACGTTTAGTAGATGGAATTTAAAAAACCGATTACTTCATCGTATTCATGACAGTTTTTTAACCCTATTCTGCACGAACCATTTTTGGAAATATAAAAAGAAACACAAGGGTCACAATAAAAATCATCTATTTGCACTCAGACCAGCTGGTTTCGACTTTTCATTTTCAATGAATGCTTCTGAAACAAAAGGACAAAAATTTTTTTATACACTCAAAATTACAAAGTATTAAAAAAAACACTTGTAACACTTCATAGGAAATTTACATGGGTCCTTGTTAAAAAATATATATAAACAAAACGAAAACTAAACTAAATCATTGGGTGTACAGGGGCACGGCAATTTGATCGGTGTTGAGCTGCGGTCTATGTTTGGTTATATAAAGGGATTCTAAAATTCTAATATCTGACTCCTGAGCTGATCCTATGATTTCAAAATTATCTATAGAGAACGAATGATTGGTCTGTTCACAATGATGTCTGGGAGGAGAATGCGGCAAGGATGCTAGAGGCCGGTTTGTTCTGAAGGAACGGCCTATGTGTTGAAATAATCTGATCTTCGACTGTTTCTGAGTGCTTCCGATATAAGAACTCTGGCAAGTTCCGCACGTAAATTTATAGACAATATTCGAAAGCAATTCAGAGGGCAGCCTGTCTTTATACCTAAAGAATTTTTTAATCTGGAAGTCATTCTTTAAAGCAAAAATAAAGTCAATCTGGGGGTAAAATTTAGAAAGTAATTTCCTGAAATACCTAATCATTTCTTCAGATGAGGGGCCTATGTAAGGAAGAGATATGTACACCTTACATTTACTTACTGTGCACAAGGTTTGTTTCGGACGAGAAAATATATTGCATAAAAAATCACGGACAAGCCTGTCAAATAAACCGTGTGGATAGCCGTTGTCAGAAAAAAAAGATTTTAAAAAATCTAATTCGGAAGAAAAGTTGGAGTATGAGGAGGATAGGTTATATGCACGATGGAGAAGGGTCCGTATTGAATTAAGTTTATAGCGGAAGTGACAGAAACTGAAGAAACTGCAGCCTAACCCAGTAAAAGTTGGTTTGCGGTATACACTGGAAACGAAACCCTGCTCTGTTCTACTGATATTGAGATCTAAAAAAGGTAATCTATTGTTTTGTTCAGGTTCCATAGTAAAATTGATATTCGAATGATACTTATTGATATGATTTAGAAATAACGGAGCATGGGATTCATCTTCAAAGATTACAAATGTGTCATCCAAGTATCTTTTGTAAAACACAGGTTTAAAAAAATCAGGGCATTCCTCAAGGTACTTTTGTTGCATATTGCATAAAAAATGTTAGCAAGAGTAGGCGCGATTGGGTTGCCCATCGATAAGCCATCTATTTGTTTATACAGTTTTTGATTAAAAAAGAAATACGTCTCAGTAACTGCTAGTTTCATGAAATGCATAAAACTCACATTACTGGGTTAGGCTGCAGTTTCTTCAGTTTCTGTCACTTCCGCTATAAACTTAATTCAATACGAACCCTTCTCCATCGTGCATATAACCTATCCTCCTCATACTCCAACTTTTCTTCCGAATTAGATTTTTTAAAATCTTTTTTTTCTGACAACGGCTATCCACACGGTTTATTTGACAGGCTTGTCCGTGATTTTTTATGCAATATATTTTCTCGTCCGAAACAAACCTTGTGCACAGTAAGTAAATGTAAGGTGTACATATCTCTTCCTTACATAGGCCCCTCATCTGAAGAAATGATTAGGTATTTCAGGAAATTACTTTCTAAATTTTACCCCCAGATTGACTTTATTTTTGCTTTAAAGAATGACTTCCAGATTAAAAAATTCTTTAGGTATAAAGACAGGCTGCCCTCTGAATTGCTTTCGAATATTGTCTTTAAATTTACGTGCGGAACTTGCCAGAGTTCTTATATCGGAAGCACTCAGAAACAGTCGAAGATCAGATTTTTTCAACACATAGGCCATTCCTTCAGAACAAACCGGCCTCTAGCATCCTTGCCGCATTCTCCTCCCAGACATCATTGTGAACAGACCAATCATTCGTTCTCTATAGATAATTTTGAAATCATAGGATCAGCTCAGGAGTCAGATATTAGAATTTTAGAATCCCTTTATATAACCAAACATAGACCGCAGCTCAACACCGATCAAATTGCCGTGCCCCTGTACACCCAATGATTTAGTTTAGTTTTCGTTTTGTTTATATATATTTTTTAACAAGGACCCATGTAAATTTCCTATGAAGTGTTACAAGTGTTTTTTTTAATACTTTGTAATTTTGAGTGTATAAAAAAATTTTTGTCCTTTTGTTTCAGAAGCATTCATTGAAAATGAAAAGTCGAAACCAGCTGGTCTGAGTGCAAATAGATGATTTTTATTGTGACCCTTGTGTTTCTTTTTATACTAAAAATTAGGTTTCCTGCCAATCGTCCAATTTCTGATATTTTTGGAAATAATTCATATCAATGAAGTATTTTTATAAAAAATTATACTTATTTATTAAATATAATACAAAAATGAATGAATAATATAAATATCATTTATTTTTATAAATAATTCATTTCAGTAATTTTATTCGTCCGTAATGGCGTCCAAACTGAAATCTATCGCTTGAGGGAAGTATCGTACGCGTATCGCACGCATTCATTCTATCATATGTACTATATAGTCTACCCCCCTTTATTTGAAATATAAAGAAGGCGAAATGAAAGAAAGGCCGTAAGAAATAAAAAATTC
This sequence comes from Morinoia aosen, assembly GCA_030386875.1. Lineage (NCBI taxonomy): Eukaryota > Metazoa > Arthropoda > Malacostraca > Amphipoda > Talitridae > Morinoia > Morinoia aosen. The sequence goes on along the minus strand of CM059568.1, from coordinate 62,463,944 downwards.
AATCTATCGAGCGTTGATGAGGCCGAGTGCACACGGCCCGTCAAAAATGTACAATAACGTTCGACAAATCAAATGACACATGTTCCTATTTCCTAAGAATTCACGTGATATTCATTCCTACTCGAATCTGATGGATTAATGCACTGGAAATTGTGGAGTTGATGAAGCTTGTATCACAGATACGCTCATCACACACTACAGGCTGGCTTCGGACAGACAGACGGACGCGGCTCTTATTATAGTGTAGATTGTGCCCTTTGATTCCACTGAGACTTTAATGTTATTATAAATAAGTACTTTTGTAATGTTCGTAGGAACAGCGCCGCAAGCTACACACTGCCCTCAGCACAGCACTGGACACAGCAAAACACTGCAAGGCACTACCCACAGCACAGCACTGGACTGCCCACAGCACAGCACTGGACACAGCAAAACACTGCAAGGCACTACCCACAGCACAGCACTGGACTGCCCACAGCACAGCTCTGGACACAGCAAAACACTGCAAGGCACTACCCACGGCACAGCACTGGACTGCCCACAGCACAGCACTGGACACAGCAAAACACTGCAAGGCACTACCCACAGCACAGCACTAGACTGCCCACAGCACGGCACTGGACACAGCGAGACACTGCAGTGCACTAACTATCGTGTGCAGTGGGCACTGCACAGACGTGTAATTTGCAGCACTGCGTCAGCACGTTAATCACGGTGAGCGCTGGGAACACTTGCAAGCGGTCAGTGGAAATGACTTCTGTTTGTCACACAGTGTGTGTGTGTGTGTGTGTGTGTGTGTGTGTGTGTGTGAGTGGCTTCTTCTTGCCACACACAACATCGCTGCAAAGCGAGGCCAAACATGTGATGAGCGGCGCTTTTTTCCTTTTAAAACATCCTTTCTTTTTCTTTGCTGGCTTTGACTCAAGCCTCTGCTAATTTGTTGTTTGGAAAAAGGCCTACATTGTAATGGTGCCCGAATTGGCCCACTTCTGTCTAAAGGCTTGAGTGTGACTGGATGAAATGTGAAGATGTGAGATGGGTTGGAATTGGTAATGTCCATGGCATGTTAGAGTACAATTACGAATTGAAACGAGGCCTAAAATGTTTGTTTAAAAGTTGTTTATACAACATAAAAGCTGCAGCCAAGACAGATGCACTTGTATGTTTGACTTCTGGTGAGTATCAATCTAGAAAAAAATGGCAACAAGATGGCAACAAGAACGATGCAAGTTGTGTATCTAATTAGAAGAGAATATGACACAAAATGACAACGGGAATGACAAAAATTTTGTATCTGTTTAGAACAGAACATGACACAAGATAGCAACTGAAACAACATTGCTAGTAGTATATCTATTTAAATCAGAATATGCACAAGACAGCAACGAGGACGCTGCAAGTCTTATTTCAATACCTGTTACCCTGTATTACCTATTCTCGCGCTGCTACCAGAGCTTACAGGTGTACCTGGAGCAGCTGTAACACCTGCACATTGCGGTACACCTGCACCCACGTCTTTAGGTTGAAGCGCACTTGGTAGAAGAAGACGTTGAATAATGAAGTCGAGCTCCAGCGTTGGTCTCTTGGATGAGGCTCCATGGGAGGGGAGGTTTGTGTAAGAACTACTCTGATTGCGAGTGTCAGTAGCTTATACAATATACAAGAGCACATGATATACTTCTAACTCTAAAAACATGTGTAGCTTATGTCATTAGCTCTTGTTATCGTATATAATAATTTCACACACACATTCGAACACGCGCCTAGTTACACAGCTGTTGCAATATTTAATTTCATCTCACTCTGATCATGATTTAACTGAGGTCTATGGGTAAAAATAAATAAACAAGGATAGCAAAATTCTAAGGTTCAATTCCTCTGTTGTTCAACAAAGTGTGGAGAAATTGGATCTTTTGAAGGGTGGTTTGAACAATGGCAATGATCTATGATAGCTGACTGGGAGGGAGATGAGTATGGACGGCCGGTTCTATGGTAAATACCAGAGTGTTGGCTGTGACGAATAAATTGCTGGAGTGTGGTACTCCCAACATAGGACTGCAGACAGCAATCACATTTATGCAAGTAGATACAACCATTTATCAGGCACTCTTCCAAACGCTCTTTCCTATTAAAAAATGAACCTATTTTAAAACTATGTGTATGTATGTATGTGGGTGTAGTTCTGTTACTTTGTGTAGATGTTATTGTGTGTTGGTTTGATTAATAGAATTTAGGTGCATGTGTACGTATGGTTTCGAATGTTAAAATACTTTTTATTTTTTAATGGTTAGGCATAGCTATTTTTCGATGCAGTTATAGTGATATTAGTTTCTTAAAGTTTTTTCGCAATTTGTTCATCGTTGTTTTTTGTTCATAGTTTTACAGCATTGATGATGGAATCAGAGATTCCGAAACGTTTGCAATTAAAAGAATGTCCCCTTTTATATTAGTTCTTTTTTTCAAACTAAGGACAAAGACAAACAAAAAATGAGTAATTTTCAGTCGAAGGATGAGTAATTTTTTTTGTGAGACAATATGTTTTAAAAGGAAGACTGAGTTTTTCTCGCTCGTAGAAAATTCTCGCCTACCTTACTCACAAAGTCTTACTAAGTCTTACTCACAAAGTCTTACTCACAAAGTCTTACTCACAAAGTCTTACTCACAAAGTCTTACTCACTAAGTCTTACTCACAAAGTCTTACTCACAAAGTCTTACTCACAAAGTCCTGACAGACAAAGTCTTGGTACTGCAGCCTGGTTATGAATTTCTATATCATTGCAAATTACAAAGAAGCAGCATTCTAAAATACTATACATACTCCATACGTACTTTATGCAACTTATTATTATTATTATATTCCTGGTTTTACCACCGCAGCCGCACAAGTGTTGATCTCAGCAGTAATATATGCAACTTACCATATATGTTGATGATCGTTGTATATGAAATCGGAGCACAAATTGCCTTTTAGAATTCATGGCTTGTATTTTATCTAGGGGTACTCATTTGAAGTGTTATTTTTTCTTTATTTTTTGCATTGTGTTATATATGTTATTTTTATTATTTTATTGCATTGTGTTATATATATTTTACTTTTCTTATTTTTACATTGTTTTATGTATGATATACTTTAATTATTTCTGCATTGTTTTATGTATGTTATATTTTTATTATTATTTGCATTGTGTTATATATGTTACACTTTTAGTATTTTTTGCAGTGTGTTCCAAGAGCAAACACGTTTCCGTACGAACGTTAGTTAGGCTAAATCTTCGAAGCTGTGTTCCTAGGGTTAAAAAAAAAACAAGCATAAATCAATGTATTCTTATTTATGGAATATTAGCAGAGATGTCTTACATTTCCATTATTTTCTTGAACTCTCACATGACAGCCCATGCAGAAAAAGTGGGGGTACATCTTTAGGCGCGGATTTTTGAAGAAAGAGATGCAATATATTTTAGGAGAAGTTATTGAATGATATACATGCCCATTGGAATGATATGTCATCCCCTATATAATGATGTATCATCCTCAGTGGAATGATGTATCATCTCCAGCAGATTAAAATGATGTATCATTCTCGCTAAAGCAGAATAATGTATCATCCTTTGTGGAATGATGAATCAACCCTAGTGGAATGATGAATCAACCCCAGTGGAATGATGATTCACCTGCAGTGGAATAATGTATCACATCCGGTACAGTGAAACGATGAATCATCCCCGGCAAAGCAGAATGATATATCATCCCCAGTAGAATGATGTATCATCCCCTATGGAATTATGTATAATCCGCAGTGGAATAGTCTATCATCCTCGCTAAAGCAGAATAATAAATCATCCCCTATGTAATGATGTATCATCCCCAGTGGAATGATGAATCATCCACTTTGTAATGATGTATCATCCCCAAAGGAATGAAGAATCATCCCCAGTGGAATGATGAATCATCCCCAGTGGAATGATGAATCATCCCCAGTGGAATGATGAATCATCCCCTATGTAATGATGTATCATCCCCAGTGGAATGATGAATCATCCGCAGTGGAAGGATGCATCATCCCCAGTACAGGCGGTAGGGCTGGTGGTGGTGGTGGAAGTAGTTGCGGTGACCGCCGCGGTATCCACCGTAACCAAACCGTGGGTACCCGTGGCTGCGGTACCCGCCGTATCCAAACCCGAGGTAGCCGTGGTGGTGCCCGTGGTGGTGCTGGCTGCTGGGTAAGAAATGTTTCATGTAGGTAATTAATGTGATGATAACCCAAACATGTACGCGTATGTGATCCGGACTATGGTTGCCGGACTATGGTTGCTGGAGAAGGAATGTTTCATGTAGATAATTAATATAAAAATAATCCTTACATGTAAGTAATCCACGTGAGACTATGGTTACACTGCAAGGAATGTTTCATTTAGATAATCCATACATGTGGGTAATCCAGGCGAGACTATGGTTGCACAGAATGAATGAATGAATGAATGAATGAATGAATGAATATGTAATATAAAAAATAACCCATACATGTAGATAATCCAGGTGACGCCATATTGTCTGTAAATTGACACGCCAGTCTCCTACAATGGTTCAAGCACAGTTTGGTATTGAAGCCTTTAGCTTGAATAGAAAAAATTGTTAACAAATATCTGGAAAATGGCACAAGAAAATAGAGATTGACTTAGTTTTCTGTTGTAAAGAAAAATGTTCTGTTCAATTTAAGGGAACGTTAAAGACTATATTTTTCTAAATTTCCTCTCAATACCTTGTGAGTTCGACGGAAACGACCGGTTTTTCAAACATTACAAAGCAAAGAGGATCAGGCCTCTAGCTATGAGAAATTTGCATGGGCTGAGTTCAACAATTCTGTTCTAGATTAGAATACGACTCTATGAAAAGTTTTTTTTCGGTTTGTTGTTTGCTAATTTTTTTCTTAAACGAAATATTTGAAATTGGCTCCAACAAAAAAAGGTACTGAACTAAATTTCTCTGAAATTTCTTTGGTTCTATCACAAAATGCGTATATTTTCGATGGAACCAAATTTTGGAATGTTGTCCCGTTTGATATTTAGGATGCCTCCACCTACTCGGCCTTCAAAAGCAGGCTTGAAACTTACAAGGAAACAAATTACTAAACAAATTGAAAGTAAATTAAATGAAACAAACGCCGGTAGCAAACAAAATAATCAAAGAAAATATTGTTTCTTAATTTTGTACCTCAATGCGAAGCAACGAGAGGTTAGACTTCCAGCTCAAGTATAAAGCTACAAATAAAGAATAATGAATAAAACAAGACATCTGACGATAGAAAAAAGACGAAAATATTAAATATACTTTCTCTCAGCTTTGCATGGCGTATATTTCTATGTGCTAAACTTGTGTTCTACGCTAGGAACACAACTACACTAAGTTATTTACCATTGTTTATTGCGAAATTTGTTTATCTCCTTATACGTTGCCATAGAATGTATTTGGCTCACAACATCAGTGTTATCAAACAGGAAAGAATTCCTAATATCCAACCTACCAAGCTACAGTAATAATCAATGTCTCCCGATGTTATCACATATGAAAGAATTACTGGTATCCAACCTACTAAGCTCAAATGAACAACATCAATGACTTCTTATATTACCAAATAGGAAAGAATAATTGGTATCCAACCTACCAGGCTGTAATGACTCCCTATGTCATCAAATAGGAAAGAATAATTGGTATCCAACCTACCAGGCTGCATTGACTCCCTATGTCATCAAATAGGAAAGAATAATTGGTATCCAACCTACCAGGCTGCATTGACTCCCTATGTTATTAAGTAGGAAAGAATAATTGGCAATGACTCCCTATGTTATAAAATAGGAAAGAATTGCTGGAATCCAACCCACCAAGCAAGCGTGAGATGTAGCAGCAGAAGCAGCAGAAGCATGAACCCTCTGCTCTGCATCTTCTGTGGAAGTAAGGCTGTGTATTAGCGGGTATGGATGTATGGATTTGATTGTACTAAATCGAAGACTCACTCAAAAAAGACTGTGTGTTACAATCATAACGGGTATGATTGTATTAACGAAGCCAAAGATGATTCACTCAAAATTTAGTTTTAAGTCAATTTTAAAAATGAGCAAACAAAAAATTGTTCTCAATATACACAAACGTAACTGAGCGTGTGTAGGTACTGATAAAAACATGAAGCAATAAAGAAATAGAGAGTGCGCATAACCGCGCGACAATATTGCGAGTGTTATTGATTATACTTATGAGAAAATGGAGTAGAACATCAAAATAAAGCTATTAATGGGCATGAAATTAAGATGAATGGCTCTACGTGGAGCGGTATGAGAACAAGTTTATTTGATACTTGTCCGGTAGGTGAAGTAATGAAGTCCCTGTGAATTCCATGCGCTCGTGCATAGAAATGGAATAGAAAAAAAGAAGAACCAGAGTAAAAACGAACATTACAGTTATTCTTCAATTTATAAAACGAGTAAGTTTCTCGATGAATCGCCCTGTTGGAAGAATAGAAATGGAATAGTGCCAGAATAAATCGTTATCTCAGATACCATTTGAGACCATTTCGGTAGCGCCAACTGAGAGAGAACTTAGATTTACCAGTCAGTACCGAATGATCGCAATTGTCTACAAAATCTTTCACGGGATGAAGGGTAAAATAAGCGTTTAATACACTCCGCAAAAAATATACATAGCGGATGGTACAGCATTGTTTTGTCCGAGGCGGAAATGAGACACATTGTGCTCTGATACCAGAGGCAAAATTTGGCCTTGAGCACCAGACTGAAGGAAATAGTATGAACTGAGAGGAACACCAGCAATTAAAATGTTTCCGCTTACTTGTGATGTAATGTTACTGGAACTCGATGTTCTACAGTATGTCCCACAAAAACCCGAACAGAGTATTTATTTTCCCGTATCAGTGATACCATCATATCAGTAATACCTTTTCTATAGGTTAATTTTGAAGGATAATTTTGCTAGAAATTAAATGCTTATGGTGTTCTTATGAGGGTATTACTGATACTGGAAAATAAATACTCGGTTCGGGTTTTTATGGGACGTACTGTATATTTGCAGTGAAACATAGGGGGATATGATAACGTAGAATGTTGGACGTCTGGCTTCCATAGCTGTTCCACTAGATTAAAAAACTACTGGAGGACTTAGATTTTATAAACAAAACTTTTAGCTCTAGTCCAGTTCCACTGAAAAAATAAAGTATGAACAGTACTTTTTCTTGAAGTTTGTTTTGAAAATTGTTCTATATTATTTTGAGCAGAAAGCTTACTCAGTAAAGTATAAAGTTTTCGAAGATTTTTTTTAAGGCCCATGGAAAATAAAAATTAACTGGCGCTGGAGCCTTATGGACTGAATTACGATATCACCCAAATTTAAAATGTTGTAAACTGGCGACTATTATAAAAACTATAATTTCATATATAATCAATCGATAACCCCTGAATACTTGGAATATATCGATATATGAAAAACATAACTATGCGTTCAGATCATATATACAAGAATGATTTATAATACTTATATTCTGAAATACTTATATCCTGAGCAATAATATTCGATTTTAATAATTTAACGCTTTTTCAAGCATATAAATAAATTAGATAATTCCAGGTTAACGACGTGGTGCTGTCAAAAAATCGAGCTGCGAAGCTGACCGATTTTCACCGAAATGGAAACAAAAACGGAAGAAAGGGGGCCATTTTGAGCACAGTTCACAAAAGGTATCGAGTATTACAGAGTAGTGTTGCCTTTGGAGAATCAATAGTTCTTAATAAACAACCCGTCAAGAACATCCCTTTCTCTCACGTTATGTTTCTGGTTTTGTTCTAACTTTCTGTTGCCGGGCGTATGAGCTTACTGTTCTTAACGAACAACCCGTTAAAAACATCAACCCACAAAGAGAACAAACTCATACTACTTAGCTATGTTATATTACAGTTTTTGTTCTAACTTGTTGTTTCCAGACGCATGAACTTACTGTAGGTAACGAAAAGCTCTTTGAAAACATCCCTCCTCCAAGAGAAAAAACTTATACTACGTACGGATATTACGAGTATATTATCCTATACCTGCATCGTAATATCCTTAATATCCGAGTATATTACTGTTTTTGTTCTAACTTGGTGTTGCTGGGCCTATGAACTTACTGTAGGTAACGAACAACCCGTTAAGAACATTCCGCTCTCTCACAAAAAATAATAACAACCTCTCTATATAGACTTCCTACATTACTGCTTTTGTTCTAACTTGCTATTACCGGGCATATGAACTTACTGTAGTTAAAAAACAACCCACCAATAACATCCCTCCCCTACGAATATGATTCCCATACTATCTACGCAAGTTATCCCTCTCTCTCTCAAAAAATAATAACAACCACTTTATTTAGACGTGCTACATTGCTGTTTTTGTTCTACCTTACTGTTGCTAACAGCAATAAACTAACTGTTAACTTACTCAAATGAACTTACTGGTGTTAACAGCATTTACGTCGGAGGCTGGTACAGAGATGCGATGATGGTCGAGTTTCTTGGCCCAAAATCGTGGTCCTCAGAACGCAAGTTAATACTAAATATTTTCTGTAATACAAAAGAGTGAGAGGACAACTATATGGGCTCATATTTAAAGCTAAGTAACCAACGATTACGTGGTCAAAAGTTTATTACTACTCAGATAGTGGAGTTTTTCGATAAATTAAAAAAAATGATTGCTAATTATATCAACATACTTCTTCAGCTCACTATACTTTCACGCGTATTACTCCTGTTTATTTACGAGTATGATACACAAAGATACGTATATTTTTAATCAAGATTAAACAAGGATTCATAGTTAATAAGTGACCCATATGAAGTGAGTGACTCATGTGAAGAAGATAATTGATTCTTTCTTAAGATGATTAATCTAAAGATGATTAATCAAAAGATGATTAATGTAAAGATGATTAATCTAAAGATGATTAATCTAAAAATGATTAATCTAAAAATGATTTAACAAATGATGATTAATGTAAATAGGATTAATCTAAAGATAATTAATCTAAAGATGATTAATCTAAAGATGATTAATCTAAAGATGATTAATTTAAAGATGTTTAATTTCTCGATTTTTTTTCGTTTTTAATGTTCTGTGGCTACTTTATATAACACTAAACACTTTGACCGCCACGTGTGGAGGCCACGGAGGAGATTTTCGCAATGCTGCTGACCGACCAGTAATGACAAACTCAATTTTCATAAGTACTTAATTCAAGCAAAATGAAGACACCATCCAGTCGATGTTTGCTACTTTCAAAAAAGGGCCTACTACAATTGACTTTAAATATGAATTGAATATTGAACTTCAGTTTGACCCGTTGCGGTCAAAGGGTAAGGCATTCTGCATAGCACAGGATTGTGTTGAAAATAAGTCAGAATTCCAATGGATTTGAATATCTCGGAAGAGGACTTGCATACTTTATTGATGATAAATATCGCGTAATGCTTTGAGTTTTCGTAAGATAATTTTTCACTATGCTCATACATGTATAGATAGGGTCATAGTGTGTAAATTACCACTAAAGTATAGAAACACACCGGAATCAATTTCTCTGGATGAAAAATCACCATAGAAAAATAAACCTATGAAGACAACGGGTCCCATGTGATTCAATGTTCGTAAAGCATATTGTGAATGGATCTCCAACTAAAAACATCACAGTCCTCTGCTGTACAACCGAAGCTTCTAGCCCCACGCCACACATATAACCATATACGTCTGTTCACGCAGCTTATGCATCTCGCTTCCGTATTTAAGTGACTGGACCGTCGAACGTAAGTAAACAACTCATATGAAGTGCTCAGTAATGAAAGTCGATAGTCACCGACCGTCAACTAATATAGCATGTGGCAAAGTCACTGCCCAATTTAACTTTTCCGCTGTTACATCTGTAATTTTAGCCGCCCCGTAGAGAAGTATTGATAACTGACAGTCACCGACCGTCAACTCATATATCACGGCCACAAAAATCTGCCCAGTTTAGCTTTTCCGCTGTTAAATCTGTAATTTTGGCTGCCCCACGCAGAAGTGACACTAGGGCGGCTAAAATCTTGTGTGCCCCGGCAAAAACGTTCGACTGGAATCGACTGATAGTCACCGACCGTGAAAGTAACTGCCCAGTTTAACTTTTCCGCTGTTACATCTGTAATTTTAACAGCCCAGGGGAGAAGTAATACTTGGGCGGCTAAAATCTTGTGTGTCCCGGCAAAAAAGTTAGACTGGTTGAGTGATGTCTTAACGCCTTGAGGTCCTAGCTTGAAGTGAAGGAACTCGGCTCCTCACAAGGACACTAGCGACTCTTTACTTCTTACATCAGCTGGTCTTGGTCTGACCTTGTGAGAGTATTTCCCACTGCCAAGCACAACTCGTGTGCTTAATTACTGTATTTGTGTAGTCGTTGAACGGCAATGATACATTCGATAGACATTGAATTTTTTTGTGCAAGAATGTCTATTAGACTTCGTTCCGGGATTTTTACGGGAAGGAACTGGCTTTCACGAACATCCAATTTGCAGTGAAGTGCGTGAAAAAGCTGCAGAATGTTGAACCAAAATATTGAATGAAATTTTAAATGAAAGATTTACTTCAAATAGTAAAAATAGTTTTACCATTAATCAGAATGCGGCCATGAATAATTATTTTTAAACCTTTTCGTTTGAAATCAATCAAACTGGAATTTCCTACCAGTCAGTTAGATGAGCTAGAGCGGCAAAACCGTAGACAAATTCGTCATCCTCAACTTGATAATCAATTCCAAGTTGATGAAGCTGCCAGAAGAAAACTTCCTTGCAAGCTTCCCAAAGTTACGAGACTCTACCGAGATCTGAAGGCACCTCAACAAGTTTAAGACGTCAAAGACAAACTGCGGTGACGACCGAGCAAAAAATGTACTTGTCACGATTCCCATTGTTTTAGGATACCGTGATCTTTTCATTAGATCTTACTCGCCTTCTTTTTCTGCTCTTATTGTTCTTCCGCTGTGTATCATGTGCTGGGTATTTCTATATTGTTCCTCCGCTGTGTATCTTGTGTTAGGTAACTCTTTATTGTTCCTCCGCTGTGTATCATGTGTTAGGTATCTCTTTTTCAAGGACCTGAGTTAAGTAATTGTACGAATGACCCATGAGATATTTAGTGTTCGCTGCCACCAGTCTTAAAGTTGCAACGACCTATAGGTTAATTTGACAGCATAGTCCATTTAAGAGGGACAAGATCGAAGGATTCATACTAGTGAGCCTGTCGAAAATATCAATTCACATACCGTATTTCTGAGGCAATAATCTATTCGTGCGTGAACAGTTTTCATAAATAAGATTTCACGGCTATCGTTTCTTTTCACTTTTATCTCTTTCTCTTCATAAATTAAATTAAAGATACGAAAGAATGCTCATTTCACCATTGAAACCGATGCGACACACGATGACACGTCACAAAGCTGTTGAGGGAGAAGCCTGATTAGACGACGTCGGCACGAGGAAATACGTATGTCATGAGCTCCAGAATGGCTTCGGTAACGGGAAGAAGAAAACAGGCTGGGTAATTATGACAAGGACAATTAGTAGCAATTGAACGAGGAGTGGTTTTCCCATCCTTTGGTCCAATTAATGACAATTAGTATAATTTGAATGTGGAGTGGTTTTCCCATCCTTTGGTCCAACTAATGACAATTAGTATAATTTGAATGTGGAGTGGTTTTCCCATCCTTTGGTCTAACTAATGACAATTAGTATAATTTGAATGTGGACTGGTTTTCCCATCCTTTGGTCTAACTAATGACAATTAGTATAATTTGAATGTGGAGTGGTTTTCCCATCCTTTGAAGCAACAGTTAACAATTAGTATAATTTGAATGTGGAGTGGTTTTCTCATCCTTTGAAATAACAGTTATCAATTAGTATAATTTGAATGCGGAGTGGTTTTCTCATCCTTCGATCCAACAAATGACAATTAGTATAATTTGAATGCGGAGTGGTTTTCCCATCCTTTGAAATAACAGTTATCAATTAGTATAATTTGAATGCGGAGTGGTTTTCTCATCCTTCGATCCAACAAATGACTATTAGCATAATTTGAATGCAAAGTGGTTTTCTCATCCTTCGATCCAACAAATGACAATTAGGATAATTTGAATGTGGAGTGGTTTTCTCATCCTTCGATCCAACAAATGACAATTAGGATAATTTGAATGTGGAGTGGTTTTCTCATCCTTCGATCCAACAAATGACTATTAGGATAATTTGAATGTGGAGTGGTTTTCTCATCCTTCGATCCAACAAATGACAATTAGGATAATTTGAATGTGGAGTGGTTTTCTCATCCTTCGATCCAACAAATGACAATTAGTATAATTTGAATGCAAAGTGGTTTTCTCATCCTTCGATCCAACAAATGACAATTAGTATAATTTGAATGTGGAGTGGTTTTCTCATCCTTCGATCCAACAAATGACAATTAGTATAATTTGAATGTGGAGTGGTTTTCTCATCCTTCGATCCAACAAATGACAATTAGTATAATTTGAATGCAAAGTGGTTTTCTCATCCTTCGATCCAACAAATGACAATTAGGATAATTTGAATGCGGAGTGGTTTTCTCATCCTTCGATCCAACAAATGACAATTAGTATAATTTGAATGTGCAGTGGTTTTCTCATCCTTCGATCCAACAAATGACAATTAGTATAATTTGAATGTGGAGTGGTTTTCTCATCCTTCGATCCAACAAATGACAATTAGTATAATTTGAATGCGGAGTGGTTTTCTCATCCTTCGATCCAACAAATGACAATTAGTATAATTTGAATGTGCAGTGGTTTTCTCATCCTTCGATCCAACAAATGACAATTAGTATAATTTGAATGTGGAGTGGTTTTCTCATCCTTCGATCCAACAAATGACAATTAGTATAATTTGAATGCGGAGTGGTTTTCTCATCCTTCGATCCAACAAATGACAATTAGTATAATTTGAATGCGGAGTGGTTTTCTCATCCTTCGATCCAACAAATGACAATTAGTATAATTTGAATGCGGAGTGGTTTTCTCATCCTTCGATCCAACAAATGACAATTAGTATAATTTGAATGCGGAGTGGTTTTCCCACCCTTTGATCCAATTTTTAGAGCAGATGGTGTACGATATTGTAAGTGTAATAATATCAGAGCTACATGCACTCGTTCATGTTAAGTCATCCCCACAAAATGCACCAAAGCGTCATTAACTTCCAGTCAAACTTTTTCGCCGGAGCATGCATGTTTTTCGCCGTCTAAGCGATTAAATTACTTAGGCGGCGAAAAACATGCATGCAGGAGGCGAAAAAGTTAGACTGGGCTGGTGTCATCTCGCACAGACTTCACGCTTCGTCTTTACGCTCCACAACCCCACAAGTTCCATGCATGCATTCATCGAACCTTCGTAGGTGCAAAAATATAATTTCCTTCTTTTCTTCAAATTCAAAACATGTGCATTTAACTTTATACCGTATGTTAGTGCACAAACTGCACAACGAGGACTACAACGAAACTGACTCACAGAACCCATGGGTTTGATCAAACTCCAGGGGTTCGGTGCGTCGAACCCCGGTGTTTAGCATGGTGCAGTTAGTGCACTAATACAGTGGTTATATGCAAATGTTTGAATCTGAAGAAAAAGAGCACGATTAATTTTTCCAACTACGAAGGGTTCGATGAATGCATGTATGAAACTTGTGGGGTTCAGTACCTCCAACAAGGTTAAGAACCACCGGCCTAAGCCATGGGGTTCTGCGGTCGAAAATAAACAGTTTAAACAATTCAAATAATTTTAAACAATTTATTTACCACAGCTGATACAGAGCTAGAATGTTTCTTAAGTCTAGCTATATATAAAAAACACGTTATGAATGACTGGGCTCAAATGTGGAAATTAACTGATAGCAATACCTTCAGTTGTTATTTAACAGTTCACAGTATAAATCCTATGCCTAATCCCTATAAAATGAATAAGATTTTAAATGATTACAAGCTGAAAAAATGTAGAAGTATATACTTTTAAGCGATCTGGTTATTCGGTATTAATTTTCAAGATGTTTGTATACGAGTCTAGGAAGCTGGCATCCTATGTTTTAATTTTCATGTTCTGAGAAATCTCTTAAAGGATTTCAGAGTAGATTGTAGATGTGTTTTGATATTTAACGTGAACATATCTCTTAGGTTCTTTTTATCAAGGCATGTTGGACGCATTCTTTCCTCATAGCGTTCATGCTACTCAGTAGTTATACGTGATTTATAACATCAAAAGAAAAATACTGCAGTTAGAATTCGAGAACAAAGCTCGAAGCAGACCTGGGGCTGCGCTAGTCAGTAGTGCGTACCAAGACTTCTTTTCATTCGACTAGTGACATGGGTTTTACGATAATCATGTGTGTGTTTCAACTAAGAATCCTTACTTTAAGATATTTTAAAAATCAATAATGCGTTTTTTGTATAATTTTTATTGGAAATAAACTGTTTTTCTTTTTTCCCAAAGTAGGAAGGAAATCGTCGAAAGTGAAAACGCGGTGAATTTCTGCGACGGGACACGAAACAAGTGACTTGTGTTGCAGATGGTCGCGAAGATGAGGCGGTTCACAATGCCTAGACAAAAATCGGCTCTGAATGCAAAATTGAAACAAATCACAGCAGGATGGTGCAGGGGAGTGCATTCTGACTTCCCGAAGTTTCTGGCTTCACTCTCACACAATTCTGTCTCCAACGAGAAATATTATTATTGACTGTCATTCTTCTCTCCATATTGACCGTTTCGAAACAGCCTTCCACTTAAGCATTGTAAAGATTTAATTGATTTTCTTATTATTTCCGAGCATTATAGGTATTGAGGAAATGACGATTAGAAAATAGAAATGAAATGATTGGAAATAGAAATGAAATGTTTGGAAATAGAAATGACGTTTATGTTTAAAACAATAAGTCTTCCACGATTCAACCGTTGAAGCAGTTCATCAAGTGAGGTGGTGCATTTTATTCCCGCACGATCTTAATTTGTACTTTCACACGGGTTCAAAAGATTTGGCCCTTTCATACGGGTTCACCAGATCCGGTAGATCCATACGGGTTCACCAGATTTGCTCTTTTTCCTAGCCTAGATTTTAAAATTAAAGCATTAAAAAAAAAAATCGGCCAAATTTGAAAGTTATAGCCATAAAAAAAGTCCGTCAGTTGACCCTGCTCTCAGATTATTAATGTTTCGACGTACGTATGTCTTTGGAACTATATAGTGTTTCGACGTACGTATGTCTTTGAAACTATATAGTGTTTCGACATACGTATGTCTTTGAAACTATATAGTGTTTCGACGTACGTATGTCTTTGAAACTATATATTAATGTTTCGACGTACGTATGTCCTTGAAACTATATAGTGTTTCGACGTACGTATGTCTTCGGAACTATATAGTGTTTCGACGTACGTATGTCTTTGGAACTATATAGTGTTTCGACGTACGTATGTCTTTGGAACTATATAGTGTTTCGACGTACGTATGTCTTTGGAACTATATTAATATTTCGACGTACGTATGTGTTGAGAACTACATAAATGTTTCGATGTATATATATATCAAGAAATACATGTATATCATTCCTTGAGTGAGCATTCCTGGCTGAATAACTCCGTGGCGCGTCGTAGGAATCCTGGTACACGTTTTGCCGAGCGCTTCATATTGGAGCATCCATGATATTCGTCGCCCAAGTACAACCTATGCACTGGGCGACGAAAATATAGATAATCTGTTGAAAAAGGGAGACTGAGGTGCCTACATTTGATTTTCTTCAAGCCTTGTCTGTCCGATGCAGGCAAAACTACAGCAAGCGTACAGTTATATTAAAGGAGGAAGGACACGATAAACTCTTTTGTTTTTTCATGGGCAATCCGTGACCAACATCTTTTCTTAAAAAAAAAACATTTTACGTCATCAAGCTAACGGTACCACGAGCAACCCATCATAACTTTTGCTATCAAGCTATCGTTAAAGATATGTGATGTTCATCGAATATCTTGGATCACAGAATGGTTAGCGTGGTGTGGGTTGTGACATGCGCTGGGTGGTCAAGAGCGCCTTGTATCAAATCAAGCGAATATCTACCAAAGAAAGGACACGATGACCTGTCGGACTTTTCTGCACGCATTACATGACTATGGGCAATTCATGATTAAAGCAAATCCATGACTACGGGCAATAAATGATTGCGAGTAATCTATGACTACGGGCAATCCATGTCTACGGGCAATCCGTGACTAACGTTATTAATTTATAATCTACGCCAGGATTGGATTTTGAATTGTAGAATATATTCGAAGTTTTAAATTTATAATCTACGCCAGGATTGGATTTTGAATTGTGGAATATATTCGAAGTTTTAAATTTATAATCTACGCCAGGATTGGATTTTGAATTGTGGAATATATTCGAAGTTTTAAATTTATAATCTACGCCAGGATTGGATTTTGAATTGTGGAATATATTCGAAGTTTTAAATATATAATCTACGCCAGTATTGGATTTTGAATTGTAGAATATATTCGAAGTTTTAAATTTATAATCTACGCCAGGATTGGATTTTGAATTGTGGAATATATTCGAAGTTTTAAATTTATAATCTACGCCAGGATTGGATTTTGAATTGTGGAATATATTCGAAGTTTTAAATTTATAATCTACGCCAGGATTGGATTTTGAATTGTGGAATATATTCGAAGTTTTAAATATATAATCTACGCCAGTATTGGATTTTGAATTGTAGAATATATTCGAAGTTTTAAATTTATAATCTACGCCAGGATTGGATTTTGAATTGTGGAATATATTCGAAGTTTTAAATTTATAATCTACGCCAGTATTGGATTTTGAGTTGTAGAATATATTCGAAGTTTTAAATTTATAATCTACGCCAGTATTGGATTTTGAGTTGTAGAATATATTCGAAGTTTTAAATTTATAATCCATGCCAGTATTGGATTTTGAATTGTAGAATATATTCGAAGTTTTAAATTTATAATCTACGCCAGTATTGGATTTTGAGTTGTAGAATATATTCGAAGTTTTAAATTTACAATCCATGCCAGTATTGGATTTTGAATTGTAGAATATATTCGAAGTTTTAAATTTATAATCTACGCCAGTATTGGATTTTAGGCTCATGAACGATACATTCAACGAGATAATCCTTGACGAGAATAAATGTTTCACAATTTTACTTAGGCCTAAATTTCAGCCAATATTATATATTTGCCGCGTATAATCACCTTAAGTGCCATGATCACTAATAATGTTGGATCCATGCCCCGTAAGTAAAATAGTTGTCGTTGAGATCCCTGTCAATGTTGGATCTTTAATGCGTGTGCTATACATTCAGCTTCATTATTTATGTTTGTCAAACCTCTTGAGGCAGATGATGGAGAAATGAAGAGGAAGAAATAAAGCGGAAGAGATAAAGAGGGAGAAATATAAACGGAGAAATAAAGACGGAGAAATAAAGATGGAGAAATAAAGAAGGAGAAATAAAGATGGAGAAATAAAGTGGGAGAAATAAAGAGGGAGAAATAAAGATGGAGAAATAAAGATGGAGAAATAAAGATGGAGAAATAAAGACGGAGAAATAAAGATGGAGAAATAAAGACGGAGAAATAAAGTCGGAGAAATAAAGATGGAGAAATAAAGACGGAGAAATAAAGTCGGAGAAATATAGATGGAGAAATTAAAATGGAAAAAAAGATGGAGAAATAAAGAGGGAGAAATAAGGATGGAGAAGTAAACAGAAGAGAAATAAAGATGGAGAAATTAAGATGGAGAAATGTATTCTCCCTGCCTCTCTGCATGAGGGTTATTATGCCGTTATGAACACAAAAAATAAATTTCTGTACTAAGTAATGAGATATTATGCATCAAAAATGTTTAGTGAAGTTTGGCATTCTTTCTCCGTAGGTTTTCATGAAAAATTTCTGCTAAGGTTGTTAAAGTTTCTTGTGATGTTCCGGATATGCCGAGCAGTTATAGGACATATGGAAAACTAAAATAATTTGGACTTTTGTGAGCTCACTGTATTAGCATAACAGCCATTAACACCATTTGATGACTTTTGGCAACACATTTTTTGTAAAAAAGTAAAAAATGGATCACAATCAGCACAAAAAATGCCAACATTGCTTACAAACATGAAGAAGTAGTATAATCAGATAAGACAAAAAAAAAGGGCAAAAGAAAACGGACAATTTAGCAGAGATCGCGAATATCTCTCACAAATAAATAACTCGAAAGTAATGCCCTCTGTTTTTTCAATTTCCTGAAATTGCCAGTTTTGAGGAAGAAAAGTAATAAGTCAACTAAAAACATTATTCGAAACACTTAGATTAAATTTTGTCTTAACTTAGGTAAAATTTCATTTCAAAAGCATAGCATGCGCTTCGTAACCTTCAAAGTCGGATAGAAAGCTCAGTGTACAAGTAAGCGAGTTTCACGAGCGCACTCAAGTTTGTTTTTGGTTGGTAAGTGCCGAACATCAACGTAATAACTTATTCTACAGCTGTGATTGTGCTTTTTCAGTTCTAGATACAGGTAAATTTTAAGCATTTGTTTCCATTTTAACATCTTGCTTACATGCACAATGCGCAAAATTCGTGATAATGGAAATAAAATGGAATCTGTATTATTGCTCAACAGTTCTGCCTATGCCACTATGAAAAGTATGGTTTAAATTTTACAGGATCTTCTTCTGATGAAAATTCTGAGAGAATTTTTACTCACGTGAAAATAAAATATTTGATGTGTAAACTGTGAATTAATTTTCGTTGTAAAACTAATTCAGGTAGATCATTACATCTTGAATAAGCTATGCCCAAAGTTTTCTTCCTTTACGAAACAAAACGCTCTCTCATCCCATAGCTCCATATCCTTTCGCACGCATCACTACCGTCTATTTATCATAAACGAAGATACGCATATGTGTACCTAAAATGAAACAAGTATTCATATGAAGTAAGTAAGCCATTGCACACAAAAGCCCATTCCTTAAGACATAATGTTAGTAGCTGGAGAAATTTTTTGAGTATGTCAAAAGAGGTTTCCTTTCTATCTCTTCATTTGCCGAGGTGGCAGTGGAAGTGGAAGGTGTCGCAGTGGAGAGGCACGTGGTGATGGTGATCACCGTGGTCAATGACAACATCGTGGGTGTGCCCACGTCCGTACCCGTACCCGCCGTATCCGCCGTACCCACGACCGTACCCGCCGTACCCGCCGTGGTAGTGTACGACGTGGTAACTGCGGGGGACATAAATTCAAGTTATACTTCATAAAAAGTTGATTTAATTAAAGTAATTTTCACTCGCCAGCACAACGAGGTAGCTGCGAGATAGATTCAAGTTTTAATTCATAGATTTTAGGAATTTAATTTTTTAAAGTACTTTCCCCTCACTTGCGAAACATCGGTTGCAATTTACATATCTTCAAATGAAGTGTTAATTGAATTAAGTAACTCCTAAGAAGTATTAATATGAAATCTTTCGCTTGGCGAGTTAATTTGGAAGAATAATGTTTGCGGCGGTTTGTAATTGTATGCAATGCTGAAGCATCACAATGAGAGACAGACACTTGAGAATTTACAACCTTACTTTCCTTTTCTTTGGTTAACTTCTCAGCTGGACATGACACCTGGTGAAAAAATTCATTTAAACTCTAATTAGCTCACAATTTTGTTGGTTCACTTAATGTTGTCGTAACACCACGTGACATCTTACTAGCGGGCTACCGTCCCAGAAATTATAAGGTGACTCGCGTCCCAGTCTAACTTTTTCGCCACCTGCACGCATGTTTTCTTGCCGCCCAAGTAATTAAATCGCTTTGGCGGCGAAAAACATGCATGCTCCGGCGAAAAAGTTAGACACGCGTTGTAGTTTGAAGTAGTTACCTCCGTTCTCCAATTTCCTTTAACATAACCTTCCACAAAACTTCTCTGTTTTTACAAGCATGTTCTACTGTATTGTCTTCAATCGTTTCAAATACACTATCTTCGTGTCATTGAGGTAACTCCTACATTATGGAGCGATCAGATCCTTTATCTGATTTGCGACCGCCTACAATACTTAGAGTTGGGGCAGACTCCGCTTTCATCGATAAGGTCGTCGCATTGGTCGTCTTCGTATTTTCTGAAAAGATTACATTTTTTGGGGAAGGTATTAATTAATAGTTAAAGATATAGCGAATGGTTAAATGTAGGCAAATTTATAAATGCTATTTAGGATGCTCTATAAGATGCATGTTGTCTCTGAAGCCTGAATACTGTATGACATCACCCAGGCTGTGCAACAGTAGTGTATTTTAAATGGCTATTAGTATTAATAGTTTTATATTTGCTCCAGTGACATGTAAATTTTCAGCGTCCTGACTGCCCCCTGATTGAGAGGTAGAGAAAATTAAGTAAAGAAAAGCGTGGCTGGAAAAACATAAAAAAAGAAGTAACGTAAACAATGCATATATATAAAAACAATTATTTAGTAAATATCAGAACATATAAACAAAAACATAAATATATGAATATGTCATTGAAAAAATAAAATTAAATTACACATTCTTGACTATCATTTAGTGTTGGTATGTATGGACCGTAGTATAGAGCTCCAACATAGGTACTGGAACTTCTGTCCCACAGACTGGCAGGGAAATTCCGACCCGTCATCCTAAATGAATGTGACACGTGTGAGCGACACACAGTGTGCATGTTTACTTGTTTGCTTTTCCTGTTCCGTAAAGTTGTTTTTTCGCAAAGTACTGACGTCTTTCCACAGGATAAATGAGACCAGTTTTGAGTCCATGCTCAGATACTAAATAGTCTGTAATAGTCTGTGTTTTTACAGAAGACCATTTTATTTTCGTAGAAATTTTGTGAGTGATGATGCGTAACACATGAAACGTTCACTTAAAAATAAGGACTCGACATTTTTCGAAATAAATTTAAAAAGTTTTCCGCGGCCATCTTGGTTTGTTGCTTCTCGTTTTAATGAAGCGTATCATTCTTTCAGTAAAATATAAAATTTTTTATCCATTCATTCACAGAATTTTATAAACTCGTATAATGATACTTAAATCACAATTAATGTGAATGCGAGCTTATTGGCAAGATAAATATTATCAAGCTTTTGTTCACATACTCTCTGAACAGAATTTCATAACATAATATAATGATCATTAGGATACACTTAATAATACAAGCTTAACAGTACAATGAAATAAAAACACCAAATAATACAATGATCATTAGGATACACTTAATAATACAAGCTTAACAGTACAATGAACTAAAAATACCAAATAATACAATGATCATTAGGGTACACTTAATAATACAAGCTTAACAGTACAATGAAATAAAAAACACGAAACTGTAATGATCATTAGGATACACTTAATAATACAAGCTTAACAGTACAATGAACAATGAAATAAAAATACCAAATAATATAATGATCATTAGGGTACACTTAACAATACAAGCTTAACAGTACAATGAAATAAAAAAACACTCTCATCTCTATAGCAGCGAGACACTCACTAAGGAGAGGGCGCAGCTGCGGTGAGCTGCAGCAGCAGCAGCAGCAGCATTGTTGCGTACATCAGCGTCTGCAAAATTAGGGAAGGCATCAGTGATGCGCCATGTCTGATAGAAATTTGTCACGTGCCTGATTAAAATTTGATTGTCTCCTAAAATGAGGAATTTGAGTTCAAGTTCCAAGTCCACACGTACAAAATTAATATTTTACTCTCATTTTAAATGAGGAAATGGAACTCTAGTCGCAAGTCCACACGAGCAAAGTCCGGAGCAAATCCAGAGTTTTAATTTTCAAAGTTTCAACCTACATTTGTTGAGTTCAACCAGTGTAGCCCTCTTCAATCCTCACAATTCATCATCACCACCAAAGAGATGAAACAGACATGTTCATCTACTTTCAGATGCATAGAACATCAGGGATAAATCTTCCTACAAATCATCATAAGCTTTATCAAAATTTTTACGTATGTATCTCAACTTGGACAAATGTATGATTCGTTTCTTTTGCAGCCTCGTGACATCGAAGATTAATTTCTCAGGCATTTTTTCCGCGTTAAATGCTGAGCAAGCGAACGGTTCACACCAGACACACAGCCAGCGGAAGTCTTAAAAAGAGCAAATGGCAGTAAAGAGGAAATAGCAATCCTCATTAGGACTTTCCACGTCGCTTAGTCACATCTGATTCATGGTACTTCCCAGAAATGACAACAAGTTACTTACAGAACTGATAGTTTAGAGGACAATAATAGCGCTTCAGCTCCAGACAATTGAGTGGAAGATGCGGCAGATCTTCATCGGTCGGGCCAGGGACGTATAACAGACAGACGGTAGCGGTCTTTTGTTATCGAAGACATAATGAGTGTCCCATCTAATGCACGTATTCAGAACATAGGATAACGTTTTTCCATGTGCTATTATGGATGCCTGCGTTTTTTTTGTGCGTGTATGTGGTGCAGATTCATTTGTGCTGAACTGGTTGTAGATTAGAGGTTGTGCAAGTGTGAGTGTATTTAAAATGTATGATATACCGTACATGGAGGCCGACCTTTGTGATGCAAGGACGCGTTTTGACCCCTTCACTTTCGCTTGGATGTTGTGTTGATAACGACTAATTATATGTTGTTTTTTGCTCCATGTGATACATAGGCTTATAAGGAGAATGTGCGTGATCCAGTAGCCCAAATACGAACTCTTGGTTCAACAAATAAATTTAGATTCGGAAGAACAAGGAAAGAGTAATTCGAGGTACTTCTCTGTGATATTTTACACATCAAGTCCACTGTATTTGCGTCCCTTTGCGATGAAGAGTAATAGTCCGGTATAATTTTAACTGTAAAACGAATCATGACAGAATTAAGTAAATTCAAATTTTAAAACGAATCAAGATAGAGTAAAGTAAATTCTAATTGTAGAACGAATCGAGGCAGAGTTTAGCGAGTTAAAAATTTTACAGCATATCGAGATAGAGTAAAGTAAATTCCAGTTTCAGAACAAATCATGACAGAATGAAGCACGCTCCAATATCAGAATCAAATAAGACAGCGGAAGGAGAATTCGAAGATGAGAAAATTTAGCAATCCTGAGGAGCATCGTTACTCCAGCGCTATCAGGAGCGATGTTCAAGCGTTGGTTGTTGCAACTTACGGTGCGGGGACTCCTCGAGTTTCTTGTGCTCGACATTTTGGCTGAGGAAATTCTTCGATGCTGCAGCGACAAATTATTGATTTGCGCACCGGGCAAGCGGGTGTATCTGAAAAGGAAACTAAGGTTAAATTCTCACCACATTTTAGTAAACCTATGTCACGAGGCGTTCTCACCGAACTTTTACCGACAAAAGGTGATCGCATTTAACAGTTACGGTCAGGAGGGTCCATATCTATCAATTACGGTCAGGAGGTGTTCAGTTCAGTTGGTTTCTTGAGCTCAGTTTCTTGGTATCTTGGTTTAGCTCAGTTCCTGGTTTCTCGGTGTAGCTCAGTTTATTGGTTTCTCGGTTTAGCTCGGTTTCGTGGTTTCTTGGCTTAGCTCAGTTCCTGGTTTCTCGGTGTAGCTCAGTTTATTGGTTTCTCGGTTTAGCTCGGTTTCGTGGTTTCTTGGCTTAGCTCAGTTCCTGGTTTCTCGGTGTAGCTCAGTTTATTGGTTTCTCGGTTTAGCTCGGTTTCGTGGTTTCTTGGCTTAGCTCAGTTCCTGGTTTCTCGGTTTAGCTCAGTTTCTGGTTTCTTGGCTTAGCTCAGTTTTTTGGTATCTTGGTCTAGCTCAGTTATTTGGTTTCTTGGTCTAGCTCAGTGTCTCACTTCATTAGCTCCGTTTCCTGGCATAGCTCAGCGACTCAACCGGTTTTAGCATCTTCTCCTCGAGGCGTCCCTGTTGTCGAGACAGCAGAGTGGTAGAGGCCGCTGTGGGTGCCCGGTCATAGACAAGGCGCTGGTGTGGGTTGGTTCATTAGCCGACGCTCGTGAGGCGATAGATTTGGTCCTGGTCCCAGTGGGTGTCTTAGTTCTGGTCGGCTGCCTGGTCTCCATCCCGTTGGTGGTTCTTGTCTCCATCCCGGTGATGGTTCTTGTCTTCATCCTGGTGATGGTTCTTGTCTCCATTCTGGTGATGGTTCTTGTCTCCATCCTGGTGATGGTTCTTGTTTTAATTTGGATCAAATAGCATGCTCTTCGTACTGATGATGATTCTTGTCTCCGTCCCGGTGATGGTTCTTGTCTCCATCCGGATGATGATTTTTGTTTCAATTCCGGTCAAATTGCATTCTCTCCGTGCCGGTGATAGTTCTAGTCTCCATCCCGATGATCATTCTTGTTTCGATCTCGGTGATGGTTTTTGTCTTGATCCTGGTGATGATTCTTGTCTCGACCCCGGTGATGATTTCGGTTTCGGTCCTGGTTAGCTTTGTCTCGAACTCGGTGATGATTAATATTTCGATCCCGATGGTCATTCTTGTCTCTGTCCCGGCGATGATCCTTGTCTCGACCTTGGTTAGTTCGGTGATTGTCAGTGCCAGTTCATGAAATGAACTCGCTTTTGGTTTCGCAGCCTGAATTCGACCCTGGTCAGGTTTTCCGGCTCGGTTTCGACCCTTCAACAATAGGAATTCATTGTCCTCAATCATTCGTTTCGACTAGTGACATGGACATTACTACACCCATGTGTGTGTATTAACTAAGGATCTTTACTTCAAGATATTTTGAAAGCCAATGATGTGTTTTTTGGGAGATCCTTATTGGAAATAAACTGTTTTTTCTTTCTTCCTTTCTTTCATGCAGGAGGATCTTCGACAGAACGCTCATGTCTTTTTGGACAGGTTGCAGTGCTCGAAACCTGAGAATTATGACGTCGACTTGTTGAAAAAAATTTTTAAAAATAGTCCTCCAGTTCGCATGCTGGGCAGGATGTCGAAGTTGGAAGTTACTCTACGGAGCTGGTGTCTAGAATTACTTCACAAATAATTAGATTTGATGATGGGGAAAATGAGAGGTGTGCTTGGGAACATGAAATGAATAAAAATAATAACAAAGAGATATAAGAATCCTCGACGAAAGCGAAGAAGGGCAACTGATGAAAATAGTTTCTGACAAAACAGTTTAAAAAAGTAGAAACCTATGAAAAGCATGAGAATCAAAGTATATTACTCACATACGACGTGGGTCAATACAGAAATATTTCAAATAAAGAAAATCAAGCAACGAGGCTATTAGTAGAACAAAATTTGTACAGATTTAGACCCAAGGGACGGCAAAATAGAATGTTAAAATTACTTTTCTTCGTATAGGACAAAAAGAAGAATATATTGCTCAGCGCAGTAGATTACCTAAAGTAGTTATAGGTCAAAATTGCGATATGCTAACCTAACGTTAAACGTACTAGAGGTATCAGTTGTGTTGTAAAAATTGGTCATAAATCCGTCGATTGATGTTTGTCTAGGATTGCTATCAAATTGTTTGATTACTATCAAACTATATTCCTCCTATGTGAGCTACACTCTTGCGCTCAATTCTTTGATGGAGAAATTTTCATCGAACTGAAATATTGTTTGAGATCGCTGGCATTTAAATCCCAGCTCTTGAGCGTGGTTTCCTCCCGTAATTAATTTTTCGTGTGTTTTTTCTAGAAGAGAACATTACTTCTTCCATGTACGACCGTCACAAGCTGGCACGCCAGGCGCGTAGCTGCGCAGCAACGCGGTAACATTTGACCGACCGGTTCTGGCTTTCCTCTTTTAAAATGCTGGTCTGTTTGGTTCTCATGCAGCTTGGCTTCCTGTGATCAAAAGACCACTGACAAAATTCAAGCCTGCTTGGTTCTTACGCAGCTTTGTACTTTTCCTATTTTGAAATGCAAGTCTTCTTGGTTCTTATGCAGCTTCGTTTCTTCCTCTTTTAAAGTGGTATGTTTGGTTCTAACGCAGTTTGGTTCTTGTTATCATACAACTGCCGAAAAAAAGTCAAGTCTGCTTGGTTATTATGAACGTTTGGTTGCTTGTGACAAAATGACCACCGACAGCAAAAACTGAAGTTATTTTTGACAGAGAATTTTACCGGAGTTTGAAATACTACGGTGTTTGAACCAACAAGAGGTTTGAAATGCGTGTTTCGTATTAGTACAAAGGCTCCAAATTTAATTTGCTTGAACGTGGGAATTTTAAATTTGAAATGTTATCATCAACTGACTCTTCACGTGATCCTGTATCGGAAACGCCACCGAACGAAACGTGTTCATGTTCGGCAGCATCCAACATTCCTAGGGCGGGAAATACGACGTAGGGATGAAATTCACAAACAGAATTACGCGAATAGAACCGCCTTGCCAAAGAATTAACTGCGCTTCACGGAGATTCTTTATAGGAATAAATTATATGCCTCACGTACATCAGCTTCCGTAAGTAAAAAGTCAGGTTTTTGGCGTTGTTCTTCATGACAATTGTACTTCCAGCTCATGAGTCTCGAGGTTAAAGTTCAAGAGATGTTTGAAGGTCGAGGGCTCCGACTACATAATTTTGTCCACGGGTAAACCAGTTTGAGCTCGAAATGCTCCTCCGGTTTCCGAATGGTTGAGGCAAAATAAAGGTTCCATAGCAAGCCTGTTTGTCTCTCTGCCTTTACAATTCACACCGTCGACTTGCAGCACAAGTGAAGTGCCAACGTCTGGCATGTGCTTTGATTTAGATTGATTTAAGTTTTCAAAGCTTGGTAAGTGCAAGGTTGATTAGGTATAAGACAAGAGTTTTATGTTGAAGCTTCTTGCTTTTTTGGCTGGCAAAGAGGGGTGCTAGACCTCACGCTATAGCGTGAGGTCTGCCACACTATAGCGTGAGGTCTACTTCTAGCTAGTACTAAAGCGTGAGAGGTGCTGCTATAGCGTGAGGTCTACTTCTAGCTAGTACTACAGCGTGAGGGGTGCTGCTATAGCGTGAGGTCTACCACACTATAGCGTGAGGTCTACCTCTAGCTAGTACTACAGAGTAAGGGGTGTTGCTATAGCGTGAGGTCTGCCACACTATAGCATGAGATCTACCTCTAGCTAGTACTATAGCGTGAGGGGTGCTGCTATAGCGTGAGGTCTGCCACACTATAGCACGAGATCTACTTCTAGCAAGTACTATAGCGTGAGGGGTGCTGCTATAGCGTGAGGTCTACCTCTAGCTAGTACTACAGAGTAAGGGGTGTTGCTATAGCGTGAGGTCTGCCACACTATAGCACGAGATCTACCTCTAGCAAGTACTATAGCGTGAGGGGTGCTGCTATAGCGTGAGGTCTGCCACACTATAGCACGAGATCTACCTCTAGCAAGTACTATAGCGTGAGGGGTGCTGCTATAGCGTGAGGTCTGCCACACTATAGCACGAGATCTACCTCTAGCAAGTACTATAGCGTGAGGGGTGCTGCTATAGCGTGAGGTCTACCACACTGTAGCATTAGATCTACCTCTAGCGAGTACTACAGCGTAAGGGGTGTTGCTATAGCGTGAGACCTACCACACTATAGCGTGAGGTCTACTTCTAGCTAGTACTGTAGCGTGAGGGGTACTGCTATAGCGTAAGGTCTACCACACTATAGCATGAGATCTACCTCTAGCTAGTACTACAGCGTGAGGGGTGTTGCTATAGCGTGAGACCTACCACACTATAGCGTGAGGTCTACTTCTAGCTAGTACTGTAGCGTGAGGGGTGCTGCTATAGCGTGAGGTCTGCCACACTATAGCACGAGATCTACCTCTAGCAAGTACTATAGCGTGAGGGGTGCTGCTATAGCGTGAGGTCTGCCACACTATAGCACGAGATCTACCTCTAGCAAGTACTATAGCGTGAGGGGTACTGCTATAGCGTGAGGTCTACCACACTGTAGCATTAGATCGACCTCTAGCGAGTACTACAGCGTAAGGGGTGTTGCTATAGCGTGAGACCTACCACACTATAGCGTGAGGTCTACTTCTAGCTAGTACTGTAGCGTGAGGGGTACTGCTATAGCGTAAGGTCTACCACTCTATAGCACGAGGCCTACCACACTATAGCATTAGATCTACCTCTATCTAGTACTATAGCGTGAGGGGTGCTGCTATAGCGTGAGGTCTACCACACTATAGCACGAGATCTACCTCTAGCAAGTACTATAGCGTGAGGGGTGCTGCTATAGCGTGAGGTCTACCACACTATAGCATTAGATCTACCTCTAGCTAGTACTACAGCGTGATTGAGGTTAGTTTTAAATTTAAATTACGGTGGGTTATTTTGGCGCGACTGATCTATAATACATGGGTATCAGTAATGGCTACAAGTTCCCACAGAGCTTGTTGTTAATGGGCACTGCCAGTCCTTCGGTGCTACTATAGCGTGAGGTCTAACGCCATACATCGCCGACTCAGGTCCAGCTTGAGATATAAAAATTAAGTGTTTATCGCTAATTGATATATATGGAAATAAGTAAGATCCATTGGTAGCTTAACCTAACCTCACGCTATAGTACTAGCTAGCGGTAGATCTCACGCTTTAGTGTGGTAGACCTCACGCTACAGTACTAGCTAGAGGTAGATCTCATTCTATAGTGAGGTATAGACCTCACGCTATAGCAGCACCCTTCACGCTATCGTACTAGGTAGAGGTAGACCTCATGCTATAGTGTGGTAGACCTCACGCTACAGGACTAGCTAGAGGTAGATCTCATGCTATAGTGTGGTAGACCTCACGCTACAGTACTAGCTAGAGGTAGATCTCATGCTATAGTGTGGTAGACCTCCTGCTATAGTACTAGGTAGAGGTAGATCTCATGCTATAGTGTGGTAGACCTCACGCTATAGCAGCACCCTACCATCAACCTACACAACCAGCAGGAGGTGACAGTGACTTCAGCGTTCAAATTTGTCATTGTCATCTTGTGTACACGGTGAGACAAGCTCTTGTTTGTTTGTGTGTCGTTGCACTGGTAACAACATGTCATGTGGAATTTCTAGATGGTACCAGTTTCGAACATTTTTTCTGCGCAGGGGCTGGGAGTTATTTTAACGAAAAATGAAGGTAAAGAATCAACCAGACATGACATGGAGGAATTAACCAGACATGAAGGGATGGAATCAACCAGACGCGAAGGGAAGAAACTAACCAGACGTGAAGGGAAGAAACTAACCAGACGTGCAGGGAAGGAATTAACCAGAATTGACATATAGGAATAAGGAAATCAATATGCAGCGTAATTTTTTTGTCAATTTGTGTTTATCAAATCGATACTGCTGTCTATGATATTTTTTAAACAGATTATTTTACATTCAAAAGGATGTGATGCATGATTTAGAGTAAATGATTTTTGCGTGCCGACCAAACCGTGTAATGCGCGCTAAAGTTTCGTCTGACAATGCAAGTAAAAACTTTATCATTCATCTAGTAATTTAAAATAGCGAAAAAATAACGTTTATGTTCCAAACTTTTTATTTGGAAAATTGTTTTCATTTCAGAATGTCTAGTTACTTTATATTTCAAAAATATTTTGTCTTGATGGTCGAAGAAAAGTTTTAGCGTGCGCGTCAACTGCAGTCATTACCGACTTCAATTTCAAATATTAACTGTTATTAAACGACATTCATATTCAGTCGGAAACCTCAAAGCGATGCATAAAAATTTCACGAACTGTTAATTTTACCGCTAAAAAAATTATATTGCATATAAACATATATTAAATTATAGTAATTACAGCGTTAACAGAAAAGACAATAATTATTACAATAAGAACAATGAAACATGCGTTGTGCAAAACTGAACCACAATTTAGTTATGAAGCGCAATGTTCCTCAATGGTGCCTAAATACGATCTGAATTTTCTTGCTATATCGAATCAAACTCAGCCATATAAAATCCTCCAGTCTCGAGTTCAAACTGTTGGTATTTTACCTGCCTCTTAACACCCAGCAACTCAGTCATGTCAATGAACCTGAACGGTTTTCAGCGGCGGAAACTTCGGTCCTGAAGCGGTATATATCGCAAGACGATGACGCTGCAGTTCAGAGTGGTGCTGGCGTAAGAATAATGCTTCAAATCACCTCGGCATCTCATACACTGAGGAGTGTAAGCCTTCCACTTCCCTGTACGTCACTTACAGTCAAATATGCTGTTAAAGCAGGGGTTCTCAATGTGGGGTCCGTAGTAATTTAAAGAATTTAACAGTGGATGTAGTCAACGTATTTATTAATTTATTTACAGCTTTCCATAACTGTTGATGTTATGAAACAGTGCGAACAGTATATGTAACCATATATTCCTGAGGGGGACACATGTGAGGGATTCTTCGGCTTATTTTTGTGTAATAAAAGTGGACCTGGGTTGAAAAAAGTTTAAGAATCCCTGTGTTAGAGTATTTGAATGATTTTTAGTGATTATTGAGAACTCTCGCAAACGAACTTTTTTTGATTAGCGTAACAGGTTCTCTTATTTGCGGCGCTTTCCGTGTGTGAGTGACGATGAAATGCGGAGTTGTAAAACGCAGGTTTAAATGAATTACTGAGAGTCATATCGTCTAATTTGTTAGAAATAGTCTTCAAAATCTCATTTCTAGTATCTGATTCTTGATGAGCAGTTTACAGCATTTCTTAAAATATAATAACTGTTTGATATTTTTATTTTTGTGCAATGTTAGTCAGTGTCAGCGTGCAATGAGTGTACATTTTCCCCATGACATTCAAACACACTCTATCATGTGCTAGTACCATATAAGTGGCCATTCCGATAGTGATGCGCAGTTACATTAGAAATTTTTCCAAACAATCGGCAAGGAAAACCATCAAAGTAAAAGTTCGGAAGCCGCGATGCTAGGCTTAATGATACTTTTCTGGTAATTGAAAGTTAGCGAGCAAATTTTTAAAAACAATCGCCAAGGAAAAAGTTGAAGCCGCGATACTATGATAGGTCTAATAATATTTCTCTGGTAGCTTTCCTAAGGCACTGCATCCATAGTTCGCCCACCGCACTAGTCTCCAAAGTAAAATTACAGCACGACACTAGGTCTAATAATACTTCTCTGGTAGTTGTCCTAAGGCACTGCACCCATAGTTCGCCCACTGAACTAGTCCTACAGAACAAACCAAGCGCCGGCGCTACCGGGCGACGAAGGTAGCTCGTGACGAACGTATCTCCCTGAGCCTCAAAACTGGAATGGCGGGTGCCTGCTTTCTGCGACCCGAGCGGTTGGTGCGTGACCCGACGGTTGTTATGGAGGCGATCCCCCGAGCCTTCCTTCGCCTGTTGTTGTCCTTCTACACGCTTCGTTGTGACCTTCGGGCTCTTATCTTCCTCGTCAATGCCTCGTCGCAACTATGATGCATTTTATTTCGATCGCAGAGCATTACGCAGCTTGTATTGTCCGCTTCACATGTTTGCATATGCCGCAAGCATATGATGAAAAGCACGAGTAATTTCCTAGAACTACTTTACTACCCTCCCGTTAGTTTCCACGTGAAGGGTGAATTCGGATGAGGCATGTTAGAGGAATTGAAACACACATTCTTTATTCTTTCGTTAGTGTAATTGATATAAGTCTTCGTCCACCTTAACTATTCCATGGATCCTGACCTTGGATTCAAGTCATCTGGAAAACACCTGCGTTAGCTCTGCTTTTCAAAAAAATTCGTGTCCTTTGCTCTTTTTACAGAACGGTGGTGTTAAATTTTATTTTGAATTTGCCGTGGTCAAAGTCCATTTTTGAATTTTTTCTCAGTCAATTGTTATTCAGTAAATTATTTGCACGCTTGCTGCGCAGTATAGTTCCCAGCTCACCTTCCTTAAGGTTACTTTGTAAATTTCGGCACTTGTATTTCCTACAAATCTTGCATCTGTTTCCAAATGATTTCGTGCTGTGCATGCAGCCCACGCGTATTTTTGCATCGTCTTCAAAAATCGCTGAGTGAACTGCATGGAACTATTCAGGGCCTCACGAGGATGAAATTTAAAAAGCTATTTACTGTCCGTTTATGCTGCATTCGACGTTGGGAAATGACCACCTAATCGACACATTTTTCAAATGTATGCATGTAATTTTGTTCATGGATTTACGTCTTTTTTTTGCCCACGATATCTCCAGGAAACGTTCGGTATTTTTTTCATCATTCGTTGCGGTCTAGATGATGTCAGAGTTGAACGACTCGCCTTAAGCTCATCATTTGTTTTTCTTCTCATGGCTCCGATACTAATACGGTAATTTTTTGTGTTTTTTCAGGTTTTCATGTTTTTTTATGGGCAATGTTTTTTAAGGATTTCTTGGAATTTCTGCGGCGAAGAACAAAAAACTGTTGAGATAATGAGTGCGATCTCAGGTAATAAGGAGTGCAATCTCAGGTAATGAGGAGTGCTATCTCAGGTAATGAGGAGTGCGATCTCAGGTAATGAGGAGTGCTATCTCAGGTAATGATGAGTGCGATCTCATGTACGAAGTGCACAGTTGTATTGGCGTTGCTTTTTCTAGCTTTGATTTTCCGTTCTTTGACACTATAGTGATCGACGATGTATTCAAGGAACTTGGAACGCTGAACTCCGTGCCCATTCTAACGCTCGCTGTTCAAAGTTTATTTTTCAGTGTCACTTTTGAATATTTATATCTCAAATTATGTAGGCGTGTATTTGAAGATGTGTAATTTTTGTGATGTCGAAATAGATGTTCGTGTGACGTATAACCATGGAATAGACATCGCTTGAAAAGACTATATGCCCGTCAGCTAAGGTCAACCCGACAGCAAATCATGGCGTAGAAACTTGGCCCATCAGAACGAGTACGTGTGACTTAGCCTAGGAGTAAAATTGCACGCATGATACAACGACAATGCATCACTTTAGCCATGTGCGAACGTACCGGGCCTCCGAATGAAGGTTCGCTGCGCAGTGTGTAAGAATGCTGGCGGTCAGCAATGGTGATTACTTTCCGGTTTTTGAACTGACGAGTTTTTTTCGTCTACGCTTAGCAGAACGTTCTGGAGGACGCGTGCAGTTAGCTTTGTTGCATAAGTTCTTTCGGAGTACCACAGTGAGAAAATATTTAATTGCGTTCCTCTATCTATGCAGGAAGTTTACCGGAAGGCTCTTTGGTATTGTTAGAAGAAATTTTGCCTATTTTGATGACGCCAAGATCGTGCTTTTGATAAGGTTGTGCACTGCGGGTGCTCACTTACGGATATGCGCCACAGGAGGCCAAGACTATACATGTATGTGTAGACTTGATAATCTTCCTCCTGTTGTGAACTCAAACCTATTTTATGAACACAAGTAAGTAAATAAAGTTTGCCTAGCAACTTACCTCACGCTACTTTGTTTGGGTCCATGAATAGCTTCTGAGCGCAGAACGTTCATTCTGCAAGATGCGTACTGGATAATCAATGATGCAACATTTAAAAATAAAACATGATGCGTCTCAGATTCATGTTGCTTAGAAAATTGCCGTGTGGCTTAGCTCGAGTAAGTTCAGGGATTATTTTTCTTACTTCAAGTCGATAGCAACGAGTTCAAGATCAGATCAAAAGTACTTGTGAAATATGAAATCATTGTTCAAAGACGTACGCTTCTGGAAAGTTATTCAAATCTCGCAACCAATTCATTCTTCCCATGGAACACAAAAACCCGCAAAAAATTACGCAAAAATTCATTTTGGTTACTTAAATGCTGCTACGAAAGCATAGCGTTGTTAATGAGCAAAGATATGAAGGTGTTTAGTTTTTGTGAAGTCGAAATAGATGTATCAATAGATGTCGAAATTTAATATGATGGAAATTCTAGAAAAGTGGTAGACTGGCTTTGGGAAAAAATGAACTCATGTTGGTGTTTATTTGAAAATCAACTATTTGCTAGCCTTTAGGTTCTACCATTTAAAATTGATGCGTGTTTTTTGTTTGATTTAAATTATGCGGCGCTGATGCGTGATGTTGCTGTGAAAAAAGGTGTCTATTATTCACTATTTTTGGCAGGTGAAATATGATGGAAAATTTAAGATGCATTTATGAGTGTAGAAGTATGACTCCTCCTCAACGTGCAATTCTGGATGCCATGGGTTTTAGGGATGGAATCTCCCTAGCTAAATATTACTTATAATTAGGTTTAAACATACAGTCTTATTTATCCTTTTGTGTAAATGGGTGATGTCAAGCAGCAACACGTATTAAACGCGCAATTTTAATATACAACTTCAAGTAATAAAATGCTGCCCTCACATTCTTAAATTTTCTATCTGATTCAAATGAAATAATGGTTTTGGGTTTTGACTTAATCGCATCTGTAAGATCAGCTCAATATACGCACAAATAGGACAGTCAACGATGATAGTTTTCCCATCATAAGTGATTATAGTCTTATGTGATAATTATCACATCATAAGTGATTATAGTCTTATATGATAACTATCACATCATAAGTGATTATAGTCTTATATGATAATTATCACATATAAGTGATTAAAGTCTTATTTGATAATTATCACATATAAGTGATTACAGTCTTATATGATAATTATCACATATAAGTGATTATAGTCTTATATGATAATTATCACATCATAAGTGATTATAGTCTTATATGATAATTATCACATATAAGTGATTATAGTCTTATATGATAATTATCACATATAAGTGATTACAGTCTTATATGATAATTATCACATATAAGTGATTACAGTCTTATATGATAATTATCACATATAAGTGATTATAGTCTTATATGATAATTATCACATCATAAGTGATTATAGTCTTATATGATAATTATCACATATAAGTGATTATAGTCTTATATGATAATTATCACATATAAGTGATTATAGTCTTATATGATAATTATCACATATAAGTGATTATAGTCTTATATTATAATTATCACATATAAGTGATTATAGTCTTATATGATAATTATCACATATAAGTGATTATAGTCTTATATGATAATTATCACATCATAAGTGATTATAGTCTTATATGATAATTATCACATCTAAGTGATTATAGTCTTATATGATAATTATCACATATAAGTGATTATAGTCTTATATGATAATTATCACATATAAGTGATTACAGTCTTATATGATAATTATCACATATAAGTGATTATAGTCTTATACGATAATTATCACATCATAAGTGATTATAGTCTTATATGATAATTATCACATCATAAGTGATTATAGTCTTATATGATAATTATCACATATAAGTGATTATAGTCTTATATGATAATTATCACATCACAAGTGATTACAGTCTTATATGATAATTATCACATATAAGTGATTATAGTCTTATATGATAATTATCACATCATAAGTGATTATAGTCTTATATGATAATTATCACATCATAAGTGATTATAGTCTTATATGATAATTATCACATCATAAGTGATTATAGTCTTATATGATAATTATCACATATAAGTGATTATAGTCTTATATGATAATTATCACATATAAGTGATTATAGTCTTATATGATAATTATCACATATAAGTGATTATAGTCTTATATGATAATTATCACATCATAAGTGATTATAGTCTTATATGATAATTATCACATCATAAGTGATTATAGTCTTATATGATAATTATCACATATAAGTGATTATAGTCTTATATGATAATTATCACATATAAGTGATTATAGTCTTATATGATAATTATCACATCACAAGTGATTACAGTCTTATATGATAATTATCACATATAAGTGATTATAGTCTTATATGATAATTATCACATATAAGTGATTATAGTCTTATATGATAATTATCACATATAAGTGATTATAGTCTTATTTGATAATTATCACATATAAGTGATTACAGTCTTATATGATAATTATCACATATAAGTGATTATAGTCTTATATGCTAATTATCACATCATAAGTGATTATAGTCTTATATGATAATTATCACATATAAGTGATTATAGTCTTATATGATAATTATCACATATAAGTGATTATAGTCTTATATGATAATTATCACATATAAGTGATTACAGTCTTATATGATAATTATCACATATAAGTGATTATAGTCTTATACGATAATTATCACATCATAAGTGATTATAGTCTTATATGATAATTATCACATCATGAGTGATTATAGTCTTATATGATAATTATCACATATAAGTGATTATAGTCTTATATGATAATTATCACATATAAGTGATTACAGTCTTATATGATAATTATCACATCACAGGTGATTACAGTCTTATATGATAATTATCACATCATAAGTGATTACAGCTTTATATGATAATTATCATATCATAACTGATTAAAGTCAATTGAAGTTAGTTAAACTTAAAAGAAGACTTCCACACCCATAACGTTGAGCGCGAGGAAATAAAAATGCTAACTCAGTGGTATGCTGAACGCGCATCCCGCAGGTTGGCAGTAAGGGGCTACATGGAATTTGTCGTTTACATTTTGTTCGTTTTCCGTCTGTTTCGCTTTAGTATGTGAAAGTTTTATTTTATTAACAGTTAAGTTATAAGTCTTTATGTCTCTATCACCTATATCTATATCACATATGAGTAAGTTATCTCCATTATTTTCATTTCAATTTGTGTATTTTGAAAAATCTCACAGGCGATGATGGGCCACGGTCCAAAACCTCCTATTTAACATAGATCGAATAACCTTTTTAAAAATGTTGAGTGATGCGGCTTTTCATTTGAAGTTTTTGAATATAATTGTTCCCCAAACCAAACTTTAAATTGTTTCATTTGAAAATAAACGAGGAACAATGAAGCAGTAGAAATGACGGATGTTCACCGGTTCTAACCAGGCTGAATTTTTTTAGAGAGGGTCTAGTTAAGATTTTGCATGACCTTGCCACGTGATGATTTGCATAACTTCTTGTGCCTTGTTACGTCCTGGTATTCCCTTCCAGCCACAGCAGTGATTGTTACGTGCAGCGTTGAGCGCGTTTCCTGCAGTGCTGTAGTTTGGTGGCAAGAGTAACTTGCTCTCGGTCGCAAGTGTCAAAGAAAAATGCCTTCTTAATTTTTGCCTTAAGGTTTCTTCCATTTCAGGTGCTGTGTTTTCAAGTAGTTTAAGGCCGCGTTCACACAGTGCAGTTTTCTCTGCGCAGTTAAAAACTGCACCGTGTGAAGGGTTCCATTACAAAGAATTGTAATCTGGTCAAGTGCAGTTCTTTACTGCGCGTCGGAAAAAGACGTGCAGTGAAAAATTGCACTGTGTGAAGACGGCCTAAGAAGTCGCACTGGTACAGCTGGCAGCGTAGCCAAGTCGACTTAGAAAAACTTACATTAAATACCGCTACGACAACGACGACGTGAATTTCTAGGAAGTCCCCCCACAAGTTATTACTTTAAGTTCGCTATAATTTTATTTGCTGGAACATATCTTCAAAATTTATTGAAGAATTTCGTCCAGTCGTCTGAAACTGATGTCTTTAGAACTGGCTTTGAGGTCCGGTTTTAGGCAGTACCGTAAAGACGCCGAGAGGTCAAATTCTCAAGGAAAAAATTACCGTATAAATATTTAAGAAAGATTCTTTGTGTGCTTGCAGGTTCGTGTCTGTGATTATATTGTATAGATTAAATTATGTTCACGGAAATTTCTGGGCCGTTAGTGAAAAATAGCCGAAAAACTTGTAAATATTCCTTTGTGAAGAATATGACGGATTATTTAGATTGTAAAAGGAAGTTCCCTGTAATCACACATCATTAACGAAGAAATCATCCGGTGATAGTATTAAGGATAGTATTTATGTTTTTGTTTTTAATATGCGAATGCACGAAACTTGATCGTTTTAATCGAGATTATCAACGTTTATTTTAAAAATGGAGGGCTTACATGATTTCCTCAACTCGCCTTTTTTAAGTATGTGAAAACGTTTTGAGAATTCATTACGATGCGTTCAGCATTTTGATAAATGTTTATTGCATTCGAAATTCGTAAGCTTCCCAAGCAACACGATGTGCGCTAATATCCAAAGCGTGGCCAATTTTTTCAAACTATTTATAGAGTTTCTTATTTAAAAATATTTTTCAGGTTTGAATTTCCCTTCAAAAAAATACCTAAAGCTTAAGCAAAGCAATATTTTTTTGTCATTACATGCTCTAAGAAAATTTTTCGAAGCAACATAAATCTAAGCAGATAAATTTATCGGAATCTATTGACTTTTATGAGTAAATATTCATTAATTCACATGCTTATAGAAATATTTTAGTCGCCATCATTCAATGCGATGCATAGTTTTGAATTTCGAACTAAGACCTAAATCCATAAATCTAGTTTCACGAATTTTACCTTCCCATCCATATTGGTATTAAATTAAGAACTAAATCCATAAATCCAATTCCCAACATTTTGCCTTCCCATCCAAAATAGAATTAAACTTCAAACCTAATACACAAATCCAATTTCATACATACATTATACGTTCCCGAACCTCTCGTCAACGGGGATCCCACCTATAATGCCCTCTTTAAGCGATGCGAATGCGGAAAAGAACGCTACAAAAACCGGTCCTCAGCAGTTAGTTATATTAGCGACGGCGGTGTAGCGACGAGTTGTTGGTGGGAACACCTTGAGTGGAGTGCTGAGGTGGCGGCTGCACTGTGTGCCTGGACCCAGATGAGATAGGTTCTCTTCCAGGACTTCTCTTGGGTTATTGGAGTATTTTGTCCCAATTCAGCTGTGCACCTGGTGGTGAAAGTTCTGTTGACTTGGCTACAGCGTTCTCATCCAGGGCTACTCTTGGGTTATAGGAGTTGGGTTATAGGATCCAGGGCTACTCTTGAGTTATAGGAGTTGGGTTATAGGATCCAGGGCTACTCTTGGGTTAAAGGAGTTGGGTTATAGGATCCAGGGCTACTCTTGGGTTATAGGAGTTGGGTTATAGGATCCAGGGCTACTCTTGGGTTATAAGAGTTGGGTTACAGGATCCAGGGCTACTCTTGGGTTATAAGAGTTGGGTTACAGGATCCAGGGCTACTCTTGGGTTATCCCAATTTAGCGGTGCAGCTGGTGACAAAAGTTCTGTTGTCGTGGCTACAGCTGCGTTCTTTTTTCTATGATCAAATGTTGAGAGTTTCAGTTTTTCAAATAATAATTTGAACTTTAAAATTAACTTAAAACACAGAGATTCAAAAGATTTTGGAAGAAAACTTTGGATTTCTTGTGAACAAGCACGTAGCCTAAGCCAAGTCGACAGAACCTTCGCTGCCAGCTGTAACGCAACGGATGTTTTACATGATTGTTTGAAAATGTATCAGCTGAAGTTTTTCATTAATAGTTTTCAAAACATATTTTAAGTCGTCGTATCTCTACAAACTCTACTAAGTCGAGCTCACGTAAGCAGCTGTGCTCTACGCCGACGTACGTTGTTTTTGAAATCTGACTCTGCGTCCATAAACAGCCGACGAGCGCCAAGCGCAACACAAGCGGTATAGACTCTGCAATGCTCTTTTCTTCTTTCGCATAATTATTTCTGTTTGTGGCTGTGTTATCTAACTCTAGCAAAGCTTGCTCGGAAGCCGAACTCTTAAGAATCACATCACGATCGTTAGCGTATGTTGCATCAGGTGGCTATTCACAGAATTGCGAAACATAATATTCCTTCTTGTTGCACACATTGTATGTTGCATCAGGTGGCTATCCACAGAATTGCGAAACATAATATTCCTTCTTGTTGCACACATTGAAATTTTTTGATCATTAAGATTTTTGTTAGTTAATTTGTGACACCCTATTTTTATAATAAGAGCATGTTTTTAATGAGAACGATATGGCTCGTTATTTTTTCAAGTATTGGTGATTTGATTTTGTTTTTAATTTTTAAACTGAAATTTTCGTCGAGGGTTTTAAAAAAATGGTCATAAAATTTAATTTTTTTTACAGAGGTTGAATAACTTTTGAACGTAGTACTTCTATCAGCCTCTCACAGTTTTACTGGACGTCAAACTCAAGACATCGAAGCCTGACGAAAATGTTTACTTTCAGCTTCAAGAATTCGATCATGGTGAGTCACTATGGAACATAATTAATAGATTACTTCCTTCAAGTTATATTAGAATACACTACTAAATACTTCCTTCAAGTTATATCAGAATACACTACTAAATAATTTTGTCTCTAAGTTTTGTAGGAATACCAATTGAATGTTTCAAATTTTTGGAATTATTGATGGTAATGAATCAAAGCAATACTGAAATTCTAAATAAGCTTTACGATCTGATTTAAAGTGAATTTTTTCCAAGATTTTCGGAAGTTATCAAATTTCAAGCCTTCATTCCAGTGGCATTAAACCTAAACTTGATTTGTGAATTTTTCAGAACTACAAGTATGATTATTCTTTCAGTTTCTGGTCATTGAGGGAAGACCGCGCTTATACTTAAATTTCGAGCATTTGTATATCCTTATGGCCATGATTTACTTTATGCTATTTTGGTTTTTAAAGTATATTTGCATTCAGGCATTTAAACCTACTTTGCAAATGCGTGTCATGTTCCAAGCTTTTTTCCTGTTCTTATGTTCATTGTGTGGAGTAGTGAATCAGTATGTTTGATTTTAACAAGTTCCTACTGCGTTTTCTTTAATGATTTTTAAATGAATAATTCGAAATTAAAAAATCATGAAATAATCTATGGAGTATTAAGGAACTATACGTGACGGTTATTGTCACAGAAGCGTGTTTTGTTATTTTGATGCTGCTTTTTTTTCGTAAAATTTCTGTAATAAATAATTTGAGTTTAAAATATACCATCACACTATCTTTACAGAATTTATGGACTATACGCGACAATTATTGTTATAGCCACATTTTGTGGCCAGGTGATTTTCACTAAATTTTTTAACGAATATTCAAAGATTTAAAACCATCATGTAATCTTAGAGCATTGAGGTACCACACGCCACGGTATCGCGGTACCATACACCACGGTAGTTTTATTTTTTTCGTAATATTTGTGTAATAAATGATTTGAGACTAAAATACCATCAAACTATCTTTACAGAATTTAATATCGTTACATTTTTTGTAACCAGATGACGGTGTGTGTGTTGCTGCTCCTGCTGCAGCTCTCAGCCGCTGTGCCCCAGTAGTGAGTTTCCAAGTTAATTACGACTTAAGCTTCTCTTTTAATTTCTATAAACTTCATCAAGTAATTTCTATCCACTCAGGTATTTGAAGAGGTAATTTGAAGAGGTAATCTTGAAAAGGTAATTTGAAGAGGTAATTTGAAGAGGTAATTTCAGGATTTATGCCCTCCTCCTCGACAGTACTGAATTTGACTTCAAACTTTCTGTTTAATCAAATATCAAAGAGCCGGTGCTGCTCAATAGTGAGTTTTAAGCCCAGATGCTTGCTGATCAGGTTGCCAGGTGGCTGCGTTTGGCACACCATTACCGTTGCCAGATGCCGTTGACTTGTGGGATCGCAGTTACAAGATCGCCGTTAAGGCTTATCAGTTTTTTAAGTATAAATCGAACTTGAGGTTACCATTTATTATTGCATTGAGTTTTAATTCTAATTTTGAGTTTTGTGCTGATTTTTCTTCTTAATTTTTTAATTTTGGTATGTTTTGGTATGCATTCTTTACAGGAATGTATCAAACCACATGACGTCTCAGTCGTACTCATGTAGTTCAAAGGAAAAAAATAAATAAAAATGGCTTAGAACTTAATAAGCAACATCTTTGTACGGACGTTTGATTTTGTGCTGTTTTTCCTTCTTAATTTTTTAATTTTGGTATGTTTTGGTATGCATTC
Source organism: Morinoia aosen (assembly GCA_030386875.1). Lineage (NCBI taxonomy): Eukaryota > Metazoa > Arthropoda > Malacostraca > Amphipoda > Talitridae > Morinoia > Morinoia aosen. Next base: position 62,422,078 of record CM059568.1, on the reverse strand, counting down.
TTTACAGGAATGTATCAAACCATATGACGTCTCAGTCGTACTCATGTAGTTCAAAGAAAAAAAAATAAAAATGGCTTAGCACTTAATAAGCAACATCTTTGTATGGACTTTTGATTTTGTCCTGTTTTTCCTTCTTAATTTTTTCATTTTGGTATGTTTTGGTATGCATTCTTTACAGGAATGTGTCAAACCATATAACGTCTCAGTCGTACTCATGTAGTTCAAAGAAAAAAAAAATAAAAATGGTTTAGCACTTAATAAGCAACATCTTTGTACGGACTTTGGATTTTGTTTTGATTTTCCTTTACAATATTTTAATTTTTGTATTTTCTCAGTTACGGAGGTTACGGTGGGTACAGCGGAGGGTACGGAGGCTACGGCGGGTACGGCGGGTACGGTGGCGGGCACTACCATGACGCCGTCATTGACCACGGTGACCACCACCACCATGTACCTCTCCACTGTGACTCCTTCCATTTTAATTGCCATGTTGGTAAATGAGGAAGGGAACTAAAAACAATATTGACATGAAAATGCTAAATGAGAAAGGGAAATAAAAAACAAGATTGGCTTGAAAATGCTAAATGAGAAAGGGAACTGAAAACAAGATTGATTTGAAAATGCTATAAAATGATCAGGTTTGTTGGAAATTAGAGAAGGCTGAAACGCTTTTATTTATTTGCTTTTTTCTTCTGTCATTTCTGAGTTTCACAAAGGAACCCCTATAAATTACGGTGGTAAAATGTTGTGGACGACAACTGATTTTAGATTTATTTATTGAATATTTAATTAAACTTAAATGAAAAACTCTGTTTTAAATTTGAAACTGTGTTCAGTTTCTGGATAGAAACGAGCGATGATGAACAATGAAATGTGAGCCTATTTAAGTTTTTGAACAACGACATCATTGCTACGCGTCTTTATGAAAAAATAAACGTGTCTGCTTTGAATTGCGAGTTGTTATTTACCATCTGTGTTGAATTCTTTATTTTTAGACGCATCATCTGTTGCGAATTTTTCGTTTTTTTGACGGATATCGAAAAGAGTGAATTTTGAACCGCTTTTTAACCGCGAATCCTGAGATCAAAAAAGGGCGTTGTGACGAGTCTACAGCATCCTCACATGTAGTGTCAGTAAATACTGAAGATTTTAAAAAAGTGGTTGTTTAACATTTTGACTGCGACGTGAGCCACCGGTGGTACACGGAGGTAATTTTCATAATGGTGCTGACCGACCAGTAGTGGCAAATTCAATTTTCATAAATACGTACTCAAAGATAAATGAAGGCACGGTCCTGTTAATGTTTGGTATTTTCAAAATAGTTTAAAACAATTGACTCTAAATTTAAGTTTAGTATTGAACTTAATATTTAGTGGTCGCAGTCAAAGCGTTGAAAAAGTTGATACACGAGATGTATTACAACCAATTGAATTTAAAATATTTCTTACCGTAAGGCTCCAAAATTGACAGACAAACAACGAGAAGTAGGTAATGGTCATCTCAGGAGCTAAATTTTTATTGGGCAAAAATAAAATGAAAATTAAAATCGATTCTTTTTGATATTTTGCATTGAGTGAGGAGACAAATATGAGTGTTGCTCGATCACTATATCTTTTTTAGTTAGTTTAGCTCCTTAAGTTACAGGGATATAGTACACACCCATAATTTAAGGAGCTAAACCTACTTACATAATTATTTTGTGCCTACATAATTATTTTGCAATACTCGGGACACTCGTGGGAAGCTCGTTGTTGTCCCTCGTCCTCACCTTCTCTGCGAAATTAACTTTACTCCAATGACGGGTGCAACATCTCAGCTGAGACTGCATTTGTCACGTTTTTTTGCGTCAAGTTGATAACATCTGAGGGGTATCACCCAGTCCAACGTTTTGTTAGACTGGTTAGAGCCCAGTGAAAAGGTTAGACTGGGTAGTGTCGAGCCAATTGTAACTTGATGAACCAGATGGCAAATTTACTCGGAAGTTACGATGTTTCAATTGTTGTAGAACCTACAGTCCTACATTCTTTATATATTATCGACTTGCTGAAAATACGAGTGAAGCGTCGTGAACCAGATGACAAAATCACATGAATTCTTCATAAGAATGTACCGAACCGTATGACATCGCAGTCCTTCCTATATTTCTCAAAGAAAAAGTAAATGAAAATGGTTATGCATTTTATAAACAAGATTATTAACTTCACCTAAAGCAGAAGCTTGTTATGAACATTTAACACACCTTTGATTAAATAAAATTACGCACTTGATGATACTCTAAAAAACTCTGCATTTAATGTGAATTTTTTGAGCGTCTAAGCCAACTTTATATCCGTATTGTTACAAAGCCGGAGACCAAAAGAATCAAAATTTGTTGCGTATGTGGATGATGATATTAGATGTTTGTTTAAGCTTCCCTAACCGTATTAAAGGCGTTTCAAAAAGAGGAAAGAGGAAGACACTATTTAGTAGGGTGTTCAGAGAACGCAGAATGAATGCACAAGGCGCTTAGAAACACTCAGTTAAGAAAAAAGTTTATGAAACAAAGTAAAGTTGTAGATAGTAGCTGATGATGAAAACAGGACTGGAGTGAACCGAAAAAAGATTTTCTATGTCAAAGAAAAAATCCATTTCTATTGAAACAGACGGAAGGCTTACCTAACCTTTAGCTCGGGACCTCACATATTCTCCAATTGGATCCAATAGCTGCATCACCCGTGAGGGGTCATGTGTGTTGAATGATGTTGTGCAGAGTGTAGCTCTAAATCTAGGTGAATAGAAGACTGCAAGTTACAAGGGATCAATAAGGCGAACTATTGATTAATTATTCTCAATAGATTAGTATCTCAGAATTAATTTGTAAGTCAGATTACCATTGAAAATTTTACTAGATTTGGTTGGACGCTCTTGGAGAGATTTAAATTTTTGCCTCCGCAAGTGCTTCCAAGTTATTGAAGAGTGTGACGCTACTTTGCAATGGACGACAGAGAAGGGGGCAGAAATATTCTTAAAAGTATTCTTGAGAAATATTCCTAAAAATTTTTTATTTTCAAGATCTAACGTTGTGACATTTACAATAACATTTTTGCATATGGTATTGTAACCCGTTCTGTGCAATAACATTTCTGTTAAAGCAGTTAGGTGGCAAACCTGTTAGAACAGGCTGTACGGAACATCGAAATGTAAACTTAAAAAAAATTAAGAACTCCTACGTAAACTCAAAGGTTGTACAATTAGGGCCACACGTAATGATTCACACATGTGTAAATAGTTAAATAGTTAGCCATCGAACATTTGTTTTCTTCTGTCTCAACAAAAAACTTAGAAAAACGTTATTTTAAGGATTACTATATAATAATTTTGAAAAATTGGTAAGCTGCTTAGAAATATTTTCAAAATGAGCATTTGCGCGCGTCTTTTGCGAACAAATATGATTTCTCAAATGATAATTTTTAAAACATGCATTTATGTTCTATTAAAGAATATTCTTCGATTGTGCATAAATTTTTGGAACTTGAAAATGCATTCTAGGCAAATCAATCTGCCTAACAAGCAGTATGACAACCATTAGGAGTTACGCAAGGCATTGAGTTACAACGGCACTTCCTAATATCACGAGAACTTTGAACAATAAGCAAAGTGTGCAGTTAATTCCATCTTGTAAATAGTGCCGCCTATAGCAACCGTCATCCTGGTGTTGCATCCTGGTGTTAGTTATAAGGCATTTGAAAAACCAATTTAAGAATTGAGATCTGTCTGGCTTGATTGGAATAAAGAATTTTTCCCAATAGCCGTGCATGTAAAACTTAGTCTCTTGAGTAGCCTTCTAGAGGACTCGGTATAAGGTGAAAGTGGTAAACTAATTCCGTGAGAATGTATAAATATACGAATCTATATATTTCATATATCAGTAACAAGTAACCAATGTATTTTAAAAGAATAATGATAAATATAAACTGACTGCGGGACCATTGAACTTACTGACGTCGCACTAAGTTCTGTTTTGATGCCACATCTTGCAAAAATATTCGACAATGATCAATGGTGTGAGGTGCAGATGAACACAAATTAAAGTAATTTGAAGGAAAAAAGCCATTAAACGGCACTCGTTGCATAAATTCCAACCAAGAAATGAAGACAAAGAAGTTTGTCAAAAATAGTTCAAACACTCGTCCACATTTGACGGTAATGCATGCGTCAACACAGCAGAAATTCATGTTTGCGTTACTTAATGTTCATAATTTCTACATAACTGTATTTTATCGCGGTGATGCATGATCGTTGCTTATTTTTCTGGATGATTGTTGCTTATATTCAAGGTTATTTACCTCGTATTCTTTACTGTACAATTACACTAAATCAATGTTTTTGAGAATAGGACTCCTATGTGCCTTCGCCATAGCTCAAAACTGAAGGCTGGGAGCAAAGCTAAGTTGTAGCCGGGCTGTGCTAAATTTGCTCCAGTCCGTTCTATGTCCCCATATATTTTAGTTTTTGCTGTTCTCGAATTAATTATAGATGCGTTCTCACATTATTTTTAACTACATAGTCCACCCCCCTTTATTTGAAATAAAAAAAGCGCGAAATGAGAGAAAGGCCGTTAGAAATTGAAAAATACAATCTCTCGGAAGTTGATGAGGCCGCGTGAACACGGCCCGTCAAAATATATAGGACTGGAGCTTGTATCACAGATACGCTCATCACACACTGCAGGCTGGCTTCGGACAGCCAGACGGACGAACGGACGGACGCGGCTCTTATTATCGTATAGATTTAAATTGTTAACTTTTATTTAAACATGCAGGTATGAGTGCACCTTGAAGGGTGAACATATTTTTAAAATTTGCAACCAATATTGATACGGGCAAATAATAAATACCAACATAAAACGATTAGTCTTTTTATCATCAGCTTATCGACATTATTACCGAAGTCATTGATGACAATATTATTGAAGGTATGCTCTTAAAATTTGTATAATTTTTTTGTGCTTAACATGAAACGTACAAAGTATATTTCTTGCTAGCTTAAGTGGAAACATTTTTTATCAGCTCCCAGGAGAAATATGTTGGATCGTGTAGTAACATCTAAGGTTTCGAGTGAGTTTGGAATGTTCAGTTGATTGAATGAGTGCTGCAAAGCAGATTTCCCGCTCATCCCTGAACACTTTGACCTCAAATGGTGAAACTAAAGTTCTATATTCAACTCAAATTTGAAGTTAATTGTGGTAAGCCATTTGGAAATAGCAAACATGAACTGGATCATGCCTTCATTTAGTCCTAGTTAAGTATTTATGAAAAAAGAGTTTGTGACTACAGGTCTGTCAGCAGCATTATGAAAATCCCCTCCGTGTACACCGGTGACGCACGTTGAGGTCAAAACGTTCATATTCCACTCGTGGTATTTGAAGAAGACCTGAAAGAGGCTATGGGGATTCTACAAGTTCACCTAACTGAACGAACTTATCCTTTTACAGCCACCGTCATTACCAATTATAAGATCGTACCAGTACCTTAACAGCTACCCTTAGATAAATTAGAAGAACGTTCCATTAGCAGCTACTCCTAGATTATTTAATAGAACGGTCCAGATACAACCACTTCCATCAATAACACTTCTGCCAGTCATGAACGCCAGCACAGAACGTGTTCCATAATACAAAGAACGTGTTCCATAATACAGAGAACGTGTTCCATTATACAAGAATTGGCCCTGGGCTGGAGAGGAACGTGTTGAAATTCTCCTCTCCACATCTCACCCTGTCTGCAGAATACCAACAAGCCCGTGCCATTATAACGGCTAAAATCTTTCCGGTTTTGAGTCATGCTGCTCCTTGTCAAATGATCTGCTGTTGGACAATACTGCGCATCTTGAGTTTTAATTTACTCAGTTTGAAGGGCACGAGCTTCGGCATGACAAAGTAGAACCCAGATATTCTTGAAACGTTGAGTGAGTTGCTTATTTTTTGCCTGTTACGGAAATTATGGCTACGGCAAGCGACTCGAGGACACAACCATGACGATATTTGAGCGCATCCCACTGCAGTTCATAAAAGAATCTAGAAGAACATTCAACATGGAACAAACTACGACAATTAAGAGATTTTTTCGAGCTGAACAATTACTAAAAAATGCTATTATATTTCATCTTTGAAGGCAGATCTTTCGTTCGTTGGTGCATCGCCGATATCACAGGGCTACGCGAAAGCAACTTTGAGCTCTACCATGTTAGGAATTTAATTCATTGAAACGTAGACTTCATTGCAACATGGGATAATCAGCGCTCCCAGAGGAGAAATGTGAGGTCCTAAGCTGAAAGTTACATGGGCCTTCATTTCATTGAAATGAACTCCTTTTTTTCTTGTTCCATTACAGACAATCTTTTTTTTTTTGGTTCACTGCCATCCCGTCGTCAGCACGTATTACTTTATTCTTGAACTTTTATCATGTCTCATGAATTTTTTCCTTGACTTACTCGTTTTATACACTCATTTTATACCTACTCTTACTCATTAAACGCCTTGTGCGTGAACTAAATGGTGGCATCATCCTTCCTCTCTTTGAAACGGTAGTGGTTAGAGAGGCTTAGACTGGCATGTCAAATCCAATCTTCAGCGTGAGATCTTGAGGCTATTTGTTTACAGTTCTTTGTACGAGTAACAATATGCACCTATGCAGTGTTTGGAAGTGGATCATAGACGATGTTTATTGACTTAATTACTTGCCATTTTTCAATAGCATACTTGGCCATTTTCACTAGCATACTTTGTTTACTTTGCCACTTTTGACTAGTATACGTCTTTGCAGAATTAAAATTACAAATGTAAAGCACTATTTGAAAGTATTTTCTCGTGCTTACTGTTAGTACTGTAGTGTGATGAATCGCAGAGCCTCTAATTATTTTATCTACCAATTCTTTGGTACCTAAATAATACACGATGCATTGGAGGCAAACAGGGAGCGTGGTATGTTATATTATTTAATTTTCTTCCTCCCCCACCAACCCCCGCACTCCTCCTATACACATCCTCACCCCCGCACCCTCCTATACACACCCCACTCCTCCCACCTGGAGTCAGCTCTACGAGAGTATATAAGGGGCTGCGGGGTGCCCGCCGAATTCATTGAATTGAGTGGTCCACTCAAAGCTGGACGTGGCCAGGACACATTCCAGGTGTTCTAAAAGCTTCATAGCGCTAAGTTCTAAATATCGCTGGTTTTGTGTTATCGTAAATTACTTATTTTGGGTTGTTCAGAATTAGGGCTGTGTGTATAGCGGTCCAAACCATAATTTCGGTTGTTGTGATAAGTTACTGCTTGATACGAATTATTTTCAAGTGAAACTAGTGTAATGTGTTGTAAGTTAATATTTTTATGCTCATCTCTACACAAAGCTGAAGTTTGAAAGAGTAACGTTGATTAACACTTGAACCGCAACACGCACCACCGCTGGCTACTGAGGGAATTTTCATAATGCTGCTGACCGACCAGAAGTCACGAACTCAATTTTCATAAATACTTAATTAAATGTAAATAAAGGCATCATGTGCTTAATATTTGTTATTTTAACGCTCCAGTTGAAAAACCTTATTCACTTCAGCAAGTTCAGGAGCTGAGTAATGGGCCGTTTACACTAGGGGACATTTCGGCCGTGAAGCGCGACACGTGTATACGAGGCTCACCACTGAGGCTCATATTTGTGTGTTAATAAAGTTCTCTATTTGCCACGGTAGTTGCGAGGCTCATGAATGTCGCGGATTACAAATTCGATCAGAGCGAATAGGGAACTTCGTATATACACACACAAATATGAGCCTCAGTGGTGAGCCTCGTATTCACGTGTCGCGCCTCACGGCCGAATGTCTCCTAGTGTAAACGGCCCTTAAGTTTAATTAACTTTGATGGATGACGGTCACAAGCCTCGGACATTAAATAACTCGTTGCTCAATTTTTCTTCGTGATTATCGTTCCATGTCTACAGTTGCCTTTTTATTACGTACGTCGTGGAGTTTTAGTACAGGTAAAATATCTAAAAACTCTTTTTCCTTTAAATTGTGACTCCTTTCATAACGAGCTAAAATTTTTGGCACATTTAAAATTGTAAACAACTATTTTTCCTTTAAATTCTGTCTCCTTCCATTTTATTTGGGGAAATTTTCTTTCCTTAATTGCCTGTGTATTAAGTAGTAAAATCATTTTATGCATAATACTATTTGATACAATTTTATTCTATTAAATTATTACCTCGCATTCATAATATAATAATCTATGCAAACATGCGGGCAACTTGCATTGCCTCGTTGCGTGCGCCATGATTTTATTTTCACTCTCCTATATATGTACAACGTATGATTTGTTTACGTTATTAATTTCTTAAACGTATTAAACTTTTTATTTCAGAATTTCAAGTCCTCCTATGAACTGCTGCTCTCTAAAAGTACCTGGATTTTATACAAAACTCTCAGAAAATCGTACGTCTGTCATTCGCAAGAGGACAACCGCCATGCTCTTCACAACAACTTTCACTGTAAGTTGTCATACCTTGTGAGACCAACCGAGTATGTGTCGCCTTGAGTTGACTCGAGCTGTTCAGTTGTACTCAACATATCGCTTTAACACGTTAACCGTCATGGGTTAAACTAAAGTTCAATATTAAACTCAAATTTAAACTCAATTGTAGTAAGCAATTTTGAAAATGGCAAACATTATGAGGATCGGGCCTTCATTTAGCTTTGATTTAGTATTTATAAAATTTATTTTGTGACTACAGGTCGGTATGCAGCATTATGAAAACTTCCTTCGTGTACCACCGGCTGTACTCGTTTCGGTTAACGTGTTAAATGAAATTATTTTTGAATACTGTTTCTTGATGCCGATACATATTTTGAGATGAACAAGAATATTGTTGGCGTCAAGATCAAGTCTTTGGAGACCATCTCCATTGAACGAGGGCTGCGCATTGTCTGCCATGCACTAGATTTATGACATTTTGAATTTTGCTCGAAGATTTGTGTAGTTTCATAAAATTTTACCCCATACATATGTTAAATTATAAAAGCCAAGAAATAGCGAATAAAATGGTTTTCAGTATCGATAATAAATGATGAATTTTGTAATTCCCTGAAATTTTGCCTCAAGTGTGAAACTATCCAAATGGATAAATAATGTCGAAGATTTTTTTTTCAGTTTAAAGTGAGTTAATGTGCTCAGTTCAACACAAAATGTAGATATGGCACGATTATGACTACGTGCAATTTGGAGACACATTCTCTCGTGACTTGACAACACAACACGGTAGAGGAAACAATGTAAGGTCATTTCTACGGGGGAAAATACACTTCTTCATGTTCGGGTAGCCAACAGAAAGGCTTTATTTCAAACAAACTTTATGACGTTACCAAAATGCAATGTCGTTAGGCCAATAGTGGAGACGGATTTGGGGGTAGCAGTTCTACCAGATGCAATATGAGTGCTGCCATTGGTTCGTTGCTGTGACGTCAGCAAGCCCACACAGTCGATGAAAAAAAGACTGGTTTGACCCTACTTTGTTTCCTCTACCGTGTGCAGCACAACGAGTAAAGATCACGGTGAGCAAAGGGGGAATCGAGCAAGAAGAAGGATGACCACAAGGGATTGATGGTTGCAAATTTTCCATACACTCGTCGCATTTAGGAAGAAAAATATGGCTTGCTTATAGCCGCTTAGGTGTTAAACTTGTTTTATTGGAACGAACGGTGAAATATTTCCTAATCAAAATTGCAGTACATATATTAATATTACTTGTAATTTTATTCTCGCACAATACTGGATCGGCATTTCACTGATCCTTACGTTTCAAAAATCTTCGAGACACAATTTTCATTCAACTCATTGTCAGTTATCGACCTAAACTTCAACATTTTATGCTGCTAAAAATCAATTTCATTTATCCACTATTAAGATATTTTTTGTTCACATATCGCCACCAAGACGATGCTGGTGGCGCTGCTGGCGGTGCTGGTGCACCTGACGACTGCCGCCCCCACCGCACAGTTGTGAGGGTCTAATTTAGAAATTAGGCTTTTAAGAAATTAGGCATCTAAAAAGATAGGCTTCTGAAAAGTTTGGTTTCTAAGAAACTAGGTCTGCGAGAATAACATAACAACGAGAACTAGGCCTCTAATAAATAGCCCTTTAGGAAACTAGGCGTCTAAGAAACTAGGTCTCTAAGGAACTAGGTCTCTAAGGAACTAGGTCTCTAAGAAACTAGACCTCTAAGAAACTAGATCTCTAAGAAACTAAGCCTCAAGAAACTAGGCCTCTAGAAAAGATTCTACGGGATCTGGTCTGTAACAATTTGCCATGCAATTTATTCAGAGGCTACAATTCATAATTTACCTATCAGACAATGCAAATTTTTTATTTAGACTCAACATTGAATGAAAAAGAACTGATGTATCTTACTAACCACTCGCTATTCGTAAACATATCATATTTGCCAAGTGAAATTGAAAAGCCTTAAGAAGTACACATGATTATTTTTATAAACAATTCAGTCAAATTTTTTGTTCCTTCTTGAGTGAGGTATTTTGTGGCAACATGCACGAAAAAATGTTCGAATGGATTGTTGAAGTGTTTCGCCTGCGTTCACATAGGTTACGGAACAAGACGCATAGTTTACAGTTCACGCAGAGATTATTTTACCACAACAGGGATTTACAGTAGTAAAATTTTATTTTCAGAGCTAATATAGCATAAAATTTGATCTTCCTGTATCCACACACATGGAAGAAACATATAAGGAGTGTATGTTTTTAATCATAACACAGAATCGTTGGCTTTATGATTATTTTACTATCAATTGTAATTCCTCATATTTCACTGTAAACATAAAAATTTCAAAACCTGAAATATAGCTAGGAGATTTTTATTAGCAAAGTACATTTTTAAGTCAAACAATCCAAAAATTTCCAGTTATTTAATTGAAAAATTGAACAGTAGTCGAAGCATCTTTGCTGATGTCAGTTAAGCTTACATTTACTTCTAATCTAAACTAATTCACTCTAATCTAACCCTAATACAATCTAATCTAATTCACTCTAATCTAACCCTAATACAATCTAATCTAATTCACTCTAATCAAACCCTAATATAATATAACCTAATTCACTCTAATCTAACCCTAATACAATCTAATCTAATTCACTCTAATCTAACCCTAATACAATCTAATCTAATTCACTCTAATCTAACCCTAATACAATCTAATCTAATTCACTCTAATCAAACCCTAATATAATATAACCTAATTCACTCTAATCTAACCCTAATACAATCTAATCTAATTCACTCTAATCTAACCCTAATACAATCTAATCTAATTCACTCTAATCTAACCCTAATACAATCTAATCTAATCACTCTAATCTAACCCTAATACAATCTAATCTAATTCACTCTAATCTAACCCTAATACAATCTAATCTAATTCACTCTAATCTAACCCTAATACAATCTAATCTAATTCACTCTAATCAAACCCTAATATAATATAATCTAATTCACTCTAATCTAACCCTAATACAATCTAATCTAATTCACTCTAATCAAACCCTAATACAATCTAATCTAATTCACTCTAATCTAACCCTAATACAATCTAATCTAATTCACTCTAATCTAACCCTAATACAATCTAATCTAATTCACTCTAATCTAACCCTAATACAATATAATCTAATTCACTCTAATCTAACCCTAATACAATATAATCTAATTCACTCTAATCTAACCCTAATACAATCTAATCTAATTCACTCTAATCAAACCCTAATATAATATAACCTAATTCACTCTAATCTAACCCTAATACAATCTAATCTAATTCACTCTAATCAAACCCTAATACAATATAATCTAATTCACTCTAATCTAACCCTAATACAATCTAATCTAATTCACTCTAATCTAACCCTAATACAATCTAATCTAATTCACTCTAATCTAACCCTAATACAATCTAATCTAATTCACTCTAATCAAACCCTAATATAATATAACCTAATTCACTCTAATCTAACCCTAATACAATCTAATCTAATTCACTCTAATCAAACCCTAATACAATATAATCAAATTCACTCTAATCTAACCCTAATACAATCTAATCTAATTCACTCTAATCTAACCCTAATACAATCTAATCTAATTCACTCTAATCTAACCCTAATACAATCTAATCTAATTCACTCTAATCTAACCCTAATACAATCTAATCTAATTCACTCTAATCTAACCCTAATACAATCTAATCTAATCACTCTAATCTAACCCTGATACAATCGAATCTAATTCACTCTAATCTAACCCTAATACAATCTAATCAAATTCACTCTAATCTAACCCTAATACAATCTAATCTAATTCACTCTAATCAAACCCTAATATAATATAATCTAATTCACTCTAATCTAACCCTAATACAATCTAATCTAATTCACTCTAATCAAACCCTAATACAATCTAATCTAATTCACTCTAATCTAACCCTAATACAATCTAATCTAATTCACTCTAATCTAACCCTAATACAATCTAATCTAATTCACTCTAATCTAACCCTAATACAATCTAATCTAATTCACTCTAATCTAACCCTAATGCAATATAATCTAATTCACTCTGATCTAACCCTAATACAATATAATCTAATTCACTCTAATCTAACCCTAATACAATATAATCTAATTCACTCTAATCTAACCCTAATACAATCTAATCTAATTCACTCTAATCTAACCCTAATACAATCTAATCTAATCACTCTAATCTAACCCTAATACAATCTAATCTAATTCACTCTAATCTAACCCTAATACAATCTAATCTAATTCACTCTAATCTAACCCTAATACAATCTAATCTAATTCACTCTAATCTAACCCAATCCAATTGCAGTTTGGACTCCCACTCCCCCACTGGTGGGTACGGTCAGTACGGGGGGTACTCCAGCGGAGGCTACAGCGGGGACCATTACTCCAACGTCCCACTGAACCATGGCGACCACATCCACTCCCTGCCCCTCCACTGTACTGTCTTCAACACGGGTTGCCACATTGACGGCTGATGTTCTATGTCGCAAATAAACCTGCGTCAATTCAATAAACTGTTTCTCATTTAAACCATGCGTGACAGTCAACTTAAATATACTTAAGCAATTTGAGCAATTTTTCGCGATGATTCGTTTATTAGAATTTCTAGTAAAATAAGTAGTTTTTCCTGATGTACAATCAAATATTGAAGTTGTCAAAAAGTTTTATTGATTTCGGAAACAATGATTGAAAAGTCAAAAAGTATCGCAGGGGTATAGGGATTTCTGAAATGTTTATTAGAATTTCTCGTCAAGTAAATAGTTTTTCCTGATGTACAACCGAGTATTGAAGTAGTCACAGAGTTTCATCGATTTTGGAAATATTGGCCGAAAAAGTAAAAAAAATATCCTTACGTTTTTTGAGAAAAATTTTGGGAAATAAAAATGTTCGAAATTCTCTAATTTCTCACTAGGAATGACACGACAATGGGAAAACGAGGTTATAAAGTCATTCTCAGCGGGATTTGCCCTGGCGAAGACCCGAAACTCAACTGAAAATGGCCTATCCCTTTTAACTGCTCATCATTCCTTCGATGCAGCCCATTCATCAACACGCAAGCCTTCACAATCTTTCTGTAAACTATTTATAATATTTGTACGAATGGTGTACTTATATTTTTCGGAGCGTATTTGATTCTATAATCGGCATATTTTTGGCTTGTTCCAGTTATACTTCTCATACGATGTAGCATTTCTTAACATTTTTCAGAAAACACAAAAAATTTAATTTACGACGGCATTTTTTCGCTTTTATTCGCGAGTTTAATTAAATTGCTCGATTAGCTTCCCCTCACTTTCTCTCATTACCCTCAACAAAACACTGCAGGCTTGGTCAGTGGAGACCCTCGTCGCACCGAGGGGAGACGTTTCTTCTAAAGACGGTCCCTCACATTTGTTCCAGCCATTTGTCTCGTCCGTCTTTTAGGGACAACGCGACGTATTTTTTCCCGCTCCTGTACCGGTCTCGCAAAAGCGAGCCTTTTGAGCACCAGCTCGGGAAACGCTTTGGGTATTTTGAGAGATTCTTTTGCCCTAAGACTGCACTGCCAGCCTTGTTTTTTGCCCTCACGACCTATTTTAGATCGCGTTCTGCTAGAAATTGACTCCTGACATGTGTTGGACAGACCTCTTGAATGTTTGCTACCTGAAAATATTCGTCAGTTGTGGGTGGGATGATCTTAATGTTATGGGAGCATCTCATGTATTTCTCTGTTTGAACTACACGCACAAAAAAGTACTGTTGAAAAAACAAAAATAAATGAAAATGAAGATCAGCAACAACAGATAAAAAGAAAGAGCTGGACAAACAGACTACTACTGAAAATACCAAAGAGCATATAACAGCGAGAAAATCAAAGTACTGATTCAAAAAATAATGGATAAATAAAATGCGGAAAACAACAAAATACTACTGAAAACAACAGAGAATATATTACAGCGAGAACAACAGAGTACTTCAGAACACAAGAATTAAAACAATAGAGTACGAAAGCAAAAGTGAGCAAGGCTGTTTGTCCAGTGTTAAGAGCATCCAAGTGGACAACAGATGTACCACTACCCAGTCTAAATTTTTCGCCGCCTAAGCGATTTAATCGCTTAAATCACTAAGGCGGCGAAAAACTTGCATGCGGGGGACGAAAAAGTTGGAATGGGTAGTTTACATAGGGTTTACTAGGTGTACGAATGGTTCCGGTAGCCATTCAACGAGACATACTCTAACAAATCAACGAGACGTTTTGTTCGGAAGTCTCTCTGTTAGTGAGGACAAGACAAACCTTGGGTGATGTACGATTTATGAGCTGTAGGTTAATACTTGCAAAACCGCTCATTTACTGGTCAAAAGAAAACAAAATTAACAGAATATCATTTTTGAAACACGCAGCATTGAAGAAGTTTTTTTTTCGAGTTTGGAGTTTTTTCAGCGGCTTGTAACGAAAACATGAGGTTACAAAATGTAAGGGCTAGCAGTAGGTTTTTTGAAAGCAAAAAATACTCAAATGTATAATTTATATTCTCCGTTAAATGTAACAAATATCAGGAACGATATTTGTCTTGTTAATTTTAAAGTTGAACTCACTAGTTCATTGATCGAAATTAGACAATAAAACTTTGAAAACTTTTTCATAAAGAACTGGATCCTTGTTTTTCAAATTATTTATTTGCTCTTATACCTTCCTAAACAATCTTTTGTAACTTCAACAAATGACTGGAAGATGAAATACTCTCATCGTTTCAAATACTCAATTTTTTAACAATTTTGGACGAGTTCAGCTTGGTGGACTGATATAAAAAATCAATTGAAATACATCGTTTCGATTACTGAATAAGCCATAATTCTGGACAAGTTCCAAAAGACTTATAGAAATAAGCAATTCGGGCTTGAACTTTTCACGTCAGTACCCTGACAAGCGACGTCTCCGTCAAGAAATTCTCGCAAACAAGGCAAGTTTTGAGCGAAAGGGCAAAATTTGACAGCAGCAGGACCAGCCTGTGTGGGGCCAAACTTTGTGGTTGTCCATATTTTGTGTACGCGACTCGGTTGTTTGAGTGCTCTGAGAATATCAGGCGGTCTATTTCCTAGAGTTAGTTCTGAAAGTTGGATCTTCTGCGTTGTTGCAAATATGAGCGCATCTGATGAGGTGAAACCGCGTTCTGACTTTGTTGTTGGAAGCGTCCTTCCCAGTCGAATTTTTTTGCCTCTGCATGCAGGTTTTTGGCCGCCTAAGTAATTAAATCGCTTAGGCGGCGAAAAACATGCATGCTCCGGTGAAAAAGTTTGACTGGGTTAACAAGTTTTCTGCGATGTGTTGAACTGAAGTTGAATGTTCAATTAAAATATACAGTGAATTGTAGTAGGAAATTTTCAAATTTACAGTCAACTGCAGTAAGCAACTTTGAAAATGGCAAGCATTAAGTGAAACGTTAATGTATCAACCCATTAACATTTAACTTTCATTAAGTGCGGCTGGTTGAACTAAAGTTACTGAAATTAAAGTAAATCTTAGAGATTAATTTCGAAAATAACGAACACTAAATAAATCGTGCCTTCAGTTAGTTTCCATTAAGTATTTGTGAACACTAAGTTAGCGGCTGCCGGTTGGATAAAAACACTATGAAAATCCCATCAGTGACCACCGGTGGGTCACTTCGCACGAAATGTGTTAAGGCTAACCGTGTAACTGGAGGAATTCTAGCAGTTAATTTGAGACGTTCTGAAGAATAAATAATTTGGCGGGAGGAAAAAATATTTTTAAAAGTTCAGTGAATTGAAAAAGGTCATTTATTTCTTAAATAGGCCTACAACACGCCTATTGATAGGCAGCAGCCGCACAGTGCTAGGATGCACTCTAATATTTTTTAATCAGCTCTTTTCATCAAAAATCAAATTGGTCCACAGTGCTTACGATAAATTTCTCTCACCCGCAATAATTTTGAAATAAAGACGACCACTGAGCTGTACGATACACTGCTGCAAAAAAGGAGAGTAACACAGATTTTTTTAGACTGCTACACTCTCACCGGCACAAGCCATTCAGCTCATGCCCAATCATACTTCATCAACTCATACCCAATCATACCCCTTCAGCTCATAACAATCATACCTCTTCAACTCATACCCAATTCGGTGGAAATTGCCTTAAGTTCATAGATAATATTTTGGGATTAGAAGGAATGGCCTTTCTCAAGTCCAGATTTGTAGCCACTGGACTTCACATTGTAAGCTAGCTAAACGAATGTTTTTCTTCGCTATTTGTGCTCAGGAGAAGTTTTTTTGTAGGATGCTTTTCTAGTTTGATTTTTAAATATTATCAAAACCATGAAGAATCTCATCGCCATACCAATTTTTTGAGGCGAAGGAAAAAAGCATAAAAGTTACTTCCCCGTATTGGATGCCCTATTAAATACATATTACACGATGTAATGTACGTAAAACCTAAAATCTTCAACGCACTTCAAGTCACAATTGTGATTCAAAATCGTCATTGACAACCAATTTCGGAAAAAGTGGTGATATTAGAGAGGGTAGAACTGCTTTTGGCCCTCAGTTCATTGAGTAAAAATGGGATTCCTGTTGATATCATCGGAACATACTGGAAGAAGATAGAAATATCTGAGAGGGTAGAGTTGATTTTGCCCTCAGCTCGTTCAGTAAATATTCAATTTAATTTCAACAGAAAATCTTGGATCAATTTAGAATAAAGTGTGAGTATTAGATAGGGTAGAGCTCATTCTGCATTCAATCAGTAAAAACCGAATTTAATGTCAATAAAAAACCTAAATTTTTGATAAAGTTGATATATAAGACTTTGTAAAGTATATTTTACCCTCTATCAGTAAAAACAGAATTTAAATGATAACAGAAAATCGTGGGAGGAGAGGGAAAAATTAGACTAGGTAGTGCTAATTCTGCCCTCAACCAGCAAAAACAGATTTTGATGTGAACAAAAAGTCATGTAGCGCAGCACTGGCCTGCATCGCGTCATCTTTGCTCGGTGCACAGCAGCAGCGGTGGCGCCGCTGTCCTGATCCTGCTGATGCCGTCGTGTCTGTCCTGTGGGGACCGACCCCTCATGGGGGGGGGGGGGGTACTCCTCCCCTCACTCCTCCACTCACTTTTCTCCTCACTCCTCCCCTTACTGACTTCTTCCCTGGAGGCACAAGCCCCCATCTCTTCCTCATGCTGAATCATGGGGGTAGAAGCACCCACATCCTCCCCCTTGTCCTCCCCTACCCCTCCCTATACTCTTTCCCACATACTACCCCCTCCTACTAAATCCTTCCCTGGAGGCAGAAATACCCACTTTTTCCGCTTACTGAATCCTTCCCTGGGGTAGAAGCACTCACTTCTCCTCCTTCTACCCCCTTCTACTGAATCCTTCCCTGGAGGTAGAAGCGCCCACTTCACCCCCATCTACCCCCACTTACTGAGTCCTTCCCTGGGGGTAGAAGCACCCATTTCACCCCCTTCTACCCCCACTTACTGAGTCCTTCCCTGGGGGTAGAAGCGCCCATTTCACCCCCCTTCTACCCTTTCTTCTACTGAATCTTTCCATTCTTGGCCCTCCAAACCACGCAGTCCAAAATAAATAACTAGTCCATCGCAAGAAAGTGTCGAGCAAATTTTTATTCCTGAGGTGAAAGAAAAGTTTTGTTATACTCTACTTTGTTGGAGCCCCAGACAAAATATTCATTGTCGTACTGAAACTTGAATCATTGAGCGTATCAGATTTTGACGGCATGTCGTCAATTATGAACTTTAATTGAAATATTTAAATGGTTACTTTAAAGTTCGAGCTTTTTGGAAAATTCTTCGTCGCTGTGAAATTTGAGTGATGAAAATAAAAATTCGACTCATAGAAAATATATTTTTAGTTTGAAGTAGATTTGTGACCCTGAAAATAGGCTTCGCCAAATTCTTTTCCTTGTGCGACTAATTACTTTACTTGAGATATTTAATTATACACTAACACTTGCAGGCATATAACGTACTCTCACATAACTCAGAAATTCACGAGGATCTTATCTTTGAGAGGAAAACTTAGAATAAAAACTGATGTTATTCGAAAAAACTTGATGCTATTGATGTTTGAAAGATTTTTCAAAACGCACGCCCGTGTACGCAACATTATCTTACAGAAATACATACCTCGTTTAGTCTACAGAGTCATTTCAGCTACCACAGTATGTGCAATAAGCATTACATATGACGTGATAATTTAGAATATTTCATACTCACATACTAGCATGTGGAAAACTTGAAAACTAGAAGAAATGTCGTGAAAATATTTGGAAATATGGATGATATTTGTTTTTTTCCTCGCGTAAAGCTGAAAGCAAGCGATGAAAGCAGTTACCAAACGACAGGCAACCGCAATTATGACACCGCTTATTATAACCTAACCATAACCTTCCTTTTAATTTACCTAATGAAAACAACAGTTACCAAACGACAGTTAACCTTATATATAATACAGCTTAAACTGCCTTCTGCTTTTTCCCAACTCAGCTGAAAGAGTTGCAACTCGCAGAGAAACCACGCAAATAGAAACAGAAACAGACAAAATACGTAGATCCCTACATCAAACAAGAACATCGGAGACAGTTCCTAATGTCCCATGAAAGTTGCCACTAAAATCCTAAGCTCACCATATCATTCGGAGCCTAACTGCGTTTCCGGTCTTACCGGCTCCGCATTTCAGGAAAACTTGTCCAAAAAAGGCCGGACGGGCACATTGCTGCCGACATTGCGACTGCGCTTAACGACGTCCGCCCGGCGTCGAGATGCCGGCGTTCCGACCGCGTCTTGGCGGCGCCGACGTCTTCTGCAGGACTGAAGACAACGGGAGCGTTTTTGTTGCCATGGCGGGAATGTCTTATTGATATTGTGGTGACAGTGATAGCAAGCGGAGATTGTATTGTTGATGCTGGGGTGACAATGATGGCAAGCTGAGATTGTGTTGTTGATGCTGAGGTGACAATGATAGTATGATGAGGTTATGTTATTGATATTGTTTTGTCAGTGATGGCGAGCTGAGAATGTGTTGTTGATATTGTGGGGGCAATGATAGTATGCTGAGGTTATGTTATTGATGCTGAGGTGACAATGATGGCAAGCTCAGATTGTATTGTTGATACTGTGGGGGCAATGATAGTATGCTGAAGTTCTGTTATTGATATTGTGGTGACAGTGATAGCGAGCTGAGATTGTGTTGTTGATACTGAAGAGAAAATGATTGCAAGCTAAGATTGTGTTATTGACATTGTGGTGACAATGGTAGCAAGTTGGGTTTGCGTTATTGGCACTGAGGGGAGAATGATGGCAAGCTATTAGTTTGTATTGTTGATATGACGTGTGATGGTCAGCTGAGAGTTTATTATGGGCACTGTGGGGTGAATGATAGCGATAGGATTGCTAGCTGTAATTCAGATTGCCGGTATTGCTGCCAGCGGATCAGACACAGAACAGGAGACTGGCCAGATAGAGGATTGTTAACGGCAGCTAAAATTGGCGTCAAGAATATTTTAAACGTGGGTACTATTGGATATATGTATGGATGGATATATTGGATAAATATATTGGATGGATATATTGGATGGATATATTGGATGGATATATTGGATGGATAAACTGGATGGATATATTGGATGGATATATTGGATGGATATATTGGATAAATATATTGGATGGATATACTGGATGGATATATTGGATGGATATATTCGATAGATACATTGTATGGATATATTGGATGGATATATTGGATGGATATACCGGATGGATATATTGGATGGATATATTGGATGGATATATTGGATAAATATATTGGATGGATATACTGGATGGATATATTAGATGGATATATTCGATAGATACGTTGTATGGATGTATTGGATGGATATATTGGATGGATATATTGGATGGATATATTGGATGGATATATATGGATGGATATATTGGATAAATATATTGGATGGATATATTGGATGGATATATTCGATGGATATATTCGATGGATATACCGGATGGATATATTGGATGGATATACTGGATGGATATATTGGAGGGATACATTGTATGGATATACTGGATGGATATATTGGATGGATATTTTGGATAGATATATTGAATGGATATATTTGCTTGGCATCTACGTCTGGAAGGTTTATTCAAGGAAAACATTGAACCCAGTCATTATTGACGGGTTGTGTACACAAGAAACACTATATTCTCGAAGAAACCACCGGTCAAGTTGTGACCTATACCGTTTATTAATCTACACGGGCTCTAAATCTGATCGTAGATGTGCACGAGCACAAAATTATGCAACAGAAATTCTATTGAGCAGAAATTCTATGAAAAAGACATTCTATGGAACAGAAATTCTACGGAACAGAAATTCTACGGAACAGAAATTCTATGGAACAGAAATTCTATGGAACAGAAATTCTATAGAACAGAAATTCTATGGAACAGAAATTCTATGGAACAGAAATTCTATAGAACAGAAATTCTATGGAACAGAAATTCTACGGAACAGAAATTCTACGGAACAGAAATTCTATGGAACAGAAATTCTATGGAACAGAAATTCTATGGAACAGAAATTCTATAGAACAGAAATTCTATGGAACAGAAATTCTATGGAACAAAAATTCTATGGAACAGAAATTCTATGGAACAGAAATTCTATGGAACAGAAATTCTATGGAACAGAAATTCTATGGAACAGAAATTCTATGGAACAGAAATTCTATGGAACAGAAATTCTATGGAACAGAAATTCTATAGAACAGAAATTCTATGGAACAGAAATTCTATGGAACAGAAATTCTATGGAACAGAAATTCTATGGAACAGAAATTCTATGGAACAGAAATTCTATGGAACAGAAATTCTATGGAACAGAAATTCTATGGAACAGAAATTCTATGGAACAGAAATTCTATGGAACAGAAATTCTATGGAACAGAAATTCTATGGAACAGAAATTCTATGGAACAGAAATTCTATGGAACAGAAATTCTATGGAACAGAAATTCTATAGAACAGAAATTCTATGGAACAGAAATTCTATGTAATAGAAATTCTATGGAACAGAAATTCTATGGAACAGAAATTCTATGGAACAGAAATTCTATGGAACAGAAATTCTATGGAACAGAAATTCTATGGAACAGAAATTCTATGGAACAGAAATTCTATGGAACAGAAATTCTATGGAACAGAAATTCTATGGAACAGAAATTCTATGGAACAGAAATTCTATAGAACAGAAATTCTATGGAACAGAAATTCTATGGAACAGAAATTCTATGGAACAGAAATTCTATGGAACAGAAATTCTATGGAACAGAAATTCTATGGAACAGAAATTCTATGGAACAGAAATTCTATGGAACAGAAATTTTATGGAACAGAAATTCTACGGAACAGAAATTCTATGGAACAGAAATTCTATGGAACAGAAATTCTATGGAACAGAAATTTTATGGAACAGAAATTCTATGGAACAGAAATTCTATGGAACAGAAATTCTATGGAACAGAAATTCTATGGAACAGAAATTCTACGGAACAGAAATTCTACGGAACAGAAATTCTATGGAACAGAAATTCTATGGAACAGAAATTCTATGGAACAGAAATTCTATGGAACAGAAATTCTATAGAACAGAAATTCTATGGAACAGAAATTCTATGGAACAGAAATTCTATGGAACAGAAATTCTATGGAACAGAAATTCTATGGAACAGAAATTCTATAGAACAGAAATTCTATGGAACAGAAATTCTATGGAACAGAAATTCTATGGAACAGAAATTCTATGGAACAGAAATTCTATGGAACAGAAATTCTATAGAACAGAAATTCTATGGAAAAGACATTCTATGTAATAGAAATTCTATAGAACAGAAATTCTATAGAACAGAAATTCTATGGAACAGAAATTCTATGGAACAGAAATTCTATAGAACAGAAATTCTACGGAACAGAAATTCTATGGAACAGAAATTCTACGGAACAGAAATTCTACGGAAAAGAAATTCTATGGAACAGAAATTCTATGGAACAGAAATTCTATGGAACAGAAATTCTATAGAACAGAAATTCTATGGAACAGAAATTCTATGGAACAGAAATTCTATGGAACAGAAATTCTACGGAACAGAAATTCTATGGAACAGAAATTCTATGGAACAGAAATTCTATGGAACAGAAATTCTATAGAACAGAAATTCTATGGAACAGAAATTCTATGGAACAGAAATTCTATGGAACAGAAATTCTACGGAACAGAAATTCTATGGAACAGAAATTCTATGGAACAGAAATTCTATGGAACAGAAATTCTATAGAACAGAAATTCTATGGAACAGAAATTCTACGGAACAGAAATTCTACGGAACAGAAATTCTATGGAACAGAAATTCTATGGAACAGAAATTCTATGGAACAGAAATTCTATGGAACAGAAATTCTATGGAACAGAAATTCTATGGAACAGAAATTCTATGGAACAGAAATTCTATGGAACAGAAATTCTATGGAACAGAAATTTTATGGAACAGAAATTCTACGGAACAGAAATTCTATGGAACAGAAATTCTATGGAACAGAAATTCTATGGAACAGAAATTTTGTGGAACAGAAATTCTATGGAACAGAAATTCTATGAAACAGAAATTCTATGGAACAGAAATTCTATGGAACAGAAATTCTACGGAACAGAAATTCTACGGAACAGAAATTCTATGGAACAGAAATTCTATGGAACAGAAATTCTATGGAACAGAAATTCTATGGAACAGAAATTCTATAGAACAGAAATTCTATGGAACAGAAATTCTATGGAACAGAAATTCTATGGAACAGAAATTCTATGGAACAGAAATTCTATGGAACAGAAATTCTATAGAACAGAAATTCTATGGAACAGAAATTCTATGGAACAGAAATTCTATGGAACAGAAATTCTATGGAACAGAAATTCTATGGAACAGAAATTCTATAGAACAGAAATTCTATGGAAAAGACATTCTATGTAATAGAAATTCTATAGAACAGAAATTCTATAGAACAGAAATTCTATGGAACAGAAATTCTATGGAACAGAAATTCTATAGAACAGAAATTCTACGGAACAGAAATTCTATGGAACAGAAATTCTACGGAACAGAAATTCTACGGAAAAGAAATTCTATGGAACAGAAATTCTATGGAACAGAAATTCTATGGAACTGAAATTCTATAGAACAGAAATTCTATGGAACAGAAATTCTATGGAACAGAAATTCTATGGAACAGAAATTCTACGGAACAGAAATTCTATGGAACAGAAATTCTATGGAACAGAAATTCTATGGAACAGAAATTCTATAGAACAGAAATTCTATGGAACAGAAATTCTATGGAACAGAAATTCTATGGAACAGAAATTCTACGGAACAGAAATTCTATGGAACAGAAATTCTATGGAACAGAAATTCTATGGAACAGAAATTCTATAGAACAGAAATTCTATGGAACAGAAATTCTACGGAACAGAAATTCTACGGAACAGAAATTCTATGGAACAGAAATTCTATGGAACAGAAATTCTATGGAACAGAAATTCTATAGAACAGAAATTCTATGGAACAGAAATTCTATGGAACAGAAATTCTATGGAAAAGACATTCTATGTAATAGAAATTCTACGGAACAGAAATTCTACGGAACAGAAATTCTATGGAACAGAAATTCTATAGAACAGAAATTCTATGGAACAGAAATTCTATGGAACAGAAATTCTATAGAACAGAAATTCTATGGAACAGAAATTCTATGGAACAGAAATTCTATGGAAAAGACATTCTATGTAATAGAAATTCTACGGAACAGAAATTCTACGGAACAGAAATTCTATGGAACAGAAATTCTATGGAACAGAAATTTTATGGAACAGAAATTCTATAGAACAGTTCAACATGCAACAGAAATTCTATAGAACAGAAATTCTAAGGAACAGACATTCAACATGCAACAGAAATTCTAAGCGGCAGTACTGCGGTCGGATTGCTTGCTTTGTCTTCTAAGTCTCATTATTGCGGCCATTGTTGAGCATCTGCAAACTCTGCAGCAGTTGTCACATACAGCTGCGGCTCGCGGCAGCGCAGCTGTAGGGTTGTTTACAGCTGTAACTGCCGGCAGTGTTGCCATCGCTGTAGCCCCAAGACTGACAGCAGCTGTATAATTGTTTACAGCTGTAAGTACCGGCAGTGTTGCCAGCGCTGTAGCCATACGATTGACAGCAACGCAGCTGCAGGATTGTTTACAGCTGTAACTGCCGGCAGTGTTGCCAGTGCTGTAGCCATAAGACTGACAGCAGAGCAGCTGTAGGATTGTTTCTGCAGCTGAGATTACCATAGCGCTGCCAGTAGATCAATCATAGAACAGTTTACAGTCTAGTTAGAGGATTGTTAACTGCAGTTAAAATTGGCGTCAGGAAAGCCAAAATTAATTATCACCCTCTAGGACTGAGGTTCTTCAAGGTAATAATGGTCAATAACAAACACTAATTATTATTAAATGGCCAATTATCATAACTAAGAAAGCTATTTCTAAATAACACACCCAGACATGTTAAACAACGAGTTGTTTTAATTAATAAACTTAATTCTAAATAATACACCCAGACAGTTTAAACAGCTAATTATTATAATTAATAAACTTATTTCTAAACCAAAAATCCAGACCTAACACCTCACCGTTTTTGAAACTTGTTTGTTATAAGTTGATGTTACATTAAATTGGCTTATGAAACTCATGAAAACTAACTAGCACTTACTCGTACATTCAGAAGAATACATTGCAGTAAATGTTGGTGAAGTTGGTCGAGAGACCAATATTTAGCTTTCAAAATTTACGTAAACTCTTCAGTAGTTGAACAAACGCACGAATATTTTACTTTGAATTTTTTTCTTGCACATCATTAATTTATTTTTATGTAATGAGAATAATTTGAAGATAAATTAAACGAACATGATTGAATTGTTCTCATCTTTTTTGTGTTGTAGTGTTGGTTTGTTTTAGATAATTATCATAAAACTTCATATATATGGAATTTGAAAAAATATACCATTTTTGGCCTATAATACTTATGCTGTAAGCCAACTTCACTTGCTACTTAGCATGTTCCTGTAATGGGATTTAAAAAAAATAATAATAACAAAAAAAACATATATTACATGTTTTTTGACGACGTGTTTACCGCTGCAAGCAAGTGCAATACGCTGACGCGCGTGCATGCGCCCCAACGGTAAATATCGTCGCACATTTACGTTTTCAACTTTTTCTCAATAATATAAGCTTTGGCGTCCCTCCACATTGCCCGCGTCTGCTGAACCTGGACCTCATATATATAATTTGATTACAAGCGTATCAATTCGAATTGGTGCGCATGATGTTCCTACATCAGAACGTTGTTTTTTTTTACAAATAAACAGTGTTATAGAATATTATAGTTGAGGGATTTAGTAAGCAATTTTCTTCGTCTTTCATGAACTTGTGATGAACTTGAAAAATTTCCAAAAGTTTGGACGTTAGAACAGTTTATTTTATTTCTTTGATAGACGTTTGAATGTAGCGCCAAGTTCATAACCACGGTAAATTGTTCAAAGAACTGACGTAAGTATTATGTCTACTAGTCCACCCACTTTATTTGAAAAAAGAAAGATGGCGAAATGAAAGAAAAGCCGTAAGAAATGATAAAAACCTCTCAAGAGTTGATGAGGCCGAGCTTGTGTCACAGATACGCTCATCACATACATGTGGCCGGCTTCGGACAGACAGACGAACGCGGCTCTTATTATAGCATAGATTATTATGAT
The DNA here is from genome assembly GCA_030386875.1 of Morinoia aosen. Classification (NCBI taxonomy): domain Eukaryota; kingdom Metazoa; phylum Arthropoda; class Malacostraca; order Amphipoda; family Talitridae; genus Morinoia; species Morinoia aosen. The sequence goes on along the minus strand of CM059568.1, from coordinate 62,395,582 downwards.
TTTGATAAATGGTTTTAATTTGCCTTGATATACACTAATGTGATGCCAAAATTGCGTGCGAGCAGTAGAGGGTTATTGCCGAGCTGTTTGCGTATTCTTAGGTAGCGTTATTAGTGTCGTTGTTGATGATGACAACAGCTGTTTGCGTTTTCTTCGGTAGCAATATAAACATTGTACTTGTTGACGCTGACAACAGCTGTTTTCGTATTCTTTCGTAGCAATATAAACAGTGTTATTGTTGACGCATTAAATTACATTCGACTTGTATCACTTACGATCTTTTCTCACAAGAGACGCGATCTCACATTACAAGCAGATTCCAATAAAACCAATTCATTAGCGAATACCTGGAAAAAACATTCTTTTTACTTACAATCCCACGATTCATTTTCTTTCCATCCCACGCTACCTTCCATTTGCGGGGTGCCCGCTGTTGTCTTGTCGCTATTTTTACACAAAAAAGCAGGAATCCTTGTTTTATTGCAATTTATACACGCATCTATTTATTTGTGCGATAAGTTCTTGTTTTGCGGCAACTGTAATGAGACATTTGCAGTGAGTCTTGTCTCGCGTTCACGTCGTCATTACACGAGTCAGCGATCACAGGAGCTGCGTGAGGGGCGACCTTTGGCGCAGCCAACTGGAGCAGTCGAGGTGAGGGTTGAGGAGTTGAAGTGAGGGATTGTCGAGCAGGTGAGGGGTTGAGGGATGGTTGAGGGGTTAAGGTAGGAGAGGTGGTAGAGTACGAGTGGGGTATGTTCAGGGGCTTAGGGATTGTTGAGCAGGTGAGAGGTTGAGGGATGGTTGAGGAGTTAAGGTAGGAGAGGTGGTAGAGTACGAGTGGGGTATGTTCAGGGGCTTAGGGGTTGTTGAGCAGGTGAGAGGTTGAGGGATGGTTGAGAGGTTAAGGTAGGAGAGGTGTTAAGAGTGCGAGTGGGGTATGTTAAGGGTTAAGGGGTTGTCGAAGAGTTGAGACAGGATAGGTGGATAGGTGGGGCATGAGGGTTTTGCTGCCTACTATGTGGGGTTTGAAGGAAGGGATCCCTGGAAGAGTGGGGATCTACAGTCGCACTGCAGACCAAATACGAGAAGGATGTACAGTCGCACTGCAGAACAAATACGAGAAGGATGTACAGTTGCACTGCAGACCAAATACGAGAAGGATGTACAGTCGCACTGCAGACCAAATACGAGAAGGATGTACAGTCGCACTGCAGACCAAATACGAGAAGGATGCACAGTCGCACTGCAGACCAAATACGAGAAGGATGTACAGTCGCACTGCAGACCAAATACGAGAAAGATGTACAGTTGCACTGCAGGCCAAATAAGAGAAGGATGTACAATCGCACTGCAGACTAAATACGAGAAGGATGTACAATCGCACTGCAGACTAAATACGAGAAGGATGTACAGTCGCACTGCAGACCAAATACGAGAAGGATGTACAGTCGCACTGCAGACCAAATACGAGAAGGATGTACAGTCGCACTGCAGACCAAATACGAAAAGGATGTACAGTCGCACTGCAGACTAAATACGAGAAGGATGTACAGTCGCACTGCAGACCAAATACGAGAAGGATATACAGTCGCACTGCAGACTAAATACGAGAAGGATGTACAGTCGCACTGCAGACTAAATACGAGAAGGATGTACCGTCGCTCCGCAGACCAAATACGAGAAGGATGTACAGTCGCACTGCAGACCAAATACGAGAAGGATGTACCGTCGCTCGGCAGACCAAATACGAGAAGGATGTACAGTCGCACTGCAGACCAAATACGAGAAGGATGTACAGTCGCACTGCAGACTAAATACGAGAAGGATGTACCGTCGCTCTGCAGACCAAATACGAGAAGGATGTACAGTCGCACTGCAGACCAAATACGAGAAGGATGTACCGTCGCTCTGCAGACCAAATACGAGAAGGATTTACAGTCGCACTGCAGACCAAATACGAGAAGGATGTACCGTCGCTCTGCAGACCAAACACGAGAAGGATGTACAGTCGCACTGCAGACCAAATACGAGAAGGATGTACAGTCGCACTGCAGACCAAATACGCGAAGGATGTGCAGTCGCACTGCAGACCAAATACGAGAAGGATGTACAGTCGCACTGCAGGCCAAAAACGAGAAGGATGCACAATTGCACTGCAGACCAAATTCGAGAAGAATGTACAGTCGCACTGCAGGCCAAATACGAGAAGGATGCACAATTGCACTGCAGACCAAATACGAGAAGGACGTACAGTCGCACTGCAGACCAAATACCAGAAGGATGTACAGTCGCACTGCAGGCCAAATACGAGAAGGATGCACAATCGCACAACAAACAAATCAGAGCGCTGCCGCGAGTCTCGACAATTACTAACAAAAATTCCATCAAAACAGAGTGTATGAAGGAGAGCTCTTAACGACGGAGCGCCCTACAAGGCTCCCTAGCATCAAGAGGACACCTGTCTCGGTCTCGTCACTTCAGGAGCCCTCACAGGAGCTTCAAAGGGTGCCGAGGGGCATCAGAAGCGATGTCTGGGCGCTGCAAGGCGGCTAGTGATGTTTTTTGAGCCCAAAGTTCGTTTATTTGATCTCTTTTTCGATCAAGTTTCCAGGGCAACATGCGCGGTGTTTCGAACTCCCAGGAGAGAGGGTGAGGGCCAGACGATCGTGGCAATCTGGCATGGCTGCTATAGGATTCGTAATATGAATTGTCAGATGATCCTGACAATTTGACAGGGTTGCCATTTGGCCCTAACAGCACTGCAGAATTGCCCGATGTCCATGGCAATCTGATAGGATTGCCATATGGCCCTAACAGCCATACAGAATTGCCAGAAGGTCCTAAAAATTTGACAGGGTTGCCATATGGCCCCGACAGCCCTACAACACTGCCTGATGATCCTGACACTCTTACAAAGTTGCCAGACGATGAGAGGTCTAAATGATTAGAATGTATTTGGAAAACTGCCACGTTTGTATATTTTAACCGAAAAATACCAATCTGGCTACTCAGGATCGACAGTATTGACGTTTTGACTGATGTTTGGTCCTTAATACTTTGACTGTGGCACGTAAAACTGATGTTTAATATTCGATTCAAATTTAAGGTCAATAGCAGCAAGTAACGTTGATAATGATAAACATTAATTCGATCATTTTTTTCATTTGGCTCTGATTCAAGTATTTAAAAAATTGACTTTGTGACAACTGGTTGGTCAGCAGCCCAATGAAAACTCCCTCAGTGACCAAATGTGGCTCACGCCGCAACCGAAGCGTTAATGTGGTATTTGTGTGTGACATGTTTTACTGTACTTCCTTGTGTATGCGCCAGAGTACGGACTGGACGCCCTACTTGTGTGCGTTCTACCTATTCAAAATTATTCGAAACACACGTACAAAAGCATCGAAGAATTTTGCAAAAAGTATCGTATAGTTTTCCGTTCTGAGAATAAAAAGAAGAACCAGAGTAAAAACGAACATTACATTTAATGCAAACGTTTCGGAATTAAAATTCCATCATCAGGGCTGGAACATGGGAGAAAAAAAATGAATTGTCTATTTTAAAACAAAAGTCAAGTATATTCTACAAAATTCTCTAAATGTCTAAAAAGCCTAATTTTTTCATTCATACTCAAACAACGGCATACTCATAATTCACACAAACACACATGTACACGCTAATGTACATGTACACACACATGTACACGCTGTACATGTTTTCCGTTCTCGTTCCATGATTATGTTCATTTCGTTGGCGTTGAAGGTCTCATAGATTCGAGCACCCATATAGAAACATCGAATATTTTCTCTTTCCGTAATTTTGTTCATTTTGTTCATTTTGTTGGATTGGAAGATCTCATAGATTCGAACATCCATACAGATGAGTAAAATAGATTTCTCTCTTCGCGATTTTGTTCATTTTGTTCGTCTGGAAGATCTCATAAATTCGAACACCCATACAGAAGCATCGAAAAGTTTTTTTTCGTGATTTTGTTTATTATATTGTTGTAGAAGATCTCTTCCACAGAAATAAATGACCAGACACTTCATAGAAGTGAGTCATCAGGTATTTTTCACTCCCTCAAAGCCGTTGTATCTTTTATCATCATTCCCGCGTCCGAATGTTCTTTTCTGCAGCGAAGCGTAACAAAGCGCTTCAGTTATTCCCCGGATCTGATTTGTCCCTAATTGGTGGTTTTTGGAGCGAGATCCTTTGCTCTGAAGCGAGTGTTGCACCTCTTTTGGGTGTTGCTCTCTTTTGGGTGTTGCACTTCTTTTGGGTGTTGCACTTCTTTTGGGTGTTGCACTTCTTTTGGTTGTTGCACTTCTTTTAGGTGTTGCACCTCTTTTGAGTATTGCACTTCTTTTGGGTGTTGCTCTCTTTTGGGTGTTGCACTTCTTTTGGTTGTTGCACTTCTTTTGGGTGTTGCACTTCTTTTGGTTGTTGCACTTCTTTTGGGTGTTGCACTTCTTTTGGTTGTTGCACTTCTTTTAGGTGTTGCACTTCTTTTGAGTATTGCACCTCTTTTGGGTGTTGTATCGGGTGTTGCACCTGTTTTAGTTGCCATGCAGCACGACGCCATTAGAGGACCCGAGTAAAACACCTTCAGTAGACAGAGAAAAAAAAACTTCCGCTAGGTTGGACTACAAAGGAATGTTCCCTGAGCTACGTAGCTTCGTTGATCATCAGAGTGAAGCTACACTTTATTTGGGGTCACAGTTATAGGAAGATAAGATCGGAGACTTCAGGTTTAACTGTCCTAGGAAACTGTAGAAAGGAAGAAAGAAAGAAAAACCGATAATTTCCAAAAAAGTTGACACATGAGATAAATTCTAGCATATTGGCTTTTAAAAATTTCTTAATATAAGACGTTCTTAGACAAACTTACCATACGAGGAGTACTAATAGACAAACTATACGAGGTCTACTAATAGGCAAATAGACATAGACTAAGGTTCACTGGTTTGTACTGGTTTTTATAGACTGTTAACTGTTTTTCTTTGCTGGACTTTATACTCCGGTACTACGCAGTCTGAGGTACGGCTCGAAATTCACTTGTGTTGGTCTTGTTGGTTTCATAGTTTTCTATTCTTGTTTGGTTTCATAGTTGTGGGATAAATTAGTCTTGGACTGAACTGATGAATATCAGTTCTGGCTCTGGGTGAATTCTGTCTTTTCTTTACGGGGAAAATATTGAAAGCCTTCAGAAGAAAAAGAAACAGTAAGCAATTTCAGCAACATTAACACGATTGTTGATCATTTGTTGTTTGACGGTATCATTCCAGGTGGGATAATTTGTCAATTTGTTGTTTGTTGAAGGATCATTCATGATTCATATTGTTTGAAGAGCCCATTCCAGGTGTGATAATTCATTATTCATATATATTGTTGTTCGAGGGATCATTCAATATTCATATCAATTTGCAAACGACACGGACACCGCCAGAAGAGACCATGTCCCAAAATGTTGAAGAGCTCCCCGCTCGCTTTGCCACGTCCTTGATTGCTTTATTTACTTTTACCATGCCATTCAAAACGCAAAAACTTTGGAATTCTTCAACATTTAATCGTCCGTGGAAATTTACTGTTAGCCAGTTTATGAAACGCGGATTCACATTTCGTGGAGGTCAAAAACGCTTCAACTTCGGAATAGCTTAACGTTTGGTTAACCATGAGAAATTTCTGGTTTCTAGCTCGTAAAATTGCGATGTAGTTTAGGGAATCTGAGGAGAAACGACCGAGCCAAAGCGTACCTAGAATAAAACGACGGTAAAATCTTTACGTTTAGTTATGCCTGTTTAGTGATTCTGTGGCTCAGCTTAGAAAACGCGTGTGTTTTTTGGAGAAGCGATTGAGATTTAACGAAAACTCATGGAAATACGTTCGGAAAAACTGTCCCGTTGTTCTGAGGAGACGGGAGCATTGCAACAAAGTGAGCATGGAGCTGTTGCATAAAAGTGAGCATGGAGCTGTGAGAGTGACCTCGAGTGGTATACAAAGCTTTATCCCTTTACCGTTAAAGTGGATTCCAAAATCCACTTTCATAAACAGATCTAATATATGTTATTCATTGTGACATTTGTGCCCTAATGTGTTCTCTGAAGTTCATTGTCGAGTGACAGTCACTTCCTCGTTGTGATGTCGGTGACTACATGATGCCGGTGCCAGTTTAGTGATAGAGGATGTGATGACACTAATATGAGTACAAAATTCGGACGTTAAAGGGTTGAATGTCGGAGTCAAGCCAGGTTTTCAAATTCCCAAGGTCGTCGTAGCAGTACAGTTTGCAGCGTAAGTTCTTCTAAGGGCACTTAGCTACGCTCTGCATGATCTGTTTTTCTGGTAAAAATCTACTTGGAAGCGCACATTTTAAAACGAAATTTGAGCTCTCACCATCTGGCAACTCTGCAGGGTTGACAGATGCACCACCTGGCAACTCTGCAGGGTTGACAGATGCACCACCTAGCAACTCTGCAGGGTTGACAGATGCACCACCTGGCAACTCTGCAGGGTTGACAGATGCACCACCTGGCAACTCTGCAAGGTTGACAGATGCTGAGTGCTCAGAGACTGTTTTCCCAAAATTGAAAGTTTTCAAGCCCAACGAAGGGGAAGAGATATTCTTTATGGAGACTTGATCTGGTTCACAGCGTAGAATATTCGATTAAGAAAAATTTATAATTATTACCAATGCAGTTTTCAATTTTAATTGAAAACTAGAATAATCTCGTCCTGATAGGTCGCCATTGCAGCCTCGTATGCATAATGTGGCCCACATGTTGATTATGTTATCAATATTCTATTTAGATTAGGCAAATGTTGTCGACGGTGTGATGTTAAGTAATTTCTTGTGTTTTGCTTGTAACAATGCATACGCTTGGGGTGAATAAATCTATTGAAGCTTTCAAATAATTATTACATGTATCTCAACGCGTACGAGTGTTCTCAAAATTATAAGTATCTTCCATAGTTCTTAAATATATCTTCCAAAGCTCTTGAATAATTATTATACGAATTCCAATGGCTCAAAGTTATAAGTATCTTCCAAAGCTCTTTGATAAATATTATACATACCCAAAGCATACATGTAGGATCAAAATCATGAACATCTTCCAAAGCCCTCTTATAATTACTATATATACCCCAATACATACAAGTAGGCTGAAAATTATGAATTTCTTTTAAAGCTTAACTAATAAGTATGTAGCACTGCAGCTGAGAAGACATATAGACCCAGTCTAACTTTTTCGCCTCCTGCATGCATGTTTTTCTCCGCCTAAGCTATTTAATCGCTAAAGTCACTAAGGCAGCGAAAAACATGAATGCAGGCGGCGAAAAAGTTAGACTAGGGATGTAGCCTAGACAAAATCATTGTCATCGAGACAAATTTGAGCGAGAATTTCAAGTTATCCTCTGGCGGCAAATTTTCAGGCTCAGAACCAAAAGCTCGTTCGAAAAATGCCTTCGGATAACTCGAGTATATTTTTGCCTTCATTTCTAGCCCTTTGAAGACGACTTCTTTGGTGACAACTTTAGGCGGTTTGCATTTTTGGAGAGCCGGTAATTTTCTGGCGCTCAAACTACACACAGTCGCCGGCCAAAAACTCCTGCCCCAAAATTTTCCAGTGAAAAATCGCTTTTTTTCAACTGAGGAGATCCTTTGGTGAAGGAAACGTCTCGTTATTGGCAGCTTTGTGCTAATGAGGTGAAAATTTCATCCAATCAGCACAAAGATGTTTTGTCTCTCTGAGGTGTGGGCTGGTGCGAGTAATTTGCTTTGTTACGTAAAAGTTAATTTTTTACTCCTTTCTGTAACCTTTCCTACCGCACGGTAATTCTACTCAGCATAAGAAAGAAACTTTTTCAAAATTTTTAAGTTATTTCACTTATCGGTTGTTACGTAGCAAATTAATTATTACTCCTTTCTGGTACCTTTTCTACCACACGGTAATTCTATTCAGCATAGGTAAGAAGCTTTAAAAAACATCCAAGTTATTTCACATATCGGAAGACAATATCTTACCATTCTTGTCAACATAAGTAAGAAACTTTTTGAAAATATACAGCAAAATTGTTTCACTTATCGAAATATAATATCGTGCTAATATCGCGCATGTGCTCTTCCGATATTTTTACGATCAAACTCGAGATAATAATTAGCTGCATAGGACGCGCCTTCAACGATCGTTACTGGCATGCAAGTATTCTGCAATATCGTATTCAGCATTCAGCAATATCGTATTCAGCATTCAAAAATATCGTATTCAGCAAGTATTCAGCAATATCAGGAATTCAGCAAGAGTTCAGCAATACCAGGTATTCAACAAGTATTCAGCAATATCGAGCTACGGCTGCATGTGATGATCTGAGGCCGGACTTTACCACTTTGACTGCGGCTGGTAAAATTGGAGTTTAATTTCTTACTTATACTTTCAGTCAGGTGTAGTAGCGATGTTGAACATAGCAAAAATGAATTGGACCGTGTCTTCATGTAGTTTTGATTAAGTACTCATGAAAATTGAGTTAGTGACTATTGGTCGGTCAGTAGAATTATCAAAATCTCCTCCGTGGACACCGGTGGCTCACGTCGCAGTCTAAGTGTTAAAATAGCAAACATTGTCGTTGTGATACAGCTGGCAGCGTAAGCTCTTTTAAGTTGAATGGTTGCGCTACATACTGGGGAGCTTAGTCATCTACGTGTTGCGTCCTGCAACACTTAGCGTGGCTAAGTGAACTTAGAAGAACCGCGAGCTGTACCGCTAAGATATCGTATATAGGTTGAAAATTCAGCTCAGTTATGGCATGCCATCATGAAGCTGCTTGTTTGTGTGGTGTGGAAGCTTCATTATAATATATTTCATTGCGTGAACGTTTCATTATAATATATTTCATTGCGTGAACGTTTCATTATAATATATTTTATTGCGTGAACGCTTCATTATAATATATTTCATTGCATGAACGCTTCATCATAATATATTTCACTGTGTTAACGTTTCATTATAATATATTTCATTGCGTGAACGTTTCATTATAACATATTTCATTGCGTGAACGCTTCATTATAATGTATTTCATTGCGTGAACGCTTCATCATAATATATTTCACTGTGTCAACGTTTCATTATAATATATTTCATTGCGTGAACGCTTCATCATAATATCTTTCATTACGTGAAAGCTTCACTATAGTATATTTCATTACGTGAAAGCTTCACTATAGTATATTTCATTGCGTGAAAGCTTCATTATAAAATATTTCATTGCGGAGAAGCTTCATTATAATATATTTCATTGCGTGAACGCTTCATTATAAAATATTTCATTGCGGAGAAGCTTCATTATAATATATTTCATTGCGTGAACGCTTCATTATAAAATATTTCATTGCGGAGAAGCTTCATTATAATATATTTCATTGCGTGAACGTTTCATTATAAAATATTTCATTGCGGAGAAGCTTCATTATAATATATTTCATTGCATGAACGCTTCTTCATAATATATTTCACTGTGTCAACGTTTCATTATAATATAATTCATTGCACGAAAGCTTCATCATAATATCTTTCATTACGTGAAAGCTTCATTATTGTCTTACACATTTCCACGCTGCACGCTTGGAAAAGCAATCCAACGGAGTTCAAGTCACTCTAGTCATCAATGATAGTGAGACTCATCCTGTTCTAGTATCATCGAATAAAGGCTCAATAATCAGTTGTTCAGAATACGCCTGTAATTGCTAGGTCTTGGCTTCGATTCCTCGCAATTAATGAAAAATTTCTCAACAAATGATCATTTCTTAATTCATTTCGAATGAGGGTTCAATTCCTCATTAATTCTTGGTTTCAATTCCTCATTATTCTGTGCCGTGACGTAATTGGCAACTCGAGTGCTGTGTCTCCGCGTCGCAGAGTTACGTGATGCCGTTGTTGAGGCCTGAACCGGGGGTACATTTAACATACTTTATATGTTATTATCTAAAATATGTATTTACGTACAACCGTATGAGTGAACATAATTATTTATCATTAAGTGTATTTTTGTAGTGTCTTAAACGTTTAACTGTGCTGGGGGTACATGAAGAATTTAGCTAAGGGGTACACGACAATAGAGAGGTTGAGAAGCCCTGCCTTAATACCTCAGTTCGAGCTCTTACCAATGACATTTGAACACAAAGGCGGGCCGCCATGTGGTAACCCTGCATGTTTGAGTGGTCTCTGTGATCCAATTTTGTCGGAAAATCCGCGAACTTGAAGATTGAAGGGCGAAGATTAAAAGGGAGAACTTGAAGATTGAAGGGCGAAGATTAAAAGGGAGAACTTGAAGATTGTGGGAGAAACAAGGTAGGGTCAAACCAGTCTTTCTTCGTCGATCATGCGGCAATGCTGACGTCATGGCAACGAACCTATAGCAGCGCTCATATTGCATCTGGCAACACTGTTAGCCCAAATCTGGCACCACTATTGGCCTAACGACCTGTCGTAATGGTGACGTCATAAATTTTGTTTGAAATAAAGCCGTTTTATTGGCTAGCCGAACAAGAGGAGGTGTATTTTCCCCCATCGAAATGACTTTACCATATTTCCTTTACCGTGATCGTGGCCGAATAAGGGCGAGTTTAGCCATGCAACTATGATACCTCATTAGACCACCCTGCTCATCTGACATCGTCTTCATGAAGCTAACGTAAGCAATTTATTTACAGAGCTTGTAGCTGAGGAAGGACAGCCAACTTCGGGGGTCTGAAATAGAACAGCATGGAATAGAATGAAATAAAATTAAAATGGAATCTAAAAATTGAATAGAAAATAACATCAGAAGTAAGCCTAGTGGCCCATTCTCGGGTTGACCCTCAAGCGGTCAGAGTTGTGCGTGGATGAATCAGTCTTAATCCATGCATTTATAAAGCATTTATTTATTTATTTATTTATGTTTGGGAAAGCTTAAGTATTCATACAGATGAGCGATGCATTTGTGACAATGATGTCTGTCATCGGCGATACGGGGAAAAAACTACAAAAATTTTGATTTCAGATAATATTAAGCCATGGACCTTGTTGCAACATTTTTTTTTAAACAGAGGTTCTTAATTTGTATATTGGGAGAACTAGATGATGGGTGAAGTGCATTTCGTCATTCTCCGTCAGAATGAAAAACGGAAGGAATGAGTGAGGGAATGCATTTGATTCGCTTATTAATCTTGGAAAATGATGAAAATTTCTCTCACAAATCTAATGGGCAGACATGTTACAATAACCCACTCTTTCATTTTGCGTTCAGTTGAGGTGTAAGAAGAGCACATATATATAGACATGGACTGTTCCTGATACCAATAAGAGGTTGTTTACAAATCGATTGTTTGCAAATATGAAGTGTTTCGTTGCTATGTGATACACGATTATTAAACAGCAATACACGGTGTATTTTGAATAACTCTAGTTTCAGCAGAAAATGCCAGTGAATAGGGCAATAAAAAGGGCATGGTTAATTAAACAATTTAAAAGCTTATTAATGGAAATCAACTTCTCATTCGAGCCAAAGTAGAGTGAGAGCTTGCAGAGTATCTAATTAGAGATCAAATTAAAAACAGATGTACGCAGGAAATAACCAGAGGACCTTTCACGCCTACCACAGATGCATTCCCCATCACGTATATTTTCATCATTTTCGAAGTTCCACCAAAGTTTTCGCTAAATTTCATTTATTATCTATTTTTTTTATATCTAAGTATTTCCTAAAACACGTAGGAAATCCCCAAAGGACCAAATACCACAAACCACAGACGCATTTCAATACACGCATATTTTTAACACTTTCCAAGTTCGACCTAAGTATTCTCTAAAGATTTTTATTTTATTTTAAAAATTTAATTTTCTATTTTATTTTCCAAGTATTTTCAAAATTTCAGTTTTTAAGAACTCTCATATTATTAATCTCAGTATTTTCTAAAACACGTAGGAAATCACAGAAGGACCCTATACCCCAAACCACAGACGTATTTCACATCACGCATATCTTTCATCATTTTCTGAGTTCCACTTGAGTACATTCCGAATTTTTAAATTGACTTTCCAAGTATTTTATAAATTTCATTTTCAAAGTATTCTCATTTTTATTATCTCAGTATTCCCTAAAAAACGCATAAAATCATACCCCGTATCACCCCGACTCAAACGTCCCCGAATGCAACGCTCGCGCAGCCACGGCGAAGTACGAGAAATTGGTCAGAAGAGCGCCGTGAATATCAGAGGCAAAGAAGTTCATGAATATATAATAGGGAAGCAAGGAATGTTGTGAAGGCTTGTTATGGCTGGTCATTGGGCGAGTTTTCCAGGATCTCGACCACTTCTGCAATGACGGCCGCGGCAGTACGCGCTTTACGGTCAACGAATTGGTGACGTCCGGTCCACTCTTGCAAATTACCGGAGTGTGGAGCCGGGCTGGGGGTGTGTGTGTGTGTGTGTGTGTGTGGTGTGTGTGTAGTGGGTGTTGTGTGTGTGGTGTGTGTGTGGGTGTGTGGGTGTGGTGTGTGTGTGTTTCGTGTGTGTGTGAGCATGTGCTGTGTGTGCATGCGTGTGTGCGTGGAGGTCGTTAAGCCAGCAGTCGGCACCACAAAGGTTCTTTTCTCGACAAAATTCAAATTTGGGAGTTTGTCAAATGAAATTTGACCATAAAAATTATTTTGACCACAAATTTCCCAATTCAAAAAATTGATCAAATAGACAATCGTGCACTGAATTTTCTCCTTGCGAATTGAAGCGGTTATTGAATTTTCTCCTAGCGAATTGAAGCGGTTATTGAATTTTCTCCTAGCGAATTGAAGCGGTTATTGAATTTTCTTCTAGCGAATTGAAGCGGTTATTGAATTTTCTCCTAGCGAATTGAAGCGGTTTTTGAATTTTCTCCTAGCGAATTGAAGCGGTTATAGAATTTTCTCCTAGCGAATTGAAGCGGTTATTGAATTTTCTCCTAGCGAATTGAAGCAGTTATTGAATTTTCTCCTAGCGAATTGAAGCGGTAATTGAATTTTCTCCTAGCGAATTGAAGCGGTTATTGAATTTTCTCCTAGCGAATTGAAGCGGTTATTGAATTTTCTCCTAGCGAATTGAAGCGGTTTTTGAATTTTCTCCTAGCGAATTGAAGCGGTTATAGAATTTTCTCCTAGCGAATTGAAGCGGTTATTGAATTTTCTCCTAGCGAATTGAAGCGGTTATTGAATTTTCTCCTAGCGAATTGAAGCGGTAATTGAATTTTCTCCCAGCGAATTGAAGCGGTTATTGAATTTTCTCCTAGCGAATTGAAGCGGTTATTGAATTCTCTCCTAGCGAATTGAAGCGGTTATTGAATTTTCTCCTAGCGAATTGAAGCGGTAATTGAATTTTCTCCTAGCGAATTGAAGCGGTTATTGAATTTTCTCCTAGCGAATTGAAGCAGTCATTGAATTTTCTCCTAGCGAATTGAAGCGGTTATTGAATTTTCTCCTAGCGAATTGAAGCAGTTATTGAATTTTCTCCTAGCGAATTGAAGCGGTTATAGAATTTTCTCCTAGCGAATTGAAGCGGTTATTGAATTTTCTCCTAGCGAATTGAAGCAGTTATTGAATTTTCTCCTAGCGAATTGAAGCGGTAATTGAATTTTCTCCTAGCGAATTGAAGCGGTTATTGAATTTTCTCCTAGCGAATTGAAGCGGTTATTGAATTTTCTCCTAGCGAATTGAAGCGGTTATTGAATTTTCTCCTAGCGAATTGAAGCGGTTATAGAATTTTCTCCTAGCGAATTGAAGCGGTTATTGAATTTTCTCCTAGCGAATTGAAGCGGTTATTGAATTTTCTCCTAGCGAATTGAAGCGGTAATTGAATTTTCTCCCAGCGAATTGAAGCGGTTATTGAATTTTCTCCTAGCGAATTGAAGCGGTTATTGAATTTTCTCCTAGCGAATTGAAGCGGTTATTGAATTTTCTCCTAGCGAATTGAAGCGGTAATTGAATTTTCTCCTAGCGAATTGAAGCGGTTATTGAATTTTCTCCTAGCGAATTGAAGCAGTCATTGAATTTTCTCCTAGCGAATTGAAGCGGTTATTGAATTTTCTCCTAGCGAATTGAAGCAGTTATTGAATTTTCTCCTAGCGAATTGAAGCGGTTATTGAATTTTCTCCTAGCGAATTGAAGCGGTTATTAAATTTTCTCCTAGCGAATTGAAGCGGTTATTGAATTTTCTCCTAGCGAATTGAAGCGGTTATTAAATTTTCTCCTAGCGAATTGAAGCGGCTATTAAATTTTCTCCTAGCGAATTGAAGCGGTTATTGAATTTTCTCCTAGCGAATTGAAGCTGTTATTGAATTTTCTCCTAGCGAATTGAAGCGGTTATTGAATTTTCTCCTAGCGAATTGAAGCGGTAATTGAATTTTCTCCTAGCGAATTGAAGCGGTTATTGAATTTTCTCCTAGCGAATTGAAGCGGTTATTGAATTTTCTCCTAGCAAATTGAAGCGGTTATTGAATTTTCTCCTAGCGAATTGAAGCGGTAATTGAATTTTTTCCTAGCGAATTGAAGCGGTTATTGAATTTTCTCCTAGCGAATTGAAGCGGTTATTGAATTTTCTCCTAGCGAATTGAAGCGGTTATTGAATTTTCTCCTAGCGAATTGAAGCGGTTATTGAATTTTCTCTTAGCGAATTGAAGCGGTTATTGAATTTTCTCTAAGCGAATTGAAGCGGTTATTGAATTTTCTCCTAGCGAATTGAAGCGGTTATTGAATTTTCTTTTAGCGAATTGAAGCGGTTATTGAATTTTCTCCTAGCGAATTGAAGCGGTTATTGAATTATCTCCTAGCGAATTGAAGCGGTTATTGAATTTTCTCCTAGCGAATTAAAGCGGTTATTGAATTTTCTCCTAGCGAATTGAAGAGGTTATTGAATTTTCTCCTAGCGAATTGAAGCGGTTATTGAATTTTCTCCTAGCGAATTTAAGCGGTTATTGAATTGGTCCCAAGGAAATCGATGCAGCCCCTGCCATGTGAAACACCTCACTATGCCTCGAAATTCAATCATAAAAACAAAATAACATGCAATAATATCGCAATATCTGCGAACTACACTTCCGGTGGGTGATGGGGTAAAAAATATTTCATTTGCCTACCTTGGTAACTTATAGCACTTGCTGAGCGATGCGTAAAGCGGCCCACAGACGATCAATTTTATTGTCAATATAATTGTCAATAATCAATATTAACAGTAAATTGATCGTCTGTGGGCCTCAATGACGACCGTCAATTTATTGACTTAGTGGGCAAAAAAAACTCATCAATGTAGTGAGTCAATGATATTGACTATTAAATCGATCGTCGATGAGCTGCTTAATTAAGATACCGATACGATCAACTTGCAAAATAGCTAAGAATCATTTGAAACTCAATGTTTCTTATTGAACGTTGAATCTGGGAACTTCATACCCGGGGCAAATTTTCATGTCGTTTATAGAAAAGTAAATATTGTATTTGACATAACTTATCAAAATATTTCAGGGTTTCTTCTTTTCTTGTTTGTGAGTGAAGTCTTTGATTCATACAGACGACACGAGTATCCTCGATACCTGATATGTGATCCTATGATCAAGATAGTTGTACTGAAGCTTCAAGTTACGGAGCGCAGCGGAACCGACGACTCCGGTACGTTTTATTCGTGAAATGAAAAACGGATTTGAGACTTGAAGTGTGGTCATCTCGAGAGCATCTCAGACAGGCAATCTGCCCACTGTAGAGAGGGCTCCATACCCTCTCCAAACCCTCTCTTCCACTCCCTTTAATCTCTTCCCCTTTCAACTACCTTTTTAAAGTCCCTTTCTTAATTTGCCTTCTTTTTATTCTTCCTTCTTCTTCTTTCTAATTGCCTTCTTCTTATTTCAATTTCTCTTTTTTATTTTCTTCGACATTGTTCTCTTGCTTCCGTTTTGACCTTGTTAATTTTTTGTTCCATTGCGGTTGCTGCTTTGTTTTTGTTACAGTCTTTCATACCTATACCTCATTGTCTTTGTCCTGGTTTTTGCTATCTCTGTTTCCTGGCCTTTGTTTTGGCCTTTCTCCTCGAAGCTCCTTTACATGTGTTCCTCTGTCTTTGTTTTAATCTTTCCCATCTTTATTCATGCCTTTCCCACTTCTGTTTCAACGATGATATCTTGTTTTTCTTATACCCTTTCCTTAGTCTTTGTTAGGTCTTCTACCACCTTTGCTCATTTGTTTTTGTACTACATAGTCCCAGCAAACATTGTTTTTCTGCGTTTTCTTTTGCTTGTCTCACCAACTACGAAGCCGTTCAAACTACCGCACTAACTACCCTAACTACAACACTAACTACCCTAACTACAACACTAACTACCCTGACCACAACACTAACTACCCTAACTACAACACTAGCTGCCCTAACTACAACACTAACTACCCTAACCACAACACTAACTACCCTAAATACAACACTAACTATCCTAACTACAACACTAACTACCCTAACTACAACATTAGCAACCCTAACTACAACACTAACTACCCTAACTACAACACTGACTACCCTAACTACAACACTAGCTGCCCTAACTACAACACTAGCAACCCTAACTACAACACTAACTACCCTAAGTAAAACACTGACTACCCTAACTACAACACTAGCAACCCTAACTACAACACTAACTACCCTAGCTACAACACTAACTACCCTAACTACAACACTAACTGCCCTAACTACAACACTAGCTACCCTAACTACAACACTAGCTACCCTAACTACAACTCTATTTCGATATGTGAAAAACTTGTACTAGAATTTCAGCAGATTCAGTACGACGAATTTCAGGTCGCAGAGCACGTGACAACCACGTATCTTCATCGCCGCTGTCGAGGTGACTTGTCAAACACGTACGCTCTGCACTACGCACTTTAGCCGCATTTCTGAAACCTTCATTTGAAGAAGCGAAACAAATATTAAACGGATCCGTGAAGCCCGAATTCGCGTCAAGAATGTATGGCAAAGCTGCTGCTGTTGCTGAATATGTCGCGCGTTCAGGAGATATTTCTTTGAGGAGTTGAAATATTCCTGCTCTTAGCACAGGAGATATTTCCACGAGATATTTCTTCCAGTAGATATTTCCAGGAGATATTTCCACGAGATATTTCTTCCAGTAGATATTTCCAGGAGATATTTCAGGAGATATTTTCAGAAGATATCTCAAGAAGATATTTCCAGGAGATATTTCCACGAGATATTTCTTCCAGGAGATATTTCCACGAGATCTTCCCAGCAGATATATCCACGAGAAATTTCTTTGAGGAGTTGAAGCATTCGTGCTCTCAGCACATCGTTACCTGCAGAACGCCATGCTGTATGCAGCAGCACGCCTCACTAGCCTCTCTGACTTAGCTCACATCTGAAATGGAACAAAATATCATCGAATGTTTCGCAGATTTGGCCTCAGGAATTTCCGGAGCTTCACAACGCTGTTGCATTTCTGCATGGAGAGCCTCTGCGACGCATGGTCAGTCGTCTCCGTTCCTTTATTTATTTATTTATTTGTTCATGTATTTATATTTTGGCGTATTTGTTGAGTTAGGTTTTTGTAACGGTATTGGTAACATTTTTTAGACTCTAATATCAGAAATGTTGGAGCTTAACTTCAGATTAATGAATTAAGCCATAATCCGGAAGGGATGCATCGTAATGAAAAATGCTGGACTTTATTTTAGATATTGTTAACTGTTTTTGGACATACCTTCAATTTCCTTGCATTCGACTTTATCAAATGACGCTGGTTTTTTCGTTTACTGTGAAGGTTCTATTTCGAGATCGCCTATGTCCTTCCCTGGAATACTGTACGGAATACTAAAGACGTCGTTATCAATATTTAAAAATGACAAACATATATGACATAACTCTTTGAAAGGAAAATATGAAAATGAGTACATAATACATTCAGAAATAGTGAGGTAACTCAAATGAGCGCCTCAAATAAAATAAGTTTACGCGCAAATTTTCCGATTTCAAAAATCATTATAAAAAAGCCTGGCATTTGATCATAAGTCAAAGAACATCGCCGCTTAGAAAATTGAATCCATTGTTCAGCAAAATCCATTTTACCGCAAAGGGAAAGATATTGGAAATCTGTCCAAAAACTTCTTTGTTAACGTAAACCAAAACACAGCTGATAATATTACTATTGACACAAATTAACATTTCAACTACGTGGAAGTAATTCATAAAAATAATAATCCGTTTTTCACGCTAACTAATGCCTCAGATTTTCTGGAGTATACTTAGATTTGTAAAAAATAAATCAAACTGATTGAAATCGTTCTCAGCAAAAGTGGTGGAATGCATAAATGATAAAAAAAAGTTCGTTTTTTTACGTTAACTAATGCTCCGGATTTTCTTGAGTATATTAAAAATTTAAAAAATACAAATAAATCAAACCGATTGCTATCATTCTCAGTTAAAGCTGTTAAATAAGTTACTGATTTTAATAACTCCGGTCTTCTTAGAGGTAAATTAATAACTCCTCTTTCAGTGT
Source organism: Morinoia aosen (assembly GCA_030386875.1). Classification (NCBI taxonomy): domain Eukaryota; kingdom Metazoa; phylum Arthropoda; class Malacostraca; order Amphipoda; family Talitridae; genus Morinoia; species Morinoia aosen. Next base: position 62,377,024 of record CM059568.1, on the reverse strand, counting down.
TTCTCCAGCATATCTGAAAATTGCTCTGGTAACTTCAATTTGCAGGAAAGCCGATAAAACCAATGTTAATAATTATATGTAGAGCATTTTCTGCCCTGGCCATTTAAGCAAAATATAAGAGAAAGTTATTCATAAGAAAGTGTACTCTAAATTCGAGGCGAAAACCTAAGCTGCATGATAAGTCATATAGTTTCCGATCTAAAAAATCGCGAGTGTAATCCATACAAAATGCACACAAATACAACGCTCCTTCAAGTGATTTGCTCAAGTGCCTAGAAATATCTAAGCTCTCAGACCTCTATTCGTTTCCCTTGAGTTATTGTGGGTACAATTCTGATTGTAGTATTTGTCATTTTAGCAAATTTTTGTAATTGTAATTGTAATATTGTTATTGTAGTAATTGTAGTAGTTATTACTGTAGTAATTGTAATTGTAAAATTGTAATTGTAGTAATAGAAGCTATAGTATTTTTAATTTTAGTAATTGTAATTGTAAAATTGTTATTATAGTAATTGTAATTGTAGTAATTGTAATTCTAAAATTGTTATTATAGTATTTCTAATTGTAGTAATTGTAATTGCATAAGTAAATGTAGGTATAAAAGTTCAAACAACGAGAGCGATGAAGATATTTAGCAATTAAGAGCTTCACAAACTGGTCATGACGATCATTTTGCTAGAAACGAAAGTGAATTTTAACACAGCCAAACAATAAGCAAACTTGACTTCAATACAGTTTCCTCTTCATTGGAGTTAGAGGCTTGGAACTCGGTGCCTTTTCACATTCGTGAGAAATTCTATAGCCTAGCATTCAAAATAAGACTTGGATATTATTTATTGACAAAATAATGGGAAAGCGAGCTGTAAATATATGTCTCATCTTTGTTAGCAGAGCGTTCTAAATGATGATCTGAAATAAACCGAATCTTAAACTCATTTATTAGTATACTGCTCTAGCTAACATCATCACCTAATATGGTAAATAAAGTTACATAATTTTTTCATCATTCCCTGTTGATAAGTTTATAGATCAGTTTAGTGTACGCTTAATATGAATGTTTCAAATACACAAAATACCATAGAAGTTGCGTAACCTACACGGGTCATATCTCAAGTGGTTAGATCTAAACCTTTCTAACGTAACGGGCTAAGCAATGATTCTACCGGCGCATTACTTGTAGCAATGAACTGTTCAAATTGCGTACCTTCTATTTACGAAATTTGGAATTCGGAAGCTCATGTATGTCGTTCAAATATTGCGGAACAACGAAATACAAAGACTCTGGATACCATAGCTCTGATACACATTAATTCTTTTCAAACAATCCGGTTTAACTCCCCATTCTATTATTACTAGCGTACATGGCCTGTCAATAATGGCGAGATTTTATATTTTGCTTGAATAAATTTTTCAGATATGGATATTTTCTTTAGACAAATCCTCCAGATGTGGATGACAAACAAATATATCCATCCCAACAGTACCCGCCATTAAAATATTCTTGTACTTGTGCACTGGTGAAACTCGTATCACAGATACGGTCATTGAGCATCCTTATGAGCGTCACAGAGAGACGGAAGCAGCGGATATTAATCAAATAAATATGGGCCCTCAAAAGTATTATCAGGTAAGATTTTGTGAAGTCTAATGCTCAAACTGTTCACAAATGTTCTTATCCGCAACCCTTAGGAAGGGAACTCCTTTACTTTCCTTCTTTTTCCTTCCCACAAGCACTTTCCTTCTTGCTGTCCCCACAACCGCCCTGATATATTTGTTTTCTAACGCACTTATTTCTCAAAGTCACAGACCCCAACTGCTGTTATTCACATCTCTTCAGAACGGAACTCCTCCACTTTCCTTCTTTTTTCCACGCCACAAGCACGGGGATATCTCCTTGCTCGCCCCACCACCACTCACCACCACTTCCATCTGTCACCACTCGAAGGCAGGCGAGTGATGTTCCAGAAGAATGCCTTTTATTGGAGGGCTCAGCTGGAGACTCTTGAAGTCGCATCGAGAATGCGCTTTATTGGGCCAGCTGGGTGGTTCTGGGCCAGCTGGATGGTGCCGGGTCAGCTGGGTGGTGCTGGGCAAGCTGGGTGGTGCTGGGCCAGCTGGGTGGTGCTGGGCCAGTTGGGTGGTGCTGGGCCAGCTGTGTGGTGCTGGGCCAGCTGCTGTGGGGTGCTGGGCCAGCTGGGTGGTGCTGGGCCAGCTGCTGGGTGGTGCTGGGCCAGCTGGGTGGTGCTGGGCCAGCTGGGCGGTGCTGGGCCAGCTATTTGGTGCTGGGCCAGCTGGGTGGGGCTGGGCTAGCTGGGTGGTGCTGGGATAGTTGGATGGTGCTGGGCCAGCTGGTTGGGGCTGGGCCAGATGCTGGGTGGTGCTGGGCCAGCTGGGTGGTGCTGGGCCAGCTGGGTGGTGCTGGGCCAGCTGGGTGGTGCTGAGGCAGCTGGGTGGTGCTGGGACAGCTGGGTGGTGCTGGGACAGCTGGGTGGTGCTGGGCCTGCTGGTTGGGGCTGGGTCAGATGCTGGGTGGTGCTGGGCTAGCTGGGTGGTGCTGGACCAGCTGGTTGTGTGTACTAGATGGCTACTGTAAGGCTGAATTAAACATATATACCGGCCAACATACCACCTATAAGATGAGTTCATTCATACAAAACCCCGAATAATTTTTCTTCATAGGCATTAAGCGCAGTAGAATTTCTACATCTCAACCAACACTTCACATTTGACGTGGGTCACATGTTTCACTTTCGACGAACATCGCATGTTTCACCTTTGACATATGTCACATATTCAAGTTAAATCGAGCAAGTTTTACCTTTAAATGTTGGTCACGCATGTTCAGCGTCGTGATTTAGTGAAGAGAGTTGAGCGCTGCAGAAGCTTAGAGCCCACGCCTCTTGAAAGCCTGAGAGATGCTTACCTTTGATGGGGCATCGGGAAATGTTGGTGTATCGGGCAATGGTGGTGTATCGGGCAATGTTGGTGCATCGGGCAATGGTGGTGCATTGGGCAATGTTGGTGCATCGGGCAATGGTGGTGTATCGGGCAATGTTGGTGCATCGGGCAATGGTGGTGCATTGGGCAATGTTGGTGCATCGGGCAATGTTGGTGCATCGGGCAATGGTGGTGCATCGGGCAATGGAGGTGCATCGGGCAATGGTGGGCGAGTGTAGTATGATTGCAAGAGGAATGACGTAAATGAGTTCTTCCATACACTGAGTTTTACTGAGTTCATTTTTACATAATTTTGATGAGTTTTTCTTACATGGATGTTATCATCGTACAAAAATGGCAAGTATAGGAGTTTCTTACTTCAATTTGCCGCTCATTCGTGGGTCTACGTACTGTGAAGTTTTCAAAATCGACTGTTCCAGTTAAATCGCGGTGCAATTTCCAATACTGGTGGAGGTATCATTTTTTTTTCTTCGCTAGTTAGCATGTTATTTGCGGTTGGTTTAACTGAAGATCAGTATTCAACTCGTATTAGAGTTAGTTTTAGAAATCAATTTTGGATAGATGGTGCCTTCATTTAGTTTTCATTGAGTATTTATAAAAATTGAGTGACTGCAGGTCTGTCAGTAGCGTTATCAAAATCCCCTCAGTGACCACCGGTGGGTCCTCTCGCAGGAAATGTGTTAATGCGCATGTTGCTCCCATGATTGTACTGAGGTTTGTGTGTGAACATTGATGACTGTATATATGGTCCTCTGCTGCCTTAGCAGGATTGGTAAAAAAAGGAACGGGGAAAAGAGCCTTTTTTTGAACGGGGGAAAAACGGGTGAAAAGTGAAAAAACTAAACAAATGGAGAAAAACGGGTGAAAAGTGAAAAAACTAAAAAAAATGGAGAAAAACGGGTGAAAAGAGAAAAAACTAAAAAAATGGAGAAAAACGGGTGACAAGTGAAAAAACTAAAAAAATGGAGAAAAACGGATGAAAAGTGAAAAAAACAAAAGAGGAACGGGGGAAAAAGCCTTTTTTTGAACGGGGTAAATAACGGGTGATAAGTGGAAAAACGAAAAAAGGAACGGGGAAAAAAGCCCTTCGGCTCATTTCCGCAGCCATATGCTGCTGTATTTTCGTATACGCTCTTTTTTCTACATATATTCTACTGTATTCACTCACACGCTCCCTTAACGCACGTGTTGCGAAGTGTTTCTGTACGCCAAAGTGTAAGCTGCCGAGTAATTACAAAGAGTTACTTCTTTTGTTATTCCTTGTGGGGTAAGAATGTAGTCAAGAAGCCATGCTGGGACATTTACGACGAGATACGACGTTTCAAGTTTCTCATAAGACACGAACGTAACCAAAATACCACGCAGTAGAACTATTTACGACGAGTTACGACTTCGGATGTTCATCATAAGATACGAACGAAACCAAGATACAAAACTGGCCTGATACCGAACTATTTACGACGCGTTACGACATCTGGTGTTCCTCATAAGATACGAACGTAACCAAGCCACCACGCCGGCCAGATACCGGCCTATTTACGACGCGTTACGACTTCTCCATAAGGAACTCGTGCCTTTCGAAGGATGTCGCAGGTAAGCGCATTACGGCGGCGTGCTGGTGTGTGTGTGTGTGTGTGTTGCAAAATATGGGGTGTTGCTGCTTTATGTGTGTTGTGTGTGTTGCAAAATGTGGGGTGTTGCTGCTTTGTGTGTGTTGTGTGTGTGTGTGTGTTGTGTGTGTGTTGTGTTTGTGTTGTGTGTGTTGTAAATTGTGGGGTGTTGCTGCTTTCTGTGCGTTATGTGTGTGTTGTGTGTGTGTGTTGCAAAATGTGGGATGTTGCTGCTTTGTGTGTGTTGTGTATGTGTGTTGTGTGTGTATGTTGTGTGTGTTGCAAAATGTGGGGTGTTGCTGCTTTCTGTGCGTTGTGTGTGTGTGTGTGTGTGTTGCAAAATGTGTGATGTTGCTGCCTTGTGTGTGTTGTGTCTGTCTTGGTTGTGTGCTGTAAAATGTGGCGTGTTCATGTTGGGGAGCTTTGTGTGTGTGTTGTGTTGCGTGTGTGTTGTGTTATGTGTGTGTGTGTGTTGGGTGTGTGTGTGTGTGTGTGTGGCGAGGGAATCTACACAAAATAATGCCTCCTTAATGCAAATATTGGCGAAAATGAGCGATGTTTGCAGTAAAGAGCGAGAGATCTCCTCAGGTGTGAATGTGAAGTGAAAGCTTTAGGGTATAAGACTTGTTGCTGCTTCCGCCATTGAGTTCCATTTTTAAGATTACTGAACACGAAAAGACTAGAATCAAGATGTGAGGGGTAACTAAGGTAGGGCACTACAAGGAAATTGTGAGCAAACAAGTACAAAGTATGTCCTTTAATGTGACTGTGGACATTCTTCAGTGACTTGAACCGCAAGATGTAGTGTCTTTTAAAGTGTAAAAAACAGTCTTGAAACTTTCACGTTAACGATTTGAGCTTTTAGAAATTTTGGGCGAATATAATGAGAATGTCGCATAAAGAACTTTGATTTTTATTGTAAACAGTTTTAATTAGAGTTTTTGACTACATAATTGAACAAAATCATTGCTTGCTTCCTATTTCGAAACACTAGCATGATATTGCCAGCATTCACCGAATGAAAACTCCCCGTTTTCTAGTAGTAAATACCCTACTGTACATAAAATGAAGAGGATCTGTAGCCGTGCTTTCAAACTAGTGAGATGTTGCTGCAGTACAGCCGGCAGCGCAAGTCCTTCGGTAGATTTGGCTACATTACATGTTGTTTTTCTAGCTAAAACTCTTAACCCTGCAAAGTTGTCGTAATCAGAGTGCTAATATTTCATTTAAAACAGCTCGAACGTGAAGATTTTTGCTGGGAAAAACGGTAGGTCGCATAGCCAAGTCGACAGAAGAAGCTTCCCTGCAGGCCCTACCGCCAACGCGCTAAGAATTATTTGAGTATCCATGAATAATTCTTTGAATAATATATGAAAATTTTTAAAATTGAATAGTTTGTTCGTAAAATTATTTTACGTTTATGAATGCGAGCAGAATTTTCGAGCGTGTCGTAAATATATGTAGCTCACGTGAGGGCTGAAGTGGTGTCATTTATGTCTTTACTTAGGGCTTGCTTAGCGGCTCAACCCTTCACTTAGCGTCATTTAACACTTTACTTCGCGGCTTTTAACCCTTTAATTAAGGCTTTTTAGCGGCTTAACCTTTAACTTAGCGACGTTTAACACTTCACTTAGGGTTTACTTGCTGGATTGACTCTTTACTAAGGGTTTATTTGGCAGCATTTAACCCTTTACTCAGGGTTTACTTAACGGCATTTAACCCTTTACTAAGGGTTTTCTCAGTGGTATTCAAATCTTTACTTAGGGTTCACTTATTGACATTCAACCCTGTAACGGAAGTGTTCGGTCATCTTTTAAAATGTTTGTATGTATAGTATATCTTCATACATTTGTTCTTATTGTGTTCTTTGAAATTCTTTATATACCGACAGGCAGTTCCTTCCTCATCCTGTTATTGGTGATCCCTGATGCCTGTGTTAGTTATAAACGGTGGTTGTGATAACGGTAGTATGAGTAGTACTGTGCTCACGTCAAAGAGTTAAATGTACTTCACACACTAGAGTGGTACACAGAGTCCTACTGAGTACACAACTAGAGTGGTACACAGAGTACCACTCTAGTTGTGTACTCAGTAGTACTCTGTGTACCCAACTAAAGTGGTACACAGAGTACCACTCTAGTTGTGTACTCAGTAGTACTCTGTGTACCCAACTAGAGTGGTACACAGAGTACCGCTGAGTACACAACTAGAGTGGTACACAGATTACTACTGAGTACACAACTAGAGTAGTACACAGAGTACTAGAACACAACTAGAGAGGTACACAGAGTACTAATGAGTACACAACGAGAGTGGTACACAGAGTACCGCTGAGTACACAACTAAAGAGGTAAACAGAGCATCACTATGAACAAAACTAGAGTACTACCACCACCACCACCACTCACCACCAAATCTCATTTTCAATTAAATAAAAATAAATAGTGGAATGAAAATAGAGCGAAAAGACGAGTCGATCGTTTTTCCTATAATAATTTTCTCACCAAATCCAAAATCGCTCGCGGCGCAAAGGAGAAGTTCCAACAGTACGCACGGAGAAAAAAAGCGAAACAAGCGAAGCAATTCATGCAGCACGAATTTATCAGATGCGAAAGCTGACATTTCAATTCCCTAAGCTCGATTTACGGCCTAAAAATTGCATCAGATTTTGTTTGGATTTCTTTTAGCGATGCTTTAATTTCCATGGGAAAATGATTGCCATATATTTGGCATGCCATTTGTGCGCGGAGATAAATTGCGCCCCGAGCTCCGAGGGAGAGTAGGGGGAGTGGTGGGGAGGTGGGGAGTTAGTTGGGCTTGGTGAGTCGGGGAAGTAGGGGAGTGGGGTAGGGAGGTGGGGAGTTAGACGGGCCTGGAGAGTAGTGGGGAGTTAGGGCGCTTGGGGAGTGGGAGGAGAAATGAGCATGCTTGGGGAATGAAGGGAAGTTTGGGGAGTCTGGGGAGTGGAGGGGGAGTTGAGCGGGCTTGGGGAATAGAAGTGAAATAGATCAAATTTTGAGAGCGTGAAATCGTATGAAAAGACGAGCTAGTTTCCGTACTATGATGCGTGCCAGAGATCCTTCCGTAAACGCAAATGCCTTCAATGTAGCAGCTAAATAGCAATATTGTCGATTTTATTTTCTTCGACATATTTTTGTTTTCTCGATATCTTTTAATGACTGTCTTCAACATTTGTTTTTTCGTCTTTTATTTCAGGCATAATGGTTTCGATACCTTTTAATGACTCTCTTCAACATTTTTTTCTTTTATTTCGGACATAATGATCTGTACTTTTTTCAACTGATGACGGAGGTGGACTCCGAAACGCTTTCCTATTAAATATCATTAAATTCATTGGAATTTTTCTCGTTTATAAGTTCATAAATAATTTGCGATTGAAGCAAACAACTGACTTCTTCAGATGTGTGCCTTCAGTGTATGTTACGAGTTATTTACAACGATCGTTTACATGCTTACAGACATCCTCACTCTAATTTCGTGAGTGTTTTTTAGAAACTATACAAGGTACTTCTAGTCTCACTTGCGTTCACACGAAAATGTACCTTTGTGTTTATATAAAATATGTATTTGAAAGGGGTCCAAATTGTTTTACATATTTGTTATTCTCTACAAAATCAACCCCCCACCCCTCACACACACACATTCCCCCCCCCTTCCCTTCCCCCTCCAAGTCCCGGCCCCAAGACGACCGAGTGCAGCGCAGGCCAGGAATGGCTTCAGCGCGCCACCTCGCGGCGGTCATTGGAAGTCAACAAAATTTATGGCCAGGCGCCTAAATTTTGAGGTTTTTACGAGGCGGTCGAGCCTGGCGATCGTGAGGGAAATTAGCGATGTTGGGCCAGGGTTTAGCTGTATTAATGGACCTCAAGTAAGGATATATTCAAGCCCCAGGCCATTTTTCAGCCCCATATCGAGATGCACAGCGCTCCATACACCCGTGCAGGGCAAGGTATGGGTTAATTTGAATGGATTCTGGTGCATGTTTTTATTTTAATCAACTTACTGGTGTAGGTTTTTATTTTAGAATATTTCCTTCCTGTAATCTAAAAGTTCTTGAATTAGAAGCACTCAATAAGAAGACCCCATGGCGACGTATGCTTAAGTAAATATAAGAGGTATGAGATTAGAAACCCTCATAAGACTGGAAGTTTACGTAGCATTTGGAGTGCTAACAAGTCATCTTGACTCCTTTAAGGTTTTGATGAGAAATATCTAAATAAATATACGCTGCTGCTCTCAGAGCAGTCATGACGGACATTTAATCTTTACGGCCGAATGTGACGATTCGTCCCACAAAAAATACGAACTCCTTATGTACTAAATTACATGCAGAGCTAGCTAATGAAAGAGATAACTTAAATACATGTTATCTTCAAGCAGAGTTCATTGTTGCGTCAGTTTAGCGTGCGATATTCAAGTTATTAAACAGACTTCGTGTGTGTACGACGCACAGCTCGCAGCACTCCTGCTGGTTGCGCAAATATTTCAGGGCTTGAAGCGCTAAATGCTGTGCCACAAAGTGGCTTGTCACGGGTGGACTTTGAGAGGCAAGAGCATATCAAAGAACGGTTATGAAGCTGTGTTGTTCGAATACTTACTGATCGCGATCGTTAAAATTTCAGGAGCTATTTTGGTGATGATTTTGATGGGTAATATCACTAATATGTTAGCTAGAATGCTTACCAATTCAGCTCGAAGTACTACGTGTAATTTTTTTGTGGTAGTTTGGATGCAGGAGAGTTAGAAGATGAAACACAGTTTTCAAAAACTACAATAAGGTTACTTTAACTTTCAGTATCTATTACGTAAAAAAAAGAGTGTAATAAGGTTGACTTATCAAAATAAATGCAATAACTTGAGCAAAATCCATCCAAAATCCTGGTCCGAAATCCACCACGAAAGTTTCAAGATAAATTAACTTCTTGATCTAAATACAGAATTTTGGGTAGCGCTGCGATGTAAATGCACCACAGCATGTCGGATATATTTTAATAATGTGCATTTTTTGCCAATAATAATGATTTGTTATAATGATTGTTTTTTTGAACAGATGATGGAGCGGGAAGATGATTAGAAAAGATGATTAATTTCCTAGAAATTATTTTATTTTTAAGATTCTGATAAATTTAACCCATACTTGTTAACACGTACCATTTCCAAGCCCTGTCTTGTAGCTCCTCTTAAAGTTACCTCCACTTCTTATATGTAGGTCACGCATAATGTACTGATGCTATTTGACTGTGAGATATCGTAGTTATATCCTTACAGTGGTTTCATGCACTTGAATTTAACTCTTTGACTGCGGCAGGTAAACTGAAGTTTAAAGCTAAACTCGAATTTAAAATCAACTGTCGGAAATAACGTTGGTAATAGCAAACAGTAACTGGATCGTGCCTTAATTTAGTTTTAATTAGGTATTTATGAAAATTGAGTTTTTGAATACTGGTCGATCAGAAGCATCATGAAAATTCCCTCCGTGTACCACCGGTGGCTCACGTCCCAGTCAAAGTGTTAAACCGTATTTGTTAACATGTACCACCTGCAAGCCACATCGCGCCTTGCGTCACGGCCTGAGGAGAGAGCGAGAGACTTCGCGTTGATGTCGAGCTGTTTGGCCGCAATAACAGAGCTGTAAACAGCACCGAATGACCTTATTAAACTCCTCACTGTGTGTCAAAAACCGGCTCGCCAAGTTATCATTCTTTTGAGCCTAAATGACCATATTCAGCCCATTTTTGTTTGCAAAATGGTCAAATTTGTGGAGGAGTCAAATTTGTGTAGAAGTCAGGTTTGATGAATGGCCAGATTAGTTGAAAACCAGATTCATGAAGAGGCTAATTTTTAATAAGCCAAAGTAAAAAAAAAACAGTTTAGCGAAGAGTCCAATGTGTGATAAGGTCAGATTTGAGACTTTAGGCCTGACTTGAGAAAACGAAAGATTACAGAAAAGCAAGATGTGAGACAATATCAGATTTGTGAAAATGCGAAAATTGTGAAAAACTCATATATGAGATACGACCAGATTTGAGAAGAGGCCTGACGTAAGATGAAGCACAATTTAGACCTGATGATCAAAAATTCATTTTACGGATCTAGCATCAACAAGTCTAGCACCGTCATATTAGTAGAAATCTGTGTAAATGTCCTGCAACTCTAAAATTAATTGCTCCATCAAACTTATAACTTTTCCTCAGATTATCAAAGATGTCTTACATACACACACACACACACACACACACACATCACACACACACACAACACACACACACACACACAACACACACACACACAACACACACACACACACACAACACACACACACACACACAACAACACACACACACACACACATACACGGCAGATATATTTCTTCGTTGAAGCTTTTTTTTTGCCTATCAGAACGGAGGCAGATAATGAAGCAAACACTTGACCTTAATTTATAAGAAGCAAAAATAATGAGAATGAAACGAACGATTTAAAATCTCCAAAGCGCTCAAGGGATTATTAATTAATTTCTTTAGTATTTCTGATGAATGTTTGCTCGGAAATGAGCTCCTTTTGTTTATTGCACAGCCGCCATGACAATCATTTAATTTTGAAAAATATAATTTTTTGGTAAATATCTGATTAACGTCGTTTTGAAAATAAGCTACTCTTTAATCCCTTCACATCATGCGTGAGTATTTTTTGATTCCAGTAAGTAATGTTCTAGCAAATATTAATGTTGAAAAAAGCTCATCTTAGCACCCGAAGAAGGAGCTCATTATAGCTCAAAGTATTCATTGAATTAATAGCATTTTGTGAGACGTTCAAAAGGCCTGGCCGTGATGACACAAGGTCCTTAGATCGAGTGTCGCGCGGTGCGCCCTTCAAAGGAGGCAGGTTACGCAGCGGAACCTTTTATGTTGCTCACATTTTAACGAAGAATTAGACGGTGTATTACAGGAATTTGCCTTAGAAACATCAGCCTTGTTTCGTGAAGCATCACCTCACCAGAAATGATTAGCGGAACTTTACATACTTATTATTAACATCATGATCTTTACAGCCCAGGTGATATAGCCGTTAATTTAGGCCTGTTCGGCCTGTTGATTCGATTTGTATTCTTAATATAATTATTAT